>VZSR01003807.1:13674198-13719812 GCA_013398615.1 Brachypodius melanocephalos
CATGTCCAGAGAAGGGCAACAGAGCTGGTGAAAGGTCTGGAGAGAGAGTCATATGAGGAGGGGCTGAGGGAGCTGGGGGTGTTTAGCCTGGAGAAAAGAAGGCCCAGAGGAGACTTTGTTGTTCTCTACAACTCCCTGAAAGGAAGGTGTAGTCAGGTGGGGTTGGCCTCTTCTCCCAGAGAACAACTAATAGGACAAGAGGAAATGACCTCAAGCTGCACCAGGGAATGTTCAGGAAGTGTTTCTCCACTGAAAGGGCAGTTAGGCATTGGAATGTGCTGCGCAGGGATGTGGTGGAGTCACTGCCCCCACAACTGTTCAAGGAACACCTGGATGTGGCACTGAGTGCTGTGCTTTGGTTGACATGGTGGCATTTGGTCAAACGTTGGACTTGATGACCTTTAAGGTCTTTCCAACCTTAATGATTCTATGAATTTCCTAAAGACTGGATGTGAATTTAAGAGTCCTTGGCCTCCAAATCCCTGCTTGGATCATTAAATAGCCCCTCTGCTAATCTAAAATCTTATTCAGTTCCCAAGTAACAGGACACAGAACAGTTAAACCCTTTATGATTATCTATTAATTCAAAGTAATGCCATTTTCTTCTGTTTCCATTTGAACCGATCAGGTGATCAGACACTAAGCACTGAATTCAATTAACATAAAAGTTCTTCTCACAAAGCTTAATTTAGAACTATTTGTTCCCTTTCAGAATAAAATAAATCTTCCTTAACTGCTTTTTAGCATAAAAGCAAATATACTATGTCCCTTTATCCACTAGTGCTTAAAGTATAATACATACTACAGTAATTTCCTATTATAATGGAATATTTGCACAGGTTGCAAATTTATCCCCGAGGAATGAGGAATCTAGTGAATGGACACATACATTTATTACACTGAATACTCGAGGTAATGCTGGCTTATGATATCCAGCCAACAAGCTCGATGATAGCCCTGATATAATTATGTAATTAATTAGCTCTATCATAATTTTTGGTTTATGACACTAACTTTTATGTGCCACTAGTCAATTTAATGGCATTTTAAATTGAAATAAGGCCCCTGAGAGAGATGCTACTTACTGAATCACAAATCTTGTATTCAGATTTCTTTTAATTTCAAAAGATGACCTAATAAAATTGCTTTATAATTAAATCCATTCTAACAACTTCTCCTATGTGATTCTTTCTCTTCTCCCATTTTTAATTACGAAAAAAATTGCAATCAGAAAACACTCGCCATCGTGATTATATGCAAAAATCAGCGATCTCTTTTTGTATCTCTCACTGCTCCCTTCGAACAGCACTGCATCCTGACTAGCGCTCCTGCAGAATTTTACTAGCATCCTCCAGAGGCAGAGCGATGAAACTGCACCTTTTACACTGAAAAGCTCGTTAGATTTGCTTCTATCTTGTTTGAAAAATAGTCAAGGCGTGGGAAGAAAGGGGAGCAAAACCCCACGTACTTTCTATTTCAGACATTCACAAGTGTTCTGGTATCACAAGACATGGATCTCCAGTGAAGTAACATCAGATAAAGGAAGGGAAGGGAGTCCATGGCTCACCTCCACCCATAGTGGCAGAGCCCCTCTATGTGCCACCTCCTATTTCCAGCTGAAAAGGCAACCCAGCAGCGGGCATTGGCAGCTCCTTGGGCCTGGGGGTTGTGATGTCATCCAGCAGCATTCCTTCCCACATAGTCACCTTCCCTGCCTGGTGCTCCTCACACGGCAACCCATCAGGATCTCAGCCTGACACAGCAATGTTAGGATACATCCTCCACCCAGGGCTTAAAACAGTGGTATTACATTGAGTAAGGAATATGAGCAGGTAGAAGCAGAACAATCTCCATAAAAGCTCTTCTCATAGGCTCTTCTACACAGTGGTTGGTGTATCCAGCAGGAGCACAATATCACTGGAAGGGAGCAGAGCTCAGTGACTCCTTTCTGAGGTGATAATGACTATTGCATTGAAGATAGCCTTGATGTGAGTGGTACTTTGCCACACAGAAAGCACGGCAAACATAGAACAATACTCTGCTTCTGAAAGCCTTCACACCATTTCAACCACTGATGCCTGGGAAATGGATGTGTTGGAGATACTCAAGATGACACATAACAGTTAAGAGAATACTTGATAATACTGGATAGTACAGACAAACAGATTAAAATATCATCATTTCCATGCAGACATAATCATATTCTGTTCCATTTCTGCTCCCTAAAAATAATAACAGACAGATACTGAGCACGAATGGAACTTAAACAGTTTGTACTTGTGTTTTTAAGGGAAGCACATAATTGTAATCGTGACTGAGTTTTAAAAAACAGTGATATTCGAAGTGAGGTGAAAGTAATAGAATTATCATCAGTTTCTTACCATTTGCTGTGTTCTTTTTGAAGTTATCTAGAAACTCTTCCAGGAGCTGTGACTGGTTTGGAGGGGGCAACAAACTCTTTGGGTCCCTGGAAATGTCACCATCTGACCAGGACACACATAAGGGTTGCTGGGTCCCACAATGGCTCATCCTCACTGTAAGCATTACACTTCTCTCTGAAAACAGTAACTCCATCTGCCTGAGATCAAGATCAGACACAGCCTTTCCATTTATGCTCAGGATTTCATTGCCTACTCGGAGCCCTGGCAGTATGTGAAAGCAAAGAAAGGGAAAAAAGAAAAAGGAAAAAAAAAAAAAAAAAAAGAGGTGAGGTAATGTAATATAATATAAAAAGAGTCACAACCCAAACCTTATGCTGGCTTGCCTTTTATCTTTTTGGTTTGAATTCAAATAGCCTAATCCTACCACAAGCCCATTACAACCAGTGGGAGCTTTATTTCTGCTATAATTATACAGACTGACCTCATGCTTGCTTACTTTGATAGGTGCTACCCACAGTACAGCAATCAAGTTGGTTTTGCTTAAAGATGCTACAGAATTGGGTGGGTGGGAGAGCAGCACAGCTTTCAAGAAGATTGTAATAGAGGCACCTCTCACAACCAGATATCATCACTACACAGCACCATAACACATATTTCATCATCTGCAAAGAACAAGGCACTAGTCACACAGATCAAATTATTCATGTAAAGCTGCAACAACTAAGGATGAAGATTTTATCAGCTTTTAAATAAATCTAAACAGTGGCAAGAGCTGTCTTTCTAAGTCAGCAAAACCAAGTAGATATTACCATCAGGTAGCAAATGAATATCTGTGTCTCCATTTCTCTGGGGCTGTTTTTCAGAGAGCAGAACCCACGTGATCCCCTCATGTGCCGATGAAGAGAGGCACAGTTTCTGAGCAGCGCAGTGGGAAGGTGCTCACAGAAATCCATGCAGAAAACTGTTCTGGGGAGGAAGGCTTTTTGCCAGCAAAAGTGGAAACAATGGGTCATAGAAAGTGATCAAGCCCATGAAGCTCCCTAGTGTGAGATGAACTCTGTCTCCAGTTTGTTCCTCTGTGCAAAAGCACTCAGTTGGATGGCTGAACACAGACTTTGTCTCCAAGGGTGAACAAGAACTGTCCCCACTACACTGAAAGAATAATTCAGTTACTCTGTGGACACTATTTTTCTTACTGTTACATACTTTCCATGGTCTTCAGGAAAGAAAACTGTGAACAGTAAAAGCCAAGAAACATTTCAGACAGCATTACTAAAGCTCCTTCAAGTTCTTGGACTCGAAAAAGATAATGAAGAATAGTTTAAAACACAAACAGGATACAATACCTTCCTTGTATGCCAGTCCATCAGGGAGAACATCACTTACAAAGATACGGGTGAGATGCTCATTTTCAGCAACTTGGGCTGTGACAGCAAAGCCTGAAGTAAAAGAAGTTTAAATCAAAGAAACTTTCTTGGGAACATTTCCTTTTTATTTCCTGTATTTAGTAGACTTTACACAGGAAGGAAGATACTTCTCATGAGAACACACCCATAGAGCATATAGAAATCACCACATGGTTACCCAGTCATTGTAAGGCCTGCTAAAATTAGTAAGACTTTTCAACTCCCAGAAAATGCCATGCTCTGCTATAAAAAAAAAAAAATTACACTTCAAAAAAGGTATTTTTAACCTCAGCTTCATGACATTTCCATAACACAGCACAGCCCATCATTACAGTAAGAGTTTTGCAGAGTGTCCATCAGACATAGAGGTGTATTAAACAATTCCAAAAACTGGAAACCCAAACATTAAAGCAGCAAACTATACTAGACTAATGCGTGGGAAAGGCCAGAAAATAATAATTTAAAACTGACTTGCAGTTAAAGCACAGCACAAAGCTGCCTTACAAAGGTATCCTTGCAAGGTATGTAATTATTCCTAGGCATAACTACCTCCCATGGACAAAAAGCCTGTCAGAATTAGTTCCAAAGTATACTTTTGATACTGTCCCAACAGAGGACCCCACTACAAAAAAAAAAGAAAAAAAGGCAAACCTTGACCATTGCCTGACTGAGAGCACTTATAGTATCCCTGTCAAAGGACATCCATTTTTCAGACAAGCCCATGCTTCAATTATTTGTAGGCCACTGTAGGAAAATGAGAAAGTGGACCCTTCCACATAAAAAAATGCACTTGCTAGTGTAAACCAATCAGTTTGGGTCTTTGTTATAATGCCTCAAGTTCTTTGCAGACTCATACTTTGAGGTATCAAGGATGACTCTATCTGTTCTCAGAAATAAAAAAGTCCTAAAGAGAGAAAGTAAGCAATGAGAAGATGAAAAAGAAGAATTCCTGAGAGCTTACCATAATCACTTATGTTTTCGGTTTTTGTAAGATGAACATGATAAACATTTAATGGACAAATTTCTATTTCATCATACACCTGTTAGAAAAGAACAGTAGCATAAGTCATCAAGTTATGAAAATGCAAGCATCAAAACCTAGATATAACATGAGAAACAAGGACAATATTCTTTGCACCAAGACTTGCTGTCTTTACATAGAGAACCTTGTTACTTTGTAAGCATCACTGGGAGTGGGACTAAAGCTAAAGACCAAAAACCCACCCAGGAGTACAAGCTGACACTTCAGTTTTGTACTAAAAGCCTCATTCAAATCTTCAAATATTTATTGAAGAAAGTGTTTGCAGCGCCTAGCCACTCAGAACTGTGAACCAGAATGACAGAATGCAGTCCCAGAACAGCTTTAAAACCTTATTTTAGATGTAAATTTCACACATTTGTAGGTGATAACTCAACTGCAGCTACAGACATCACAAAACTTTTTCCAAAAGGAGTTACACTTTCCTGGTCTACTATGTATTCATACGGTTCAGGAGCACAATACTCAGTATTTTCATCAACCAGTCTTCTGAGTTGTAGGCCATAGTGTCTTGGCTCCAGTTGTTTCATCTAAAGAAGAAAAAGAATGGAGTTTGCAATGCATTATTTATTTCCAGAATCCTAGAAGACAGAGAAGTGACACACACACACAACAAGCTTCTAAAATCATGAAAAAGCAATCTCAAAAAGCAATTTTCTACCTATTTTTGTAGTATAAACAAAACTAGATGCGTTGCTTAAAGTATAAGGTTACAATGCTATTTCCATTTTGCCTTATGATCCTTTCAAATCCTTTCATAAACACTATGTCTTGGCTATTAGATTAACTGAGCACTAATACATGTTTCCAAAGATATCTCAACAGTTTTCTGTCCTTTTGAGCTGAACACTCACAACCACCTTTCTATCACTACTTCTGATGATTCTGTTCCGCCCAGCAGCTTTTGCTTCTGATGTAGAAAATGTGTGTACATGTATGGGCAGTCAGGAGAGGGGGTGGGAAGCAGGTTCCCTAAGGGTTTGCCTTTATTAGATTTTATTTTTATTGCTGAGTTTCATCTACGATCAGAGAGTTTCCCCTACTTATTTTTAAACACACAAGGTCAAAGCGAAGATCCTGTCTCAACAGGAAACCAAAGGGAAACAGGGATATTCCCAAAAGATATTAGCCTGAAAGTGCTGAGCCCCTGATGGGAGGCTCTGAAAAAATCAGGATACTGTTGACACCATGGCAAAAAGCATTTCATTTTAGCATATTAATAGAGCACCAATTCTAAAACAGGAGGAAGCAACATTTCCAAAAGAAGTGGACTGACAGCCTCCCTGAGGGTTATTTAATCCCTTTAACACATCTCAGCAGCTTACCAAATCTAACTCTACTGAGTAACTGGTAGTTAACATTTTATTATATGCTGCAGTTTACAAGTTACTTGCGTTCTGTATCCTGAAAAATTGAATTCAAATGCACAAGTTTTTTATGTGTGCTATCCAAAAACCTCAGATGGAAAACAGAAATTAGACAAGTCTAAACCTCATAAAGCATGGATGAAGGGGAAAAATAAAACCCTAGCAACTCTTCTGAAATTTAGGTTTATCTACACAGCATTCAAACATTTTCTGTTAAGAAGAAAGATTCCTTACACTCACCAGAGCAGAATGAAAATGTAAGAAGGAAAAGAACCAGGATAGATGAGCAGAAAGTATTCAGCATTAGAGAATGCTTATGAAAAGCTTTACACACAGAATAGAAAGACAAAATAAAACAGAAAAAACATTTAAGAAAAAAAAATCAAAGAATTTAAATTTTCATGCGATACAGACAATGAAAATTAAAATTCAGCATTAAAATTACAAATATTTTTGAATGATAGAAGAAGGGAGGTAAGGAATTTCCTTTTCAACTTAATTTTACTTTGATAAATTTTATCGCGTGGCACCCCAAGGGCTTCAGGCTGTTCTGGCTCTTCGGCGCCACCTGGTGGCCAACTCGCGTATAACACAGTCCCGTCAGCCTGACCGGGTACAGCCAAGTTTTTAAACGTAAAGCCAAACATTAAATATTATCTCAAGGATTCAGTCTCCACCGGGAGAAGCCACGAGAAGATAACTTCTTCTGAATGATGCCCTGGAGGCGCATTGGGACTTGCCTAAATCAGAGCGCTTATTTTGATTTTAAAAACTATAGTTTACTCTGAATTGTTAAAAGCTTTTTTTTTTCCCCCACTCAATATTAGCACATGAAAAGAGCCATTAAATTGGGCCCTTTCCTCCATTAAAGCCTCAAAATTCATTAACTGCAAGCCAGTTCAATGAGTTCACAGGGAAATTCACCGTAACCTATGCCAAAAGCTACAGCTGGATCTTGTCCGGCACAGGACTCCTTTTTTTTCCCTGTTTTTCCCCTTGTGAAGTAAATAAAATATATTTACCAGTTGGCCAGAAAACAGAACTTGGGGGTAAAGAGTTATTTTTCCCAAAAAGCTGTTTAGCATAATTTAAGTGACTCAAATTGTGAAGTTATAGAGCTAAGTTCAAGCACCGATACATAGGGAGGCAGAAAGGTTAGGTATGTTACAATGTTCCAGAGGTGCTGGTGTTTTGTCTGTAGCTAAAACTGGTATTTCTATTTTACCTTCAACCTGTGACTCAGTTTTCTGTTCCATGATCTATAGCATTCCCTCTCAAATTGCCAGCACTGACTTTCACAAGCGAACTCACTCTTTGAAATTCACAAATAGAGCTTGTGTTTCATTAAAAGCCTAAAAAGGTTCTTTCAGAAGCAAACCTATACCATAGCGTTTGTCACAGCAGTCTTAAATGTTAATCTCCTGGCTCTAACTCAAGCAGTCCCTCTTGCTCCTCTGTGATTAATTCGCACAGAAAAACGGGGTTTGCTGCAAGGACAACAGAGAGTGGACCTGTGCTGAGACTTCCCAGGGCTGACTACCTGGAACACTGTCACTGCTCCTGAAGTACCGCCTGTGGGCTGGCTCCAGCAACACTTTCTGAAAACCTTTCCACTGCCCTGCTGCCTTGGCTACAGCATATAAAACCCACAGCTAAGGAAACAGAGCAATGTGCCTTGAGACTGTGACAGGGAGATGCTTATTATGTATTACGAGTATTATGTATTATGTCATTACTGTATTATTACATATAATGATAATCTTATCGTGGTTTTCCGTATTTGCGCAGCCATTGATACGCTAAGCGCCTTCTTGACTCCACAGCTATTTACAAGGTGAAATTGTGCATGAAAAATAAGTACCTTGCACGCCAAAGACAAAACATCCTCCACCCTGTGCTCTGGCTTGAGTGTCAGCGCCACGGCTTGGCCATCACAGAAATGAACGTACGTCTGTGTCTCCCAAGCATTCTCCTTCTGGATGTTCTCTGGCACTGAGCAGTAGACATTCAAAAAATCGTCGACTTGCTGCTGGAAATAAGGGAGAAAGGTATAGCATGTGCGGATGTTAAGAAAAACCAAACCAAAACAGTGCAATTACATTAGCAGTTTGCAGTGGCCATATATTCAAAAACAGTGCTGTGTATTTCCCCCATGGCAAGCCAGGGAAAGAGTTCTGTTACCTGCTCTCATTCACTATCGAAGACTTGATTTTCTAGAGCTCAGATTGAACTTGTTATGCTTTCCCATTACAGAATTTCATGCTTTTATCTCATACTAATCACTGATTTAACTGATAGTGGAAAAATGTAGCTACCTGGTATTATATCACAGTGGAAGCAAATTTTTAAGAAGAACTGATAAGTACAATTTTACCCAACCAATACATGTAAAATAACTCCATAAATAAATAAATAAATAAATAAATTAGTGTCATTTTGACATAAAATGACAAGGAAATTCCAGCAGAGAGCACTGTGGAGCAAGGCTAGCCATAACAAAATAAAAGACTAGAGAAGGAATAAAGTGCTCCTATTCTATTTACAGTTTGAGAACATCGTGTTTCATTGGCAGCAGAGGGTGTTTGCCTGTTTACCATTTTGCTCCACATTCTCCCTCTTTCCAATGCCACTCTACTTGATCAAATAACATTAGTCCTAAATAAATTCCCTGTCACTTTCTCACCCTTCACTTTCACACTTTCACCTGTACTGCACTTCAGGCTGCATGTTTCAAAGGAAGCCATGCAAGGAGAAGATAAACACCAAGAGCTGCTCAGAATTTGGAGTTTCACGTATTATTTGGGTCAGCCTATTGCACATCATTTAATTACCTATATCAAGGCATTTAAGGTTATGCAGATGGGGTCCCTCGATTGCCCATGCAGTCACTGGAAAGGGACAATAACTCCACAGAGTGGCAAGACTTCCACCCAAGGCATATCTTAAGATATCCCAAGCTATTCTCTGACATCCCTACCTCCTTCATGTTTTTTGTTTGTTTGTTGGGCTGGGGGGGATTTGTTGCCTACATAAAGACCCTTGATTACACAATTCTGCCCCTTCTCCACTGGGACACAAGTCCAGCAGTGCACCACAATTAAAGGCTGCTGTAAAAGCTGCACAGGGACTCTTCCCCTTGCTGCAGGCAACAAACTTATTGACAACAATCTGTCAGTAGCAACAGAGAGACCAATATTATTTTCTTTTTGCAAATAATAGCTGTGGCTGTAAAAACAACAAAGCAAGCAACCCTATCCAGGTAATTACCAAACAATGCAGAAATTCAGGTTACAGACAATTCAGATTGTGGCACAGTAGTAATGTGATGACAGAATAACACTGGTTTGGTGGAATAACATTAATGAACTAAGTCTATTCATTAATTTTGTCTGTCTTGCTCAACCATCCCTTTTAACTAGTTGAACGTGAAATTTCAATTAACACAGGTGATGGAAATCCTACTGAAATCCATCAACTTGTACATAACAGGAGTCATGTTACGTACTGCAATTAACATCGTGTTGAAATCTTCACCAGGTGAAGTTTGACCTTGGTGGCTGTAGGTACAGCCTGCTCGTAAAGCTGGTGATGTTGAAGAAGATCACTCCTGTGGAACTGTAGTCCTCTCAGCACTAAATCAGCTGCCTGAGAATGAAGCCTGACCTACCTCCACAGTGTAAATGACAGAAAGGAGAAAGGGGGCAAGGCGGGAAGGCTGCGAGAGATTAGCACAAATGAGTCAGGCTGAATTTCCCTGGTGGCTTCCTCCAGGGAAAACCAATGCTATGCTTGCCTCAGCAAGGGAGGCTTGCAACTGCTAAAGTGGTTTATTGCCCTGCAACAGTAGCACTTCAAATCTCTGCAACTGAAATAAATCTCACTATTGCCAGAGATGAAAAAAAACCATAACCTCATCTCACAGAAGATGAAGGTGATGAGAGTTAGGTTCAAGGCTACCTTTTGATGTAAGCTTTTATAACAGGACAGAAAGCTCTGCAGCCAACGTCAGCTACCTCCTTTCCTTGACAAATACACTGATGCTCAAGCATACAATTTGAGATAAACTTCCCTCTGTTATTAAACATGACTGTGTTCCTTAACTGCAGTCAAGGAACCGTTGCTTCATCCACATTTTCCATCTCAGAAAATCTGACATGAAAAGGGATTTTTTTTTCCTGTTATGCCTGCAGTGACCAATTCCACAATAGTTCATTCATTCATTGCCACATGAAGTTATAACAACCCATCCAATTTTCCAGAAGGAGGTGCCAGGATTTGCAGACTGTCACATGTTGTGCCACAGGGCTGCTGCAGGACCAATAGGTTACTTCATAATTTCCTCCCACTATTTGCCTCTGGTTTTATCATCCTTTTCAGGGAAAATACAGCTTCCCTGGCAGACTTCACTGTTTGTCATTTGCTACCCTCCGCAGGCAACACTTCATGAAAGTTTAGATGCTGGTTTTGTTTTTTTTTTTTCATTTTAAATCAGCCAGTGAAACTAGGCTGATGCCAGAGTAACGGTTTTCAAAGTTATGATGAATCATTTCTGAGTTGTCGTATGATTCATCAAATGTCAGGATCTTAAAAATGCCCACGCTGTATTTAGTACCCATTGAAAAAAGGTTTCAGAAATAGGGTTGAAATAATAAGGAAAAAAAATGTTTTTCTAGCTCCAAAGCTCTGCTCAGCACCTGAATTGTGCGGGTTTTTCTAGTCTTGAAAGACAGCCCTGCTAAATTTTTAAATTCTGGCCTAAAACCTGCAGCCACCTGTGATGGTTCCCCTCTACCTGGGGAACAGGGCTGTGAGTCCCTGCCTGAATTTGGAGAAGGCTGCTTTATCTAGAGCTGGGACAAGTAGACAGACCTTGTCTATTTGCTGACACTTCACCAAAGAGAGAGCATTTCATTCTGCCTGCACCGTGGTGCCTTCAAAACATTTCTCTGTCTCCTCAGAAGGGTTCAGGAGGAGTAAATGCTCCTGTTAGCAGCAGAACCACAGTAGATCCTGTTGTATAAGGCAGCTCCATCAACCTCCCAGCCCCAAGAGGGTTGGCATCCAACCGAGGGATTGGTGTCACAGCCCTTCAGGAGAAACCTTCAGGGGCTGATCCCAAGAGATTTGGTCACTTCTCATGTGGCAAACCTTTCCAGGTTTCAGCATGTTTGAACAGGAATGAATTGTATTTGCTGTCTCTGAGATGGGACATGGATGCCATATCACACAACACACAATGGTACATTTTGGAGGAATTTGTTAAGTGTTCTCTACAGGAGTTGATTTCAACCCCATAATTACAATTTATTTTGAGGAGAGGAGTGATTTGGTTTAAATACTTTCCCACTCCAGGAAATAACAGGCAAGTGGCCAAGTAACAAAAGGAATTCAGGTATTTCAATCCACTTTTTCAAAGAACAGACAAAATGTGAAAATACTTTCAGAAGGCACAACGGTGTTACAGGATTAGCTACTGTCAGTGGGAGATGTCCTTCCAGACTGGGGGATGGCACCACTATGCCCCAGGTAGGCTGAAGGAATGGAGAAGGACCATGACTGAGGCCAGGCAGGGAAAAGCATCAGAGAACATCAATCACAGCTATTTATTGGGTAATGCAACTGAGGGATACTCTATCCTTCTCCTTTACTTGGGCAATCTCTAGGTTTATATTAAATCTCACTTCTCTGATGGGATGGTCCACAGACTTTGCATAGATTTTATTGCTTTAAAACTCAAAATACAAAGGTTCTGTTGAAGCAGACAAAGGGGAAAAATATACCTTGGGTTTCACCCCATCCCTGGAAACCATCAAGGTCAGATTGGACAGGACTCTGAGCAGCCTGATCTAGCTGAGTATTTTCGTGTCTATTGCAGGGGGTTGGACTAAACAACTTACAAATGTCTCTTCCAGTCCAAATCATCCTATGATTTGCCATGCTGTGAAGGATGCTTTCACACGAGCTCATGCCCAAGTCTCTCTCACAGTGTACAGACTGTATGCATTAGTGTGTGAAGAAGCTTCTAGGGGGTTGGTTTTGTTTTTTAAAGCTTACCATGAATGCTCAGAAACTTATGTTAAAGTGGTGTCATTAGCAGAGTTACAATCCTGTCACCTAACAATAAATACATTTTATGAACCTCTTTAAGGTCTCTGAACCAGCCCCACCATTACCTTAGAGAAATGCATTCAGGAATTTAAAAACATGATGATGCAGAATGAGAGCAGGCATATCATACCTCAGCAGAGTTGGCTGAATTCTGCACGCCAGCAAATCCATGTCCTCCTGCTGAATCAAAAACCTATTGAAAATATGACAGATAAATAAGTAGGTTGAACAAATAAACACCTTTACATCTTATCTGTTTTGGCTAAATCCATTGAAAAACCCAGAAAATAAAACTAAATTAAGAAATATATATCAACCTGCTAAGCCCCAGGGACCTTTCTGTACTTTTTATTGGTTTATTCCAACTAGAAGTAATAAAGAAATACAACTCTCTCCATATACAGAAAATATTTAAATTTTTTCTCTTTTAAGCTACATGCACACTCTGATTGAAAGACTTATAAAACATGTTCTTGTTTTTTCCTATCTACTATTTAGTAATAAGATTAAAGTAATTTACCTTCAAATCATACACTATACTGGAAGTATAAATTTCACTCTTCAGGATAGTGTTAGGGAGAGATACAAATCTCATCATGACTTCAAGGGACTATTTCAAATCACTGTTGCTGGTTTCTAAAACCTTCTACCCTACAGTTTTTCATCTTTTCTAACCAGTTTTCTTGGCACTATTGATTGAAACTTTTAGCTTAGCTTTAAAGGCATAGTTGACCCAAACCCCACACCATTAAGTAACAAAAGTAGCTGACTACTGTGTCTGCTTTGGAAGTGATGAAGGCTGGACCTGAGATGTACATTGCCCATATGCTTTGGAAATTTAACAACTGGTATCTCACAGAAGCGCTGAGGTTAATAAGGTTTTTTTTTTTTAATGGAATAAATGGCAATGGATACAGATATTTCAGTGATAAGGCTGGTGTAAACACAAGGGTAGACCTATACACTTTATATAGGACACTGAGATTTGCAAGTAATAATGTTACCACCGTAAACTGCAAATTTAAAAAACATTTTTAAACTTCTCTGCAGCCAACAAATTAGGACAATATCAGACTTACAGCTGAGCTTTTGGGAGGTTTTAGTATTTGCAAAAGCCTTTCAGACAATCCAAGACAACAACAAACTCTAGATTTCATACAAAATCCAGTTTCTGCCAATGCAAATAAAGGGTACCACTTCTGAACTTCCTGGTCTCACCCACAGATGTAATCAAAGTATTTTATTGCTTACGATTTGTCAAAACAGTTCACCATTTAGACGAAAGAAAGCAGATAAGCATTTAAGAAACTGGGGATAATGTGAGCCTAGACATCCCCCATCTGCTACAGTGCAGTTTTAACTGATTTGTAGAAGACTGAGCCACTTCATTAATGTTTACGAAAGCTTCCCAGCACAAAACCTCTGAACATTTTTATTAATGCCATAAAAACAAACAAGATAAAATTAAAAACTTCTCTGATACAATAATGTTCAAGAATATACCATCTGATTTTGAAGCTAGGGCACTGTAGATTAAAACATTCCAGCTTCAGTCAAATGAACTTAAATCCAAGAAAGCAATGCTTTTTTTAATCTATTGTTTGACAGAATCATCGTAACACAATGAGCAGAGAACTAACCTCCACTTTTCTGCTTAACCCAGTTGGCTGAAAGAGACAAGAAAGTTATCCTCAGGCCTATTCTGATTTTGATATAGAATTATGTGCATATATACAAGTCAAAGCAAGGATGTGGCTCTCTTTTCAGCTGTCTTCTAGGTTCATGGGTCAGTTTTCAAGCCATTCCCATAAAAATTCTTCACTTTTATGGGCAACACTGAGCATTTACATTTCCTTGTATTGCAGGATGTTTAACTACAAAAAGAAAAAAAAAATCAAGAGCCCCAACTCGTCTATGAAAATGGAAACAGTTTTGGGCCAGCTGGTTGCATGGTTTGGAATAAGAAGGGTAAAGACCCATTGGGGGCACCTCTGCCTGCAATGGGCCTCCCTTCTCTTTGCTCAGAATAGCACTGGGAGCCTCCTCTCCTTGCCACAGATACAAGATTCTCTGTCCCTGAGCTCCACAGAATCCCCTTCATGGGCCATAAAGCACGAGAGAAGACATATTACCCAGTTAAAAACAGTGCAAGGTATCAGCTCTGCTGGGAACAGAGCTAAAGGGCATAATATTCCTTCCCTCAGGGCTGATATTAATAAAGAAATAGAGTTGCAGGACTCCCAGACCAGACTCTGCTGCTGGGGAACACAGAGGAAGTTATGTGAAAAGGATGACATAGGGAAAATTTCTCTTTAGTTTCTTCCTTTGTAAGACAGACTTGAGTTGTATTAATCAATTTCACCATGTTAACACACCTCGATCAATATGCCAAAACGTGTAACAGGCAGGAGTTTAATGCCAGTGATATTTACCTATTAAAAATACAAACCACTAGACCAGAAAATCCTGATGAGTTATTTTGCAACATCGAATCTGTTGGATCAGCTCTGTGTCTGTTGCAGGACATGTACAGATAGGCTTGTTTAAATGTTCTGCAACAGACTACCAGACATGCAAGAACAGCCTATTTTCAAGTGCTGATCAGAGATTTTGTGACTAATAAAATCAAGGGCCATGGAACAACAGGAGCAGTGTTACCTAATGAACAATGCACAAAATACTGCTCTGCAGGAGAAACAGCAGACATGGCAGAGGCTGGTGAAAACAGCAGCGTGCTGAGTGAGAGTGCACCTCTAACTTCTGCCTCATTGCCAAGAAGCATCTCTGCTTTTATTTACCTTTTTTTCACAGAAAAGGCAGCAAACTTTTGTTTTGCATATAACTGAACTTTTATTGAGAAAAGACAGACTCCTGAAGTATAGACCTTGCACTAAATATAAGCATGGGCCACTAGTTTCAGAAAAAGATGCTGTGGTTTCACCAGCAATGCAGCCCTTCAGTGGGGGCACACATCAGCGTAGTCCCTCTCCCAAGAGCCAGCCTGACCCTGCACATGACACCTGCGCCAAGTCTTCAGTAAACTGCTCTGGCATTATTTGTCAGCTGTCTATACTGAGAGCTGACTCCCTGCACAACTGCAGTATTCTCCTGGTGGCTAAAATGCACTTCCAGAAAGTGTGTGTTGCTTTAAGAGGCCATGCCAAAGACGTTTGTCTTTGCAGAGTCTCTTTTTCCCTTGAAGACTCACCTATGTCACTCTACATTGAATTGCAAGAGTGCTACAGAGTCCCAGTCACATACAAGCACACACACTGTGTTAAGGACACATAGAGGCTATCGTGAAAGAAACCCTACTTCCCAACAGCTTGCAATGTACCAGAAGGGAAGTGTTGTTATAAATTCCAACCTGATGTTCTTATGCTCATAATAATTAAATTATTGGGTCAACCTTATTTATCACAAAAAACCCCAAAATGAGATGTATACCCTTCAGAGGTGATGATCCCATTGCAAATTTGCCACACCTACTGAAACCTTGGATGCAGGTTTGATGGACATATGTCTTTTACCCTGTGCACCAAGAGCACCTTGCAGGATGAACCCCAGGAGAAACAAGACATTCTAAGCTATCCCCAGCAAGTAAGACCTACCTGAGTTATGGAAGGTCGCTTTTCCTTTCCTTTTCTTGCCAGTGTGTCCAGTCCTTTTAGAGAAGAAAATAAACCCTTCTTATTTCGAACCCTTTGCGACAGGGACAGGGTACGTTTCCTGAGAGCAGCTTCATCCCTGGAGCAGATCTATTTAAACACAGAGACAAACCCTCCTGTATCACTTCCATAACAGCAAAGCATTGACAGTTATTTCAACCTGAGGCATCAAACTGGGGGTTACTTCAGTTCATCTCAGTGTAACATGCCAAAGTGCAAGGACAATGTTTTAAACTTTCAGCAGTGATGCTTGTTTCAGTATTCCACGGGTGTGACAGCATAATTCTTTTGTCATGGGGCAAAATTAGAAGCCATAGGAAGGGAGAATCTGAGAAAATATTGCTCTCTGAAGAAGAATGATAACGTATCATTCAGATATGAAATTGCTAGAGGAAGACAGACTCTCCAAATTGCCAAGCATAGGAGATAAATTCTATGGCACTGAGTTATTAACAAGGAATGGCACAAAACACACAGATAAAAACAGTGGCAGAGAGGAACACATTCACTGACAGGTCTTTCAGTATCACTCTTCTGACTTCCCCTGTAGCAAATGCGGTCCAACCCTCTCTGCCAAGATCAGCCTTGCAGCCCTGCCAAGGTTAAAGAGCAGAGGTGAATCTGCTACTGCTGTACTTCCCTTGAAGCTGATGGGGTGACAAAAGGTTACAGCAGCTGAGGATCTCACTCATTCTTCTTTAGAAACACAGCCCACAGTTCTTTAAAAAAAGTGACATTTAATTTTGAATTGTCTCTAGCTTTAGCCTATTCTAAGAATACTTCCTTTCTAGGAGGGACTCCAAGTCTGGAGTCCTTTGAGGCAAAAAAAAAAAAAAAAAAAAAAAAAAAAAGTCATGGCCATATCCTGTAGAAGAAAATGTATTTGCAGTCAAGGAGCAGTCAAGAGAGGGTGAGAAGGGTACAGGGCTGCCTGAGCAATGCATGTGGGTGCAGCCATGTATTATCCCAGCACAACTCCACATCTGAGCACACTGTGCTTCTGTGTAACACACCTCTGAAAGCGCATTTGGACTTACCAGTGCATGGAAGGATGAGACAGAGAAAATGCCGAGCCTCCCCAGTGCCAGTTTTGAAGGACGACTGGCAGCAGCCAAAAGGCTCTTTGGGTTTGGGAGCTCCCCACCTTGCAAACTGGATAGGTAACATCGCATTCGGAAAAGGTCCATGTTAAATTTTTCCAGGTTCTGTTCCCATTGCTGGATCTGTTTGGATATAAAAAGGGACAATTAAATGGGGGAAAAATGTCTTTGTGGGCTGCACTGAAAATCTGAGCGCTTCCCCAAACCCATAAGTAAATTGCTTTCATCTGGTAGTATATGAATTAGATTAGTTACTCTCTGCCAAAACACATTCAGTCATATTGTGTTACATCAATCCAAAAGAAGACTTGGAATAAAACGAAGCTGGTGGTCTTAAACACATACTGACAAGATGAACTTCGGGTAGTTTGATAGCCACAAAAACAGTTACATAAAAACACAACCCTGTGGTTCACAAAGGCTTGCCTTTTTTTTTTTTTCCCCTTCCCTCCCACCACTCCCTTCTCTTTGGAAATTAGTCTTGGTTTTTTTTAGCTGAGATTGTGTAGCTGGCTGGATGAAAGCAAAGCAGAAAACAGCTACCCTAACAGACTGTGCAAAGCAAAGTAGCTACAGTTCTAGGTCCTCTTCATTCTTTACTACCATCCTACGGTTCCTATAACTGTAAACAGGAGACAATACTCATAGTTCTTGCTCTGACTAATAGGGTAATACATGATTACACCCAGGCAAACTGCAAAAAACAGCTGTATTGACCAAATACAAACCACTGTACCAAAAGTAGGAATGTAAATATGCAATTCTTAAAACATATCTAGCATAGGTACATGAAGATGTAACAACCCAGTTTCAATGTAGAATTAGGAAAGTGAAGATTCAAATATTTACTAGACTGAAAGCTCTGAATCAAGGTTTAGATGACAGATTTTAAGTATTTGTGTAGATACACACTCAAACAAGCATATTCACACTCATTTTAAACATACACACTTATTTAAACACATATTCTTATGCACTGCACCAAAGTCAAATTTTGCTCTTCATTTCCCCAGCTCACATACTGGTGTAGCTGCAGCAAAAATCTACCCTGCAGATTGTTTAATTAATGTACAACATACAGTAATACCTATCGGTAGTGCAAATAAAAAAGGCAGCAAGCACACTGATAAATGAGAAGGCAGAAAAGGCATATCCATTAGGTCAAGGTACACCAAGATTGTGTACTGACAACTGTTGAATTCCCTTGACAACACCGATCTTCCAGTCTCAGCTCCAATCACTGCACACCGCCTCTTCAGCAGGTGGCTTAGGGCTGCGGGGAAAGTTCATCACGTTTTTCTCTAACAAGCATTGGCTTCATACCTTCTTCTGGCACACCTGCCTGTCCCCACATGCCCAGGACATTACCACCTCACACTGAGATTAGCCAAGGCTGGGACAAGCACCTTGGTGACTCAGGAAACAAGCTGACAAATATAAAAACCTCTGGTGGACTATGGCCTTTGGGCTTGTTTAGAAGCAAAATCAGTTCAGTTTCCTTATAATGCTGCCAAATATTTCAAGAATTAAACAACTATTTTGCCACTTTACTTTCAAGAATGAAGAAGTAAGCAAAGAAAGGGCAAAACAGGCCCTGTTAACAAAAGAGAGCTAAGGCTTGTGCAACAACTGATATAGACCCCACCCAGTCCAGCTTCCTTACATATGTGCACACAAATTTTGGCATCAGTTACTTTTGGAAGTAAGAGGTAAATCTTATTTGGTGAGTAGGGTGAAGAAATGGAAGACAATATACCATTCTATACAGATATGAATGCAAAATTGTAATTCACAGTACACTTAAAAAATCTTTCAAAGAATGACTATTAAAGGCAAAAGAGAGAATTTACAAAATCTTATCATGAGATTAATTCTCAGAAGTCTAGTGAAAATGGACATAGAGGTAGACATAACTAAGATGCCTTGTCTAATCTCTCATCACAAACATTTGAAACACATATCCTCTGCACTCCAGAAAGAATAATCTTTCTTTTCCTTGGGTTTATTTGATAATTTCCCCCCTTTTTTTGCTTTCTTTGTGCTCTCAGAGTCTTCTCAGAGCATTCTTCTGCTTGCCAGTACTTTACACATGGGACGACTCCAACAGGAGATTGCGAGATGAGCTCTTTCTCTGTGTCAACATCCAACTGGAATGAAAACATGGTTGTCAGCTTTTCACAAAGCCAAAAGCTACAAGCTCAGGTAATGTCTTTCCCTTCGAGATGACACCTCTGTGAGTACAGAGCCAAGTCAACTTTTAATAGCTCAGGAACAGAACAAGCCTTGTTCTGGGTCCTGCTGGAGTGAAGCATCCTGTCCTCATTGAACACAGGCTGAGCACAGACATCCTTGCGTGTCTTAGGCTTTCTTCAAAATCCCCACTAGATGTTTGCATGAAGTTGAATTTTAAAATAAAGATAATCTAAGAAGGGGGAGTGGGGTACAACATGGGAGCATTCTGAAGAAATAATTAAATTACAGTGTTTATCAGTCACACAGGATCCTGGCTAATCAGCTCCAAAAGCATCGGTAATCACAATGTTACGTTTAATGGCATTAGCAAAAGCTGTAGGCAAGGAATTTCTGGGATCGTCTTGTAGTCTTATCAAAACCAGGGATGTCTGGAACCAATTGGAGACCATGAACCAATACCAGCTGCTATTTGTCTAAGGCTTTTAAACTATGATAATTCTTCCTAGAGATTTATATTCTTGAAGCCTAAACGGGAGAAGCACACAAATAAAAAAGCAACAACTTCAAAGCACAGTATGACCTGGTCCATGAAGTTAATTTACAGCCTGCAGACTCGCTGCTGCAATCCCTATTCTGCTATTGTGTGAGGAAAATCTCTGCCCCACGTGGGAGGACTGCCCGAAAGAAGGCTCAAGGACTTAACTTCATCATGCACAGACAAAACGGCCCTTTTGAAATCTGCTCGAAAGCAAACAGGAAAAAGTGGATGCGGCAGACAGCTGTGGGAGCAGGAATGGGTGACAAAGGCTAACACCAGCACAAAGTGAGTCTGAAAAGAGATAAGAGATATAGCCCCAAGTGAGGTACACCAAGACAAGTGAGCAGATATGAAATGTGAAAGCATTAAAGGGTTTTTCCAGAGGAAAGAAAGGATGTCATTGTCAGTCCAGGTAAATGTTAAGCAAGGATTTCTTGGTTTAATGGCAGCATGAAAGAGCTTGGGATAAAGGCAGGAGGGAGCCACCCAAATAAATGTATTGAACCTAGCAGGATCCTGTAAGGTAGAGTGGAAAAGGAAGCTGTGGTAGAGAGATAAAAAGGAGTAAAATGTGGGAAGCCTTGAGAATTACTTAGCCTGGACCACCAGGAGAACTCATGCAAAGGAGCATGGTGCAAGCACAAGACACTAATTATGTGAGGGGTAAGTTTTTGCATCAAAGACTCAGTGCAGGATTGAGCTATTAAGAGTTAACACACAAAGGAAGATCAGCAGCACTTTTGGCAGTACTTCAGCAGTAATGATCATTTTCAGAACATAAATAGTCAATTCTCCTCCAGGTTAGTGAAAAATCTGTTCAGGCACTAAGAAAAAAAATGCAAATTAATTACATTTTAAGTCACACAAACAGAGGAGCTAAAGGAAGTTGTTCAAAAGCAGGTCTCTCTCAGGTCAATAAACCTGCTAGTTTTTCCATACCTAAACTTCAAAGTGGGAGCTTGGGAAAGTAAGGAGTAAATACACACAGGCTAAGAGTTTCCAGCATGTGATTTGGGGATCTATAGTTCCTGTATGCTCTACAGTTCTTTCTGCAGGTAACATTTGCAGTGGCACCAGCACCTCAGCTGGAACAGGTTTGGGGTGTGCAGACTGAAAGGCGAAGCCTCAACAGTCCCTGTGAAGGCTGCAGTGGCTCAGGGATGGCCCTGGCCCCTCATCCTTCATGTACTGCAGTGCAAACTTTTATATTTTAGGGGGCTGAGGAAGAACTGTCTCATTTGCAAATACGTGTTCTGTACTAAGTAAAAAGAGCTCAGTACAATAAAACCCAAACCAGCGTGTGAATGGTGTAAAGCTGGGCAGAAATGACACCATATCAACACAACATAATAATACCTCGAGAACCTAGAAGAAGGATGGAAAAAACTTCCTGAACAGCTCACCTGATAAAAAACACCAGCTTTTCATTTGGCATCTTTTCAAAGCAGCACAAAAGAAAAGATGCACAGGAAGGCAGGCCTTCTCTCAATACTTAAGCCTTCAAAATTGATTTTATTTAGTAGTAGTTCTTATACCATGCAGAAGCATGAGGGTCTTGCTGACACAATTCACTATCTATAGCAATAAAAATTCTTAATTTTTCCCTACACAATATCTTATTTTCAGATGGAAAGTGTTTCTGCAAGCTGATGTAGGGAACTCTGTGGATTGAGAAGAAACTTCTGCTGCTGTTCTATATGTACAGCTTTTCAACCACATTGCAAACAACACCAAACTCTTTGCATTCCAGTCCCTGGTTCTCAGACACAATTCATATTGTATCCATCTGGAAAAATGAGTCACTTGGTTTCTGGGGACAGGGAACAGATTTTTATTGTCATTACTTCCTAAAGAGAACTCGACGAAGAAAAAACATCACTCTTCCAGAAATTCCATTACTTCAAAAAACACTACTGAGATGCTATCATAACTTTTACTTTAAAGAAATAAAGAAGGCATTGTAATAGAGTGCAACAACACTCATGTGCAATTAGCAACACTTTATTCTTCATCTGCATGGTGACTTAAAAAAGGTTAAGAAATCTTCCTGAAATAACAAGACAATGGAGGTTTTTTACAATAAATGTCATCTTTTTGGCTGCATTGGAGAAACAGAATTTTCATAATTTTTAACCAAAATAGACAGAGGTAATCTTATTTCCAATACCACTGATAGCACAGAAGTGGACATGTGTACCCAATTTACACCTTGTTGAAAATCTGATGGAAATTGGTGGTACCACATATATGTCTATAGCTAGGGATATGAGTAAGGAAGCCACTGAATTTTATTATCCAGCTGCTCTCCCTAAAACCCAGGCCACCAGCCCTTTCTGAACAGGCAGCCCCACCAGCTCCATTGTGTGAGATAATGCTATGCAACTCCACATTAATTTTTCATTACTTTATGCTAAATCACTGCAAAACAAAGAGGGAAATTCATCCATCTGTAAAACAGTAACAACAGTGCAGAGAGAATGGAGATGAACTTCCCTAGCTTTCTGTCTGCCAACTCTCTTCACTCCCAGTCTACTACTAGTAAGAAGTACTTTGCTAATGATGTAGGGAAGGAGCATCTTTACTGAAGAGTAACACCTGGAAATAAATTGAACCAACCTCTCAGAAAGCAGAGCTCTGCTTTAGCCAGCTCAAAGACCACACAAACTGAAGATCTGTTCTAACAAGCTTGGACAATGGGGTTTTTTTTAGTTTTAAGAGGATGTGGAAGAATGAAAAGTTACTATGCATTGAGATTTCAGTCTACAGCAATGTTGGCACATGTTAGCAAAGGTCCCTGAAAAGACTGTCTTTGATTGTTGTTGAGAATTTGGTTCTCAATGTCAGAAAATATTGCATCAGATGCTTTACAGAAAGTTAAGACATGAAACCTGAGCTTTGTGGAAGCTGAAGAATAAATTCCTAGACCTATTCCAATCATCTTCCTTCAAATGTGAAAGAAAAGAGAGTCAAGTAAATTTTAAAAACAAAGAAATTAAGTTATGCTCTTTGTAAAAAGATGAAGACCACTACAGTGAAAGGAAGAAAGAAGAAAGGTACTAATGGATTTAATGACTACCCAAAATAAATAGATCACCATCTTACTGATCCCCCCTTTTTTTTAATGGCAACAGACAAACTGCTTTTAGGTGGAGGACACATATGAAAACTTACAAAAAAAGAATCTCCAGGCATATGCCTGTTCTTCTCATTAATGCTTCACCATTTCAGTGCATGCAAGTAAATACACATGTTCCAAACCCTCTGAAAAGTTAAGAATTATATGCAGAGAAAATATGAATCACATCGGAAACCTCTGAATAGCTTGGAAAATATGATTATACCAACATATTAAAATCTGAAGTCAAAACTCCATAATGCTTTCAAGCAACTATTAATTGCACTATTGTTCTAAAGTGAGACATCAGGATAGACTTATGTACCAAGTGCATAAACAATTACACACAGGACTTCAGTGCCCTCTCTTGTGAGATAGATTTTCCACCCCATTAAAACCAGTTCTGCAGGCAGAGGCAGCTCCACTCCTGACTTAATGTGCAATATTTTGTTAAAAGAGCTCTGAAAAAATGCTAATAATCCCTTTCACTAACAGGGGTCCATATTCAGAGCAAACACTGGGGTTTCTCTAGCAGGTTAAACGTCTAGGAAAACTAAAATTTTTTTGAAGAAAGGCTTTCAAATTCATCTCAGCATCAGGAGGTTTCCAAATTGCTACCTTTTGTCCTAATTCTCTTCACTTGAGGGGAGAAGTTATATGTTAGGAGAATGTCATCACACAACATATTTGTTTCACACAGTAATAAAAATGTACGTGGCTGTAGGTGGCATATGCAGACTTGTGATTTCCAGCCACACTGCCACCTTGCAGATGCTTCACTGATCTCTTCTAAAGTGACCAGCATTACCAGTAACTTTGTGAAGGGCTACAATTTTCTCTTAAACACTTACGATAGACTTAAAGTCTATTATTATTGTTGTTGTTGTTGTTGTTGTTGTTTTTATCGGGCCAGTCAACCCAGATAGAGAGAATCCCTCATATAAGCCACAAGTCTGAAAACATTTCCCAACCAGTTTGATAATGTCAAGCCTATAAAACAACAATTTCTCTAGAAAAGCAACATTTTCTTTGTCTTTTGTTGTTGTATGTTTGTTTGCACTTCTGTTTAGCACTGGTTTTATTGATTGATTGATTGCCTTTAAATTCACAAAATTTACCAGATAGTATCAGATGAGCTTCTCTAGTCCATTTGCTGGACACCAAAAGAAGTATGTATATCAAAATACCTGTAGCAACTTTAGAAGTGCAGGTTTCCTTAGTACAACTGCCTTTCAGGTCGTGGTAATTGTGAAACAAAAAAAAAGCTTTGCTTGCTTTTAAAGCCCTGAGAATTATTAAGTCTTCAGCAGAGAAGTATTGATTTTAAGTCAATACAGAAGTGAAAAAAAGAGAGCAAGTTGACATCTATCTGGTGGTTGCTTTTCTGAGGAAGAGGAAGGAAAAGGAGAAAGGCTATAGAAATCAGAGTTTCCGTAACAATTCCCCAGTGAAAATAAGTTCTTTCTACATAAAAAACTGCCACAGTCCTTCTGAAGTCAATCACACTGTTTCCGCTGGCTTCCCAAAATAAATCACCAGTGAAGATTTCCAGCATGGGATGCATGGCATGCTTAAGAAATACAATATTGGCAATACTTTGTACTTCAGCATGGAGAAATAATATCTGCCACATGATTGAAAAACCATCAAATTTACAGAAAACCAAAACCAGAATTTATATTCTCTTGTTTCTCAAAATAGGCAAAAGACAGCTAAATAACCACAACTACTAAAGTTACTAAACAACTACAGCTACATATATGCAAACTATTCCCTCAGGAATAACATTTTCTAAAAATCATTAGCTCACTAAGTATACTAAAAATTCTCGGTTACTAATTACTTCAAGATTTTCTTTTTTCTTTGCAAAAGCCAATCTGAGACAACAAATTAGAAGATTGGGCAACCGAGTTATCTATCGACTTCTCTCTGAAGTGACTTTGCCGGCAAACCTTAGGCAGTTGTAAGGAGAGATTTTAAAGAGATCAAAGGGCTCAAGAATGGAGAAAATTCTTGCTATAAATTTATTCTTTGCCAACTACTGGATGTTTGCAATGATCCATTTCATTCTTTGCGCCGATGGTCTGCCCCCATTCAATGTTTTGAGACATGCATAGACAGAAGATTAACAGGAATAAATCTTCTGCAGTCCTAGAGAAGGATGTCAGTTCTACAGAATGAAACCAACTTCTTCCAGAGCTGGAAAACAGTGACAGTCCTTCAAGGACAGGACATCTAAATAGCAGATATTAAGATAGATCATTAATACTCTTCAGCTGACTCTAGATGAACTACTAACAAGAATATTTGATGAGGGAGGACTAAATTAAGTTAATATACATCAGGATTTTTCCTCAGTGCATCACATGTTACAAGCACTAGACATCTATAGAAATCTGTATATTCTTCTAGGTCTCAAAGCCTACTGCAATAAAAGGATGCTTAACATTTTTCCTCTTCCATTCACCTCGCTCAGCTCTGGACTATGAAATAAAGTGACCTGGAAATAAATTATGAACATCTGAGCACTCAAAGGGCTTATGAACATCTGCATCACAAATCCCTACACAAACCTGCATGTTATTTGAACTCTCAAATAGCTCATGTAGCTTCAGACTCAATTGTGCCACAAGAGCCTGGCAGTAAAATCAGTACTAGTCAGTCTGCTCTTCATCAAGTCCAAGCCACTAGGGTAAGAATTTTAAATATTATAAGCATCAAATACCCAAAACTACAAGTCTTTCACTAACCAAAGAAAAATAATTATGCTGTATTGGTTCAAAAGAAATAAACTGCATTTGCTACTCAAAGGGCCACAATATGCAGCATGCAGTACTGACAGAGGAATTTCTGACTGGAAAGGCAGGTAGGGATGGGCTCTCAAAGACCAGTCAATCTGTTCAAATTATCAGAAGTCTTCTGTAAATGGCCTAATAAAACTAAAGATACAGCAGCCTCAGTCCACAGACCTATTTAGGCTAAACTGCTAGACAAGTTTAGTGCACAAGAGGCACTAGTTTAGTGAGGCAGTGAGGTCGTTGGCTGAACATTAAGCATGTCTAAATAATTAAAGCATCTTTTGCCTGTTACTACCTGCAAAACTGGGGGCATGGGCAAGACATCAACACTGCGAGATGTACTTCCATAAGATATCCCTGGAGTGATTCCTGGTTCACAGAACTGAGAGCAAGGTAAGGGTTCATGTTTGTTCACCACCACACAATCAGGTGATCATTAGTCATGGCTAGATTTCAACTGGAAGCACATGGTTTTGTCTACACAAATAAAGTTGGAGGAAGGACTAACTTCATGTGCTGTCTTAAGGTGCAGAACTATATTGACAAGTTCTTCTTGCCAATCTCTCCAATCTTTTCTGCAATACAATAATAAATTATTCACAGAACACACTGTATATTCTGAGGTATGTAATGTAACAGCTAGATATTATTAACATAAAACAGTGAAAATTAATTACATTCTCACAGAAGAGACGAGAAATGACTTTGTGCTCATAAAACAGAACAGTCTGATGCGCAGCTTTGAGGAGCCTGCCTCCTGCACTGCTCTGGCAATAATTACAACCACTCTATCAGCCATGCCCAAGACAATTACTCTCAGGCCTAGAAAGCACAAATAGAGACTAAAGAAAGAAGTAATGATAAATAAGCTCTCATTAAAAAAAATGTTTCCAGTACCTGATTTTCTATGGCCTTTCTGTTTTTTGGATCACTAACAATTGAGAGCTGCAACTCTGCCATCTTTTTCATTTTGCCATCCATGTCAATCTTCTGGAAGAGACTCTTGGTCTGATTTTTCAGCAGCCTGACAGTGTCTTCTTTCCCAAGCTTCTTTGCAAAGAGGGAAGCACAGGCTGAATGTATGGCAGTAACCCAGTTTTCCAGATCCGTCTGACTTGTTGCCTGTGAAACCAATCAACGGTAAAATGCTATGAGCAGGTAAGAGGGGAAAAAAAAAAAAACAAACCCAACCCAAAACACAGTAACAGCTCTAGGGCATGAAGTGCTTGATGGGTTCACTGTCGTCTTAGGCACTTTACCTTAACCAAGTGAAATAAGGTTTTCTTTAGAACTGAGTAAGTAAAGGAAGTGTGAGATTTTCCTACACTCCATCATGACTTGTCTCCAACCTTCAGCTTCTGCTTCTTAGACCCGCAAGGTCTAAAAGCCCCAGGAGCACAAGAGCCACATAGCCTGTGGGAAAGATGTTACTTGCATCCTTCATCCCTCCAGATAATTAAGGTAAGCCATAACAGATATCAAAGACAAACCTTCACTGCTGCGACAGCAGAGAAGATTTTATTTGTGAGATTCTGAAGAGAGGTATTTGCTCACTTAAAAAGTAAGAAGTTAGTAGAGAGGCAACATCAAGGTCAAGAGAATGCAATCTGCACAAAGTATCTCTGGAGATATGTACAAGTGTTCCTGTGAATCAACATGTTTCTAGGCAGGCAGTTTCACATAATACTGTTCTCTATTAACATTTCCAGTGGTGCGCTTGAGCAGCCAAGATATTTTGATTATATTTAGCTCTCTTTCTTGAGTATCTTGCTCAAGTAAACTCTCTGTGGTCAGCAGATTCAGGGTTGAGCACACCATTCTGTAAGGGTAGAATTCTAACAGATGTGAAAAACTGATTAAAAGTTCATTTTTTAGAAGCTTGTGATGAATCAGGTACCCAGAGCTCCTTGCAGATTTGTGATCCTTGCTCTTTTTGCTTCTGAACCATAACTGACTGAGCCAACTGGTGTAATACCTGAAGTCATATCATACATTTAATGTTATAATTGTAATGCACCAGTATAGCTGTGCTATTATTTTTAAGTCACAGGCACAACCATGATGTGTGTGTGCGTGTGTACATACAATCATATAGACATATGGGTAGACTCAAAAACACATCCTAAAATGGATACAACCACCAAGTTATGCATGCATCCTGTTACCTGAAATAGGTAGACATCTCCAAAAGAATTGCTGAGACAGAACACATTTTCTTTCTTGGGATGTTCTGGAACAGACTGAACTATACTGTCTTCTGCAAACAGGGCGTATCGAGGCAAACTGCTCTGCTCCATTGAGTTCCTTCCATAGGTCTCATAAAACAGTAGAGTACAACCTTTTGCAGTTCAGAGGGGAAAAAAAAAAGTAGAAAGTAAGTTATGGATCTCCCAACATTATATAATATTTTTGTGAATTAAGACACCCTTCAGAGACAGGGAACATCAGTTCTGCTCCTCTTCCAAAACAGATAAAAAAGGAAGATCTTCTACACAGAAAAACAGGCAAAGTTAATGATGAATTTGCCAATAGAAAGTTGAAACAGACATCTAATAGGGACACAACAAACATCTATGGACTTAACAAATATATCAGGACACCTCAATATGGAAGCATCCAAGAGTTAGGGTAGGACGGGGTTTGAGCAATCTGCTGTAGGGAAAGATATCCCTGCTGATGGCAGGACAGCTGGACTAAAGGTCCCTTCTGGCCCAAAATATTCTATCAATAAATAGAAATTAAAATGTTAAGGCATGTAGAAGAGATTAACTCCTGCTTAGTTAAATCAGCTTTTGTGTCTCTTTATTAAAATGAACCAATAAGCTGTCTCTCATAACAGCCACTTAAGAAGTTTTTGTATTTGTTGAAAAGATTTGCAGAATCTTTTGTCTTCATACAACATGCTTAGTGAATAAACTTCTCAAATTTAAACCAGATTTCCTTGAAACTAGCTGAAAATTGGGAGACTCAGACAATTCTAAGTAATTTTAAAGTTTAAAGGGGCTGAGTTTGTAAATAGTGTAATATCTAAGGTATGAAGCTTGCATCCAGAAGACAAACCTCATCCTTGATTATGACAATCCTGAGTATAACAAGTGAAATTATTTCTGAAGGAGAGTGGAGGAGACTTGATCTCAGCAGAGGACACTTGATCCTAGTCCACAGCAGTATGACTACAGTGTCATGTTGCCTTTGGCAGTGAAGCTGGCTCAAGAAGGGCCTGACCCCTCCATCCCTGACAACCCTTCCTTCCTGCCTCATGTTGTAACCCACTGTCCTCCGAGATGCACCAGTTTGCCTGTTCAAGGGGTCATGGACTGAACTGCACTTCTAAAATGCCATTACAAAAGGAAATCCATACCAGAGATTTCTGATCAAATCATCTGTTGATTAAGAAGTTTTTATAGTAAGGAATCTAATACATAGAAATACTTCTATACTACATAAATGCACCTTTTCCTGTTAATGTCCAAAGTGACTGGTAGAATATTTTGGGTAAAAACAAATCCTATAGAGTTGGGCCTATCTTTTCCTTTGGGCAGCCCTCACTTTATCTTCTTTATGCCACTGAAACACTTGGAGATCTCTGCAGTTGAAAAATAAGGACATGGTTTGTAATACTCTGCATATCAGAAATGTCATTTGAACATAACAGGGCAAACTAAACCAACAAAACCAAGTTTTCTCTTGTATTCAGCAGCAGCAGCAGCAACATGTGATCACTTCCACTTCTGCATTTTAGGAAAGTGCAGACATTTAAAGTTTTTAAGATTTATTTTGAAATATTTCCATATTCTCATGCTTCCCCTATTTGCTACAACTGAAAGTAAGTCGTATTTTATCCTGAGAGTTTACATGTACATAAATAAAAAATTTTGAAGGGCATGCATGTATGCTTGGGTGTATGGCACCCCAGGTATATCTTTAGGTCAAGTCCAGTGATCCCTTGAAGCAGTCAGTTTCATAAGCTCTGTCAGACCCACTGGGACTGATTATTATCCAAGTATTTTAATTAAAACTTGAGCTGAAGGGGGACAGAAATGGGAAAGCAATTTCCCTCATTAAAGGAAACTAATTGGGCAGGACAGATGGAAAAGAGAGTTCCTCGTGGTACACAGTCACTATTCAGGCTCAGATCTCGGTGGCCCTGAAAGTGGAGCAGAGGCCTCAGGACATGTATACTTTTAAGTCTGGCAGGTAACCAGATGGTTATAGGCCTTCTGCATATTTATAATTAAACACACCTCAACAGGGTGCAAATAAACATGCTGTTCTCCATTTACATATGTGGCTATTTTAAGTCATACTTTAAAATATCTTGGCTATTTAAAACTTCAAGAACAAATTAAATACAGATTTATTCTAAAACCTGTATAAGAGAACCAAAGCAAGCGCCTTGATCTTGATATAGCATATTATGAAAACAGAAGTACACTTTGATATCCAGACAGGCAAGTTTATTTTGGAATCAGAAGTCTCCACAGGACAACAAAGGTAAGAGATCAAGGAAATGAGGAATGTATATTTAAAACAGCTAGCAAAGTGGAAGAGACTCTGTACCATGAATGCAGCCGTATCAACAATTGAAGTAAAAAGCATTGTACCTAACACGTATAATGTTAGGAGTTAATAAAGCTTTTTACAAAGGATTTTATTGTTCCTTTCTTTGTAGCTGCAGAAATTCAGGTAGTAAGAAGGGATGCAATTTGTTCAAGGTCACCAATAAGCAAATTTTATAACCAAAAAAATTAATATGAAACACCTAAATTGCTTTCCAGAGCCTCACTATCCCAGAAACGCACATACTACTAGAATACAACACATTTCAGTTTAGAGTCTTGATAGAATTGTTTAGAAACTGAATTTTAGAAGAGGCAGATCAAACTATATTCATACTCCATAACACAAACACACACAATAAGAGGGTGGAATTCAGGAACTGTTTTTCCTTTTTGTATACACTGCTTGTAAGCATGAATCATGCTATCTGATGATCAGGGCAAGTGGTTTAAACTGTTAAGCCTGCCTACATTTTGATCCCTTGATAACAAGTCTCTGAATTATCAGGCAGAATTGCCTCGTTCTAGCAAGTTTGCTTCTTTTCAACCAGCACTATCAAGCACAACATTGCCAGCACTTGCTGTTTGCTGTTCATTTTTACTCTTCAGTTCTACACCCATGCACAATTTTAAAAAGGGCAACCTATTTGAAAGTTGTTATTTTCTCTCCTCTAGTCCCAGATATGATAGGAAATTATCAAGCTTGATCATTTCCTTGCTCATTAACTTGGTATTATATTTACTGAAAGGCAAATCCTTTGGATGCAATTCAAAATTTTAAAAAAGGCCTATTAACTCACCCATTAAATTTCCCTTCCTCCCCACAATAGATATTATTTTCCTTTTCACACGTCCTGACACCTGTACACTTCTCCCAGCACCCTCCGAGCCATAAATCAGCACAAGAATCACACCTGCAGCAGCCCCCTTGAGTGGATTCCCCTCCCGTGGGGTTGTTTTCACAACAGGAGCAGCTGCAGGAAGCTGAGCATGCCAAAAGCCAGAAGGGGTTGGTATTGATGGGAGTGGGAAAGGTGAAAGACCACCCAGGGAAAGGAGGGACACCTTCAAATCCTGGGAATGGTTGCCTTGGGCACCACAGGGCTTTCCCTGCTGCTGTTTCTGCCTCCTCCGTTCTGAACCACACACATTTGTCCGTGTAAATTCTCTGGAGTTCACATCTTCATTATATTGCCACCTAAAGTGCTAGAAATGATCTAAACATTTTTACAATAAACTACCCTATCTTTCAGTAAATTTCATGGCAGAGCCTAAGGAACAGTGTGTTTGTAACAAGGAACTGGGCACCAGCAACTTCTCCCGACCCTTAAATTTTGGTTCAATTTGGTCTTTGACCTCCAAACATCCAAAAGCATCTTCTAAGTCCCAAATCTGATGTGAACACACAAACTAGAAATTCAGACAAAACAATTCCCACTGTGGTATGAAACACAAGACTGCACACACAATCCCAAAGACATTGAGCAGCACCTCAGTCCAATTGGCTGCTCAGGCACATGCTCCACTTTAGGTCGTAGGTAGACCTTGTAAAGTTAGGAGTGATTTTCTGATCCCCCTAAACTCCTTAACAGAAGCCAGCACGCATGAAATGCTGCTGAGACACAACAAAAAGAACTGGTGCTGCCAAGGTGAACGATCAACACGGTGGTTTTACCTTTGAGTGTGACCCAGTACTGCTTCCACTTCCGTCGTGTGACCAGCTCCAGCTTCTTCTCCTTCTGCAGGGTCACCAAGGGTTTGAAGAACAGCCACCCTGCCTTGCGCACCACTCCTTGCTCTTTCTCATACAACAAATCCAGCTGCTCCAAGGAACTGAGGGACTCGCCACTGGAGTCTTCTGTTTCCGACGAGGTCTCCGTATTCTCCAAGTTCATTCTGCTCATCTCCAGCTCTCGCATGAAGTTTTCATAAATGTTCTGCCTCAAGGCATCACTGCTGACAGCATTGGTGGACTCGCTTCTCTGGGACAGGGCATGGCTGGAGCCAGGAGACCACAGTGAAGTGGAGAGCTGTGATGGTGCCAGTGTGTCCGTAGTGAAGTTGTCCATTCTGCTGTCAAAGTATTCACTCCCATCTTTATACTTTGGCTCCTGTGCATAAAAAGAATTTATCTGCAATCAGTCACCAGAACTATGATCAAAAGACAACGCCTCATTTGTCAATTAAATTTGTTTCATGTTTAGCCACTTCCAGTTCCTTCATCTCTTCACCATTACATCACAGCCTTTGCCTCAGTCACTGACACCACCACTGCTACCATTCAGTTTTTTCAGCAGAACCCCATTATACCCTATCCACTAATCTGAGTGCTTTGGTAATCCTGGCACCTTTGAGTAATCTCAAATTTCACTAGAAACTACTGTCTGAAACCTGAGGTACTCCAGGAGACAGCTACATCCTCCATCTGAAATGCAGGCACCATGGCTTGCATCTGTCTGAGCACAAGCAGGAACAGTGACACAACAGGTTTTTTATTATTATAGGGTTTTCCGTACTTCGGTGCTATCCATACATTGGTGCAAGGTGGCTCAGCACAACAAGGCTGATTTTAACCTCCACTTTCTATTTGTCATACAAACAGTGCTTAACCAACAAAAAAAAGGTCAAAAGTTGAGAATATTTTAAGCTTGTTAGAATTGATCAACTGACTAAAATCTAACCTAAAACAATAAGTGATTAAAAAAAAAGAAAGACACACTTGCTTACTGGCTTAAATCGAGTCTCCAGACTGCAGAGCTGTGTATTTTCTGAGTTGCTGGGAACACCGTGACAGTTTGATCATCCCATCAAGCACTGACAGGCCTTTTTCCTAATTGCATTGTGCAACTTCAGCCCTTGGATTGAAAGGGTTGGCCAATTTTATTTGAAATAATCAGGCCTGATGGTATAACTTCAACTTTGCCTTTGATATGGATGCTAGAGTAGGACCATTTCTTGCCACTGCTTGTCAACATGGGACTTTGTTGGCAGATTGGACCTTTTCTCTCTTAAGCCTTTCCAAGTAATATGTTGTCTGGTCCCAACCCTCACAGGCTGCAGGGTTGGACAGGGATTTTCCTACTACCCAAAAGAGAGCTCCTTGGATTAACTTCACTGTTGAGAACCACACCATCCATCCTAAGAAGCTATTTATTATCTTCTGAACTCAAGTGTTGCCAATGCTATTTAAAAGCAACCAATATTTAAGAACATAAAACACAAAAGACATGTTGCCTTTTGCAGTAAAAGTGTGAGGGAAGAAAAAAGAAGAGATTGCAATAAACGATTCGAGAAGTGAAGCTATTACCCTCAGTAATAATAAAGCCATTATACTTTCAAGTTTAGACTGCCTCTCTAAAAGCATTTATTTTCTCACAGACTACTGTACTAAGAACAAAGTAAATAAACATTGGTCTCCTGTGAGCTGTTCTCCCCAGAAGCTTTGAAAACAACTACTTTTTTGTTTCTTTGCTTCTTACTTGTCGCTCTTCAAAACGGCAGCGGAAAAGCTGTGCTGCGTTTTGATAGCATCAGGACCTCCGGTGTGTGGCCAAGACTGGGTTGTACACCCTCCCAAGCAATGCCAAACAAACCACTTTTCCAGCAGCAGGACACTGCTGCCCATGGCCTCACCAAAGCCAGTTTGAACTGAAACCCACGTTCCCTTACAGCACATCGAACTTCAAGTATGGCTTTTCAGATTCCTGTCTGATGATCCCAATCTCCTGGTAAAGGAGCACCTTCCTCAAATCTTGTTGCAGAGTGTTAATCGGTGTTGAGCAAGAGTAACTCCCTAAACATCAACAGTTTAGCTGGTTTTTATATGGTAAAGAGAGGAAGATTGGCACATGGAATAGCAAACCAGTATATAATCCTTCATGTAACGCTTTATGCCACAGTCTGTAGAACATGGATCGTACAACTGCGCTGGCAATCTGCATTTCAGGGGGAAACTGAAAGCTTTCTCCACCCTTATTTTAATCACTGGCACTGTACTTGTGTGCCAAAATCCAGCATTTTAATTGTTTGACTATTCTCCAGGAACTGCTAGTGTCCCCTGGAAAACATTAGTATACAGCTTATTAAGAATATGTATTTATTTCAGTCCCAAAGCACTAGTAAGAGACACAACACAAGGCAAATACATAGAAGGGGTCTGTTGTGAAAACCCACCACTGGAACAACAAACTTTAAGGAAATGGGTGGGATGCAATCTGCCAATGACCAGCCACTAACCAAATCCTGTGTTTCCTCCTCACACACTGAAAGGGTAGGAATGAGGAAGTACCAGAGCAGAGAAAATGGATAAAGAATCCAAAATGAATATATACACTTCACCGGGACACCATCACTTGTATTTTTCTTTTCATAAGAGCTCAATAGGCAGAGTCTGATAGTCCCTGTTGGTCCTTGAGGAAGCTGTCATTGCAGCAATATCTGCTACTACTGAAAAGGTTTGACCTAAGCTGCTGCTCCAGGTGGTTTCCTTGCCAGGCGACTATCTGCTGGTTTTTGCTCTGTTGATGATAGAAAACTACCACTGATTCTGCCCAGCTGCATTCAAGGAGACCTCTCAACATTTTAGATATACTCTGGAATAGTTAAAGATAAGGCAAAAGATAAAGTGGCTAAGATACCAATTAGAAAAGGTGACGCATGTAATAATTAGCTGTAAAGAGCAGCACAGGAAAAAACAAAGCCCGCTACATTCATTACGACCCATGCTAAAAGGAGAATATAATACCAGTTTTCCAGTCGAATAAAGAGGTTGACTCAAAGTACTTTTCTTTTAAATTCTTTTTACAGCCCACATCAGGGCTCTGGCTTATAAAGTAAAAAAATTTCAGATATGATTCCTGAAGTGAGGCTATTTTACTTAATTCAAGAACCTTTCTTCAGTAGCTGTTTCTGGTGGATGGATTTTCATTTTACAGAGAATTTGCTAATGTTCTCCATGTTAAAGAGCTGCACAGAGTTTACACCATCATTGGCCACATTTGGCTATGCGTCAAGTCTGTCTAAATTCTGTTCATAGGTCTCACATATATCACACACACCTTTCAGCTCACACACGCTGAATTGTGACACAGCATCACCCCAATGCCATTTTAGCACAGATTAAACTAAAAGAAGATGTGTGCTGCAGTACAGTACCAGCAATGCATTGAGGGAACACTTTAGGACACCCTCATGCAAGGAAAACTAAGGTCTTGGAAAAGATGATTGCAAGTCTTGATGCAAGATCATTATTAGAAAGGCAAACTCAATTCCAGGATACATCAGATCAAGTCAGACATAAGGAAATATACAAGTAATTGGACTGGGCATAACCAGGACTCCTCTGGAACATCCCATATGCAAATCTGTTTGTGGATGATTTAAAACAGATGAGGAGGAAGGGTGTCAGAATGAAAAGGAAATAGATTTCCAATCTCAACACAGGAGACCAAGGAGAGTCTATATAGCCCCACAAATGCAGGCCAAGAAAAGATACCACTTCTCCCTTTAAATAAATCATAACAGATTAAAAAGCAGGAAAGAACAACTAATGTAGTCAGGCAATACTGACATCAGAACAAACTGTCCAGGACTACATTTACTCTGCCTATTAGCAAGCACTGAGTAAGAGGGTCTGGAAAGAGCCTTCAGGATGGAGAAAATCCTGCCTGTGTTTAAGCTGCAATTTGTTCACAAAGGGGATTAAACTCCACTGCCTTTCTAGTGTCAAGGGTCTGGCCTCAAAATCCCAAGCTTGTGCCTCCTAGACCTGTGCTCCCATGAAGCAGGGGGCTTCTGGTTTGTTCCCACTGGGGCAGCTGGAGGGACTACCCAGCCACCACTGGCATTTAGGCCCACTTATAGGGAAATATTCCAGCTTTCACCTACGTTCAGCCAAGTGACTCACAGCCAGTTATTAGTAATGTACGGAGGAAGGGACACGCTGTTCAGAGCAAAGCACAGATGCTGCCATCGATGAGATGAAGTCGTACAAACAGGGACCAACCACGTGACAGAGCAGAACCACGCACAACACTTCTGTCTTTTTAAGGTAAAGGACCTGTTGAGATTATAAGCATTACCAAACCACAACCCAGCAACCTCCAGAGGAGACGGCAGGTTACCCAAAGTGTGAAAGATGGAAAAGAACCAATAAAGCCGCAAAAGGAACTGCAAAACTAAAAAGCATTCACTACCTCCCTCTTACCCTTCCTGTTGCTGGATACTGGTCTGATTAAAATCTGTGACTAACCATTTCCTATGCCTTTTTCTAAGAAACCAGCATTTTTGGAGCTAGGGCTGTTTTCCTTCTACCAGAATCTGATTCAAGCTTGATGCAATCTCATCAGCCAAATTTCCTTGCTGTGTCTGAAGTCAGTTCACTGCACAGTGAATTCAAAACAGCTATGAATCGCGCACCACAAATGCCATTCTGAAAATGTCATAACTAAGTAATACATACTAAAGGTCTGGGATGCAGAAATTGTATGTAAAGCCTGGCAGTAAAATCCAGAACAGCTACAGATGTTGAAATCAGTGAAGAATCCTGGAACACAGCACTGAGGCTCTTCAGTGATTCCAGGTTTTTCTGCCCTCTCTTTCACAGCTGAGTAAGAAGGTGAAAAGACAGCATCTGATAAAGTACATGAGCACCAACTCACAAAAGAAGTGATCCAAATAAACAGCTTTCATTTTCTTTTCCCAGTTCTGTAGCCCCCAACTAGGATGCACACCAGCAAACCTTTTGCTGAGCTCATTTCTGAGCCTAAGGGTCTGTCAGAGTTTTACACTGCAATGACAGATGCACTTGGTTAAGCACAAGACCTGCCTGAATTTCCAGCACAGGAGACAGCGTTTGCCCTATGTGCCACACAAAGCATGTGATGATCTACTGCTTAGCTGCTGCCTAAATAGCAGAACTGGGTGTGTGCCCTTCGCTCTCTGATAACTTCTGAAGTGGCCAGCACATCAATGTTGCTGAAAGGAAGCATCCTTCATTTAGGGAAGCACAGTGACTGTTCCTGTGTGAGAAACACCAGGGAAGACCCAGTGGGAAAAAAGAAAAGAAAAAAAAAAAAAAAAAAAAAAAGGAAAAAAAAAAAAAAAGAAAAAAAAAAAGGAAAAGGCAAAACCCAAATCCATAAACAGTCTCATCTCAGCTTGCAAACTCACACACAGAGACCAGGCACAGTCTGGTATTTAAAGAGCCAGTTCTGGGGCCTGCAGCTAGAGATGAGAATTTCATTCCTGACCACAGGCATTCTAAATTCCTATTAATGGGATTAGTCTTAAATTCTTCTAAAGAAACATCCTTTCCCTCCCTCTTGCTCTCCCCTCCCATCTCCCTCTTCACACTACCATCTCCCAGTGAGCCAGATGGCAACTCAAGTTTTTCCATCTGGTGAACTAAGCTGACACATAAGAAGGAGATTGCTCCATGTGATGCCTTCAGAGGAGCTGGAGGCAGAACCAGCACCTCTGCTCAATACAGTTGCTTGCCTTGCTACAAATGGACCAACAAGCAAAAAGTGAGTGGTGAAGCCAGTGGGACAGGGAACATTCGCAAAGATAGTTACAATGTCCTTCTTCTACTGTTCCTTCCACGCTCTTCAGGTCATGTATGCTAATTCATAGCATATACAGAGACTGTAATTTCATATTTGAAACAAATAGGAGGTTTAAACCCCAAGTCACTTTTTAAGTAATGCAGCAATTCCAAAGGCAAATTCACAGAGCTATTATAAGGCTGCAAAGATTGGAGTTAACTTAGAAGGTGACAAAATAGGAAAATAGGAAGGGCAAATTTGCACAAAATAATGTCTATCCTTTTTTGCTGCTGACATTTCAGACAGCATCAGAGATGCAAAACCTCTCAGAATTCCACAAATTACTAAATGAGATGAGCAAGTAATTGACCTGCAAAAAAGACAAAAATCATGCAATCACTATGCGTGTAAGAGAAATGTAAAAAACCAACTTTCACACATTTAGGCTGGTTTGTACATACCTGCAGCTTCCTTTTCTTCCTTGAAAGACTTCCTGTCCAGTCACTGATGCGTCGCATTCTGTTCTTTAACGTATCCTTCTTGGATGCATCCTCACCAAGGGGCTTGGACTTCCTGCACGGGAGGGTGTAGGAGGTGTAATGTGCAGGACTTCCCTGCTCTACCCTGGAGGGGACATCAATGTCTGAGGCAAATGAGACACGGTTGCTTAGGCTACCAGGAGTGTCAATATACTCATCAGACAGCCTGATCCCAGGTGGAGGAGTGCTTTCCAAATTTGTATCCTTATAGAGATCTCGGAGTGAGGAAAGAGATGAACTTTGGTTGAATGACTTCTTGTTGTCGCTTGCTGGGAAACTGGCATGAATGCTTGTATCTGGAGTGCTTCTGGTCAAATATGAGCCATCCAGCTCATTGATATCCCCAGCATTTCCCCAGAGAGAATCATACCATGAAGACTCAGAGCTGAGGGAGCTTCCTTTACTAGACCGAAGCCTTGAATCGGTAGGTGACAGACGATGGCTTGAGGAACAGTCCGCACTGGAGTTTCTCCTGACATCAAGCAGGTTACTTGGCTTAGATTCCAAGGCAGGGGAATACCTCAGCAACTGCACTGGCCCACCGGACTCCTCGACTGGTACCTTGCTGTTGTTGCTGTTGTGGAACTCGACCCTCAAGCAACCATCCAGCTTCCCCAGAGTTTTAATGAGAACTTTTGGACTCCTCCTGTCCTCTGATGGGGAGGTTGATGCAAGACTCTCATTCTTTCCATAGCAATTTAAAATGTGGCCATTGCATTCTCGAGAGGCAGCATGATTACTTCCAGCTTGAAGACCAATATAGTGGAACCCATTCTCTGGCAAAAACATCGCGTTATTCCCTTGGCAGTAGTCCCCTGAGGCATTTGTCCTGTATTTGGCATGGACATTGCTTTTGGAGACCTTCATCACAGTGTCACCAAGTCTAGAGGAATAAGGCTGACTACTCTTGAAGTGTGAAAGGCAGCTTCTGGCAAGGGACCTTGATTTGTAGTTTGAGCCGCTGCTGGTATGTCCCCATCCATGCATAGAGCAAGACTTTTCATCTTTAGCATGAATGCTGCGAATTTTCAGAGAGCAAGGCTTCTGCTTGGCACCAGTTGTGGTAGCAGCATGATTTTTTGATCCCTGAAGACTGTACTGGCTTTCTGAATTCCCCATTTTCCACTAAATTAAGAAGAGTTTCATTAGAAACAATGGCTAAAAGATAGAGCAGAAAGTAACAGACCATTTTTACTCTCCACACAGGAAAATGCCTATTTAAAAAATGAAATGAAACAATTGTTTCAAAAAAAGCCATTAAATAGCCATGTACAACATTAAATTCATAACTGAACCTATTTTAGGGGCAAGCTAGGAAAGGCTATTTTCTCTATGGTTCATTACCCCTCTGTTATAAAGCTGGAATCTAACTCCATTGAAATCATGTCAACACCATCCTCCACCCACACCCTTGGCAACATCCTTTTCTTATAACTCACAAAATCTCTGGCTCCCAAGAACAATGGCATAATGAAAGGGAGACAGCAAGATAATCATAACTTAGATGTAAAGTGAACTGTACTTTCAGAGAAAACCCTTCTGCCAGCAGACAAGCCCACTGCAGTTTCAGCTTGACTGATTTCTGTGCAACCAAGTGTTGCCTCAATAAAATGTTCAGTAAACCCCAGCTATGTGTTTAAATGGAGCTAATCTAGGAGAAAGGAAAAAAAAAAAAAAGCCAAAAATCAGACAAAAAAAAGCTTGGTTGGCAAACAGCCTCATCTTCCAATACAGCACAAGATTGCATTATGTTCACTCAGTACAGCACGGTTCGATAAAATGGTAAAATTTTAGCAATGGTTCGATTGGTAAAATGCTCTTCAGTCTTTCACAGTGTTTGCAGTGAATAGCACACACTGGAGCAGTTAAATTGCCCCACTGAGGTGACTGAAGATTTCAAACCTACATAAACTGCACACCAAAGAAAAAAAGACTGTTCTTTTTGCTACTCAGAATGAATCTCCAGTGTTTGTAATGTACAGAAACAACACCAAAATCCTTTTTCCATCGGTGCTACGCTTCTTTACACATCGGATCTCAGACTATCACCCTGGAGGAGGATACACTGCTGCCTCATTAAAAATTTGTCAAAAGAAGCCACTGAGAAAGCATAATCTTATCTTCTAGAGTTTCTATGTTTTAACATCCCTACTTCGAGCCCTTATCACTTTTAGATTAAAAGTATAGTATAAAAGAAGAGCAAACCTGTAGGAACACTCTCAAACACGGGCACAGTTAGCAGTCAGCATGCTCTGCATTGTCTCCGTGCCCAGCCACTTTGCTTGCCAAAACCAGACTGGAGTTGCACACAGCCTTCCTAGAAAACACCAAAAAGACAAAAAAGTCAGTCAAATACAACTTGCACTTTACCCCAACTGTATGTAAAATGAATTAAAAAAAAAAAAAAAAAAAAAAGTTACAAATTAAGAGAAGTTTGATGAAAGGGATTCCTGGACTTTTGACATACATTTTTATAAGCATACTTTAACAATTGACATTGAATTAGTAGAAATAAGTAATTGAGTAAATGTTTCATTTTCTCTCATCTTTGTTTGTCTTTTTCTCCTCTCACTGATGAGTTAGGACAAACTTTCATCCCTCTCCAATCTTGCTTTTGGAAGACCAATTACAGTTTGCAGTATTGTGCAGTGATCCATTACAATGTGGACCAGACTGATCAGAGCAATGTCCCACAGCATCTGTTTATCCTTCCCCATGCCTGGAGTCCAAGCACGAGCTTTGCAGTGAAAGGCCACCATGAAATTCACTCCAGCAGCCACCCAGTAACCTCCCTCTTTAGATTTGTTCTGATTTTAAGTTAATCTGCTAGTAAAACAAGAAAAAGGCTGCACCAAGCATTGCACAGACCCAGAGGTAACAAGACCCAAGCTCTTCCTAACCCTCTGAAAGTATTGGCTCTTCACTTAGCACACAAAGACTGCAACTCAAAGCAAAAGGACCAAATCTGGATCTCACAGAACACACCAGCAGTTTATGGATTGAAACACTCCATAGAAAAGAAGCAGTACAGGATATTAGACTAAGTTTTGGAACACACAGTTAAGTCAGAAACCATTCTTAACACAGCACCACTAAAATTTTTCCTTTCTGCCTAAATTTCATGGCTACTGATCATAATTTTCAGTTGAATACCTACTTGATTTTAACCTGCTGGGTTTTGCTCTCGTTGACTTTTTGTGGTTATTTACTGTATAAGAACCTTGAAAGAGTTTGAATTAATTCATTGGTATGTTGCTAAACTTACCAAAAACAAAGGTAAATATTGCCAACTAGAACTAAAAACAGTCTTAACAACAAGTCTGGAAAAATGTTAGCAAATAAATCACTTAGAAGAGACAGGTCATGATAGAGAGGCTATAGACCTATAAACATGAACTAATGCCTGTTATCACAAAGATATCTGATAAAACAGATAAGCCACAGAAATTTCATCTGACATTCAAAGAAGAAAAAAATCTGTGATTTTCTTACTCTCTCTAACTATTTGGAAGTCTGCTATTTATGATACCCCTGCCTGTGCAGGTTTTGCCTATGTTGCTAAGTGCACTCCTCTGTGTGAACAGTTTTTAAAGTGTCATATGCAACTTTGATTGAACAAAAAGACTATTGATTCAAAGTTAGCAGAAGACAACACACAAACTTCCTAAGCTCCAAGCTCCTGAACAAATTGCCAACACCCAGCAGTATTCTCTTCCTTATATCCAAGAGGCACAGACCACAAACAAGCAATGAGTTTACATTCAGAATTCCTCATGTGGGAGCAGAAAGTACATCCAACAAGACAGCTTTGAGGGGCTTACATCTATTCATAAGGAAACACTGAACTCAATTTGTCTAAAGAAACAGGCAAAAAGACCATCTGGTCTCCATAGCGATTGTGCAATGGTTAGGTAATCCATTTAACAGAGTAGGTAGTGAGCAAGCTGCTGTCATGAACCTCAAAAGACAGACATTCAATTTGTCAAGGCTTGAGCCGTGGCTACCAGCGTCCATTGTACGTGTTTCCAGTACACAGGCCACACAATGGAAGACAGAATAAATTTATCTCAGGGTACAGTGTCTACAAAACAGTGTCTCAGTCTGTGCAGGAATGAGTCTGCACTACAGCAGGACAGTCAATAAATTCCATAGAAATAGCCCCAAAGCATTTTTCTCAGCATCCCAGCCATTCAGAAAGCTATGAGAGGCTCAACATCTGCGCACACGGCAATAATGCATCGGGGCATCTCTGAGGCTGCACAAAGACCATCACCCTGGAAAACAGCTGTCATGCGTCTCTCTTGCCTCACACTGTGTGAAGCAATTTCATTCCTGGTGCTTCCAATTAGTGGAGGCAGAGCACAGTAAGTCAGGTTATACCCAAAGGCTGTATGATACAGGGTGGTGGTCATGGACAAACTCTGGCTGTGCTCACTCTGAGCACTCAAGTTTTATGCTATTTGATCTGTGGAAGCCCTGGAAATCACAGGGCAGGGAACAGAGTTCAGCTTCAGCTGTATTTCTCACAGCTACCCATTGCTGCAGAAGACATGCTTCCCTCGTTTCCTATGCAGAGAGATGAATACTTCTTGTGAGCAAAACCAGTTTCTATGAATATTTTCAGCAATTATAATCAGCATAATTAGAAAGCAGCTCACAGTGCCTGAAGATGACTATTAAGCGTTTATTTACTTTCAATTATAACCACATTCCCTAAAAAAGAAGTTTTCAATCTTCACCCTGGTTCCCCTTGACACATTCAAAAAAACCCAGCTATGCAAACATACTAATCCGGGAACCCCACCATCCCCACCACACCCAAACATTAACACCAGTCATAACCCTAGAGCTAAAAATGTATTTCCCCACCTTGGGGCTTCTCCACAGAAACTCCTCTTAGACTTTTTTCACTTCACAACACAAACACACAAGCTCAGGAGCTGTTTTGGAGAAGTGCCTGCCACCTCTATTACCACCACAGCTGGACTGCTTTAGGAATGCTAGAGGAGAAAATTACTTTCTTTAAGGTGAACACAAGTACAAGTGGTGCTCAGCAATTGCAGGGGTGCTTTCCACTCCAGTCTTAATCTCTCAAAGTTTTCCAAACTTGACTCACTAACCATATTTCAAGCAAAACTGAATCATAATAATAATATCCCAGTACTAGGTTTGCTTTTGAGATATAACAAGAAATTACTGTGTTATGGATTAGTGGGAGATCTGAGTCAAGGGAGACAGGCTCTCATTTGCTATAGCAGGAGCACATACCAAACATGATTTTGCTACTGTCAGCCATCTGCTTCCCATACAGTCACACTAACTGGGCTGACGCTCTCTAAAGCTACAGGTCAGAAAATGGCAAGCTTCCAGATGGGAAGGCTCCACAACCACAGTCAGCATCGGACAGTGGCCATAAAATGCAAGAGGCTGTGGTAGCATCTTCCTAGGGAGGTTCAGCAGATTTGCTTGTCTGGAACTGTCTCAGTCCCATCACCTAGGATGTTGAAAGACCTCAACTAAAGTCAACCCTAGCAATGTTAAACTTCAGTCTGGATCACAAAGTCAACCCTCATGAGAGAAACACACGTACCAAAGCTAAGTCTCTGGTGTATTTTGATGCCTTTATTCCTCTGGAAGATTGAAAACAAATCTTCACTAGCAGATAAAAAATAAGTGGTCCACAAACCACTTAACCCTGCTGAAGCTTTCCCGAAAATCTACTGAAGAGTTATAGCAAAGTTGAGTCTCACTTTATTAAACATATCATCTGTGCCAGAGTGGCAAAACCAGTTTAAAAAAAAAAATCAGTATGATGAGTGCAGATGAGGTTAACATCACGCCATCAAATTGGCACCACTGAGTGAGGGCTCATTAAAAAATGCAGGAACTCGTAAGATTCTTCAGCGTTACCAAGAACAAAACTCTTTCTGCACAGCAGAAGAGCTTAAATTTAAAACCTCCTATCATTATGAAGGAAAAAACATTAAAAAGGAGAGCTAGATTAAGAGCTCAAAAATAGGTAAGACCTTTAACTAGCTGTCTCATCCCTATAAAAAAAAGATCCTACATAGAATCACAGAATCCTTAAGGTTGGAAACTGTCTCTAAGATCATCTTAACCCAGCACTGCCAAGTTCACCACTTATCTATAGTGTCACATCCACATGCCTTTTGAACCCTTCCAGGGATGGTGATTCCACCAGTTTCCTGAGCAGCCTATTCCAATGCCTGACCACCCTTCCATGTGAAGATTTATTATTTTTTCTAATATCTAGTATAAAGCTTCCCCTGGCACAACTTGAGGCCGTTTCCCTTGGTCCTGTCACTTGTTACCTGGGAGACAAGAGCAACCTCCATCTTCCCAGTTCTTCACCAGGGCCCTTACACAGGCAGCTACCCTCAGTGCAGGGCTCCTCAGTGCACCCCAGGAGACCACCACCAGACCTAGAGCAGATGGGATAATGGAGAATCTGAAACTATTTCAGAACAATAAAAAACGAAACAGAAAATCCCCTGATTTATAAGAAACTATCAATTTGTTTTCCTTTAACAGTGGACCAGGTTAGAAATGTTGCAGGGTTTGATGTACAGCAATTAAGCTGGTAGTTTTTTACATCAGGAAAAGCTTTCTGTGTTATTTTTTGTTTGTTTGAATTGCCTGAGCAAATCCTGTATTTTCTTTCAAACGACTTTTACATCCTCTTTCACCTAAAGGTTAAAACACTGTCCATTTTAAATGGCTTACAAAATCTTTGAGAGTGTATATAACTAACTTCCAGAGAGTAATGTGTTAAAAAGTTTTCCAAAGAATCACTGTGCTTTGTGAATTTTTACATGGATACAGAATTACAGGTTTGAAGCTTTAATTAACTTTTAATCTACTTTGGTTTTTAATATGAAAGCAATACAGAATGCTAGAATGTGAACCTGCCCTCCCCTTCCTGCATGGCTGTGTATGGACGGATATGTGAAATTAATGAGGGGGGCAGGTTAGCACAACACTGCAGCTGGATTAAATGTGGAGTTTCTTACTGGAAACAATTTACTGTATTTTTTCAAACTACGCACTTTGGTCACATGCTTCCACAAATCAGAAGCAGATTTCGTATTCTTGCAATCTCAATCACATTCCTATTATAAAAATATACCATAATAATTATGCCACAGTATTCTTGGCAGGATACATTGCATTATATACCACTGTATTCAAAGAATGAATAACCAAAACACCACAAGTATGCCTGTATTAAAAAAAAAAAA
>VZSR01003807.1:13722090-13743053 GCA_013398615.1 Brachypodius melanocephalos
AAGAATCCATCCCCATCACAGCAGAGAGGGAAAATGATCCCAGCAGCGGTTCATTTAGCAATTCAGGCAACAGAGTTTGACAGATGACCACCGAGAACTGTTTTTCTGGAGGAAAACCATCCACCTTGGGTGCAGCCACCCATAGCAGAGGCGGCAGAGGGGCTCGAAGTCCTGGCACTGCAGCAGCTCGCTCGGCCCTCCGCTTTCAGAGGCTTCCCAAATCCTTCCCCGCTTTCCTTTCACTGCTCCGGCTCTAGCCGGCAGCGGGAGAGCAGAGAACCGACTGCTGTCCCCCAGCATCTCTCTCCCGGTCCCCAGTCCCGCTTACCTTCCCCAGGGCGCTGCCCGCAGCCTCCCGGCCGCCCCGAGACCGCCGCGGGAAGAGGGACACGCAGGCACAGCCTCTCCCTGCCCTGGGCATGCCAGGAAACTGTGCCTAACACTTCACAACGCACAGCCGTCGGGAACTAAAAACAGATCCTGCGCGCGGCTGGATGTATTTTTGTCTGCAGGCTACACACCCTCCCTCCCGTTCGATTTTTTCCATTGGTGGAGCAGCAGGATGCAGGCTTAACCAGAGGGTGGTTTTCCACGGGCCGCCTGGAACGATTACGCGGGCCGGCCCGCCGCGATGCCGGGCAGCCGCCGGGGAATACACCGTGACTGAGCTCTTGTCTGACCCCACATTCCTGAGCCTCCAGGCTGCTTCCACAGGAAAGCTGCTTGGAAATATGCTGAATTGCAAGGCGTTTGCCTGCCTGGAGGTAGCTCCAGGGTCTCCTCCTCCTCCTTTCTTTTTTCTTTCTTTTTTCTCTTTTGTGGGGTTTTTTTCTGGCTTTTTTTCCTTTTTTTCCCAAGCTTGTTAGGACGCAGTAGGTAACCCTAACATCCTTGAGTGAGACACCCTGGCAAAAATGCAATTCCTCAAGCCACAGCAGGAATGCTGTAGTCACAAAAACACACTCTTAGGAGCAGCTCTCAGTTGTGTTTAACAACTCTGCACAACAGCATCATGGATACAACCACAAACTTTGGCGCTCTCTTCTTTGCCACTTTCTTTTATCAGACATTCACACTTTCCCATGGAAATGACTACCTTCCCCAGTACGTTTCTAATAACTGGTTTTTAATAACTGACCTTAGATAAAATGTGTCTCTTCACATGCAAATGGCATCACCCAAGTTTCAACATACAGAGCTAGGCTATTAATCTGTAGCTAGGTGCATGAATAATTGATTTATTACCAGAAAAGCGCAAAACTTCATTGATTACAGCAGCAGTTGGTAAACAAACTCGGCCAAAAAACAATGCATTTATTAAAATATTCTAATAAAATTGCAGAGTTACATTCAAGTGCCAAGTGTGAAAATACAGCCAAGTTACACTGCAGATGACGTGTTCATTTGAAAATAAATACATGAACACTATAATAAAAAGCATTAGCAACCCACAAAAGCCCCAAATCAGTATGCAGGTCCACAAAAATGAAATAATGATTTGCACAGTAATAGAGGAATTGCCACCTGAAAGTGGACCCCTGTTTTACTGTGACCATTACTGAGACTCATTATAGAGGAATCTCCAGAACACACCAGCTTTGAAGAAATTTGGAACTAAATTCTATTTAATCTCCAAAGGCCAGTTATATCTGATTCATTCACTGGAAAACAACTTGGATCTCTTCTCAAGCTTCACAGGTTAACAATATTAACACTGAATACACTCTTCTCATCATGGCAAAGGTCAAATCCTTCCTTGAATTCTACTGACCTCCATTAAGTTTTCCATACACGAGTTTCATAGGCCAGTTTTTGTAAAACCTGATAGAGCAGTATATGACTTACGCTCATACTCCTAAATTCTGCAACTGAAAATAGGTCTGTGGGCTTCACATCTGCTTGTTCTGGTAAAAAAACTTTTCCCTCTGTGCAAAGCAGACCATTTTTTTCTTCATGCTCCTGGTACAGTTACATTCTTTTCACTTAGCGTTGCTGTGGTCCAATTATTTCACCAACAGGCCAGATCCAGGTCTGGGGATTAACATGGAAGGAAGGACAGCTCACGAGCCAAAGTACCAGGTTTCTCTCGGGAGAAACAGCTGGCCCCTGGTCCTATCCCCCTTCTCACATAGAGTACAGCATTTGCCCTTGAGTCCATCTCTTAGGTCACCAACCAAACCATGTTCAAATGATATCTTAGATAAAATTACTACCCAATCAGTCCAGAAGCCTTTCATCATCAGCTATTCTGTTGAATTTATCTATCTTAAAGATGAATCTTCAGAAGGCTAAATACTATTACCAAAGATGCCTCTCCAGCACCCTTTTCAAAAAACAGTGATTCTTCCTTAACTCAATGAAATATAGCTAGATCAACACAACCTAGGACCCAGCTGAACCACATGAATGCCCCACAATCTTTCAGTAACAGGTAATAAGGCTGTCCTTTCCCTTCCAGTTCCATTTGCAGAGGGTTACCCCCAAACATCAACGTGTATTCCTCCTATTAGTGCAAAACACTCAATCCTGTACTTTCTTCTTGAAGTTCACTGCATGTGATCATTGCAGTACTAGGGGTCATTCAGCTACTTACTACATTATTTCTAATCTACCTGTGTATTCTCTATGCCTTCCACTTATCAGCCTGTTCCATCAATGCATTCCCTCTCTCTATGAGAAGGCAACCAACATTCATTAAATTTGGTCTTAAGGCTCCAGTTGATACCCCAAGCTCATTTTCAATTAAGTTTTATGTTCAAAATTTCACCTCCAGTATACCTAAGTGATTACTTTTAGCACAAAGACATTGCATGTTAAGGGCATACTTTTCTGACCTCTACTTGACTTACATGGTACGGTCTAGCTTGTGGGTTACAACATGAGGGTCCTTCCTTATTACACTCCCAAAATTGCCTCTCTACACCTACCTTGTTCCCTTTTTCTCACCTGCTGCCTTGCCATTATCAACTTGGGACAACCTGATAATGAAATATTCTCTGGAGATGAACAAGGAGTAGACAAGCCCCATGGTGAAAACAAGAGATGAATCTCTTACTACTATGAGAAGTATTCACACACCTCACAATCTTCCACAAATGTATTATCATCACAACATTGCTGGGAAAGGGAAGGGTGTCATTACCCTTATTTTCTGAAGAGCTGCTAGGTCACACAGGAAATCAAGGGGTATTTCAGTACAGCAAGAGGAACTCCTCCTAGCTTGTGTTAATGTGTGTCTCTAGTAGTTTAATGGTTCTTAACATCTCTGTTTTGCAATAAAAACAAACTGCAGTTTGTGCAGAGAAGTCCAAAATGGAACTAAAAACATTGTTCTGTGTATTAATTTTGAGAATTCATTTCTCTCCATCAATAAAGATGTTTTAAAGCCACTTAATTTTATAGATTAAGAGAAATGAATCCTCACAATTAAAGACAGATATTTTAACCTTTTATATCATTTTTACACTCCAAAACCTTAGATTTTACTTCAAAAGTGCTAAGACATCCCACTGTCACCACAGTTTTGTTTCCTAAGCAATGGAAATCCATGAAGACAAAGATAGAAAAGGCACCTATCCCCAGCATTCATGCTGAGACAATGACATGCCTCCTTCCCTAAAGTCAGCCTACTTTCATATACATATGCCACACCTATAAATGTCTTTTCCTAGACACAGTCCAGTCTGTTTCTGAAATGCCAGTTCTCCATTTTGCCTCTTGACCTCTCCTGCCTGGCTCACCTGACACTGATACAGCTGAGCTGTGTGAAAATCCCTGATCCATAAGGTCCCCCGGCTAATACTCAACAGATGGGTGCTGGATGGGCACATGTGGAAAGATGTCAGTGTCTTGCCAATCATGGCTTAACCACGGATTGTTACAGCACACAGATGTGTACAATGCCTTCCCATGAAATCCAAAACAGGTTCCCATGCTCTCTGAAACAGAATCTACGTAGGAATTAAAGAACTTTGAAGTAGGAAATTCGGGTTCTCAAACCAGAAACCTCTAGTGGAGCTCTCAAGAAATCTGGGAAGCTATGCTATACTAAGTGTAACTAATGCTAAAAAATAATTGCACGTTGTTGTCAACAGGATAATAACCAGAGATGAGTTTCAAAGCCTTGCTGATCTCATGACTGAAACATCTGAGTCATGCAACATCTGCTAAAGAAATATTCTCATTAAACCATACTTAAGATCCATTCTTGGCATCTTTGGCCTTGCAGCAGAACCGTACAAGAAACACGGTGGTCTCCCATTCAACCAGTGGTGAAGGCAAACCTTACACCACATTAAATTCTTCCACAAAGACATCAGTTCATTTTCTGAGAACTCAACCTTCTGCAAGCCAGTGCACACACACTTAGCTTTCTAGTCTCATCTCAAAATGTTTATCAGATGCAAAATGACAAAAAAATAATTGAAGTCATTCATTACTTAATTCTGATTCAGAGAAGTTTGGGAAAAGAGTAAACAGGACCCTGTGTGTTAGCCCATTCCTGCTCACCAGAAAGCCTGCCATTTCACTTACTGAATGAGATCATCAACACAAGTCTAACAGCTCTGGCTATAGGTCAGAATAGATGTTAAGCAATGAAAACATGATGTACATGGGCACAGTTTTATACCCTTAGTTATCACAGAGACTTACAATGCCCTAAAGTGCCTACTACTTTTCTGTCAGTCTCCTGTTGTCTCTGTGAAATGCTGCAATGAAGGAGATCAAAGGGATTCTCTCCATCCCCCTCCCTGTGGAGTCAGTGTTCCTTTGCCCAGCTGAGCAGAGAAGAGGGGCTTGGTGTACAGACACACTCCACACACACCTTGTGTCCAAAACAGTGAGAATCCACTGACATTTAAGGGATGCAATAAAACACATTTGATCTTTAAAGCAAGATGCAATTTTTCCTTTCTTTTTATGTTGCATGGTTCTTTAGCACTGCCGTAGACAAGGGCTTACTATTTATGGTTATCTATTTCCAAGTCTTACAGAGAATAGTTGGGGAATCAAAGTGCCTCTAGTTCCTGTCTTATTCCTTTCAGTATAATTAAATTAGAAAGATAAAGCATGATCACATGCATGATCACATCACAGGCAAGGCACATGGCATGAGCATTACTGAAAAATACCAAGATAGGAGAGAAAAAAGAAGGTGAGCTATGCAGCCTCAATTTCAACAACTAAGCATGCTGGATTCAAGAAGCCTGGCATGCAATGCCCCACCAGTAATCCTGCACTTGGGACGGGCTGGGATAGAGCTAATTTTCTTCATAGTAGCCCCTATGGTGCTCTGTTTTGGATTTGTGACCAAAACAGTGGTGATAGCACATGACTGTTTACACTGTTGCTGAACAGTGCCAGCACAGCATCAAGGACTTCTCCATTTCTTACTCTGTCTTGCCAGGGAGCAGGCTGGGGTGGGCAAGAGGACACAGCTGGGACAGCTGATCCCAACAGACCACATAATCCCACACCATATAATGTCATGCTCAGTAATAAAAATGAGAGGTTGTTTTGACAGGTTGTTTTCTCATTGCAACATCTGAGACCAACAAGGCCCTCCTAAGTGTTAACCCCTGAGATAAAGGTTTCCCTCAGAAGCAGCGGTACCCACATGGACAGAGAGGCTTCCCCTGCACAACCTCAAAGGCTCACACTTTTTAATAGTCTCTTTTTTCTTTAGAACTAACAGTAAAAGCTGAATTTTTGGAAAAAAAAAAAAAAAAAAAAGTGAGAAACACAGATACACAAGACCAAGATCGGAATCTGTCCTTAACAGTACTTGCTTGCTACATCCAATATCACTAGAGCAGAACTGATGCATCTTTTTTTGACAAGCACTCTACTTTAACAATACACTTTTTCAACATCCAATGAACAGTAACAAATTTGAGTTAGCCAAGTAATTTTAATTAAATAGGTATTTTTATCTTTTGAGCTATAATTAAAAGCTCTTTTACTGCAACAGATACATGTAAAAAGGTTTTCAATTTAGGACAGCTAATTTGCAGGAACAAAAAATCTAAAGCTTGGACAAATCTCATAAAAATATGAGTACCAAGGTTTTTGGAATACATTTTGTTACAAAATGGGAACTGAACTTTTCACATATGCCATTAAAAAAACAACAACAACAACAAAAACAACAAAAAAACCCCCTTGTCTATTAAACATGTAAAAATATTTGAAGGTGGAGTCATTTGTCACAAGAATATACTAGGAGATCTTACAACATAAATATTTACAAAGCACACATGTTATTTCCCACTGCATTACTACCATTGCTTGTTCCATTAACTGATTCAACAGACCAGCTAATTGCTTGTGCAAATTTGACTATTTGCTGTCACCCATTCAAGACAGAAGCACAAACAGTTGCCGGGGGGTAGGAAGCTTTAAGGGGTTGTTTTCTAACCATATCTATTAAATAAGTATTATATAATTTTTATTTAGAATAATGATCATGGGTTCATCAATTAAGTGAGAAAAATGTGCAGACATAAATAAATGTTACAGAAGAATAAGTAGGACAAAGTTTCTAAGAAAATTGTGTCAAAACACTGTTTACTTCAATAGCATGAACCAAAAGGCATATAAAATAGATTGTTGCATAATGAATTTCAATTAAAGCAGTCCTGAATATGCGTATGATTTTATAGGATGTTTCAAGACATGAATGCTTCCCCAGAAGTTTCAGATCCTAGGGTTAGATGAGTATACAGCAAATTCTGCTTAACAATACCTCTAATCATTCTGTTTGTAGAGAAGCACGTCAAAATGCAAAATAAGAAATTAACATAACAGAAGGAATATTAAAGAAGTCAAATTTGGGATGGAGATGTTGTTTACCTTTTTTTTTGGAGTCTTGATTGTCGTTTCTCATTATAGCTAGCTGGCAAACATACTAGAAGTGGTAAATGGCAATATTAGCAGCTTATTATAATATCATTAAATTAACTAAAAGAAATACTGGGGTATAAAAGCTAGATGAAGTCTGGCTAACATGTGTTGCTTACACCCACACGCACTGCCTCAACAGAGAGACACACAAATCCTGCAAAGCTATTTGCCTGAAGCAGAGTGAACAATGAGAACAAGTTCAACATCTGCCATGGTGTCCAACTGCTCACAACCATTTTTCTGGTCAGAGAGGGCATTGTTTAAGTTGACAGGTTCCTAATGGCCTGAATTATTTAGCAATTCTCAAAAGACTCTTTCTACTCATTAGAGAGGAAAATGCGAACCACCCCAGCCAGCGTTCCCTTGCTCTCCGGGAGCCGATCATGCTAATTGAGGAGAACATCACAATGTGTCCCATTTTAATCACAGGAGTTAAGCAGGCAAGAGGCTTCTATTATCCCCACCCTACAACGAAAGATGGAGGGCGCCAGCTCCCACAATAATATAGACCTCAGTTTACCATCATCTCGATGTTTTTTAAAGCCTTCAGTGTGAACAAAGAGGTTATGTGTTGCTGCTAAGCACTACACCCACCGAACTAAACAGAGAAGCAAAATACATTAAAGAGAAAATTGAAACACAGTTTGCAGCCCGAATGCTAAGTGAGCAGCAGTAAGCATCTCAACATATGGGAAGTTAGGGGGAAGCAAAATACCTGTTTGTTGATTTTTTTCTTCTCATCTACCATATGATTAGATGACAGGTATCAACAAAACAGTGTACCAGCACAGAGGTTACAGACAAGTGACACTCAGAGCTAAAATGCCAGATCTCTCAAACATATTCCCACCTCTAATATACACAGAAATGAAGGAGAATGCTACTGGTAACAGCAGCTTTACCTATGATGGATTATTTCTCAGTCAATGAGGAGCAATCAAACACGCTCTGCAGCAGCAATTATCTCACCTAATCCTAGCCCTTCTCAACATGAGAAAAAAATGCAACTGCTACAATCAACAGGACTGTCTTATTTTCTTCACAGACTCCAAAATTTGGAATCTCTTCAAAACCTAAGATCTGAACAGAGTTCCTCACGTAAACTTCGTAAGGAATGTAAGTGCAGTAATTAGGAATGTCTGCATTAGACTTCTTTTACCAAAACACAGACCATGTGTGAGAAGAAAGAGATTTACAAATGCATTCAAAAGCTATAAGGGAAGACACGTAAATATTTGGTAGATTACTATTCAGAACACAACAGCTATAGAGAACTGCCAATTTGATGGAAGGACAAATGGAAAGGGAACACTTCCAAATTAATATTATTATTTCTGTTCTTAAGCAACTACAATATGAATAAGAAACAGCAAAAATGAATTACCTTTATGCATATAATAGAAGTTCAGGAAATTCCTTTTTTATTCTTTAAAGAGATGCTACAAAGATAAGCCATTCAATTAATGTGATCAAAAAGTAAGCCACCAGTTTACTTACAAAATCTTTATTTTGTCATCTGCATATAAACATTTCCAGAAGCAGAAGATTAAGTCAGCGAGCGAAATGAAAAAACATAAAATCTTCTGTCGGCATGACATTGTGATTAAATAACTAACTAAAAGCCCAAAAAAGCAGAGAGACAACATGATGCTGGCCTATTCAGCCATAAAATTCATTTCCAATAACCACATTTCAGCATGTAGCTTAGATCATATGTAGCATTTTCCTATTTGAGAGCGTGCAAGATTGATTGTTACAGGCTCAATTGTCCCATACACAGGCAAGCAACATGTAAGGAATGATTAAATCAGCAAGATTCCCCTACTGAGCCTCCTATACAAGCTCACACTCAGGCAAAGGAGAGGTGGGGGTCTCTCCCAAGAAACAAAAGCAGAGGATTATGTGAGAAGCCTAAGACCATCTGCACGAAGTCATGTGGCCAGGGATTTCCTCTTCCTCTTGCTGTGTGCTGGGCATCCTTTCCCACTTCCAGTCTGAGCTGCATGGTGGGCAGCAGAGCTGGACTTAATTCCCAGCTCAGGGACAAAAGAGAATCAGGGACCAGGGGTTTCTGAGGCCCTCTTTGCCCATACTTACTGCCTTCCAAGCTAAGCCACTTAGGGATGTAATCCTTAATACCCCAATGTGCAGGAGTTCATAATGTCTGGGTCATAGTAAAATTCTGCATACCCTCGTCCCAGCTCAGCATTCCCAGGAGTCAGCCAGGCACAGTCAACCCTGCTCCCACCCATCTCCCAGGCACAGAGCAGGGAGCTTTTTTCCATGCATCCATACTTAGAAAGACACAAGCCTTTCCCCATGTGTCTCCCAATTTCATGTGAATTAACAAGCTCAGCATCAGCATTTTGTGTTTTCTATTTTCTCTAACTAATTTAAGTTCCTTTCTCCTTGCCTGAGGTAGAAAGACCAGGGAAGAAAAAAAAGTGTTCTGGACCTCAACAGGATATCTTGTTAGGTTATGGCAGCCTCAAGGACTCTTTCCTGGCATTTGAGAAGGGGGTTACAACTAACATTCCTGTTGTTTCACTTTTTCCATGAGGCCCAGAAGGTAATTCTATAGCTTTTTTCCAAATATAATGAAACATTAACTCTATTTGCAGTAAAGGCAGCTCACAAAGCAATGTTTGGATGCTCTTTGACTCCAGTATCCCTAAGTAATGTGCTGCAGCAGATCTGTTTTTCCAAAGTGCTCAACACTTTCTAAACAACACTCGTGCTGTGTGAACAGTCTACTGTGTGGCAGCAGTTTCCAAGTCCTGACTGCTCTCTCCCTCCTTTATCATGCTGCCTTTTCAGCTTCCTGAAATATTATTGCTGACATAATGGCACTTTTCTGGGCTTTGGATCAGGGCAAAAGCAGTTAAAGTACCCAGAGGAAGAAGGCCCTGCTTTTCATTTCAGAATAGTCCTTAAGATATGCCTTATTCCAGGTATTTTGTTCTTGATCTTATGGCAGGCTGTTAAGGTGCACTGAAGGAATATATTGAAACATATACCCCATCTTAAATTCAGATTATTGCAGCTTTACTATCTCAAATTTGCAAAAAAAATAAACTGAATTTAAAAAAAAACAAATCAAGAAAAGATTACATTAAGCAAACTGTCACCTTGTTTAATTGTGCTAAATACAGAAAGAGAATACCTTTCACTGAACACACTCACTACATACTGAGTTTATCAATGCTGGCACTGGTTTTGCAATACACATGAGACAGTCTGCAACCTCTTCTTGCAGGATGTATTTGTGAAATGCAAGATGACCTCAGGACCATCCCCAGGAAATCCTTAACTCTGCTCTATTCATCAAAAATATTAAGCAGTAATTACCTTCCAGGTCCAACCAAATCTTGTTAAATACCCCCCAAAGATACATATATAAATTGGTCAACCTTCCAATGCAAGATTCATGTCTGGACCTAGATTTGGAACAATTTTCAAAAACAAGGAATGTCTGGATCTCAAAGTTTTACTTCACTTGTGTCTGGAATAAATCAAATCCACAGTCTAGATTGCACTTCAGCTTTGCATTTCCAAAGTGCTTCCAGCGTAATATTTTAATCTGGTCAAATCACTATTTTTAGTAAGTAGAGATAGTAAAAAGTTTTTTAAAATCATGTGTTTGATAAAATAATTTTCTTGAAATGTGAAATTGGTGGAGAGGGGGAAGTCCATATAAAATCCTGCAACATATTTTGGTACGCTTACCATTTTTCATTTTTCCACAACAAACTCCTACAGCTGACAACACTGAATTTGATAAATGAACACATGCACAGAGAAAAAAAAAATGCAGAGCACCTCATTTTCCATGTGGTGGTCTGTATTTGCACTGTTAATATGAACTGTGATAGCTCAATGTCCCTGACACACAGCAAGCCCTCTGTAGTGGGGAGACTTGTTTGGCCCAACAGCAGCCAAAGAACTGAGCAAAACTACAATAGTGTGACAACAGTACAGTGCTTTTAATGTGCCCTGTCAGTCCCAGTTATAAAGCTTGTAGCTGTTACAGCAAGCTAACACCTCAACATGAACAAAAGTGAAAACTCTGCAGTGACCCTTGCTGAGACTGCAGATATTTTTAAGTTTGTTCCTTGTTACTTTGTCAAGGTACAAGCAAATAAACAATTTTAACTATGAGCAATTCCATTATTAGGAAATGAGAATGGCCAATCAACCAATGGTCATGCCTCACTGTAAAAAAGTGTTTCCTGATCTTCAGAGAGAACCTCCTGTGGCTTCAGGCTGTGCCCATTGTCTCTGGTCCTGATGCTAGGCACCACTGAAAAAAGCCTGACTGCATCTTCTTTGTACCCTCCCCTCGGGTATTTCTACATGTTGGTGAGATCCCCCTGAGCCTTCTCTTCTCCAGACTGAACAATCCCAGTTCTCAGCCTTTCCTCATCCAAGAGGTATTGCAGTCCATCATCCTTATGGCTCTTCATCAGACTCTTCCCAGTTCCTTTATTTCTCTTTTGTACTGGGGAGCTGAAACGTGAATACAGTATCTCAGATGTGTCCTCAGCAGAGTCTAGAGACAGAAAAGCAGGAGAACTGCTGGTTTGGTGTTTGTGGGGGGGGGAGGTGTTGGGTTGTTTTTTGGGTTTTTTTTTTGTGGTTTTTCTTTTGCTATCATTGCTTAAGAAAACTGTTACTACAGAAGAGGTGAGGTTCAGAATTACTTACACGAACATGCAAGAGAAGGAGGAGAACCAGAAATTGATCTTCACACTTTCTGGCAGCAGAGGCTGAGAAGCCCTGAAGCCAAATTCCTACCACCATTTGCTAGCCACAGGCTGATGGGAAAATGGAGATGCTGGCCAGCATCACGGCAGGAGTCTGATTGGAGCTTTCTGGCCAAAAGCTGAGCTGACAAGCTCCCCACAAGGCCAGAGCTCCTCTGCCTCAGCATGGAGAGAAGCCCAGCATCACTAAAAACCAAAGCTGGTAAATGTAGCTCATTGGCTCACCCATTTGGTGCCCTTTATCATGCCTGCTTCCTACAGGTTTCTGTGATGGCCATTATAGATGGTGAAAGAAAACAGCTGCTTTATTTACATCCTTTGGCAGGAACAGGCAAAATGTCTTTCTCTCCTTGGCTCTGAAATACAAGGAATTACAAATACAAATGCATGCATGTGCATTTCCTAGGGATAGAATCACAAGTCAAACTTTGTTCCTGTGAAGGAGATCCATCTCTCTTTGAAGCAGCCTCTACAGAAAATTCTCTTATTCTGCAAGTACAGGCTAAGCATCAAATTTGACCTATTACAGCACGAAGCACTTTCCCCCTTCTTTGTATCAACATAAACAAATGCATAAGACAGAAGGAAAGATGTTCCCTGCTTCCCTCACTTTTTGTTCAAGAATGGAGTGCAAACAGCAGATCTGGTCACGCCTCTGTCATTCATGCTTATTTGTAGAGGAAATAAACAATTATAATAAAGCTTGTCTCAAGTACAATGGGCAGGGAGAGCAATCTTTCTAAAATACTGGAAGTTGTTTTAATTAAACACCTGAGTTCAGAGCACTGACTCAAAGGATGGCATTTCTGGCAAGTGTACAGCATGGAGTAAGTGTTGTTACTCTGGGAAACAGAGTTCCTTATGACTCCAGAAGTATCATTTACTACCCAGGAAATGCAATTTCCATGGAGAAAAGCACTGTGTGGCTCTTTGGCTATGCACTGATTTATATTTAGAACTATCAATTTTCCCTTTCTCTGTGTATTATTGTATTTCTCATACTACACCAAGCTTAATGTAGGTACTCTGAGGAAGCCCATAAACAGCAATTTTCTTCCTGTACTTGGCTTGTACTGCTCAGCCATTGTACTGCTTTTTCCTGTCCCCTCCCCAGGGACTAGAATCACCTGGTTCTTTCACTTTCTCTTATAATACAAGTCTCCCTCAATATTGTTTGTTCTGGTTTATACTGCTGTTTTGTACTCTGAGAGGTGATGGAGCCATTCAGGATCCAAATGAGGTGGCAGATGACATAGTAACTTTATCCTGCAAGATCCAGGTCCTGAGCAGAACTGGGGGTGGCTATAAGACAGTGAAAAGATGAACCCCTCCTAAGAAAAACTAAGCACAAAACCTTATGAATTCATATTTGGCTGACTCTAAACCATGAGGTCATATGTAAGATTTTCCTTTTAAATTAATATTAGGTTATTCTTTAAAAGGGAAAAAAAACAACACAAAAAGCAACAACAACAAAACCCTAACCTTTGTTCCATTTTAAAACAAATTGGCTGGTAACACCTACAAGTCCAGCTGCAGGACAAACAAAGAAAACCACCACAATGCCAGACTGTCATCCCCAAATCAGGATTAACTTCAATGAAATCAATGCAATTATTCTGAAAAGAAGGAAATTTGGGGGGAAAAGGACAACCAAGCTGTTTTGCTGAGTTTAATTCACCTATTTCACACAGTTTCATCTGTTTTTCTGCTTTCTCTGTATATTAGATGAAGGCTGAACCTGTGACCACCCTGGAACACAGGGTAAGTGAGAAACCTGCATTTCAAGAACACATTGAAGATCTTCATGACTTATGTAACTTAGTTACATTATTCACCATTGCCACTGTTCCCTATTTCCTTAAAAAAAAAAGGTCACAAACAGATTTTTCTGAAGACAATGAAGGCTATGTGAAGTGATAGACAATAAGGTCCCTTTTTTTCTTTGCTAGAACATTCAATTTTCAAGCTGTCTCTGTCCCTTTAGAAAACAGTGTAAAGCTGACAAGTGGGAAAACAAAAACAAAATATTTCACTTACAGAGGATTAATCCAGCAGGAACTTTATGAACTGAACAAATTGAAACTGTGGCAACCCCCCACTCATCCAAAAAAAAAAACCCTCCACAACAAATGACAAAAGTATTGAAATTGTCTCATTTTCTCGCTAAGATTGCCTGAAACCAGATGGGGTTTCCCAAAGACATATGGTCCTACTTATATTAAAGTAAAATTCAGATCTGATCATTTTAATCCCCCATAGCTAATCCTATTTGCCTAACCAAGAGTTAAAATAACGAGCACAGCTCTCCTTCCTCTGCTGGTTCACTGGGAAGCATCTACTCTGCTTTTCCTTGCTTTAAGCACTTATGATAAGCAGTTCTTAAGGGCCACAGGACACTACCCTACAGAACATATAACTTAAATATTCTTCCTCCTCCAGCTTTTGGGAGAAAAGTTTTCCATTTTACTTTATCTTGTGAAGTAGTCCTTTAAGAGAATGCATCCCTGAGTTTTGGGGTTTGTCTTTTGGTGTTTTTTTTTTTTTTTTTGTGGTTTTTTGTTTGGTTGGTTTCTTTTTGGGTTTTTAGGGTTTTTTTGTGTTTTCTTGGTTATTTTTTTTTCTTGCAAAAGCTATATCTGTTTTACCTACAATACCAACAGACAGAAGAGGAAACCTGCAAGTACAGCAATGCGGGTCATTAATCAGTTCATAAAATTGTTGTCAAGACCTGGACAAAATTCACAGACTGTTCTGCATTCACAAAGCTTTCACTGAACATCTGTAACAGTGTGGGGAGAGGGAAGTCTAGAGCACTTAAGACAATTGATTTTTCCAAAATTATGTTATGAAAACCCAAAAAACAAAGATACATGGTGCTCAGACCATGTATCTTAGTGTGCCTCCTTTTTATTTACATTGAAAAAAAAAATCACCTGGAAATTTTAACTTCTTTTATTCATTTCTGCCCCCAAATACTCATCACTGTCCTACTTGCTCCTTTTCTCCCATAATAAATTCCTTTTTTGAGCAACATTACATAGCTTCCAGGTATCATTAGCTGTCTTCACACTTACCTCTTAGATTTTTCATGAGGGGTTGGAGGCTAGGACATCTTCAGTGTCTATGGATAGTGTTCCTGGAGCACTAGGGCACAGCACCTGACAGGGTGGTGTAGATGGGGCTAGGAAGGAGGGCAGCCAAGTCACACTTCCACAAGGCTTTTGAATTAATTTCTGTTAGTTCCATTAAATAACTGCGTGCTTTGATAAACTTTCTCCATTCTCTCTTGTTGCCACCACATTTAAGATGTTCTGGACAACAAATTAGACTAAATATATTGTTTATCCATTTTATATATAACTCAAATCTCAAAAAACCCGTAATCTGACACTTAAATTAGGAAGCCATGAAAATGCCACATGTAAATGTACACAAAAAAGTGCCAAATTAAGAATTTGCTAAAATTAGGTACAATCATAGAAGTGTTTAAATAGGAATGGTTCCTTACAACATGCCTTACTGATGTGCAAAAAAGATAATTATGACAGTTTCTTACTTGCAAAACAAAATTTAGCATGGTAAATACTCCTAGAGAACCAACCCAGCTCTAGGAAGAGAACTTGTGCCCAGCACAAAATGAGTTTAACACACTCACTACTACTATACATAGGTGACTCTTAGGATGGCAGCACAAGTCACTCTAAACCTTCCCATGCTGAGGAAGCCCAATTTCCACAAACATACAGGATCTGAACAGGGCAAAAGCCTGCAGTCAGACACACCAGATGCTGGTCTGTTTTTCTCCTACCCCAACGCAGTTCACATTAAAAACTCTGGCTTACCACCAGGGAGGGAAGTGGGTTGGTCTGTTCTGCCCTCCCTTCCCACTTCCCTCCCAGGCCACACATGAAGGTAATGAGAATGCATAATAAGAATCAGACAAAATTCATGTTCGTACAATAGCTGCACTCAGATGAGGGCCTCCTTGCACAGGCACGGCACGAGGAGGAAACCCCAAACCCCTCTTTTTCCAAGGCTGTTCCTCACAGGGGCAGTTATATGCAATGCCACTTAACTCTGAAGTATTTTATACCCACCTTAAAAGCAAACTAATTTTTGTTGTTGTCATTTTCCCAGAACAGAATAAACACAATTTTGCAAAGAGAAGAGAAGATTGCACACAGCCCCCAAGGGCAGGGTACAGTCTCTTTATGTCCACTCATACACCAAGGAAAGTGATGAATTTGTGGCACTACTCCTTGCAAATTAACTTTCTAGTAGAAAACAAACATATTCAAGTGCAGCTAACTACTCAAATGCAGACGAGACACCACAGCAGCAGAGAGAAAACAACATCCAAGGGCTCCATCTTGATACCCTAGGAACCAATTTCACTTACAGCAAAGCACGTACACCAGCTTTACGCCACAGCGAATCTGCCAACGCTAAGGAAATAAAAATATTGTTGAAAATTGCTGAACATAATTGCCCTCCATCCATGTACAGCTCTTGGAGCAAAGCATTTGAGCTGCCAGGACTGCAGAGACTGTTCAGCAAAGCCAGTCAGTGGCTGGGCTCTGCTTTTGCTGGGAAGACGAGCACATCAAGCCTGAAACAGCAGATGGAGAAGTCTGAAGAAATTCAAGGTCATTGAGGGAAATGCTTTTATCCTGGCCCTGAGATAAATCACGACAGCACTGTCTCAGTAAAGTCATAGTTGAAAAGTGGACAGAGATGTTAAGGAAAAGTAGAAGATCAATCCTACTGCCTCCTGCTGCTGGATTCCAGCTGCTTGCTGAAGGGAGGACTTTATATATTCACCATAAAGGAACAATTCTTCTTAAAAGAAATACTTAATTCTAAAGGTCACTCTACTTCCTAATGTAAATAATCCAAATAGCAAACCAGCACCAAAAGGCATGCCACTATTTAACACAGGAAATGTTACCAAGATCAACTGCTGACTTTCATTTAAAAAACCCAGACAGCTTTAGGACCGATATCTGTTTGTTGGTCTGACCTCTCGAGTCCTTGAATCCTCTTGCTTATGTACAAAGAAAAGTCTTTTAAGGACACTTGAAAATATAGTGGCACATACTTCATGATGGAAAGTTATTCTTTTGCTCTTCATGCCTCTGACAGACAATCCCAGGAAGCTGCAACTCTTGAGATCTCTCAATGGCTTCTGTAAGCACAGTCAGGCAGGAAGGTCAAAAAGGAAACTACCTATAAAACCATTTTAAACACTACTTTTATCTTTTTATTGGTTTTTGTTTTTAAGAGTTACATTATACAGAAGACAAAATGTGTACAGTTTCTTGCAAAAGGGAAGCATTTATCCACTTCTATGTTCTTACTTTTTTGCTTTAATGCTTTCTGACTTCCACTGAGCAAGGAGAGAAGGCAAAGAAGTAAACAGAAATAAGTAATGTATGGTTATCCCAGACAGCTTCCTGTCCTGGTTTGCATCAACAGTGTCATGAAATGAAGAACGACACAATATGCAATAGCTCTCCCTGCTTTGAGAAACATATGTCAGGGTGGTGTGTACACTGCAGAATACTGCAGCCAGAGTACTCAACATTTCTACATGCAAAAAATATCAGAAAAGCATTTTCAGCACAAGTTTAACTTTTAACACATCTTTATCCCACTGAGGTCCTGTACCTTGAACTACTGCTTAAGGCTCAATTGATGCGTACTCCCTTCAAAAAGCATTTTTTTTAAAAAAAAATTCTTTCACGTTCCTGAAGGTGAAATCCCAACTAGACCAAAGTTGGCATGAGATCACTTCCTGCAGAGCCAGGATTTCACTTCCAGCTATGAACTTTCTCCAGATTACCCTGGGAAAAACTGTGTTCCTACACTTGTGACATTATTAGGTAACTAGTACAAAACCTGTGCCCTCTCTGCCTTCAGTCCCTGTGGAAGCATTGGACTATGCAGGGAGGGCAAAAGCATCAATAAGTCCAAAGGATGGTATCTAAAGCACCAAATGCACAAATACACAAATTAATTGCACAAATGAATGACAAGCAGGTTTTTGTCATGTTTGTTTGTAAGGTTCTGCCCCCCCCTGCCTTTTTTTCCCCATTAACAAAGATCATGTGGGAAGTTTTTCAAGAGAAGAGTGCAGAGACTCTTAGGATGAACTGGTCCCTTTTCCTCATCCTCTCCAGGCAATGTCCCAAGAACTGGCCAAACATGGCAAAAATCAGCAAAAATCAAAAATTTCACTTTTGAAAACTTTTCATGTTTTAAAATTCTTTTAAAATATTCCAACTAACTGATGCTGCAGCTTCTCCTTTTCATCAAGAGCAATCCTGGTGTATTTTTCCTCACTGATGTTTGAGGAGGAGTAGGAGACAGCAGAGGTAGTCAGGTCATCACTTAACAACCCTAAACTGCAGAATCCCTTATTTTGATATGGATACATTTATCTTGCACATTATTTCCTGCATTTTGCATCCATTAACTTAGAGGAGCTGCAAATGGGGAAGGAAGCAGGGAGCATGGAGATAAGGGTGTTCCAGATGATGATTTTTGCAAGGCTGCAAAAGTATCATGAAACTCAGGGCATGTGCACTGTGTGAGGAGGGGCTGACAGAGTGGAGGCAATAGCTTTAAGTCCCTTCCATCCTGCCCAATAAATCTGTGTCTGACAGATCCCCACAGGCCTATATATCATTTTCTTTTTCTTTAATTAGGAGACCAGCTGCAACTCCTTGGCCAGAGCCCAGCCAAGCTTCCCATGCTCCTTCTATAAGTTTTTCCAACAAATAGCGCTAAGAAGCAAAGAAACTGAATACAAAATTTAGCATGTGACAAACTCTTCCATGTGTGACCTCTGTACCATGCAACCTGAAAATCTACATCAGACTGACTTACGATGCATAAGGGCATGACAAGGCAAAAAACAAATGGATCTGGACAGTCTATGAACTTTATTTCCCACCCAGTCTTTCCCTTTTCACATTATGTACAATTTCTGCACAATCTGAACGAACAAGAAGCACAGATTCCATGATAAGTACGTGCCATCTACAGCGGGGTAGTTCCTTGTTTAATTCTGATGAAGATGCAGCTAGTTAAATATTTACTGGAGGGAAGCATACTGCCCCAGAGAATATTTTTGAGAACACAATCCCAGAAGCAGGCAGAAGCCAGTGTCACAATTTACTTCTGTTCAGTCTATCCAAGATAATGAAATACAGCTTCCCACAATCCTTTCCCTTCCTCTGTCCTCCAAGAGAAAAGTAACTCTTTCAGCTATCTTTGCTGGCTATCTTGGGACTTGCCACTGGAAGCAGAAACTGCCTGCAAGGGGTTGAAAATCCAGACCAAATCTAAATGGTGCATGCCAGTGCGCTACCAGTAAGCTGATGAATAGAGAAGCTTTAACTGCTGTGTCCTGTGTATCATCCATCCACTGCTGCTCCTCTTTCCCCCAGAAACAAAATTTTGGAAAATAAATAATCAGGAAACAAAATAATTCCACAGCAGGCACTACCTTTTTGTGGTACACAGGCATCTGAGGTGCAGATCTGATTAAAGCTGGTGAGCTCAGGTTACCCTGCAAGCTTGGCACCCTTTGAATTTTCTTCTTTCAGAGAAAGGTAAGGAATAAGGGGCTGCTTCCTCTGCCTGGAAACCACCGCAGCCTGGTGGCTGCCACTTCCAGTGTTGCTCTGCTTTAGTGGCACAGGAAGCAAGATGTACCCATCCAAGTCTATCCTCTTTGGAAAGCAACAGTGGGGATGTTCCTAAATCCATTTCGAAGCTCATTTCACAGAAGTCTGTAGAGCTTCCTGGAGAGGTCACATATTATATCATCAGCTTAACTCTGAAAATACCAGACAGTTCTGGAGTAGCTTTTTAACAGGACAGTGAGCTGGCAGTGCAAACAGGAACAGCTGAAATCATCACTCTCTCCTGCTCTCATCCTGAGTTCCACATCCCATTTCCTCATTCTGTCTTCAGTCATGTCCCCAAGGTGTTCATCAGGCAAAAGCACTCAATATTAAATGCAGAGCCTCTTCAAATGCAATCAGATGGATAATAATGGGTGGCATTATAAATTAGTCTAGAGAAAGCCATTCAGAAAGACAGTGGAAGAAAAAAAAATACGTGCAGTAAACAATCTTTGATTCACCTTAGCCTTTCAAGATATTGATCAAACTGGATGCTAGTTTTTACAGGACACAGTGGGGGGAGATCATGCTCTACACTCCTACAGACTGGTTTGATGTTCTCTGTTACAGTGATAGCCTCAGGAGCCAGAATGAGTCAAAGAAAAAAAATAAAAGGACTGCTGGGAATGACAAGTCTCTCAAGATGGTAGGGAGCACATTAGGCTGTTACCAAGTAAAGTGCACTTAAAACCAGTCGGTGCTATGATGCTTTGTTCTCTCCTATACCAACACATTGCAGGTCACAGGTTTGCTGTAGACAGAAAACACTGGTAAAGGCTCTTTCTAGGTTTTTTGACAGAAGCTTTAATCTCTCCCAGAGCACCACGGCAGGATGGGGAAATAGGTGTTGCCGTGTTCCCCTGGCAGGTGCATGCTCTGTGCTGGGGCATGGGCAGGATGGACCAGCCTCTTCAGCTGCGGGACCCCTCCCTCAGGCACCTGGAGAGGGAATGGCTGTGGCAAAGCCGGGGCCTGCCGGAACTGTCAGGACCAACATGACAAGAGGGAAGGTCACCACCTCCAGCCATCAGCAGGACTGCTGCCTGGCAGGACCACACTCCCATGGGAGCAGGGGAGGTGGGGAGGCAGCCAGAGGGTGACAAGGGGCTGGGTGTGCCACAGGAATGTCCTGTCACCACCACCCGACGCGCACCAGGCGTCCATGAGCCAAGCCGCCAGCTCCCGGTCTTTCCTGTAAACCCTTGATTCCCTCCCCAGCTCCGGCCCTCCCCAGCCGCGCACAGGCAGGGCAGATAACAGGGCAGGTCACATTAACAACAGCAGCTCCCCGGGGTGAGATTAGGCTCCACCTAAGCCTTAGGGGATATCGGTCCCATCCAAAATTGCCCTGGAGTAGTCAACTGAGGACTTAGATAATCAATTTGGTTTGCTGCTCAGACTGTCCTTTGCTCCCAGTTATTCATCACTGCTCTGCTTAATTCACCATAAAGGAATTCCTGAGGAACTGCCCTGCCTTCAGGAAGGCTCTGTTTATTCAAAGGAAAGACCAAAAGTGCCAATAATTGAATAATTTCACTTGGCACCGACTGCTTAATTTAAGCAGATTTCTTTAGCAGAGAAACAGCTTTGGGGGGGGGGGGGG
>VZSR01003807.1:13743104-13891496 GCA_013398615.1 Brachypodius melanocephalos
TTTTTAATTAGCCACCAGAAAACAGGCTCCAAAGCTACAAGAGACCACATGCAGTAAGTAAATGCTTTGCTGTGGATGGACCCGTTGGTGTTCCTGCAGAAAATACACGCTGCTGCAAAAGGAACCTCCACGAGGTCAATACTGCTGTTCCCCTTTGGCTTTATACCATTTTCCAGTTTATACCATTTTCCTGCAGAGCTGGGGATAAGCAGTGGGAAAACTGGTACCTGTCCGTATCTTTTGAATAAACTTCTGCTACTTTCCCTCACTTTCAAATTTTATCCTGGGGCCCTTCCTGTCACAAAATTTCTGAAATATATTGGCTGATACTGGAAGAGTACAAATTATTATAAAAACAACACATGCATTGACAATTATATTGTCTTTTTAATGTATTATTACAGTATAATGATATTTCATTTCCCAGCATTTTCTGTCCCACTGTAAGCAACACTCTACACTTCAAAAATATCAGATGCTAAAGACAAATAAACTGTTGATGCTTGCAAATGGTATTAGAACTCAATGTTTGCAGAGCTGAGGTACAACTTGTCAAGTAGAGTTTCTATTGCTCTATTTGGGTGAAATTCAGAAAAGGAGAGTGATGGACCAAATTTGTAGCAGAGCTGCAGAAAGAAAGGTGAATATTTAAAGTATTTCAAATCTAAACCAGTGATTACAGTACAAACCTAGCATTTTATTTCTCAAAATGTAACACAGGACAATATGAAACTGAAACTAAATAAGAGGACATTTGATCCAACTGGAAGCCCACAAGTTTTGCAGCATAATGATCTCTCTGATATCTTTGTTTTTCTTGCAAAGTCACATTAAAACATAGGTTACATAGACACAAATGGATACTCCCCTACCACAAATACTTGGCTTTTTCATATCACTAAGTTTAGCATTTGTCACGAGTCACATCTCCAAAAAAGCATCACTGTAAGAATCCTTTTCAAGAAATCCTTCTACAACATGTTGTTCCTGGCCTGTCTTATGTACTTAATGTCAGAGATAAAAAATAATCTTTTCCAATTTATTTGCATGAAAGCTTCACACTCTATCAATTAAAGCAGGAAATGGAATGTTTAAAAAAAAGCCCACATTCTGATTTTCCATAAAACCTCTGCTATTAATACACCCAGATTCACTCCATGCTGTGTTTATGATTAGAATCCTTGGCGGAAACATTGGCTGGTTAATAATCATCTACATCTGCCACAATATCCCATTTATGCTTCAGCCTACATCCTTCCATTGTTTTATGAGCTACCTTTGACAAAGCATTGTCAGAATTGTTTCCTCCTTCTTTGCAGGAATAATCTGAGGATGAAAGAGAAGAAAATAAAAACAGAAAGGTGACACTGACTTGTAGTACAACTGGGACGACAAAGAAAGGTTTTTAAAGGTCTCACACATTGTTCAGCCACTAAAGCAGAGTGTTTATTAACTAGAATTTACAGCCTAGACCACCCTCTGAGTTTTTAAGGGTCTGACCCGACCAACCCCAGGTGGTTTGCCCTTTCTCAGGGTTCATTCCAGGAAGGAAGCCCTGAGACCCTGGTGGCAGAGGGCAGTGCTGGCTGCATCCCCAGGGGCTGGCAGGGACCCGATGCAGCAGTCTCTGCAGGGCCCTAACCAAACCTACCTCTGTATAACCCATGACCACACAGCCACCGAGCCTGCAACAGGCACCCCAACAGGGACCAGAAACCTCTGCAGATGTCTGCAGGTAAACGCACAGCTTGGCTCATGATCGGTGTCACAAAAACACTGTTACGCTGAATTCTTAAGTGAAAAAGAAGAAAAAAAGCTACAGATCTCTGTTTTTGCAGAAGTTAAAATAAATTGGTGGGATAAAAATGCAGTCTGTTACTTTGACATGAAAAAAGAGGCAAGAAATGAACAAGATAGATTTTACGGGCAACAGAGACCTAGGATCACATTTATAGCCAGGATGGTTTCCAAACTGATTTGTCCCACTGCAATTCTTTTGTTTTGATATTTTAAAAACACACACACTACCAATTTCTTACCAGAGATAACATGTTCTCCCCTGATCACCCTGGGCCTGGGGGCTGCCCTGATGGGCTGAGGGAAGCCCAAAAAGACTGAAGGGGAGCATGCAGGCACAAGGCTAGATGGGCTTCAGCTGAAGACTTGCCACAACCTTTGCAGGGAGACAAACCCCTCATGCTTCCCTGCTCCCCACCTTGGTGAGGGGTTGGTTCTTGTCTTGCTTATGTCCAGGGGAGGGAAGAAGCTGGAGTGCTCTGCTCTAAGGCAGACTGGGCTGACAGGTAATGTTGCCCACCACAAAATACTAGAACAACCAGTGCTACTGAGAGTTAATGAGTAGCAATGACAAGAGAGGTAACATTGCCAGTTTGATGCCCTCCTTTAAGCAGCCAGATTGCAGAGTTAAACAGAAGCAAAATACATTCCCAGCTGCCAGGTGAGAAGCAGAGAAAGAAATGTATGTTGAATATATACAACAGGCATCTAAAGACAATCCACAGTCTTCTGGAAACTTGTTGCTGAAATCACTCAACTGATCTGGTTAGCTTTTGATGGTACCTGCTGTATATTAATGCATTTGATGCATCCAAAAGAACTAAAAGGAAAGAAAACCACAACAATTTGCCAAGTATTAATCTGACCCTTCACTTGTCAGCATGATAAACACTGACTTCACTCAAACTGCCTCATGATTTGTTGTCATTGGAAAAGGCAAGGTCTACTTCAGTTCATTTTGTCTGAGTGCTTTAGCTAATCAAGTCTTACACATAAACATTTGACTAAGTCAGAAGAAAGCATGACAACAAAACAGCATAGTGCAGACCAGAAGAAACATCTGTGAAGTACAAATAATATATGAAAGAACACAGCATATTCTGTGCTGGGGTGGAATTGCCATTTTCCCCAGTCCGTGCGGGGATGCAGCCCACCAGTCAGACCTTCTACTGAGCAGTGAGGGTGCTGGTATTGCCTAGTCAAAAGGTACTAAGAACAGATTGAGGTTTTCCCTCCTAATCAGGGCTAGGAGAACACACTGCCTGGTAAACTGACTTTTGAGTCATCCACAGAAAGTGCAACAGCATCTTGCCCAATGCCTGCGAAAAAGTAGCAATCACTAAAACAAACACCTGTGCCCATATACCTGAGAAAGAAAGGAAGAACCAAAGAGGAGACAGAGGAGATGAAGTAAGAGAAAAGAGACTGTGGCTGTGACCTGGGGCCCAGCAGGGAAGGACACACACAGTCAGCTGAACCTCAGACCCTTGGTGACCCAAGCCCTGTGCCTGGTACAGCACTCACCTGCTGCTCCCATGGGACCACATGGCTGTGCTCCTGCTGTATGCTCTCTTTGGCAAGAGGAGTGTCCATGCTCACCTCTGGCAGCATCACAAGATACACCACTAAGAATAAAACTCTTCTTTTTGTTCATTCCTTAACTGTGTGCACAACAACGTTCAAGTCCAATGTCCATTGACACTTAGATGTCTAAACAAAGGTATTCATGCTGTTCCCCACCTCTCCTCCTCTCTATTCCTCTGCAGTTTGATTGAGCAGCCCCACAGCAGGAGGACCAAGGTTTCCAGTGGTCAGGAGCCAGGCCAATTCGAGGAACAAGCAGCAACCTCCGGGCCAAGGATGGTCACCAGATGAATATCAGTCACAGCCACAATTGCACTAACACCTGAAGAGCTGGCTTTTGGAAAAGAAAGCAGAAGCTGTTGGCACAGTGCAGACCTCCTCAGGCTGGGCCTAGAAGCAACATGGTCACGGTAGCAGATGTTCCACTCCTGATTGCAGCAAAATGCAAGGGAGAAGCCTTTCAGATCACTCTGAGGCCAAGATTGCTCCCTTACACCTGGTTACCCCTCCAGCACTTCTCGCGCCATGGGGGTGGCCCAGCAGCCCACCCAGGCTTCTGTCCAAGCTGCACAAAAATATCCTAGGAACTGCACTATAAATCAGACAGTCTGTGAAAAACAGGAGCTGAAGACTCACTACCCCACCAACCAAATACTGTGCCTCTGAGCACCACAACTACATCATTTAATCCTGCTCAAGGATCTTCTGAGGTAAGAAGAAAGACAGATCCTGCAAGAGTTAAAGCCATCACTTTGATCAGTATTTCACAGAAGTAAAGTATAAAGCCATGTCATCTATTCAGACTCATGATGTCCTTGTCAGTTTCCAAACAACCCAGAAACATCCAGTTCCCACATGCCTGCTCAAATATGCAGCTGCAGCTGCAGCAGAGGCTGCCCTGCACACAGCCACTTCTGGGCAGGTGAATGAGAAAGTATCAGTGTCCTACAACAACCACCTACATTCTGGGTTTGGATTAATTTCACTTCAAAGGACTTACATGTGAGAAACCAGAGTTACAAAAGTGGAAAACACAAATGAAATAATAATGACTTGCTAAAAATCCTGCCTAAGAAGGCAGCTGCTCCGGCCTTCAAATACCAGATTCAATACCACTGTTTTCCATCTTTGATTACATTAACCTTCTCCAGCATCAAAATGAAAAGAATCTTACTTAATCTGTCTGGGAGGGGTTGTTAAAACAGTTCAATTAACAAGCAAGTCTGGCAAATCCAGCCAGATAACTGAACAAGACCATCTTTTGTAAATAAAACAGGTAAGCCCTTCTCTGTGACAGCATTAGTTCGATAGGCATAATATATTCTGCAAATCAAATGTAACTCATAATTCACACTGTGTTCACATTCATACTATAATTCATCTTAAATATCTCTAACTACAATAGTTCACGCAGTCTATCAAGAGGCATCTCAGCAGAAGTGTGATTCACAACTTCACAGGAATGCTGGGGGAAGGGTTTTGTTATCACTTTGGATGGTGATAATTGTATTGCTACTGAGAATAACTTGCAGAAAGACAGTGCATAGTAATACTAGATGAGTTTTCTGCAATTACAAAAGGGAGATATTTCCTCTTTTGAATCTACCACAAATGTATGAACCTTCTGATTCTGTTCTAATCATCAGGTTCTTGACACTGTGCGCAGACTTATGTTTGCTGCTAACACATCAACAAGCTGCTATGGTCTACAAAAACAACCCATTGGAAGATGACACCTTGGTCATTTTCAAACTTCTTAAAGAAAAAAAAAAAAAAAAAAAAAAAAAAAAAAAAAAAAAAAACAAAAAAAAAAAAACAAACCTGTTAACCAAAAGCTTGGATTAAACTCTACTGGTTAAGCCCTGTAACAAGTACAGAGTGATAGATGACAAAGTAAAAACATCATAAGAAAATAAAAGCTTAAAAAAAACCCCAAACCTACTACATCTTAGCACCATTTCTGTGCAGTCCTTGCATCAGACAGAACAATGGCTCCCGAAGGGACAGAAATGGCATTATTCAAGAATTTCAGCAACATGAGTAGTGCAGCATTTCCTGAAACCGCTACAAGCCATCAACAACCATGGAGAAGTCAGCCTGAGTTGCCATTTTGACTCCATCTGTGCAGCAGCTAAACAGTGCACGAGAGCCAGTATTCACTCCTACTCAGAGACAGCAGCTCTGCGACACAATCCAAACCTTGCAAAAGCCCTGCCTGGACACCCACTGGATGGCTCTTGTATGCTGGGCACCTACAGTGGCAGGCAAGAAGAGGGTGGGATTCACATTCTCTGATCAGAGCCAACTTAGTAAATTAACCGGTACTCCAAGTTCCTGCTGCAGTGAGTGGAATGACCGAGGCATTTCAGAGACTCATTCACCCCCTTTTCAATAAGTGACTGAGACAGCAGTTGCAGCTCTCTTCTTGCAATTGGAACATATGCATGCCTCTTTTCTTGCCATGAAAATACAAGATACAGTCTATTCTGTGTGGTTGTTTCAGGTTTGTTTTTTTAATCAAAATAACTCATTGACATCTTCAACTGCTACTTTTTTCTGAAAATAAGCCTTTCCTCTCTAGTGACAAGCTGCACATCTTGTAGTAATTGAAAAAAGGACAACCCCAGATAAGTGCATCCTGTCTGCCTTGAAATAAGTTTGCCACTTCCTTTTCCAAGAAGATAAGAAACATCTGCATACAGGCATTACCACACAAAAGTTACCTTTCTGTAAGGAAAGGCCTAATTGAAAATTCAAATAATTTTTATACCTCGTGGGCATAACCTGGTGTAGCAATTCAGGTAGGTATGTTACAACCTGAGCAACGAGGGGGTGCCATCAAGCTGTCCAAAATACATACAAGAGCTGTCTCTTATTCAGAGAGACAAATCTCAGTTACCTTTTTCTCACCAAGTAATTGTAAAACATAAACTACACCATATATTTCTTTCCTTTCCTGTGCTTCCCATATTCTTTTTCTAGTTATTCTCTTCCATCACTTCTCCTCTTCCTATCTTCCATTATTCTCACATCAACATCACAAATTTTACACAACTACTGCTATACACCCCACTTCCCAGCTACCTGTTGCTGCTCTGACTGCAGCCCAGTAATGAGTCCCCAAAACCCTTCCAATTATCCATGTGAGGCAGGTCAGGTCATGTCCCACTTGGTTCACCTGGAGTGCCCTTCTACTGCAGGGACTGTTTTGAAGCTACATGCTCAGGAACATGAGCAGCAAATGGGGTTAGATCCTGTCAAAGGGGAGCTGCTCTGTCACACATGCCCAGCCACCACACCTGCCTAGCTCTCCCTTATCTCACTGCATCCCTCTCACAGTTTGTGAGATCTACCCTTAGCAGATGGACAACATTGTCTGCTGCAGCTGCCTGCTACCAATCTCCTGGACAAGGAGAGCTGAGAATGTTCTGGGTCCATGCCTGTGAGACAGACAGATGGGCATGCTGCCATCCTGCACATTTATCCTGCTTTCTCCCACTCACATCCTTGGACTTCCAAGTTCCTCTGCCCACCCCAGCTAGTGGAACATCGACTTCTGTTCTGTTTCTTTATTCCACCTGTGCCATGGCATCAAAACTAGCTTGGGGCAGTCTTTGAACAGCTAGGTTTTCTTCCACTGTAACAATCTATTAAACAAAAGAAAATGCAGCATGAATATAAACTATGGAGGTGGCACTGACACTCTGAAATCAGACAATAAGTCACTATCTGTTTTCCCCTACAACAGTCACTTGTAGCTAGCTGCCTCTCCACTTCAGAAAGTCTCCTAGGCTACATGCACTCATGACACCTGAGTTGATGGGTGTTTGTCACCCTGAAAATAGAGAGGACAAGTACAAACATATCCCAGTCACCAGCTGAGAGGAGAAGAGGAACTCTGGAGGTGATGCAAACCATCATGCAACCGTGTCATACAGGAGAACAGAGAAAGGAGCTGCCTGTCTGCCCTGCCGGCACTCCTTGCACCAGACACTTCTACAACCATTTCAAAGATTTGAACTTGGGAGAAGGCCACAGCCTTTTTTAAGGACATTAAAAGTAGTTCACTCAAAAGACAACTCTTTGTGCATTTGAGAACCGCACTTTCTAAAGAGGATTATCTTCCCACCAGCCCAGCCCCTCCGACAGGTGCTCCAGCAGATGCCAGCACCAGAGGGGCAAAGCTGTGAGGGAAGCCCTTTCCTGCAGATGCTCCAATGGCTCCTGGCTGCTATCTGGTGACCCAGGCAGGCCCTGGCACCGGCTGCAGCTCCAGCAGGAACCACACCCGGGACTGCACAGCCTGTCCCCAAACGCGCCATTATCTTAACCAAAAACGTCTGAATGCATTTTCAAACTCCACAGCAGCACAACGTCCAAAAGCCACACTCTCCTCCTCAAAAGGCGGGAGATTTGATTTGCAGAGGCTGGTACAGAAATGTAAGCCCCATCATCCAATTAAACAGATAATGTATTACAACTTTTTGTAACTTCATTCATTTACCATCTTCCTTTCTTTAAACAGCAATATCCCCACTGTGTATTTACACATTAAGTTGCTGATTTTACGTGATAAGGTCCTCCGAACATGCGGCACATTCTTGATCTTTACCAGAAAAACAACATCTCCATCCTGTATTTTCACATTGGTGCAACTGTGAAGCAAAACAAAGTCCACATTTTTCTCTATCTGGCTGAAAAGCATGCCTTACAAATAAGTCACAGAATAAAACATAATGATGACAGCAGGTATGAAAAAAAGAGAGCTTTGAGAGTGGCTCAAACAGTTTCCTTAAATAAGCAGCAACTAATTTCCATTTTTTCTCCTCGTGCAAATTATCAGTTTTGTGTTATTAGTTTTGTTTTTCCTTTTAGTATATTTTTGAGGTCCACATGAGGAAAGTAGGAATGACACTACATCTAAAGAGATACAGCCAATAAACAGTATAAGTAAGCAATTTTTAAACAAAAATAAAATATTCTTTCATTTGTTAAAATGTTCAAATACAGCAATTCTTTCATCAATATTGTTAGAACTTTTGCAGAATTACTTTCTCCAGTTAGTTAAAAAGAAGACACCGACACTTTGAAGAAATAAAAAAGGAAGGACAAACCTCTTTGGAAAAAGAGAACAAAAATGGAATGCAGAGTATTATTTCAGTATATAAAAGACTTGCATAAAGAGATTTTCAATCAACTGTTGGCCAGCCTCATCAAGAATACATGCAAAATAAATCAGCTTGATTTTCGGTGAGGAAACTTTTGTATAGGTGTCATGGAAAGCTCTCTAAGTACAAGGAGAGCTAAGGCCAAGCTACTTTAGAGAGGTTACATATACAGACAAATTAGCAAAAAATAGCAATGTGGGTGGAAAATGACCTTATTATCCCTTACAATGATGCTAAAAGCCTCCAGTAACTGACTGTGCCAAATTGCAACAAAAAATGATTGTTCCAAGTGTCAGCAGGTTGGATTAATTTTTACATGAAATAGGCAAAAGCAATATTTTTCCATATAAATAATGCATAGTTTAAAACTATTGGCTTTGAAACTTTTTAGTATTGTATTTGCTTTAAAATAGCCTTCTCAGATTTAGACTACATTTTAGGAAAATCCACAGTATAAATTTTCCATACACTCCTCATAGAAGTGTTTGGAGTGAACATCCACTAGCTGACAGTACAGTTGTTCATTTATATATGAACTGATCTTCATGACAAAGACAGTTTTCTTAGGACATTTTGTTACTTCTTGCCAAAAACTAAGCTGCCACTTCACAGTGTAACACTCACTCTTTTCTTTCCACAGTCTAGACAGAAGCAGTGACTCTGCAACTAAGGATTCCAAATCCTTTCAGTTATAAAACCTCAGTACTGAAATTCAACAACATTTTACGAAATGAAATGGTTCTGACCAGGACTGTTAATAACCCCACAACTGTTTGTTGCAGGAGGCAACACTCAGCAATACAATCAGATTGGCATCTCTGTCCCAATAGGGCAAAGCTTCCTCAAAGTTGCCAAGGGCAGAGGGAGAATTGAAAAAAAAAAAAAAAAAAGCAGTGGATGAGTGCTGACCCAGATCCCTTTGATGGTGGTAAAATCCCCACAGTGTTCAGTGATGCCAAGACTTCGTCTAGGGAAATTATTACAGTTTTCTGCAATGATAACTAGTTAAAAAATCAGGCTGTTTTGTGCAGAATGCCACCTGCCACCTGGCAAAGTACATCCAAACAATCACACAGGGCATATTATCATAACAAACCCAGAAGTGCTGCGCTGGTGTGGTATCCTTGTCCCCATTCAAAGGCAGGGGGAAAGACAAGGAGAAGAGAGATGGGTGCATGGACAAGAGAGCTTCTCTAGGCAGAATGATGGCCAAGGAGGGGACAGGGCTCAGCTCCCCTAAGCACTATTGCTGCATCTTCTCTTACAGGCTGCATAATTAATTCAGCAGGAAAGGATTTCATGGGGTGCATTGTCTGTCAAAACACATGCAAACATCAGAAGCTTGTATAAATATATTGTTTATTTCATCACATTCTGCTTGTGAACTTGGAAAGGGACACAGTGGCCCAGGCTCAATGGTCCAGTTAGGAGAGCCAGCTTCCCGCTCTGAGCAACAGCAGCAGAAACAAAGTTTGGGGAGAATTGCAGAAATACAGCAGTCATGAAGTGGTCTATCAATGACTGAAGTCTTTTTTTTTAAACAAAAATACGGGAACTAACGTTTCTTCAGAAAGAAAAAAATTTGGTCACACAATCTGTGTTATTCAGAAAATCAAACTAGATTATCACAGTGATCACTTCTGGCTACACAATATATTAATTTTTAAAATATTGTCATTCTCTCTGTTTTCCCCATGAAGTCCCATGAAGGAACTTAGGAAACCCACCCTTCATCTCCTGGATTTTACTATACATCTTTCTTTACTGATTCTACAAAAGTCTTGGAAATATCTATTTATTTCCAACTTCTGGGAATAATCAAAACTTTACTCAACACTATGGCTTTTATTCCAACACACATAAATAGCTTCTTGACTTGCACAAAACCTGAAACCACTTTAATCAATTAGCTATATATAGTCTGGATAAATACTGAGTCTCAGATACTGGGTATTCAGCCAATCCTGTGCTATTTGTTAATACTTTGATCTAATTTCACATTATTTCAAGAAGAAATGAAAAATATTCTGGTGAGGACAAAGGAAACAGTAAAGAAATGACAGCGTGTAAAAACTGGAGAATGCGTACATGAGCTAAAAATTCAACTTGTTCCAAAAGAATTTCAAAAGACAGAAATACATATAGAGTTATCACAAAATAAGACTCAAATGTCCATAAATTTGTTATTTTGTTACTCCCACAGGAATTCCCTCTTGATTTTCCAGAAATCTACCACTATATAAAGTATATTTAATAGCATTAGTAGACAGCACTACAGCCTCACTGCGTGTGTAACACACTGCTCCATTTTCTATGGAATCATTATGGCACAGGTGATTTATGTCTGTGCAACAGAAAGGGCTATTCTGTAGAAATATCACAGGAAATGACACACAGGAAATTAACCAACACAGACATCTTACAATCGTTTCCTCAGCTCTAGCGCAGCAATCTGCTGAGCTCCTGAAACAACCCAGATGCTGCTGACGCGAGGAATGAATGAGCACCAAAAAGGCTTCCCTCCTCCCAGGCTTCTGGGTCCCAAGAGGAGGAAAGGATGAACGAGGCAACAAGGTACGGAATAGTTGGTTATTTGCGACCTGGAAATATGCTTTATTGGGTACTAGCTGCTCAGTCCTGTCATGGTTCATCTACGGTGGGTATGGACAGATGGGGGAGGCCTGCAACGGCTGTGAAAACAGAAAAACTGAAGATTAATATGTGGTGGAGGCTCAACTAATGGCTAGGGAAAAGAAGGTCATATGGAGGCAAAGTTGCAGTGAGCCTCATGCCAAAGTTTTGTCTTCTTCCTCCCTCATGATAGGAGTTATACAAGGAAAATGAAAACAGACTGTAGCAGGTCCTGCACTGGTAGGACAAAGGCTATTAGTTTTAACCTAAAGGACACATTCAGACTAGATAGAAATAAGAAATTTCCTATGATGAGGGTGGTGAAATGCTGATTGCCCAGACAAGTGGTAGACGCCCCATCCCTGGCAACATTCAAGGACAGGCTTGGACAAAGCTCTGAGCAACTCGATCTAGTTGAGGATGTCCCTGCTCATTGCAGGGGGGCAGACTTTTAAGGGTGATCTCTAAAGGTCTCTTTCAACCCAAACATTTTCATCATTCTGTGATTCTATGAACTAACCCTAGCACAATTCACATAACATCCTGTTAGCATGTGTTATTCTGCTAAGGCTCAAAAGCATCTGTTCCCTTCCCACGAGCTCCAAATGTGTCAGGTAACGGATAGAGTAAAAATTCAGTTCCTGTCCTCAACAGCACTTATTAATTCAGGCTACAGCAAGATATCAACAGATGCAAAGAAATAATTGTGTTTCAGTCAGGTTTGCCAATGTGCAACAGAAGACCACATCCTGGAAACCAACTTGAACTCAATAACATTTTAACATGAATTTTATTAAGGAATGCTAGGACGTACCTCATGAGGGTTTAACTGAATGCACAGTATAGAGAACTGCTTTCCATCCAAGTAAATTTTACCAGTTAAAAATAGCCAGAAAATGAAGAGATACTATTTCATTATTATTCAATATTCCACTATTCCCACCCACCCTTAATGATACAGCCTTTTAACGGACAATAATATATACGAAAGTCGCATATGCAGATCTCTACACAGTATATTAAAAAAACATATCTGACATTGGTGTCACAGCCTAGGAATCTGTGAGGCATCCCTAGACTATTATTTTCTATGGAAAATAGAACAGAACTATTCTATACTAATTTAAATACACAAGGGTCTACACAAGCAGATTATACTGACTTTAAATGTAATTATTTCTTGCAATTCTTTTTCTTATCCACTAAAGGAACTAGCAGAGCTGTTTCAAGACTGCAATCAGGAGAACAGCCATGTCATTCCAGGATACTTTTTTTTTTTTTCCTCAGACAGATGTTTGCCTCCAAAGTTTTCACTATTCATAAATAATACCTGCTTTATAACCATACAATTAAAGTCAAGATACTGTTAATTTTTCTCTTAAGTTAGATAGTCTGCCAGTAAAAACATCCTTTCCTGTACATACCAAGAAAAAAAAAATTATTTTCTTAAGGTAACTGAAGAAAGATACTTAATACTTACACTACTGTCTACAAATCAAGGAACTGCAAAATACACAGATGATGTATTAACGCTCAAACGACCTTAAAAACACTGAAATCTTGGTCCCATTAAAGCTGATGCCAAACTTCCTGCTAACATCAACAGCAACAGAATTTCATCCATTGTGCCAGCTCAGAAAGCAGAAAAGGCTTTGAGGTAGAAAACTAAAACAATAAATAAGATTGCTTTAATCACTACTTCTGATGTCTTCGACCACGCAATTTCTGCCCCTCCCTCTGCTATGCCAACAAATTGAACTGGAGGTTCAGTGCCTGGGTAGTTGACTTATCACTCCCTGTGACAAAGCTTTGGACATTGCCCTTCCCACTGCTTCGTGCCCAGCAAAACACAACACAGCAGCTCCTGCACCAGTCGCATTTTAATGGTGCAGGAAAAGATTTGCAGCATTAAAACTCAGTTTTGCAGCCAAGAGCACTGCACTTCCTAAAACTGGGGTGGGTTTGGTGGTTTTTTGGTTGGTTGGTTCAGTGTTTTTAAGGTTTGAGGTAAGTTCCTCAGTGACTAGTGTGCAAGGGATCTTGCAGGGGAGTGGGTGGCACCCTTTGGCTCTGGTCCCAAGTCAAAGGGTGTTTTGCAACTATATTGTCACCTCTTCAGATACGCTGGGAGACTTCAAAGGAACAGCACTGCTGGAAATCAAATGGCTGATAAGTCCAACGCGAGAAACACATCTAAAGGCCAAATATCTTTCATGAGATACTGGACTCCAATGACAACTGTTATTTATACACAAACTACCCACTCTGGGCAACCTAAACAGCAGCTGTACCCTGTATGAAGATCAGAGCTTTCACACCAGGCCTCAGTGAATAACCTCAGGCAACATTTACTGGCCCAGCCACCTGAAAACCAACTTCTGCAACACTGGAGGAATATCTACCAGATTAGCATCACTACAGGGAATTGCAGTGAACTCCAGTACTTGGGAATTATTATGAATTATATTTTCCTTTCTGAAAAATAAAAAGTATTTTAAACTAGGTTTATAAAAACTTCAGATTTAGCACACCTGTTCTATTCAATTCAATCAATAATTGTTTTTTCCATGCCAACAGCAGGCAGACAGAACAGTAATTAAAATTTCAGTTCACACAAATGCACGCAACATTTGCACTGGACTAAGCACCAAGTTTGCTTGCAATAGCAAATACAAAGAGGCAATGTTTTCTTAAATTATCCTTTAGATAAGGATATCTAAGGATATCTTAAGTTATCCTTTAGAGCAATGAAACGTCCTGAAAATTTCTTTTTAATACTGCCCACAATGCTCTTATCAGACATCTAAGCTTTGCAAGGCACAAGCATGCTAAGAAGAAATACTGACTCAGTTTTGAAGTGAAGATTCTCAGTATCCACTACCCATGATTTTCTTTCCTGGATCTGCAATTTCCAAGATCATTTTGCCATTATCCTATTTTATATTATTGTGTATTACACGCTCAACAATTTTAAAATGTCATTCTCCAATATGGAAGTATAACATGGTTTTCAAGAGACTACTCTATATGCAAATTCAGCTGATGATTCTAGGGAATATTTGATGTTCATAATTTTAAGAAAAAAAAAAGAGACCTCTCTGCTATATCAGGGTAGAAGACAATACAGCAGTAGACCACGCTGTGAGATTTCACAGGACACAGGAATGGCGGAGCGGAAATGAGAGTCCATCCTCAGCCAGGGCTGTCCATCTCTGAGCAGATGAGGAGCAGCAGCCATGAGAACACCGAGCAAGGATGTCCAGAGACTGTTGATGGCAGTGCTAAGGCTCAGGTGGGAGAACAAGCATATCCAGACTAACAGTGACCTCAGTAAAATGCCTCTCGGAGAAATATAAACACAAATACTCCTCCTGCTCTGGTGCTCACACACACAGCAGCACTGTTTCTATTGAAGGCCTGGCCATACAGACCAGGAAAAGCCTGGGCTGACCTCTCTGTATATCAGCTGCATTACCAACACACACCTTGTCCCTGTCCCCTCGTGTTACAGCAGAGGAGGATGGGCTCTCCAGAATGATGGATGAGCTACATCTTGCTGTCTGCAGAGTGAGAGCAGACACACTGCTAATTATCCCAGTGGGGTCACAGGTCAGCACCCTGTGTGATCGCCTGGGAAGCAATGTTACCCCTCTCATGGTACCATGGTCCATGGACCACGCTCCCAACAGCTCCACAGGGAGAAGGTGACACTTTGATCCTCCCATCCCAGCACTCTGTCAGCAGAGCCAGCTCATAGAGGTGCCAAACTAGATACACATAACAAGGAGAGCTGCCCTGTGCATCGATGGAGGTTAACATCCTTAAACTTTGCCAGGCATGCCTAACTTCTTAGTGTCCTCTTTAGTACGGCTGGTGATCCTTGCTGATGGTGTAGACCAGCTGTGGATGTGCATGGGCATGTGTGGGCCATGGTGCATGAGGCTGTGACAGAGAACACCAAGGAAACAGGGAAAGCAACTAGGTATGCATGTATGTACAACTAGGAAATAAGGGTAAGCAGTAACTACAGATAGCTAGCTTTGGAGACAGTAATATTATCTTAGATTAAAACCTTTAGGGTCTTATCTATTTCTTATGGGGTAATACTGCAAAAAAACCATACACCAGATTGATTTTCTTAGGAAATCAGTTTCTTAGGAAATTACTGAGTTTACCTACTGTTGTCTGTCAATAAGAAATTGTTTCCTGGACACAGAGCTTAACAGCAGGCCACAAGACTTCCATCACCAATGTTTTCTTCTGCTTCCTCAGATTGTTTTGAACATTTCGTCTTGTATACTACACATGAACAGGCACAGGGGCTTGCCCAAATAACCACAAAGTTTCTTTCTGCAATGTCCCTACTTCATTTTTGCATGAAGGCTGAATACATACTGTTGGTACCAACATTGTATATTACTGAAAGAGTTTTTAAGATTACTCCGTTCCAGAGTTTTTGTCAAGATACTGGTGGGTCTTCTTCTCACATTTGATTTGCTTCCTGATGCCTTCCTCATGAGATTAAGTTTTAATCCAGCACTGTCTCACAAACATACTTCAAGAATACTCAAAACTCAAGCAGTTACTAACACTAACAGAGCCTGCACAACTCTGCCCATATGAATGGCTGCTGTCACAAAATTCAGCTACAAAAATGCAGGAACCATCAAACTTGTTACTGCAATTCATAGAGTAATTTCAGGCTGAAAAGCTGAACAGATGGCATTTGTGAGCTTTATTCAATATCTTGGACTTTTTAATTAGATTCCTGTTCGTGTCAGTCTGCTGGTTTACAGCAGGAGATCCCAGATTTCAAAGTAACCTTAGGAATCCCATTGCTCTGTCTGATAAAAACCACTATGTCAGGAAACTGCTGCAGGCACAGCTCCTGCTGCTTCCACCACAGGAACTCATCAGCAGGTAATTAAAAGAACCAAATTAAAGGGATAGTCCAAAAATGCAGCTACGCCTTAGCCAAAATGCAAATTAGAGCTTTAATGCACCACACTGCTTTATAATTTTAGGATGCTTTCGGTATGTTTATCATTAGGAATCTGTATGCCGTAATTTTCTCCTTGGTGCCTTCACATGGTTTGCCAATTCACCTTCTGCCCCTGACAAGCTCCCCCTGGGTTTTCACTGCTTTTTGGAGAGCTGCATGTGGGCACAATGAGACAAAATGAAACAAAACATACTGACTGCTAAAAAGCTTAAGAACTTGCAAGGGAATAAATAGTGCATCCCTCCCAAAGCACTGAAACATGGCAAAAAGCACCAGCAGACTCTGATGGTTGTGGGATCAAATGCCCCAACAGACAGTAGTGTCATTAAATTTTAGAATCAGGTTCAATACTTCCCTTTATTACAGGTCAAACAAAACCAATCAAACAAACAAACAAACAAACAAAAAAAAACCAACCCAAAAAACACCACACCCCCTGAAAAACCCCAACAGATTCATTAATACAGCAAATTAGGACTTTTATCAGCACTGCAGTGCATAAAATCTCCGTGATACTTTTAACCTATGGTAATAAAGAATGGCACAACACACTGGAATAGTAAGACTAATTGTATCAATCAATGGCACAGTTTCACAGCTGTCCTTTTATCAAAATCAGTAAGAAGCTGACGATTTTTGAGTTGTTTCTTTGTATTACTTTACCTTTTTGAGGAGGGAAACTCCAGAATTCAGAAGTCCTTCTAGACCAGTTGTAATCATGCTCAGCAGAACACTGACCACAACCCCAAATCCATTTTCATTTTATAATATATCCTGAATGTATAAGCTAGTATTAAAAATAGCCAATTTTAGAGAAGAATGAGCCAAATACTCTGCTAGTCAAACAACAGCATATGCAGAGTTGGTGCATATTTACTTCTGTGGCATCAGTATCCTAAATCCCTTGCATGTGGCAAAACTCTAAGTTGTTACAAAATGTAGCAATGTCCCATTATGTACTGATTTTAAGAGAGATAAGTGGATTACAAAGTAAACTGAGAACATGAGAATTAATTTTAAAGTGTTTGAACACTACACAACAATCAGGTATAATAATCACCTGCCAAGTATGTGTTCATGGGGAGAAAAAACTTCTATAACTCTATAACAGATTCCCATTGTTTACTCAGCACAATTTTGCCCCAAAGTATTTTGTCAGGAAAGAAAAACAATTCTGTCCCAGCATGGAATGAGACTGAATCCCTCTGAAACTGCATCCCTCGCCAGTGGATGTGACCACATCTGACAAACTCCTGGGGAATGAGAATGAACAGGATGAGTTGAGGTCTAACCATTTTCCTTCCCTGTGATGTGCAAACTGCCCACTGGCCTAAACTTCCTAAAAGGTGGCTCTGTCAGGGTTGTGCTGTGGATTCCTGCCACAAAGTCCAAGCAAGTCTGGATTTTGTGATAACTATAGCATACATGGTGTAGTAGATAGCACAGTACTGACAACAACATGAAGTTCCTTCTGTCAGTAACAGCAAACAATGCTGAAGCAATTAAAAATAATGAAAAGTTAAAGGCTCTCATGACCTGTTTACAAAACATTATGATTAAGTCTTTTAAAATCTCTAAAACAACTCCTTTATTTCAAATGACAAAACTAAACAGGATGGAGGAAACTTGCCCTACCATAAGCTCATTTGCACCAGGTCTTTCAAACCCTCACAGCATCTCTCTCTCTCTCTCTCTCATGTCATTCACAGCATTTCTAACTAGAGCAGACAGACATTTAATGATCTCTGGAATTAAACTGCAATGCCACTCTGTCCTTTAGGTGACACATCAGGAGTAGGGCTTTCTTTGCTGATAATTTTCTGTCGAATTCTGGAACAATACACTCTACACCAGAAACTGTTTATCCATTCCCTCTCCTTCGATAAATCTACCACATCATAACACTCTTGTGAGCTAAGCAGAAAAAAGCTTAAACCCCTCCCTTTCCCTGCTAAGTATAGAAAACTGCATCTCTGCTGTTTACAGATTTGGAGGCTTGTCTGGACCAAAGTTTTGTAAACACAACCCTATTTTGAAGTCACAGGCATTAAAATTTGAATTAATTTCCTGAAAGAAACAGTTCACATAGCCTGCATTCCCCCCTGTGCTGATGGTGTCTACTGGTGACTCTAAAGCCTCAAAAACACCCAACCAATATGGAACATTAAGACCCAGGGACTAAAACAAATTTTATCCTGTTTTTATCTGGCTTTTGGCCTATAATGTTTCATAGTGCAATATACTCATTCAGAAATAAACAAACCAACAAAATAAAAACAAACAAACCTTGCATAATTTATTTGCTCTCTAAATGTCTTCTTTCCCTCTGCATCATGAATGAAAGCACAGAAAGGCAGTGAGGTGTCCTTGTGGCTTCACGAGCTGAAGAACTTCTTGCTGGAAGTCCCTATTTTCGTAGCGCTGGCAATCTGAAAAACAAAAATTGTTTTGTTAACACTTGTATCCCTAGATACAGAAAACAGAAATAAGGTTTGTTCTGAACCACTGCCAACTACATCACTAACCTCTCCTATGAACAAGCCAACAGCTCTCATGAAAAAAAAAAAAAGCTATGAAACATCTCCACTCAATTCATACCTCACTTACGCATCCTGCACTGACTGCTCACAGCTAAAAGACTCTTCCTACGTACAAATGGAAAATAGAAACCAGTAAAACAACACATTACAAACATGTACTTCAAGAAGAGCTGTTGTTAAGCTGTCCAGGTTTCCATTTAGGAAACACTCAACCAGGAAAGGTGGCTTGAAGCAGGCCAGCACCAGCACAGTCCCTTTTCTACAGTGGTGGCCCTAACCACAAACTGTGCCTGTACCACAGTAGGATTGCCTCTTTCCATATGTTCGTATTTAAAGCTTCTATCAAATCCCAGCCCAGACCTCTGCAAACTATCTGCACATCAAGTACAAAGATCTCCCATGGAAGTTCTGTTGCACCAACCAAGCCAGGCTCTGAAAAGCCAGCCACTGCTTTTGAGGAGACTGATGTGGAGCAACCAGCTGCTCTTTTGCCACGTCACCTAAAAATGCTAAGACAGACACCAGTCAGCCTCAGTCTATGTGCACTGAACGAGCAGAGTGACTAACTGGAGCTCCCAAAAGCTGGCAAGGAGAACTTCATGCTCTACAAAGTCTGTCATTTTCATTCTGCATAGTGTCAGACTGCATTATAATATTTTCTCTGATGTTCAAATTGGCACAGCTGATTTTAAACAGCTTCTTCACAGCACAAAGCACCTTGTCATAAAAATATCCTGAGATCTACAATGGTTAAGCTGACATATAACATAATTAAAACTAACACAAGAATTTTATCATATTCATGTTTCCAAAGACAGTGGAGGTTAGAGCGAAGTCCTGAACTGACTTCACTGAAAATAAAGGCTATTCTATTAAAATAAAATGCAAACAAAATAGTAAATAATACAAGCTGCAAAACCACCATACAAAATGGACGAATTAACAGTGGGTCAGCAAAGTAAAAAGCAGTATCAGGCTGCAAGTTACACCCAAGAGGAAATGTGAGTAATAAAATGTAACTACTAATTCTTAGTCGTTACACAAAAAAACCTACTTGTTAAGTTCCAGATAAAATACACACACCTACTTTGCTGGTGGGGAAAGGTGTATCTATCTCCACAGAACATCTAGAGCTCAGACCACCAAAGCCCTCCTAATCACGACTGTAAGAGACACAGAGCCAAGAGCTGCAGGACAAGGCTGCAAGTGCCATGATTATGGCATTCAGATAAAACTGCCACGATCCATGTGTCACAGATAGCATCTTTGCCAAAGTTCATAGCACTGCTACCATGCCCAACCTTTATTTTTTGTCATACTTCCTTTTCCTACACAATGGCACAGCATGGCTTCAACTCCTCAAAGCCACACAGGGCTTCCTTCACTGTGGGGTTCAGTTCCTGAGCACCAGCAACTAAGACTGAAAACCTGGGGCAACAGCTTGCTCTCATCTGCAAAATCCCTGAACTGAAAGAATCCCTGAACCCTTTTTCTTCCCATGTTCCAGCTCACTGAAGAGTGCTGCTCCAGCACTTTCCTTTCCAGCTGGAATCAGATTTCCAGCTCTTCACAGACATGGCTTCTTTACTAATGGTTTGATAGACATGGGGTGACACCTAGGACAGAGCTAAATTTAAGATCCGTGTCAGGATAGATGTGTAATTTCGACAATGCAGAGTTAAACTCTGCCCTCATGGGCAAACCTGACCCTCCTGAATTTCTGCTGGCCCATAACCATAGGGGAATGCAGCTAATACAGCCAGGGTGATCTCACAGTACTCAATTGTCACAGGTCTGTAAATGTACAGCTAAAACATTTCTATCTGCGCTGGAACAGGCAGAAACAAGAACACTTTATAGCAGGGAGAAGATACACTAATTTTGATACAAAAGAACCAATTTATGGCAATGTATCACAAGAGTCCCTCCCTACCAGCCAGGTCTTACTTGATCATTTATGAAGGATGGTGCCCTGCTCTGTTTGAAGAAAACTTCCGGGCCAGGGTAGAAGGCCAAGATTTTTGAAGTGCTTCCAGCACTCCCATAAGCTACCTCTTAGGGAGGTCACAATGCTCCCCCACAAGCAGCCCATCAAATATTGAAGGAAGATTGCCATGGTGAATACAAACTTCCCAGCAATGCTCTGCCACATCTGCAATACCCATCTCCCCGGATCTGCGTGATCTTGAATAAAAAGGCTTAACATAGAAAAATTCTACCTCTTCTATAGGGTAGAATATTGCTCCATACATACAGACATTTCCACATTCAAGTATCTTTCTCTAGCAGGCTAGGAGGAAATGGGCATTTTATACCAGTGATCTCAGAACACTCCTCTCCTTTTCCTTTCCCCAAAATGTCTTTAGTACCAATGATTCCATTAAACTTCTAGCAAGGGCAGCGCATTTCTGAAGGAATCAATTTAAAAAAAAATCTTACACATGTCAAAAAAAAAAAAAAAAAGATAAAGTAGTACTTAAAAATAAAGAACTACTGTACTAAAGTAACAGTCACATAAATCTCACACATCCAGACTGAGATTTTTGCCTCCTGCAAACTAACAAGGACAAAAATCCCATACACTAAGCATGGCATATACAACACCCTAGGCTCTGTCACTTAGTTAAGGACAGGCAGGTAGGCATAGCTATGAAAGTCTCAACAGCATAGATTAGGCAGCGTGTGCTATGGTAACAACCTTGGTTCGTCATTCATCTTGCACTCACATTTTTATTTTCCTGCTGAACAGGGGAGTACACAAAAATAAACACCAGAAAACGGCTAGCAGGCATGGCACTGAAGCAAAGTCCTTAGTACAAAGCCACCATGGGCCCCTTCCAGCTCTACTGTAAACAAAGACTGAATTACACCACACACACAATAGCAACACTTAGGTCACAGATGTAGCTCCTCAAACGTGATCTGGGAAGGGCTGTACAAACTCAGGGCAGGTGCTGCCTGCACCAGCAGGGAGCAAACACCAGCTGATGGGGTTTTTTTTTGGATTTTTGCTGGGTTGCCAGGCACCATCATTATAAACTATAGCCCCTGGTTAAAGCCAGTGTACAATGATGAGGTGCTGCGCAATTTGGAAGACAACCCTACAGACACCTCCATTCCCTAGATCTGCAGCACACCTGTGTCAAAAGGGAGGTATGAGCTGCTACCAAACCTCAACAGGTCTGGCAAGAAGGGAGCAGAGAAGCGACGCTTATTATTGATGTGGTTCCCCCCAGGGTTAGCCACTGGTAGATAACCCAAGTACAGCACAGCAGCCTCCTATAAAATGCACTGCAAACAGTTCTACAGGATATACGTCCAGAACTTTGGATGCCTTGTCAATCACCAAAGAGAGAGATTTTAACTTCATCTGTGACACCTTTGTTAAACCAACCACCAGTGAATAGATTGTGGCAGCTGTTGCAGCTCTCTGCAGCAGTCCATCAGTTTGTTCCACATGGTTTTCTTGGGTTGCCATCCCTCCCCTTTCCCCTAGAAAATTTCGGGGACAGTCTGCGGATCCTGCTAGAAAGCTGCTCCTGCTTACAGAAAACAAACAAACAAAAATCCCACAACCTTTTCAGCCCCATTGAACAATTCTAAATGCACCACGTGCCATACTGGACACAACAGAGTATATTCACACATTCAGGTATAATCACCTCCTGGGAGCCCAGGCTGCCCAGTGACACACCGAGCTTCAGCTCTGCTCAGGGGCAGCAAATCCTCTGGTCCTTGGGAAGGGACCATGGACTGAGCACATCCATTCAGCCTGCCCACAAAGGCAGAGCAGTGCCACAGCATGCAGCTCTGCCCAGAAGGCAAAGGCTGCCTGCACAAGGGAAGTTGCACTTCCCTGTGCCTGGGTGTTTGTTTCAGGAAATCTCCCATTCCCAAGCCAAGTTTCATGACCTACCCTAACTGCCAAGCAGATATGTATGTCTGGGACGATCCAAAGCATTTATTTCCCCACATTTATTGCTATTTTCAAAATGTATATTTCAGAAAGCACTTGAATATTTTTATTTTTGTTGATGATTTGCATTTCAGAGGCAACACACGAACAAAAGTTTTGACCTTCCCTAACCTTTGACTGATCATATGAGAAAAAGGAATATCTTGTTAACACTACTTTCCCTTAATACACTGATTCTACACAAAACTAATGATCATCCTCTAAACCCTCTCTCCTCAGCAGTTTAATTAGAAAGATGATCATTGATTAATGCACTTGAGTTACCTGAAGAAGGTGTGACTGAACAGAGATCACTCAACCCCAGAGAAATGAACATTAATTAGCTCTGCATTAAACTGCTTTCCTCTTTATTTAACTTCAAAAGAAGAAGCAAAACCCCACAACACAGCAACAAAACACCAAGTTCAGCCTTAAACTTCTGAGATAATTTTTATTTTACTTTATTCTTTAGGAAGTCTTACATTTTCTTGCTTTGAATTTCATAGCCTTTTTTTAAAAAAATTATTGTAATTTTATAAAATAAACACTCCAAGCCTGGAGGTTCAATATGCACTTGCAAAGCTCTGCCAAAGACCTGCAGTCTTGAATTAGTTGGCTCAAGCAAGGAAGCAGGAATGACATTGATACTCGACGAGAATGCGCACAGAATTAAGTGCATACCACAACTGAAACCAGGTATACTCCCAGCCAGCCAGTGGTTTCAGTCCCCATCTAGGAAGACAGTCAAAGAAAAAAAATTAATTAAAGGTTTCTTCACTCTTTTTTTAAGATCTCACTAAAATTCCTCCAGCCACAGGCTGGTCTACAGCCTGATCACGAGACTTTCAGCCCCGAAAAGCAGGTAAGCCTTCCTTGACTGTAGCTCTGCACCATAACTCACACTGCCCTTGGTCTGGAAAAACTCATGCTCCATCTGCCTTTAGAGCCACAATTCTGTCTGCAGATGTTCTGAACAGCCTCATGGACTGGCTAACTTTTCTCTTTCTGTGAAAATCCCCTCCTGATCTCTACACACAAATAGAAATCATTCCCCTATCATGACTTTCTCCTTGCCCACTGCCCTGTGACCAAGGCAGACACCACTTCCTCAGCACAGGTTGAGTGACAAAAGCCCCAGGTGATTTCAAGCAAATAATCCTCCTGCTGCTGTTTCCCTTTGTCCAGGAAGGTCTCCTGAAAAGTGGCAGGTAGAGTTGGTGACTCAGCTTTAGGAGCAACCTAATCCTTCTTCTGGTCACCAGAAAGCGACACTAGGAAGGCAGACATAGGGCAGACCAGAAAACCAGGCTAGGCAGAAAGGGAAGAGCAGAGCTTTCCCTTCCATGTCCTAAATTACATGTTTCATACCATCTCTTCTCCTGTGCATGCTTCTTCCCATACCTGGCATTATTTATTCACCTTCAAAGCACAAGCTACCACACAGGATACAACACAGCCCCACAGACTCCTGGTGCAGGGCTAGAAAGGATTTTTCCATCAGCCTCTGTCAACTTAATACATAATCAATACATGGCTCCAGCAAAAGTCAAGCAGGAAAAGCTGATGCTGCATTTTAAGATTTACATTTAAAATTAACATTTTTAAGAAAGCTGATGCATGCCATTTTAAGAGCATCCAGAAGCAATCCACTGCAAATCCCTCCCCTTCTGCCATTGTCCCTGGTGGTGGAAAGGTTTTTCCTCAAATTATTTATTTCAAAGTTATTTTATCATCAGCTATGGAGAAAAGAAAATAAGCCTGTGTTATTGCAAAGGACTAGGAGCAGTAACTAAATCTTACTGAGGCTTCTGATGGTTTTGCCAACATCCATAGATCACTTCAATGATACAGTTTTGAAAACAGGATGACCAATAGGGAAAGAACAGAGAAACTGAAAATTGAGCCTGATCTAAGTGAGATCCATCACAAACCACAGCTTTCTAGTGCTAAAGGGATTAGAGCTGCATAGAGCACAAGCGATAGATGCATAAACCCCATCACCAGCTTGGGACTCTCAATTTCAAAACATTTTTGCAGTGAGGCAACTTAAGAAAAATAAACATTCCTAGCCAGGCAGAGATCAGTCATAAACCTTTTTTGAAAGGGAGATGAACTCTCTTATTGTTATTTAAAGCAACACTATAAATCAGCCCAGCTCTATATAAAGCACCACTATGGGCTTAAAGCAACAGAGGCATTATTCTGTCAGAGCTTAGGCTGAACACCCCAGGAAAGACACACAATATCTGGTAATGTTCAGAGCCAAAAAAGAAACAAGCCCAAAAAACCCAACGAACCCAAAGTAAAAACAACAAAACCTACAAACAAACAAAACCTCATTCCTCCATCACCACCCTGCCCCCCTGCCAAAAGAAACCCTTCAAAAGAACTGAAAACTGAAAAAAGCTGGGGATTTCTGTGAAATTCTCCATGAAGCTAACAAAAACCAGCAAAAAAGTTGCAAATATAGAAAGGCAAGCCTCATATTTTCCATAAAGCTACCAACATTATCAGCAGCTCATTACTCACATTTGGTGATAGATACCATATTTAACAATTAGATATCTACATTTTACAGATCACATGCAGGAAGATATGCTTCAGAAAATACTCTCTTACATTCTCCAAAGTATTTTATTTTCCCTCTTCCAGAACAGTCATTTGGTATAAATTTTTGGACCTTACATCATGCACAAGAAAATAGCCTAGTATTTTAATTCTGCATTTATATCAGAACATTCATAACTGATTAAAAGCAACAGAAATGGTGGGGGAAAATAGCTTCCAAGTATTAACCTGAAATATAGACCCAAATTCAGTCTCTTTTGTTTAAATATTTTGAAAAAATTCAGCACATCAAGACAAACATAAAGCGAAACACTGGAGCTCCTCCTTCTCACCTCAGCACCCAAACTCTCTGGGTCACCCACCATTAATTCCATCTGACAGGCAGACAAATCTATAATTTGTCACACTGATTAGCTCTTATCTAAGATTTTACAACACAGGGTCCTGAACTGCTTGATTGTTTTAGTTCACTCTAACAACCCTTATGTTTTTCTTCAAAATAAAGACACTGAAGTTGATGCAGATGACGTTTCCACTTACACAAGTTTTAATTAGTGGCATTTTTATTGGGAGGATGCTTTGAGATGGGCAGTCATTCTGTTAAGGGACAACTTTTACACACTATCTTAATAATCTGAAGAGGCTGAAGATGCTGGATAGTGTATCATGAATACTGCAAGGACATCCAAGGCAACACACACCTTTGGGTGTGAAATCTGAATGAATGTTTGAAGGGTGGTAAAATATTGTTCTTTATCAGGGTCAGCACAACAAATTAGCAGAAAGACTGTAAGAACAACCTAGTCATTTACAGTCTGCAAACAATTACCTATTTGCTGCAATTCTGATCTTCTTAGCCTGCTAACTTGGCCAACACTAAAGGCTGGCAAGTGCTTTCCTCTTCCTATCCACCTTACTTGCACAAATATAAATTTTCCCTTTCAGAAAAGCTCCTAGTGCCACTCAGGGATCATGACTGAGAAAGCAAAACACTAAAGCACTTCTCACTAGGAGGAGTATTTTGTGTTTTCTGAGCAAGATGACTATTTTAAAAGGGCCTGAGATAGGGAGAAGCAAGAGCTCTCAACATCCTTATAAATGTGAAAGAACAAGAAAATGGGAGGATGTAACCCAAACTCTATGAAGCCTTTAGACTCTGACTGGAACAATGCTGATATATCAGCAACAACTTCATTCTCACCCTGCAGAATAACTGAGACATGACCTTAGTCTTGCCATGAGCCTCAAGTCACCAACCTAATTTGTGCTATCCTGATTTCTTAAATAGCTTGAAGAAGTCATACATTAGATTCTTGTTTTTGTTGGTTTATTGCAACCTTTATAAAATTCCCCAGTAGCGTTTTTATGCTTAGCTGTTTTTAAACAAAGCAGAGAGGTCCATCCCCTCTATGGAAGTCGTAATTCCAACACTTGCTCCTTTAAAGTAAGAAAGAATTATCAGTATAATCCTACAGAGTCTCCTGCAACCTGGGAGAAAAAAAAAAAAAAAGTAGAAGGAAAAAGTTATTTTTTGAACCTTGTTCCCAAACTTTGGGCATCACACCTCTCAATCCCAGCACTCCTGAGAGCAGTATCAGGACTAAAGTATAAATTCTACTCTCAGCTTTTTGGAATTAATTGCATGAATGATGAGTAGTAAAAAAAGTAGTAGTGTTTCAATTATTGCCTCAAGTATGCCTTGGCACAAAGCTTTAATGAATTTGGAAGACTATTAAACACCCAGATACCTTTTTCTCCAACAAAGCAGATGCAGCAGGAATCATGGACCCACCCAGCTGGGTGTTCAGTACCACCCATCATCATCATCATCACCCCAGGCAGAGACAGAGGCTGGTGGGGTAGAAGCCCATTTCATAAAGTGGGAGTATTCAGTGATTGTATCAGCAAACCTCTAAGCTGCTCTTGCTAGCACGTGCAGATAACAATTTTCACCAACTCCGGCAGGATGGTAGATGTGTATCAATTTCCACTGGGCTGCAAAAAGCAGCCTCACTCCCCCCTCTACTCCCTGAAGGTATAACAATACTTTGAAGGAATGACTGGCTAAATAAAGTTGACAAATCTCTCTAAATTTCTGTACTGCATTCTTTTAAAAACAGTTGGAGTTCTTCTGTTGAAAATATTTCCAAGAGGTTTCTGCCTGAAGCAGAAAAAACACTCTGGAAATTTTTTTGTCTGAATGACTGAAGGCTGGCCAGAAGTAAACACAGGTGAAAATATGATGTTAGAATACAGGAAGTGTGCTTAAGGGTGCTCCTAATACCCCTGTTGACCATATTTTATATCTAATACTGTGCAATGCAGTTGGAAGCATAAAGACATTAAAACAGCTTTAAAACCCTAATGGCCTGGCCTTTCTGTTGTTGTTCCTTCAGTATTTTAAACAGGAGAAGGCTGGATTACTGCAGTTTCAGCTATATAAAGTACAAAACATCCAGATTCTATGCTGAAAATCCCTCTCTTGGGATCTGAGGCCAGGAAGGGACCACCTGGTTCAGCCAGTCCTGCTACAGGCAGCCAGGCACTGCAGGCCACATAATCCATCAGTCCACATCATGACTCACAAAACACTTCATGAGATCTGAATGAAACCTGCAGCCTTAGAAGGGGACCAAGGCCAGAGACACGAAGAATACGAGAGAGCAAGAGAGACTGAAGACCTCAGAAAGGTCCCATAACAATGTGAGATTTTCTGTACTAAAGGACACAGCTCTATTGCCAATCTCAATCATCCATGGAGCAAAGGCAGACAAAAAAATTAATCTGCTAACTCCTAGAAAGGAATTTTGAAAAAAATTATATACAACTCACATCATAAATCATAGAGGTCCTTTGCCAACCAACCACATCCCTCTGGGCTCCTAAATCAGTGCACCCTGCACCATCCCTGGGCATATCAGAGTCACATCCAAAAGATTACACTGAGTAAAATCCCCTCTGGATATAACCCTCTCCACTGTGCACATGGAGAGGCTGGGAGGACTAAGCTCCTAACTTAGGTGCCTCAGCAGGTTGCTTGCCTGAGGTAAAATAATTCTGAGCCACAGAGTACCTCTTCTACTTCTTTCCGAGCAACAAAAAGAAAGGAGAACGAAACAAAGAGGAAGAAACTGTTTTTAGTAATGAAAACGTAATTTAAGAGGCTGATACCCTGTTAAAAACTTATAACGAATTGCAGGATTCATTCAAGTACTCCATTCTTAAAAAACACTATAATGAAAGGCTTACATATGAAATTTAGTAGTAATAACTTTGGGGTCAAATCCATAATGATTTGTTTGGCAAAGCTTTCACTGACGACACTTAAATGTGATTTCAATGGGTGTTCTGCCTGAGAAAGGGCTTTGAGCTTGGCCCACACTCTGTATATTTAAGTCACTTCAGCCCCAGCATTATACAGCGCCAACCAGACACAAACCCCAGCATTATTTAAACCACTTGCACACCAGAGTCTCCAATTGCAGGGTGCAAAAGCCAGAAGGAAGCATTGATCATTCCTTTAGCAGCAAACAAAAATGCAATGTTTTCTACTTGGCTTTCTTATGATATCATTTACCTCCTATAACAGCAGTTGCTTTTTTTAAATGTGGATTTGCACAGTATTCAATCTGCCAGTTTCCACATATAGATGTAAATTTACTGAAATAGCTGTTCACAAAATCCAAAGCCCAAGGGTGGAGTCCTAAAAATAAATATATGTAGTTTAAGTTCTTTTATATCCATACATGATAAGAAATCTGGTACTATTCTGGTGAGCCATAAAAGGGGGAGAATGGTAAAAACAACAAAAAGGAAAACAGAAAATAAAAATCTGCATCTTTTGCTCTACCCTTTTAAAATTGCATGGATACTTCAAATCAAGCATTTGGCTAAATGTTTCAGCTGTTGGTTTTTCAAAGTATTTAGCCATATAAACTACCCTTTTGTTTCTGTTGGCTTCAAATGTTACTAGGCTCATGAATTCTTCCTTACGTCTTATTATTCAAAAAAATACAGCCAACATTGACTTTATGGGGAAAGAAAAACCTGAGTATCATTTTCCAGTTAACTCTTCTGGATCTGCATGGAAGTGAAATCAGCAACAGCAATTTTAAGCAAGGTTTTCTAACCACTGCACCTAATCACTACCTTTTGAAGTATTTTATTTCCCAAGACTGTACCACAGAAAAATCTCTGCAATCACAACACAAATTCAAGTCACAAGAGTGGCAGAGCACATGCTAAAAAACTTATAATAATGTAGGTACCCCAAAAACCAAGAAGCAGCAGTAGGTGAGACTTACTGCCCTACAGAATGTCACAACCCCAGAAATATTTCAAATTGAAAGCAGTCCTTTAATTTGAAGGGCTTGCACTAAGCCAGACCTGATCTCCCACTTTTCAAAGGCAAGTATTTCAGCCAATGCAACCGTCAATGGTACATTATCATAAAAGGAAATTTGATAATTGTCACCTTCTTAATCTTTCAAGTCTTTTGTCAGGCTTCCATAATGCAGGTTATCAATGACTAAACAAGCAATTTGTCTCCACTACCATATTTCCACTTATTCCATCTCACACTCAAATCACCAGCAGGTCAATGACTTCACAGCCAACAGCTGTCAGTCACGATCCTTTCAACAAGACCAGTGAAAGGCTGTTTCAAGCACCAGCCACTTTATCTCCAGCAGGGATAAAGGAAAAACAAAACTGAGGTCTACCCCCTTAAAAACCACGTGCACACGATTTGCAGGTCTTTCCCTTCATTTCCCGGGACCTTTCCTCCTGTTGTGTTCTTCAGGAGCAGAGAAGCCAGCCAGGAGGAGCTCCAGATGACTCCAAACAGAAACATATTTTCCCTTGCAAGCATCTAAGTTTCTCCACCCGAGCTGAGGAATGAACTCCACAACACAGCAGCGAAAATGTGCACGCTGCTATTTTTCTCAAGAAGAGCTGCCCATCTCAACAATTCCTAGATGAAAAAACAGTATTCAAACAACAAAATCATAAGCTTATGAGTTGAATCTTTAGTCAGAGAAACAAGATTTCTTCCAACTTTAAGGAATGTGACAATAACAGCACATCTAACCCTGCTTGATAAGTGGCAGGCAATTCTCCATATAAGGTGAAAAATGTGCTAGTGTAGCTCATGCAACACTGCTAATTCCCCCCCTGTTCTCAATATTCAAGAACATAAATGAACATATAAATCAATTTTGTAAGTAAACCTTTTGCTTACTTGCAGCTATAAACCATCTAGACGCTGCTCGGCACATAAAGAATTTTGAACTTAACTATTTAATTCCTTCTAAACACTTGGTGCTCACATCGCAGCAGTGCATAAATTAATGTAAATGTGAGAGGTGCTTTCCCCACTTGATTCCTAAATTCTCTTTATATTTTACCATTCCCCAGTCAACCTGTGCCTAATCAGTCAGCCCCTGACTAATCCTTGCACTGATGGCAGGAGAGCAGCCAGGGGAGGGCCAGGAGGGGTTGAGGGCTGGGTGAAGCCCAGCAGCCCCACACAACCACCACCCACACTCCTCCTACCAGTCCCTGGGCTCATGTGTGGTGGAAGCACCAGGATACTGGCACAGGACTGCTGCTACTACTGCTAAGAACTTTTATCTCAGCTCTGATCGTCCCATAATCTCTGTGTAATAGTAACAGAAGCATAAACAGCATGAACCTAGGTGTGCACTACAAGATTGAAGGCATTACTCATTAAGAGACTGAGGAAAAGACTTCCATTGATTTTTATGAGCTCTGCACCAGAATGCTTTCCCAGAGGAAAGCTACTTTATACGATCCCTTCCCCTCAAAGCAAGTTTGAATATCTGCAAAAGATGTATCAGCCCTGGCAGTGAAATTCACTTTGTTTGGTAGTTAGACCCACATCCCAGCCACTCCCACAACACCCTTCACTGTTTTTTGCACATGATTAGTTATTTTAATGATCTGATAAACTGCACGATGAACCCTCTGGATGGAGATTTTTCCTAAGGAATGATGTACCAATGACCAACAGGGCATACAAGACAGGAGATTCAGAAATCCTCGGAGGTCTTTTGAAAACCACTCAAAACTGACGGGACTACCAGGGGACAGAAAACGTCCTAAAATCTTCTCGGCAATGTGGAGAGGGGGGAAAAAAGATTAAAATAATTAAGTTATTTAAATAAATAAATAAAATTAAACCAAAACAAACAACAACAACAAAAAAAAAAACCACAACCCCAAAGTTCATTGACTACTCTGGAGAAGTTGTACTCTAGAAGCCAGTGACTTGTAGGAGAGGCACAGAGAAGAAGTTTCCGCACACACTTCACATAAACACATCCAATCTGGATGGGAACAGTGGGAAAACAGCTCACTATCTTCTTGATCTTAACAAGAAGACATGAGAAAGTTTGATTTGATTATTTTAGCCACAAAAATTTCAGAAAAATCAGATGATAGCTTCAGCTTGCCAGTCTTCCTAGTTTATCCACATTCAGCCATCTTATGATACCCCTGAGGCAAGAAAGCTCAACATGATGTTAGCACCATAGACCAATTAATTGCTATCAGAAGTGTAGGCTTTTATCAGTCAGAGATTCTTGTTTTGCTGACTTTTTTTGCACATCATCATCCATTGCACTACCATGTCAAGTAGCATAGCCCATGAAATACTATGAGTCAGCAAATTATCATAATGATATGCATCCAAATTTAGAACTTGAATTGCACTGTTTGTTGTGTTCTCTAACAGAAAAAAAAAATCAGGAGAATTAACTCTAAATGTTATTTAATCCTTACAGAATAACTCTTTTAAGCATGTTTACAGCCATTCACATCTAAGACTCCTATTTCCTGGAACCTTATCTAATCTAAATTCCATATGGAAGATTTTAGTGGTATATAAAGTTGCATACAAATTAACCACACTCCAATTCATTCAGATAAAATAAAACTGTAAATTTAATAGCGATGAAACTAGATCTGTCAAATTATATCTGAACTAACAACAAAAAGTTCAGACCTTTTTGTAGAAATTTACTTTTAAAGGACCTATTACATAGCCTTCATTCAGAGGCTAACTCTGATGTGGCTTAGTACAAACGTGCTTCCAGTTGATTCATTTTTTATCCAGGGAATGCAAAAGGGAATGTTTATTATCCATGTGATAGTAAAGACCTCACATGGCTAAACCACAAACTGGGAGCTTTTCAGGGTTTAGCACTTAAGGCTTCAGAGATTATGGCTCCTGATCCAAAACCAGTTCAGAAAGCATGGCAGGAACCAGGATAAGACACAGTAGAGAAAACTTTAGGGTATCTTTACAGACATTACCCCTCCATAAACTTCCCGTGAACTTTTGAAGACACCATTTAATCATTCCTGTATTTTCTCTGCAAAACTTTATATATATACATATGTATATATATAAATAAAGTGCATATATCAATAATACACAGAAGAATAAAAAAAATGTACTTACTGTAGAATGAAAATAATGAATGGAAAAAATTTAAACCAATAATGAATAATTACAAACAGTACCATAATCCAGAGTGAAATATGGCAAACAATGTATTATAGATTCAGTTTCTACAACCTCAACTACAACAATTCTACAAAGAAATTCATAAGGACGAAAGCAAAAAATAAAAGCTCTCCATGAAAAGTTCTTTGTCTGAAGAAGATAACTGCACAATAAGAACTTCCTATCTCAAGAGGATATAGAGAACATAAGTGAACAAAAAGTTAATGTTAAGCTCTCATTCTGAGATCCAAAACGAGTTAACTCCACATCGCTGCTTGAAGTATTTACCAAACAAGTTTTATTTGGGTGAGTGTCCTCCCTATAACACACAAGTCCCACTGAAATGCAAAATGCAAGAAATAAAAAGTCAGCATGTGAGCCAGAGAAAATAAAGCACTGTTCCAAACTGAAGTAAATTGTTATAAAAGAAACAAAACGTTTAAATGGGCTTATTGGTCAAGCACAGCTCAGACACCAGAAAAAAATCTTGTATTATGACTTTGTGGTGGGGAAAAAGTAGTAGCAAATGTAAGCATTTTAAATAATCTGGATTTTTTTTTTTTAATGATGTAGCCCCATTTGTTACTCTTCATAGCTGGCAAGCTGGAAGTCTAAATTTCTACACTGGTTTTTATACAAGTAAGAAGTAGCCACTGATTAAGAATCAGCCTGAATTCAGTGAATGGAGTATATCCCCTCCTTTACGTCTGGGACAACATTCATAAAGTGCAAGAGAACAAATGTAATTGACTAAAGTCAAACTTGAAAGCAGCAATAAAAACCCACCCTTCTCACCCGTTCTCAACTCTGAATGCATTCATTTACAATACAGGGTTTAGTGAATGATCTATCAGTGTCGGCCTTGGGTGACACCCTCTCCTACAGAGATAACTGTGCACGTGGACATCTTGCAGGATGTGTTCTCTAATAAAAATGTTGGATCAGAGATTTGACAGTGACAATTCATCACCGATATTTTCACCCTTAGAGATATACCAATAAAAACTAAACTGTTTTATGGTACCACCCCCCGCCATGTATCATTCCAGGAAACATTGCACAATAATAACATTGCTGATGGCCAAATACTGAAGCCAATCCTGATCCTGCCAGTGAAGAGTTGCCTTGCAGCAATGCATACTCTGATCTCCTGCCTAGCCTAAATTTAAACTCCAGGGACAGGGTGCCTATCCCTTCCCCAAAAAATGTTCTACTATTTATGAGGTCTGACTGTAAAGATTATCTTTCTATTCAGATTACACTTCCTACTAAGCTTACTACTTTTAATTTTTAGCATTCATAATCCCTCACAGTGTCTTAAGTAATAGCCCCTTACACACAAGAGTTACAGCTTTCAGGGATGATGATTAGCATGTTAGCTCTCTCTCCCCATGCCCACTAAACTAAGCTAATCCACATTCACGTCTTACTTTACACAACTTGAATCAGCCTCCAGTATGTTACTCGTCACAAATGCTGTCCAAAATAAGCACAATGTCCTAAACACCACAAATTTTTCGACTGCTCTGAAGTGCCCGATTTATATACACTATATTCCTTCCTACTGCTGCAATGCCCAGACCTGAAGGTAAAAATCCTCATGGAACCCTACAACAACTGCAGCATCCAGCAGTGTTACACCCTCCCCGATGTCTGTAATTCAATTTCTGGCGGTCAGTCTGTGTTTCCATAAAACACCAGCTTGCTGTGCAAGAATATTCCATGTCCCTGCAGTCACTACTGCCAGACCTCTGCCTGGTCCCATCTTCTCCCTGCTCCAGTTATTCTCCACTTCAGCAGCACGCCTCAAATTCAGTTCCATCTCTTTTGACACTTAGATCATCCTGAAGGATTTGCAGAGCATCTTGAACCGTTTACAAGTATCAATAGTTTTCCTCATACCTTTCCAGAATAATCTAGTGCTGCTTTTAAATAACACACTGGAGATCATCAGGCATGTCCCTCCATTGCCAACAGGGAGGGAAACCAGCACTGGGTGCTGGGGTCAGGCACACAGACTCTACTGAAGCCTCATCTGATGCCACAAAATTAATAAAATCTTCTCCATTCCCAGTGGCAACAGGCAAAATACAAGGCAGCAAAAAGGATCTGTGGCTTTATAATATGCTACTCAAAATATCTGCTGATGGTCACAAGACAGAAAGAATATGCCAAAAAAACTGTATGATGTAGTCAGTTGGCAAATGGGGAAAATCACACACAAAATGAAATGCATTCAGCACTGTAAAAGCAGGGCTGTGGGAAATTGCTGGTTCTCCATATAAGGATCCAATATTTTTTCAATTTGCCAGCATAGCATAAAGCACATAAAAAAATCTTAAAATTCTACATGTTAACCATGAAGAACACTTTTTACAGTATTTCTCAAAAATGTTCATTTTGTACACCCATGAGTCCTGATTTTATAATTTGCAGCCCGTCTAAATGAAAAAGAAAAGGTTTTTTTAACTTCTCCATATAAAATGTCAGCCACCTTTTTAATTGAGAGCTAGAAAAGTGTAATTGAAAATTGCTAACCTCAAGCGCTCATTAGTGACAAATCCAAACCCCAGCTGAACACAGCCCTAATAGGATTAAAGAGACATTTAGGATGATGTATGTAGACCTGGTACGCAAGAAAAGCTGAAGAAAAATCTTTATTTATGCACAGAGCAAGGATGGGACAAAGCTGTGGGAGGAGCGGTACTCTGGTACCAGAGGCGCACACGCACTTTTCCTGGAGCCTCCCTCCTGCTGTTGTTGGATCCACAGATGGTACCCAGAGGCACCCTCAGGACTGCAGGCTGGAGACATCACTGCTGGGCTCAGAAGCTGCCACATCACCCAAGCTCCCACGGGAAGAAAGCAGGGAATGGCTGGACACGCGCCTCATTACAAGGCATTTCCAAGAGCACAGCCACCCTCTGCCCATTTTTAATGGCTCCTTGTCACTTCCCCCACTACACAAAGCTCTTCAACAAGTGAGCTGTTCGGTCCACCATGTCTACAAAAAATAAAACGACCAAGTGAGCAGTTCTAAGGCTGAACTTCATGGTCTCAAGGTCCTTCTGTGAGCATCAAAATCATTGGGCATGAGATTTCCTACTGATCACATGCCACGGGCTGCACAACTAAGGAGGTTCAGGAGGGTAAATGATTTTTTCCCAAGTCACTTTTAAATTGGCTTCCTAAATTGTCTCCAGATCCTTTCCAGACAGCAGAATGGAAATAATTAGAGGTGGTTGGAAAATGGAATTTTTTGTCCTGTGGGGAAAGTCTGATAGTCCTGTACTTATTTTTATGCTAACACAGGCCAAAGTGTAAAAGTCTTAAAATATTAAGTAGAGCAAAATACTGTAAGGTATTCTGAAGCAGCATCCCGCACGCACTTTAACTTATTTTGTTGCTAGAGAACAGCCCATTCCTCATATGAGCACACCAGCAGCCCACATAAATGCTCAGTTTTCAGCCCAAGATTCTTTCTACTCCTCAAGACTACAGGGCAGTGACTAGCACTGTTAACACAAGCTCTCCACACATCTCATTCTACTCCTCCTGCCGTATGGGACAGCAGGAACTGCAGCTACTCACTGCTCCCTTGTTCATCTCCTGAAAACAAATTTAAATTACATGTTTTAGAGGTTTGGATGAGAAGGTCCCCCTCATTTTAAATGAATCTTTGTCAATCTGAAGTTTTCTTTTTCTGATCTGTATCGTGGAGCCAACAGTTTCACACTACCCAGATGCAAACTGAGACTAGTCAGAGAGCTGGGAGCAGAGATACCATGGGGAAATACACAAAGAAGTGCTCTCTAAGTTGTACAAACTGAACTAGAGTAAAAGGGAGAATCACTCTTGACAGCTCTTATGGATAGGAACACAACTTCCCTCCTATTCTCCATGTACAGCACTATGCCTTCTACTGCCTAAGCAGAGATACACTTGTCACACCAAGGACTTAGGTAACTACATCAAGTAAAACCTTCTTCCTGACACCATGGAGACAGCTGCTTTATGCAAGTCATCCAAGTAGAATGCCTCATGGGAAAACCTTCAGTGCCATCACTTTGTTAGGATTCTTCTCTGCAGCTGTTTAACTGACAGAGCCATGGAAATCCTGAGTACATGTGAATTCTGCATCATTTAATTCTTAGCTTCAAGTGCCTTTGACTAGTACTCCTGACGAGGATGACACCTCTGTCTCTAACTTGCTCTAAGTCACCGCTCCCTCAATGCAACTTTCCACTGTACAGCTAAGGAGATCTTGGCATTCTCTTCCTCTCCAGGTCGTCTGGCAACTGTTCTGACAGGAACCTGCAGCGTGCTGTCCAAGCACAGCTGAAGTAGACGAGGCCTGGAGCACAAAATGGCTCGACATGAACATCAGAAAAATTGCTTATTCCATTGTATCCTTCTCTAAATGCTCTTTCCAAGCCAGGCCAAGGAAGCAGGGGAAATAAAGGAGCTCTTCATTACACAAGGGGAAGGGAGTGAGTGCATCATTTCAAAGTTTTCGCCTCTGCTAGCCCTCCCACATGGAAATGCTGCTTCCGATCAGCTTTATACTGAAGACTGCAGAACACACAAGTACAGGGCTCAAAAAAGAAGGCTTGATGAAGAAGGTGAAACAACGCAGAAAAGTTTTTTTGGTACTTTTGACTTAGCTGGCCACCATCCTGGGAACTGGCTAGAAAGTAGCCCAGCAGAAAAGAACCTGGAGGTGCTGGTCAACAGCAGCTGAACATGAGCCAGCCGTGCCCAGGTGGCCAAGAAGGCCAATGGCATCCTGGCCTGGATCAGCAATGGTGTGGCCAGCAGGAGCAGGGCAGGGATTGTCCCCCTGTACTCGGCACTGGTGAGGCCACACCTCAAGTGCTGTGTTCAGTTTTCTCAATTTAATAAGAACATTGAGGTGCTGGATTGTGCCCAGAGAAGGGCAATGGATGTGGTGAAGGGTCTGGAGCACAAGTCCTATGAGAAGCACTTGAAGGAGCTGGGAGTGTTTAGTCTGGAAAAAAAAAAGGCCCAGAGGAGACCTTAATGCTCTCTACAACCGCCTAAAGGAAGGCTGTAGCCAGGTGTCGTCTGGCCTCTTCTCCCAGGGAAACAGCAATAGGACAAGAGGATATAACCTTAAGCTGCACCAGAAGAGATTGGACACAAGGAAGAGTTTTTTCACTGAGAGGGAGGTTGAGCATTGGAATGGGCTGCCTAGGGAGGGCGTGGAGCCACCATCTCCAGAGGAGTTCCAGAAATCACTGGACAAAGCACTTAGTGCTACGGTCTTGACAAGGTGATGCTCAGTCAAAGGCTGGACTCAACCTTGGAAGTCTTCTCCAACCCAAATGATTCTGTAACTGCTTCCTCTTCTTTCAATTTTTCTGTACAGTGAGGCAAGTTTTGAAAAGCTAAAAAAAAAATCATTAACAAACTCAAAGGTAGTGAAAGAGAGGCAAGATACTAAACCATGCCAGCTTCCTTTCATCGAAGACACAGATCCACGGGATATATCTCTAGGTTATAACGCCAGCAGGTTCAAACTTGTTCTGAACAGACACAAGAAATCCCTGCCCACACTTGGAGATAACCAAAAGTCTTTTGAACACTTAGCATGGCTCTGGGCCAAGCTAATAAACTCCACTGAGCCGCAGGGACATCTCTGTGCCATGACCTCGGGCTCGGCACAGCTGGCAATGCTCATAGTGCTTCGTGCTGGCACAAACCACAGGCAGAGCTCATTCCTGGCTGCCTTCACCTCAGCATGGAGAGGGAAATGCCACCACACTAACAGCTTTGTCTTCAAGCCCTGACTTCAACCTTGGGGCCATTCATGCGCATTTATCTGCATTAACCACCCAGCAAAAAACATTTAAGGCTAGTTTTTCACTCAAGTGTCAATATTTTGACACGGACATAACATTTTTCACCTGAAGCTGATGAAAAGAGAGAACTGAAATGAGAATCCAACTAATGCAATATACTTGTCTTTTGCTTCGAATTACATTGTTTTACAACAGCTTTTTCTATTGAAAATTAGGAATTTACACATTTGCACAAGGCTTCTTAAACAAACCAGCATTTTTATTCAAGTGTTTCTTTGGAATGCTTCCTCAGCCCTCCAAAGAGCACATCTTACAGGTTGGGTGGGGGAGCAGAAAAGGGAATGATGAGAGTTACACGTTGTTTACAGTGGGTAGAGCTGCCAGGCTTCTATCCAGTACAGCCTCTGAAAGCCCTTATGTCTGGTCTTTGACTCAAAAATGACATCGCCACAGACAGAGGGGTATGGGATAGTAAAACCAAAGCGTATTTTCTTAACACTGCTCCAGAAATATCCTCTGCTAAACGTGTAACAGATGCATGTTCCTCATTAAAAAAGTGTTTCTATACATTATGTCTTGGCTGTAGACAGATTCTGGCAGAGATTGATACACTGTGGACATATAATTCATGTGTCTAGTATGTGAACTCTGGACCCTGCTTAACCTGCTGAGGTCCTGTTGTGGACCTCGGGCCATGGAAATGGGAGCAAAGGGAGAGAGCAGACAGACATGGAGGAGCAGAGTGTAGCTGAGAAAACAACAAAGCTATTGGATATACTTTCTTCAGCACCATCCCCAGGCAACCAGCTTTTATTCCCATGTGTATAATGAACTGGAAAAGCAGCACCAATTCCAGCTACCTTTCGAGAGGAAAAAGAAATTGTCACTTCATGGTAACCATTTTCTTCCTTGAGTAACCTCTGACCTTTTGTTGAAATTTAACTTTTGGGTTTCGGAAAGGTAAGTCCTAATGATGAATTACAATATATTTTTTTGGCTGATTGGTGCTTAAAACCTGCCCATACTAATCATAACTTCATAATCCACAGGGAGACCCTTAGTTTTATTCCTTGCCTGGTATTCAGACTTCCATTTAATTACTGGTTACTTAGATTTATAGGCAGATTTGCTAAAAACAGTGACTCTGTGTGCAGACAATAACCTTTTGATGGGTATGGTAGTAAAACTGAAATTCCTATGTAAACAGGACTAAATTTTAAAAGTAGTTGGTGTAGCTCTCTAATGAAATTGGCAGCACTGTGTGGGTACTTTGTCTTGGAGAATGCTAAATGGTGCATAGCCAGCATTTGCTCCATAAACTGTCACACCAGAGAACCGCAACTGTTCAGTGATTTGTTTTTCTAATGTAGCTCTCTACTATGGGAAATGTCTTTTCCATGACCAAATGTAGAAGCTGTCAGGCTCCAAAAGAAACAGAGGGCAGAAAGATGATGTCTAAAAGGTATCTCCCAACAGAGAAAAAAGGAGAAAGAAAACATTTCTCAAAGACCCAGTTTGGGGAGCACTATGAAAAAGTGAAATACTTTGGAAAAAATTATTTAAAGGATGCTATAATTAATTGTTGGGCATCAATCACAGTACTGTAACACTCAAAATTTTCTCTCCCTTCATTAGGTAACACTGATGATAATATTGTTGCATATCTCTATAGGAAGATTAAGCAACAATATATACATCTGGTATCTTTCTTAGGGCCTTCTACTGCTTTACAAAATGAAACATACCTCATCACCTCAGAAAGGCAAAAAAGCCCTCCTTCCATTACTGAAGAAATAAACACTGCACATAAGTGATACCTGAGCTCCATGCCTCAGCAAATGAAGCAGTATATGAGCACTGATTCCAAGTTTCCTATTTTGTTCTATATTCCTCTCAACACTTCACTGCTGTTTTAGACTCATGTCAGGCAACAAAAGCAACGTCATTTTGTCCAAAATAGTAAAGGGCAATTAAACAGGTAAAAGTCTTCGCCACTGATGAAATGATGTCCCCAAATCAGAATTTTAAAACAATCGCTATGGACCAACTATTTCAGACAGGTGCTCTGGTGAAGTCTCTCTCTCAATAATGGAAAAAGAACACAGCTCTCCTTTTCCTACTTCTGTTTGGACCAGAGGAAAAAAAAAAAAGAAAAAAAGACACAGATTTCATCATCTGAATTCAAACCTCATCTGATCCGGTCCTCAGGAAGACACACGGCATTTAAATATATGCAATGGCTATTAAGGGATTGATTCTGGAGAAATAATCAGATAGACAATACTTTTACCAGGGTTCAAGTGTCCACAATACCCAGTAAAATAATAATGGCTACTCTGAGCAGACTGCAAGACTCCTCTGTGCATGTAGACACTTCCCAGCGGTGCAATTGCAGCTGCTAATTAGGCCCTGCCGATATCTGCTGCACACTTGCAAGCGGCTGATGTGAGAGTTACCTGCCCACCACCCCACCTTTTCCCTCCCTGCTGCCAGCCTAGGAACAAGAGCAATGGGAAGGCAGGATTACTGCAAGGAATTTGAGAACTATCAGCAAGAATATGCCAACTACAACAAATCTGCTCTACAAGAAGGGAGCGTCAACACACATCAGTAGTCTGCATAGCGATTGTCAAGAATCAAAGCTCACATCATTTCATGTCCCTGAAATGTCAACTCAATTGCAAATTTTAAAACAATAGTTTTATCACTTTGCCAGCCATAGGACAAATCCCAATAATCTTAGTTGTGCTGACCTTGACCAGGCTCATGACAAGTAAGTCACAAACACAGGGAAAACCAGAAGCCCCACAGAGTAATTACAAAAAATAAAAATCACAGTCATGGTATGACACACTAAAGCCCTGTTCAATCCCTCCTACCCACTGCAATCCATACTACCCTTAGGGAATATTCCTAGATTAAACTGCCTACTAGCAGCATCTCCTTTTGTCCAAAGTCCAATGCGTTACTGGCATTTTATAAACAGATAAACCTTATGGGTGGGAGAGTATTCCGAGTGTTGCACAGATACTTCCCTTTATTGTTGTTCACTATTAGATTGTGATACAACTTAAAAATTGTCCCCTAATTTGGAACTACATGAGTCCAATCCACTCAGTTAAGGCAAAGCTTTCTTATTTTCAGTAACCAAATCAATGCTATCACTAAATAAAAAACACAAAGGGAAGGGACAAAGATTCATAACAAGACCATGAACATGAGGTCACAAAAACTCAGCAGGAGTAATTATATTATTGTTTAAAAACCTTTACAATTATTTATGATGACTTAGCTTTTCAGGTGCTATTTGTGCTTTGTGATAATGAAAGAGCATAACAGCATTTAGCACCATTTAAGTTTTTTCCATACAGGAAGCATTTTATAGGTACAGCATGCCAAATGGGGACCACAGTTACACAGGTAAATAGCTACACTGTAATCATTATTTGTCAGTGAAAATTAATCTCAAAAAAAGCAACCCCATAACTCTTCCCCCATCAGTTTCTGGCTTTAGCCAGTTACTCATCTGAAAACTTGAACATATTTAAGCAAATATTTTCCCCTGGAGATCTGATAAAGTGATATATATACAAAGTATTCTAGTTTAAAACCACAGGAAAAAAAATAAATTGTTTTAACAGTTTCTTTTTTCAAATAAGATGCCTTGCAGTCAGTTGGTAAAGCCTGAAAGTCGGTAATTGCTTAACAAGCTCTGTATTCCAAACAAAAGTATCTTAGTGGTGCAAGTTTCTCTTCTTTCCACTGTCATATATACAATGATCACACAAGCTAATTATAGACAGTTAACTCTGCCAAGTATCTCACACTGAAATGCTGATATAATTCTATTAGAAACCACAAAAAAACCCCCTCATTATTGGTACCACTACCATATTTAAGTGTGATCTCTCTGTATCTATGGGCAGATCACATCTATGGACAGTTAAGATCAAATTTGTGCCATCTGACCTAGAGGAACACTCTTGCAGTGGGAGCATGGCTACACCAATATCAGTTCCAGATCCTAGGCTCAATCTTTCCACAGTAGTCTAGTTTCTTGAACTAGAAAGAGAGGTGAATGTCCTGTTCTTATAGGGCTGCATTAAATGCTTCCATCTAAAAGCTATATTAATAACATTGTGGTGCTTCACAAAGGAAACTAATTCAGTATATGGTTAACACATATAAACATGCCTTCTACCTCTGAAGAGATGTAGGTTTTTTAAGAGCATTTTCAAGTGACTAATATCAAAATAAATCAGCAATTTAAACTTTACAGCATCAATTGAAGACGACATTATGGCATGTAAGTACACAAACTGTTCACAGTGTCCCTGCAGATGCCATCTAAAATTCAGAAGATGCACAGAGCCTTTCGAATGACGGCAATGGAATTTAAATGATTTAATTAGAATAATATGCTCTAGTCCTTGGCCACTCTCTCACTATAAAGTAGGAATTTCCTCTGGGCAGGCACAGCACATAAACCAAGCTGCGACTGCTCGTCCCAGCTCCAAAAAAATGTAGTCTTACTCCCCAGTCCAGTGAGATACCAGAATGGTCTGCTAACTTCTTTTCTCAAGTTTCCCTTCTTCACTCAGTCTAAATCCATCTTAACAGTACAAGGAAAACAGAAGCAGTTGTTACCATGACATAGAGTTTAAAATACTAATAAGAGCTACTGAAAAGCGTGCACACTTGTACTATCTTCTGATTTACTTTTCGAATCAAAACCAGAAGTTCATTTCTTCTGCCAAGGCAGTTTTTCTTTTTTAATTAAGAAACTTTAAAATCTGAATCATTCATTTTCTGGTAAAGGCATGGAAGAAAAAGACAAGACAGACTACTACCAACCCAAATTTATCTCAAAGCCTATACTTTGTAGTTATTGGGTTCTCTAAAATTGGATGCCAATTAAAAAAAAATTAATTACTGTAGAAAACTGTTTTTACAACCTTTCCTCTTGAGTGCTTAAATATTGAGAGTACCAAAGTTGAATTTAACTTACTACACTTCCAAAAAGCAGTAAGGAACTAAAACCAGGCAGGAAGACCAGTTTTCCTGCTTTTGATTTTTATTAATGAGTCAGAGAAATTCTTTTTTTACCTATATGGGAAAGTTGCTGACTTCAGTGAGCAATAAACTTCTGCAACTGACTTCAGTGGAACCTCAATTAATATCCTCAAAGAGAACATTTGTCTGCTCTTTCCTTACTGGAGATAAGAAGTTCCCTTCTAAATTGCATCCTAGAGACATTTGACTAAAACTTTTTTCCTCCAGGCAAAAAGTAAACATCTATAAATATTTTATACCAACATTGCAAAGCAAAAAAACAGACTAAGCACTATTAATGTGCACCTTTTTTTTTTTCATCACATTTATAAGAAACAGGCAGTGATGCACGCCACAAGGCTGGGATCTAATCAGACACAGTAAGGCCCTGTCTAGACAGGCAAAAGTTATTACAATCAGTTAGCGTGGTTGAAGAACTCCATTAAGATGCAGGCCAGCAAGAAAGAAACCACATTAGCAAATGACACAGCACAACCGGGCACCAAGGCAGCCAAGGGGCCTCCTGGCATGGTCAAAATCGAGCCATTGGCAAGCTGGCATGTCACAGTTGGACAGACTACAGACACATGAGCAGTGTGGGACTGCAAAACTCCACAGTGCCCTGACCCAGCCACAGCATCACCCAGGGAAAAGGAGCTCATGGGTGAGCAACAATGAGCCTGGGTGCCACTCCATGGTGCTGCTGCCCAGACATGGTCTGACTCCACCCCCACAGCAGAAAACACAATTTATTCATGTGGGGATCATGTGCTGAGGGTGCTTTTCTCACCCTTCATTCCTTGGAAGGATGATGCTCTTGCTTGTGGAGAAACATTCTTCTCCACATATGTATATGATACTTGGGATATAAGCACACAAATGCTAGGAATAAGAAACACTATACTAAAGAAGAAAGAAAAACCAAACTAAACAAACCAAGAAAGAAACAAAAAGTTAATTTTTAAATTATAAGGATGACATATAAAGCAAAGCAAACTTGTTTGCTTTGCTGTCATCTCCCACCTTGATCAAAACTTTCAAGGCTTCTCAATAACACCTATTTGCTTTGCAAATGGGGTATCACAGCATATTTGATACAATGCCAAATGTGATTAAAAAATGGACAACCTATTTATTACTCTTACTTGATTACTCTTTTCCAAATAATTTGGTTTAAAATAAAGAAAAAAAAATACACAATTCTACATGGAAAAAGAATGCACTGAGATCACCCAGAAAATTGTTGTCTCAACACCTATAGACATTAGAAACACTTCTAAATTTAGACACCCCAGTATTTAACATGGACCAGAACAAAGAGAAACAATGCCAGAAAAGTGCTCATATTTTAATTACTATCAACAGTAAACCTTATTTTCAGCTATGCTATCCCAGGAAATGAACTACAAGCCTTAAAACTGCGATTAAAGTCCTCACAAACCATTTGCTGAAGAGCAGCAAGCATGTATCTCTCTGGTTGCACAATATGACACATACACTTTTGAGATGGGAGAGGAAGTCATAAACTATCCACAACCCACCAGGGAAAATCTTTCTTTTTTGAATAAGGAACAGGCTTCACAATAAATTCCTTCACTATTGTATTATATAATCTCATTGGTAGCATTTGTCCAAACTTTTCCAGTGCATCACTTTGTGTCACTGCAATTTACTTTGCAGAAAGGGAAAAAAATCCCACAGAGAATTTAAGAGTATATACAGAAACTGCTGCAACTTTTCCCATCCACTATCATTATACTATTACTATTCTTGAATTTTCAGAAGCAATGGCTTCACTTTGACACCATCAGAACCTCACCTTTGGCTCTAGGGCGGTAAAGCAAACCTATTAATCCATAAGGGTGCTCCACAGCAGCATGAAGGATCGTTATCAATGTGCCCAGGCACTATCAAAGGCAAGGTCAGAGTGAAATTGTCACTGCAAATGTGAATAGACAGCACGTGGAGCTCACCTGTACAGTCAGTGGGCAGGGCATCCACATGACCGCTGCAGACATCCTGCTGAAGGCAATTCAGTGAGGCCTTCAGCAGTGCTTGGTGGTAACATCATTAGCTCAGCATGGAAGAGCTCAGATCTGGATAACAAATGCAGGTTTTGGAAGCACATCTGCTATTAAAAACAAACAAAAACCTGTCTTTCAGCCAAGTCTTGGTCAGCTCCTTGATGAGCTGTACTGTGACCCAAGAGGAAGAATATCCAAATCCCACAAATCAATACCATCAAGTCCTGGAGGCAAATACATCATAGACTCATAGAATGGTTTGGGTTGGAAGAGACCTTAAAGATCATCTACTTCAATCCCCTGGCCACAGGCAAAGTGGACTGCCTCTCTTCTGTAGGTAAAAACTGACAACTAATTAACACTTGCAGCAATTCATTACTTCCAGACACTCAGAATACCTTCAGCAGGGATCTAACATGACAGAGTGAGGGATGCCCAGGTCCTGAGCACCACATGAATACTTTCTGTCAGCTCCTCAAGGGACTGCAATAATGGGAGTGGAAGAAGCAACTGCACCATCAATTCGACATCAGCTAAAACTGCACTGCTATGCAAAGGGGAGGTCTCACAGCATCTCCCATCTCTGGCCATCAGTTGCCACCTCCTGCCTTCAGATGACACCATTGAAAGTGTTGAAACAGGACAGCAGCCAGCATGCTGATGTTTTTTTCCCAATTGCAAGCACCCATTTTCAGCCTGATCAGTGATTTGATCCAACTTTTAGTCAGAAGAGCCAGTACAAGCAATGCGTGATGATGGTGTAACCAGGAACAGAAAGAACAGATTCCCCGTCTTCTCCTGCTGCAAAGATTCTGCTGTCTTACACTGGGATTCAGTTTCTACTTTTCCATCAGCCCCAGGATTGAGAAATACACTCATCTTATTTCATCTGGCTGATTAGCACCCATTCCTGTCACAAGCCCAAGTGATAATCACTTACTAATACAAGTGTCATGACTGGCTGTAAAACTTCTGGCTCACCCTGTGCATTAAGTGCTAGACAGACACCGCAGAGAGCAGCAAAATCCAGTGAGCGCTTACAAACTCACACACCTCTTATAAAATCCTGCATGTTGTGCTGTTCTACCTACAGCGTTCATTGTTGTCCAAAGCAACAATTATGCAAACATTGGGCACTTGCTTAATTCTTCTGTTACAAACTACTCCATTACACTTAATGGATTAATTAGCAAAGGCTCCTTTTTACCCAGAGAGTGGAGGCTCCCAAGGCTACATACACAGTCACGGGAACTGGCTCCCAGGGGGAGGCAGGGAGGGGGAAAGACACCTGGGAGCACCTACAGTCACACTGCAGCTCCACAAGCAGTTTTGGCAGCAGTATCAAGTTTTGCCAGCTTACAAAAAGCTGCCCTATCTTCTCTACTCCCTCTTTCCTCCTCTCCTACCAAAGGCACCAAATCATGGAATTGATCCAGATTAAAATTACATCTGTTTTTTGCTCAGCGCATAGATCCAGATCACCACAGGACAGCACAAGTGCTCGTTCTGCTATGAATGGGGAAAAGAGTCAGAGCTAAGCAGAGGCTGCCAGGGCAACCCCATGTTGCAGCAGTTTAAACCACTCAAAGCACAATCAGAGTCCAACTCTGTCGTTTCAGCCCTGCTACATTTACCTGACACTGAAATTAGAGCAATAAAGGTGGTCCCTCCCTTCCTCCCTCCATCTCCCTTCCCCGCCCCACAGCACTGGGGCTCAGCATCTCTCCCAGACACTCTTCTGGGAAGGCAGTGCTGCAGAGAAAACCCCCCCCCCCCAAATACTCTGGGGCTGGATTAGGTTTCTGCTACATTGACTCCTGGAACTGGCCTTCCACAGGGTCGGATGAACTGGCATAAAAGAGAGGGTGCACTGAGTCCACAGCAGAGCACCCAGAGCAAGATGTCTACATTTTTCCCAGCTACAGAGAGCAAGCCTGGCCAGGACCAACCGCTGCCTCTCACAGGGAACAGCCACAGAAGTAAACCCATTTGGAGGACTGTAAGTCTCACTCACTCCAAAAACATAGAAGCACATTATTGTAAGTTTAGTTAGATAAAAAAAGGTCATACAAAGTACTGGTTTCCTTTCACATTCTTTGCATATACAAAGATCCAAACGGTTCCAGGAGGATTTTCCTGTATAGCCTTACTGAAAGCTGATTAAAGAAAATGACCATTAATCCCACTAGTAACTTAAAACAAAACGTTAAATTAATTTCAGCGGGAGTTCTGGCCGTGTACAAAACCCAGCATGATACCCTCAGATTCATACACATTGCTCTCTTGGGAAATGACAAGAACTCCGCAGACATGAAAAGGCGAAATTTACTCCACGTTATTAGAACTCGGTACAAAAATCGCCAAACTATCTGCACCAGGCTTAAAACTATTTCCATAAACCCCGACCTTTTGAAATTGTCATTGTTCACGCCGCTGTTTCTCTTTTCACCTCTTACTCTGAAAGCTCACCCCCTGCGATCATCTTTAAACCAAGATCCGCGCCAGCAAACATTTTCATTTCGCTAGAACCCTGACGGGCGTTTTCTGAAACTGCTGAGCCCGGCGCGGCACCGCGGGAGCGAGGTTCCCCTGCGAGCACCCCTCGAAGTGCCGGGCACAGCACAAGCGAGTGGCAAATGCCGGACTCCCTGCAGGGGCTCGGGAGGAGCCCGGTTATCCCGTCGGTAGCCGCCAGCGCGGGTATCGCGCCCGGAGCCGGAGACCCCCGCGGCCCCGCTCCCCCGGGCTCCCAGCGCTGCGCGGGGCGCGGAGCCGAGCGCGGCCGCGGCTCTTTTGTTCGGCAGCGCCAGGAGCCGGAGCGGCCGCGCCCCGCGGAGCCGGGGATCAGCCCGGGGTGCCGAGGCGCGCAGGCAGGACCGGGCGGCGGGAGCCCGCGGAGTCAGGCGGCACCCAGACCCCGACCCAGAGCCAGACCCAGAACCCATTCCGGGGCCGCGCAGGAACGCGCAGCGGAGGACAAGGTCTCACCACAGACGGACACCTGGCAGCGCCTGCCGGGGCTGTCAGCCCCCCGCCCAACGCCCCCTTACCTGCCCGCGGGTGCGGAGCAGCCCCGAGGACTGTTGTCTCCGCGGCGCGCCCGGCTGCCAGCGGACAACTTTCTGCCCCTACTCCGCTCCTCGCAGCCACAGCGACGCTTTCCTCGCTCGCTCGCTCGCTCGCTCGCTCCGTCCATCCGCCCGCCCCTCTCTCCCTCCCTCCCCCCAGCAGGGCGGGGGCGGCGGTCCGGAGAGCCCCACCCCACCCCGCCGTTCCCCGGGCTGTGCCTGGGCTGGGTCGGTACCGGGATACCCGCGAGTCGTGTCCGAGCGACGGAGGCTGCCGGGCTGCGGGACGTGCCCGCCCCTGTGTGCCCCGGGCAGGGCTGGACGAGCTCACCTGTACCGCCGGCCCCTGCAATGGCAAACGAAGGGTGCGGGATCCAGGCGTTGCCACCCCATCCTCCTCTGTTTGCCCGAGCAAGCCCTCCTGTCTTTTAGTCTTCGTTTATTTACAAACTTACTGCGAGTTACCTAGCCGGTTAATGCAACAGCAGGAGACATTAAACTCAGGAGGAACAGCACACCTCTTGGGTTTTTCCACACGCAAGTATTTAATGGAAGAGAAACCACCTGGGAGAGCCCTTCTAGGAGAGGTTACACAGAGAAACAAACTCCCAAGGGAACGGCTCCAGCGGCAGAATTGCCATTCTTGCAGATATTTAGGAGGGCTGGGACAGGCGCCTGCACAGCAGAGGTGAGAGGGCAGAGAAGGGCAGGCACACCGCCTGCAATTGTCTGCTGCCTTCGATTCTCCTGGTGTGTTTATTACCACTATAGCACCGTGCAAGCACAGCTCTGATGTGTGTTACGTAATTAACCTTCTTTATGTTGGTAACCCTGTCATTCTCTCCCCGGGGCAGTTGTGAGTATGAGGAGGGCTTGATGTTGGGATAGTCAGTTGTTGTTCTCCTGACAATTTTTATTTTGGTTTCTCTCCAGGAAAACTAGATCAAAAAAGTTCTTTGCCATAGACAGCAGCGTGGTGAACACTGTGGTTGTCCTTTGTTCTTCAGCTAGCCTGTGTCACAGCCAGCCCTTAAAGTTTTGTCTCGTCCCTGGCAGGCTACACCCTGTCTTCAGAAAGGCCCAGTGCATCCGAATAGCAAAACTGAGTGGAAGGGAATCTCTATAGGAGGCTGAACTGAGAAGCAGAGGACCAGCGTTCGTGGTAGACTCAGCTGTTAATACACTTATGTCAGAGGTTTCTGCTGGCTTCCTGCCTGCAACATTTTTTCTGTAATGTAGTGAGAGATGGAGTCATCGGCATCATATCTGTCAGGACAGAGGAGACCAACAAAAGCTTTCTGTCAGAGAACACTACCTGTCCATCACAGCACACCTACGTGCACTGTCACTGAGGGATACTGACAGCACTCCTGCCTCACAGCCTGGCTTAGCCAGTTGTGATTGTGACATGTCAATTAAGAAATCTGTGACTATGAACTCTTGAAATATGAAACATTAGATACTTATAAGACTAAAATGAGTGGCAACTCCCACAAGTATGGCTTCTCCTACTGATCTTGCAGAGAGCATTTAAGCTAGATGTAGTGTCTAGACAGCTAGGAATCTACCTGGTTGTCATTACTGATAGAAGAAAGCAGAGGAGCATTGCAAAACTATTATATTATAAGCATTCTTTATTATGTTAGGGAAAAAAAGAGAGCTATCAGGTCAAGTATCAGTCAAAAATCAGGCTTCTTCATTGTACTTAATGTAATCACTCAGAAATAAGTAGACTTTCCTCACAGGGTGGAAAGAGTCTGCTGAAGTTTATGCAGGGAGCTGTCTGTACCATGTTGTATTTCAACCAAAGTCTCCATGGATGGAGGGCTCTGTTGCAGAATTAGTACATTTACTTAGGAGTTGGGGTGTTTATCCTGTTCCAGATCACCTTCTCCCCCCCATTGACTGCTTTTCTCCTTTACACAAGTGCAACTAGAATATTGTTTTGCCTTTGTGCAACACCCCTCAATAAAGGCTCTAGGAACAGATTATCAGCTGGTGACCATGGTGTTGGCTCTATGCACCGGGCAGGAGATGGAGCAGAACAAATCCATGGAGAGCTGCTGGAAATAATCAGTGGCAGTACTGCTAATATGGCACATGAAAAAGTAATACAAAAAGTCATATGGAAGCTCTTAAAAAGTATTTGTTCTTCAACAGCTAGCTCTCAAACTTTCAGGATTGTGCCAGGATTGTGTTCCCAATTTATTTTTCACAGGCCTGAGAGCTAACTACTTACTTTTAAAAAAGAAATAGAAGGCTGAATTGTCTCATATTCAAATAACTTCTGAACCAGGAATTTAAGAACAAGCTGAATATCATTAAAAATGCTCCTATCTGTGGCACTGGTAGCACAGCAGAAGTGGTGAGGGAGGCATTATTGCCCCTCTCAGGCATATACCTTTGTTTTGCTGTTATGGATTGTGTTTATAGTAAATTCATATTAGTGGCAAATCCAGTTTGTAGTGTACTCCAGAGATTAAAATCTTTACATTTGCAAAGTGCTGAATGAGTTGCCTATCAAAAAAGACACAAGAAAATGTCGTACCAAAAAACTATCATCTGCTGTCATGAATATTTAAAGCTAGTGTCACTGTCACATGCTACACACTGTAAATTTACTCTTAAGGCCACCATTAAAATTCCTAAAAACATCACAAAATAATACGTCCCTTGCAGACTCATGTATTAAAATGTTTTGCAGTCTCAGGTCCAGCCTTGACCTCATGACTCACTCAAGCAAAACTTCCCTTGAAGTAAATGGGAATTTGTCAGGAAAAAGAGATGGAGATAGGCTAAAATCAAAACAGGGATGGAAACACTCTGGTCTTTTAAGGCAATTGGATTCCTTATGTGGACCCAAAGTTTGCTGTTCGGAGCTTAATTCTCCTGTGAGATTACTGGAGGACTTCCGATGGGCCTTCAGCCGGCGTGTCTACCTCACTAAGCAGGCTTTAGTGAGCACCATCTGTAGCTGTTCCTCATGCACACCAGGTTCCCAAGGTACATAATAAAGTGTTATTTGGGTAAGAATATTGAGTTCCCCCTTTTGCCCCTGTATTCCTTGGCTTTCCCTCTCAAGGAAGTGCTACATTAGAAGTTTCTTCGATCTGAACCACTTTCATCCTCCTGCCTTTGGTTTGCTGCGGAGCAGTGTGTCTGACTGACTCAGTGCTCGCATGGATTTCCTCTCAGTGGTTGGTGTTCCTGTTTGTCCTACAAGTGTCTCTCTCTCTCCCTTTTAAGTAGTGAAATCCTTTATCTGTCCCTTCCTGACCTCTCTGTATGTATGGCTTCTGGGCACTGGCTTTACTTTTGTTCTCTGCTCTCCGGCAGCCGTCCGTGTTCCATCCGGCTGCAGCAGCTGGGCATCGCTGGGTCTGCCTCTTCCCTAAATTTCAACTCATAAAAACAGGAGCTTGGGGCCCCCAAATATTTAGACTCCTTCTGTGCCTTCCATTCTTCCTGTCAGAAGGCACACACAGACAATTTCTATCTCTGCTGTTGAAAAACTATATACATGATGCAAACCATCAGATGGCAAATGATCTACATCTTCTGCAAATGCACTTTCTTTCAACATATTTAATGAAACACAGTCTCTAAGTGTGTTTGTAGTTAAGACAGAGCACATTTTCACTGAGGGTAAATTAGTAAAGGTAAATTAAGGAATATGAAAATGTTTCTCTTCTATTCTCTGCATGTGCACACAGGCACAACACAAAAACACACACGGGGAGAACGCCCATCTCTGATAAATCACCAAAACAACGTTTTGGCTTCTGTGCCCCCTCTGCTGGCTGACCCCTTTATGTGTCTGTATTAACAAACGTACTTTAAAAATTATATTGAAATTATTTGTGATGCTGGTGCATTAACAAAATTGGCCGCACTAACAGAAGTATTGCAAGGAGTAAGGTTCCTTACCAATCCTGCAGAATGGTAATTCAGAATTATTTGTTCCAAGTAAATATTCGCACTTAATTTCAAAATGTTAAGGTAAGAGTTCTTGAAAGCTGACATAGCCATGCAAAAACTCCTAAAGATAGAAGTATCTTCAAAACATAGATGTGGGTGAATGGGAAGTTGTATTAATTTCCTTTCTTTTTGGTGTAAAAACTTCCTCCTTTTGTATTTTCCCCTATCAAAAACAATTTATGTAAACTTATTCATAATTCTGCATACTATATACATCCAAATATACACACAAGTATATTCATACATATGCACATATGTATATTCAAAGATAAATGATAAAAAAATCCAGAGAAATAAAACGAAATATTTTATACAGGCAAAAGCATGTACAGAGGGAAACAGATGAAGGCATAAAACTTAGATAACAGTTCCACTAGAGCCATGCTCAGCATCTTAGAGACCTGTACTGAAATCAGCACAGGTCTTACTGACCCATGGGTCTGGGCTTCTCCAGGCAGAAGATTTAAACAGGAAAGCAAAGCCATTCAAAGCATGTCCAAAGCCCTGCAGACCCACTAGTTCCAGTGCAAGTGTGGAAAAGGACCAGAGATGACCTAGCTGCGAGGCTGAGAGGACTGGAGAATAACATCTGCAGACCTTCTAAGAGCTTGAGCTGGGACATTTGAGAGAAAAAACAGTAGATTGTCCCATTCACCAAGTAGTTTTCTTGACTACTGAAAGAGAAGGTGTGTATTGTTCAAATAGGTGAAGTACAGTTTAATTCAAGATGTTGCATGTCAAGAATGAAAGGTATCTTGCTTGAAAAATGTAGGTAGGTAGGTATAAATGGAGGTAGCTGTTCTGCAGCTTTAGAATTTTAAAAACAGCAGAAAAACTAGAAGGAAAATAGAAACCTGATGGCCTTTAAGGGAAAATGAGTGACCTCCCTAAGCCCCTCTAGTTCATGTCTCCATGTAAGACTTACTGTAGACAAGGCCCATGGCCATGGCATTATTCTCAGGAAATATTTTCCACATGACTAGATACTCAGGACTATATCACTGCAAGATAAAGCCACTTCTTTGAATTGATAATGCAAATGAAAGCAATGATGCTGTGATCTTTAAAATAAGCAATACACAGGCTAATTCTGCTGAACTTGACTGAAAGTCTCTCGCACTTCCTGCAAGCACAACCCCTCCTCCCCTACACTCACCCTGCAGCATACATGGCTCAGCTCATCATCAGCCTGGTATTACTTCAGAACCCCTTGCTGTTAATTTGTGCAAACAAAACAAGAACAAAAATGGGGTTTTGTCTGTCCTCTAGCCACTGCACCAGCTAGGACAGTCAGGGAGCAGTGCACTGCAGGCATGTGTGGAGTCTCCCAGAGAACCCCCCTATACAACACCTCCAAATCCATGTGTCCTCCCCCAGGCAGGAGAGGCTCACCAAGCCTGTCAGGGCCTTCTCTCCTCAAAACCCAATAGCCTGCACAGAAAATGCCCTGGCCAAAGTGTTCAACAAGCCAGTGCTCCGAGGCTAATCTGGCATGCTAGCATTTTTCTGGCACAACAAATCCCCCTCAGAAGCCCTTGTCTGAAGCCTGTAAAGGCAATGCAGTTTTATGCTGAATTGTCATGTTGATCTCAAGCCCAAAGAGGAATATCATCTCAAAAATGACTGCTACGTGACTGCATCCTCTGGGTGAAGACTGCTTGCCCTGTTTGAAAATGGCAGCCTCTGGAAAACACAAAGTCATCCCTAATTTCACACAGTTTCCAAAGGGTCTGCTTAAAAGCTCCCTGTGTGCAATGCGTGAGCCCCTCAGCTCATTCAAAATGCATGAGCCCTTCAGCTCATTCAAAATGCAAATTTCACTTCAAGATACCAATTTCACTTTAGGATACCAAAACTTTGAGTTTAAGCACATTCTCAAAACATTGGATAGATGACTGGTGAGAGTCTGTATCAAGGTCTTTCTCAAGCTTTTATCATGTTTGGACATTATCATTTTTCAAGTCAGAAGTGGCAGAACCACCAGGACGGCTGACCCAACCCCTTCTCTCCTAACCAGTTGGTGCTGATACCATCACTGGTGCAAAAGATACCACAGTCACATCATATCTTATCTTCCAGGGCAGGGTGTTTATAGACTCTCCACTTGCCTTATTGTATTAGCACATGCCAACCTGCAAGACAGCTCCTAAAAGTGACTGTGCTTTCCATCACTTCATTTATGTGTCAGCATTTAGTTTCTGTGCTCATTCTGGTCTTTTCTTCTTCTCCTTCCATTGATTCCTGTTATTACAGTGCCAGTGAATAAATCCAGCTCCCTTGGAAATTATTAGCCCCTTATTGCTAGGAAAAAGAAAAGAGTAGTCTCTGCTGTCTCCCTTGCTACTAGCAGACAGGACTGCAAATGGAATGAAGAGGTAGATTTATTATACAGAAATATGGTATTTTTTTACATATTAACTTTATATAAAACAATAATGTGTTTAAAGGAACTTTGTAAAGGTGCTTTCTTCCTTGCAATTTCACATCTGTATTTATCTGTAAAGAAAGCATATAACCAATGTTATATGAGTAACATTCTAGACAATTTTCCTTTGAGTCTTCAATATTGCCAAAGCATGTTTAAAATATTATTTTAAAATGGGTAATCAATGCTTGCTTGAATGTATCTATCTTCATATAGACATGGCTTTGTAAACTGACTGGAACAAGGTCTCACTTCTTCATACAATCAACACTATCTGGCCAAGATTTTTGGCATGAACTTTGAGGCACAGTATTGTAACATTATCGATCATTTCCATGGTTTTCATTCCCTGTTCCTGTCTGTCCAAGCATTCACAGTCAGGCAGCTGTGACTTGGTTTTTACATTAATTCATTGCTGGCTCAAAAAAGAGAAAAGAGCGTGTCCTAATTAGGCTCCAGATTTTACTAAACCAAAGCATGTGCCTACGTGTTGTCCTGAACCAAGATGTCATCTGCAGTCCAGCACTGAACTTCCAACACACGGAGTTTCTTTGAAGGCCTCTTAATCTAAGAAGTAACTGTCTCTGAACCTTATTAGCATGTGAAATGCAAAAAGTAGGAAAAGTGCTTATATATGCAGAGTAGAAGGCTGTGTGCATCTCAAAAGCTAATGGTTGCTTGGAAAAGTTTTTAAAAAGCCCAACCAACCAAAAGACCCTGGCCAGATGCAGACACGGGTTAAGAGATTAAGACCACACATTTTGAAGCAGTTCTAGATATGCCACGTGTCCTAGTCTAACCTACTGGACACGACTGAACCTCTTCCTGGAACAGGAAAATTATGGTTTTGCTCTTTTCTGTGTACTGTAACAGTTGGACTCATAGAGCTGCCCAGTGGTGACTAATTTCTTCTGTTTGCCAGCAGTTGCTCCAGAAGGTGCCTGAGCAGAGAAAAGGGTCAGCATTATGTGCCTGTGAGCAGGCTGGTAGCCTTTTACATAATAAGCCTGTGCCATTGAATCCCAGACCACAAGCTTCTGCAGAAGGCAGATTTTTCACAATTAAATCCTGATGAGGAACAGAGCCTTTATAAAGGTTTTGCTAGTCTGTGCAGTTGCTTTGCAGAAAATCGTGGAGCACAATAATAAGGGTCTAGTTGTTTATGACTGATGACTGCTGAGCCATCAGTCACAACTGGGTGATCCAGGTGAAGAATTAAGGCAGACACACAATTTTCCTGGTCTTCCATTTTGGATTCACACTATAGTTGTCATTTTAGTCCTTTAGAGGGCTGGCAAAAGGCAGACTGGATGGTTTGCTTGTTTCCCTTCCTTCTTAGGGATTTTTAGGGGTTTTCATCACCATGAAATCTGAGTACCCATTTCCTTTTTGACTTTCAGAGGAAGAGAGGGACATATGCATAATTCTGGTAGGAAGTTGGATGGAATCTTTGTCAGCACAAGGAGCTCCTAGAGGAAGGAGCTGATGGGAGACAAGGACTGACAGTGGGTTCAGACAAGAGCATTTGGTAGGAAGCTAGGGGCAAGCGGGAAGCCATAGGCAATGCTGTAATTAAAGCACATCCAGGCAGCAGCAGTGGATCACACTTACAACCACAAATGAAGGTCCTGTCAACATGGAAGAAATGACACTTCATGGCACTGACCACTTGTATTAGGTGACCTGTGAGCCTTTTTACTCACTTGTCTCTGCATGAAGGGGGTAGTTTTTCTTGGAATGACTCACAACCCACAATTGCCAGCTAATTGCAGCTTCAGTGTCTGGGCCAGGAGGAGGATCGGGTGTGGGAGCAGTCCCCAGGAGTGTAGGAGGGAAGGTGCTGCTAGGTCATCAGACACAGGCCTTTGGTTGGCAACTGCCTTTTATCATCCTTTTATGTTCACTGAGCCTAATTTACCAGGTTTTTGTCTCCTCTACTGTTCTAATCATTCATTACTTCATTCTCCTGTCAACTGGAAGCCTTAAATAACAAGGTTACAGGCATTCATTATCAGTTAGTATTTATCTCTTCTTTACTGTGATGTATTCTAGATTTAATTTACTTTCTGGTCTTTTCCTTCTCACATATTCACAGAAAACAAACATATCACTCCTCAGAGAGAAGATTTTAAAGTATTTTCTTTGGGAGAGGTGAATTTTTCTCTGCTTTCTGGAAAGATCAGCATTGCCAGGAAGGTGCAGTTTGCTTGTCTTCCCGATGAGGTAGGAATGAGCATCGCTGCTATGCCTGAGACATTCCAGCAGAAGAACCCCAAGGCTGAGAGAGCTTCCCAGGCTCCTCAGAGGGCTGGCCTGTGAGCAGGCTCGGTGAGCACCAGCATTCCCAGAGGGACACTAGACAAGTACAATGTCTGGCCAGAGAGAGCAGTCTGGACAGTGTGAATGAGAGGAGGACTTGACTTGCTTTTTGCTCCTTCTTGGGAGCAGGGGGGAAGAATGGACTGTGGTTAAGATGAAGATGAGTAAAAAAGGTTTCTGGATTTAGCAGGACTGGATTGCGCTGGTGTTTCTCATGGGCCAGGGCTGATCAGAACACATTTCTTGTCTTTCTCTTAACCACAAGTCAGTTGAGCAGGTTAATTTGAGATTGAGCTATTTGAAATCAGCATTAATTAGAGCACAGCACGATATCTCCTGGACTGCATGGAAGCTGATGTGACAACAGATCTACCTCTTATCTATCTCTTGGCACCAACCCTCTTTGGTGCTATTACATTATGGTACACAATAACAATGTACCCATGGAAACAACAGCATAAATCCCAGATCTGTTAACCACACAGCACAACCAAGGATCATTTTTTAAACATTTCTCACTTGCTTTCAGTCAAGTTCCTAAGGAAAGAAAGGCTTATGTGAACTGATATCTATCAGCTTTCCTCATCATCCCTGCTGCTACTTGCAACACCTTTTGACCTTTTTAACCAATGTCAAGCAAATGTGGTGAAAGATATTTAAAAACTGCCCACATTTAGTGTAAAACTCTTAAGGAGATAGAGAGGTGGCCACATTAAGGCTTCTAGAAATGGAAAGGCAGTCATTACCTCTTTCTTTGGTTTGCTCTGAAGGGATTTAGAAGAAGCAGTTGGCCAATTAGCAGTAATGTAGATGGCTGCCTACACAGCAATTTCTGCATGGCTTCTGAAAAAGCTACAAAACACTGGTATTCGCTCAGTTGCTGGGATAGGTAAAGGTAAAAGGCCTGCAAAGGGGCTGGAGTTAGTGGAGAATTGACCTGAGAAAGCTGGCCTGAGGATGTGGACACGATGGGGACACAAAATGAGCTGGTCATGCTGGTTTTGGAGGTGGAGTTGAATATAGGAAAATATGATGCAAGTTTATAGAGAAGATACAGCAGAGACCCAGAAAATAACCCCCTAGAACAGATCATCTCTCTCCTCCACCTGCGTCAGATTCATTGTCTTGCAGAATTCCATAAAAATCCTCCTATCTGTGTAGCATGGCTTCATCAAAACAACTGGTAGGAACTACAGTTGTTGAAAAAAAATACTGTCAGGATTTGACTGCATATTTAATTTTCCATCTTGTATGTGCCTTGGAAGGTCTTGAAAAACATCAGCCTTAAATATTATATGTTGGCTGTGGTTCAAAACCCAGGAGCCGTTTAGGCCCTTTAGGCTTTTTGTCTCTTCTTCCCCCACCCTCTCAGACTCAAGCAGTGAAAATAAACTATCTGTCAAATGAGTACACGCTACTTACTTTTCTATAAAAGCTCTGTTGAGTTCTCAAGATGATTGTTAATAATTACATGCACATATAAGTACATGAATATTAATATATGTATACGAATATAAGAGGTAGGTAGGGTATTGGTTGAGGTGTTTTTCAAGAGTGCCCCTCCACGTGGCTCTGAATGGTTTCAGGAGGAGAGAACTGGTTTGCACACATTTTCCATCCATGAGCGAGGTTTGGTTTGACAGGAGACAAAGACTTGAAGCAAAGACTGAAACACCAAGTGTGTCAACACCGGCCTCCTCAAGGGTACAGTCTCAACATTAAGAACAGCAAAGGCTGATGAGTTTTGTCTCCAGAAAACCCCAGCCACAGCCTCTGAGTATTTATGGAGATAAAATTAATGGTAAAGAGAAGCAGGAAACAAGCGCACAACACCCCTACCTATTTCTGGGAGCCTTTGCACCTTCTCACTGGGGGAGGGGACTTTGTGCTATTCGAGGGAGTTTTAAAAACAATGGAGTGTAATTGTGCCTCCTGTGCTTTCATTTTATAGGTGTGCATATAACTAGGGGGAACAGTCCCTGCAGACAGACAGCCTTTTAATGTTGCATTAAGAAAATCTAATGTTTTATGCACAGGACACAAGCAGCCTGAAGCATATTTTGTTATCAGATCCCTTTGCAAACATCGAATAACCAGTTGTCACAACGAGCTACAGGGGAATACAACCAACCTATGTGGATGGGATCTTTCCAAGCCTCAAGTAAATGGTGTTGCCAAGTGTTATCTAAAGTCCAGACTAGCTATAAATAAAGACCTCCAAGATTTGTGTGCAATTTGTGATCACACAGTGTATTTCTGAGGAGGGGTTTCACCATGTAAGTAACAGGAAAGGTCATTCCCAAATGTATCATTTACCCCAATAACTGACATTAAAAAATCATGCCAATATATGATTGGGCAGAGATGGATCCGACTCAGAAATGGTGTGAAGAGAAGCTGATATATATCATTGTTTACCTTGTAGCGTCAGGAACAGTTCCTTGCTTTGTCCAAGCAATAAGCTGTAAAGCCCACAAGATGAATGAAAAAGCCACTGAGTAATGAGAAACTAATCAATAATTTCTTTGCTTAGCTTGGAATTTTTTCTGTTGTTCTGGTATGCACATGTTGGTTCAGTTGGGTTTCTTTGGTCGCTTATTATTATTTCTAAACCTCATGAGGGTAGAACAATTAAAAAATAATAATCTGTGGATTTCCAGTGAATTTCTTCATAGTGACAGGAAATCATAAAGGCCTGTTTTTGTGTGTACCAGACACATTTCTAATTCTCTCACCCTGTAAAATTGCATAAAATGTCCAAAGCCATTTTACTTTTCATAACTCTTGAAATAGCTTGAAAGGAAGGTCTAAGTCTGCCTTGCCTACTGAAGTTCCCCTGTGCTGACTTGCATTATTGCTGCCCTTCCCTTGGCTTGAGAATCCTTAATACACACTTTGTCTTCAGCACAAGGAAATGCACAAACACCTTCAGTGCAAAAGCAGACAGTGTAAGTGTATGAAATATGTACATATGAGCATGCAACTCTGCCTATCTCTGCCTAAGTTGATTCAATGCACTCTCTATGGTTATTCTGCAATAGTTTAATGGGCTGTAAAATCAGTCCCACCCGCTAGGAAGCCTTCACAATTGTCTTGCTGTCAAATAGCCAGTATCTAAAATTAACCAGAAAATAAACAGCATCATGCACAGATAGAGACTCCTTGACTAGCCAACTTCCTCTGCAATCAAAATATTTCCCTAGTTTTGTTTCTTTACACTCTGTTCCTTCTTCCTCTTTTGCATGTTTTGTTGTCTCTTCTGAAACATCATGACTGCAGACAGCCCACAAAAAATCAATGCCTTCTTTTCAAGCACTCAGAAAACTTCTCTTGCCATGATAATTAGTTTGAATTAGATGACTAACCATGGGGAGTTCTGCCTAGAGCAGGAGCACTGTGAAAGGGCTGTATAGAAATGCAATTGTAAGTGAAATGTGACTCACAGTCACACTTGGACTTTTTCGGCAAATGTGTCAAAGCCTTTTTTATACATTAATGATGGTGAATTTAGCTGCTCAGGTACAAGAATAATGTAGCCTAAAGCCACATACATGCATCTTGTAAGGTTATACAGCACCATAGTTTGGTTTATCTACCTAATGTCTGCTTCCTTATTTCTGAATAGACACCTGGGTTTGCAGAGTACAGCAATGATATCCTCAAATTTACAGTGGACCTGACATCTTGGGCCATGGAAAGAAGAACTGGGATTCAGGAGCTGTGTTCTGTCATGGCACAAACTCACTCTGGTTGTATCTACATGGCTAAGTTAAACAGCAACACAAAACTTTCCACTGCAGTTGGTTGGTGGGGCTTGAGCTTGACTTTATTAGGTTACTTGAGTCATGACCAGCACAGTTTTGTCTCCCAAACTATCTCTGGACAGAGGTAGGATAGCCCAAGTACCACTCACCATTGGCAGTTTCATCCTGGTTTTGGGAGCAGGAGAATTTAAGACCAGAGGCATGGTTGGGTTCAGTGCAGAGAATGGTCCTGGGAATTAATTTACTAGTATAGCTGTAGTCTGTGCCCCATGAATCAGTGAGTATACAGCAGATAAAGAGTAAAAAGGTGGTTGGGCACTGGAACAGGCTCCCCAGGGAAGTGGTCAAAGCATCAGCCTGACAGAGTTCAGGAAGCATTAGGACAATGCTCTCAGGTGGGACTCTTGGGGTGGCCCTGAGAAGGCCTGGAGTTGGACTGGGTGATCCTTGTGGGTCCCTTCCAATTCAGCTGATACTGGGATTCTGTGGTGAGATTTATATTGCTTACCTAGCTTACAGTGAATTAAGGACTTAGTCTATTCAAGCGTCTTGAAATTTTTTATCAGGAATTAAATAGCAACTATTTGCCCTCAAATCTATTTCATATACATATATTATAGAATATAGTATCTGTTCCTAAGTAAAAACCTTAAAGGGAGTGACACATGCTGCTGTTTAAATAAGGTTTCTGTGAATGCTTGTTTCCTGATAAAAATCCAGCCATTTCCAAGCAGGCATGCTCAGTTACTTGCTTATCTTACATTTGAGTTAGTTCTTTTTTTTTCTTTTTCTTTTCTTTTTTACTATGCAAGAACTGTGTGTAACAAAGACCACAGATATTTTATAAACCCGAAGAGAAACATACTAAGTTACACATATCAGCAGTTTCCAGCTCCCAGCAAAGCAAAAAGTAGGGTTTTGGAAGCAGTGAATAGTAACTGAATTCTGTGGGGTGCTGTTATCTAGAGAGATGGGAAGTGGAGAGGAAGGATGTTCTTGGATCACATGTTATGCTGCACCCAGGAAACTGCAGATAATAGTAGTGCTCCTGATACTTGTCAGGGCTCTGCAGCCCTAAGATAGGGCTAGGACAAAACAGAGGGAGCAAGGGGAAAACCACTGAATGGAGCAACCAGATATTACAGGGGTGGCTATGAAAGAAATCCCCATTAAAAAATTATGCCAAAAAGCACCCTAGTCTCCTGTCAGCATATTTTTTACACAGCTGAGATCACTGTAGTAATTTATATTTTGTCTTTGTTTAGCACAGCATCAGTCATTCCCCCTTTCTGCATGTGTTGCTCAGTTACTCTTGTCAAACTGTCAGAGAAGACTTTATGGGTGTGCTGGAGCTCATTGCAGGTGTTGAAAGGCTTAGAGCTCACAGGCCTTTGTACTTCAAAATAATTCAGTTACAAGCTGGAATATGGACACAGATTTCATTCTTGGAGAGAGGCAAGGGGAATATACATAATTTGTCTGATTTATTCAGATTGTTAGGCTTCACTCCTTTCCCTCCTCCCTTCAGTTTGGTTTTACATCCAGACCAGCCTGAACAGGAAGGTAGAAGACTGAAAGATGAGCAAAGAAGCTACATAAGCCAGGTGGGTGGGAAATGATCTGACCCTTTCCTCCTCCTTCTTCTAGCTCACTGGCTGCATGGGGTCAGCCTGGAGAAACTCAAGAAATCAGGACAAACTCTGGACAAGACATTCCTCATCTTCAGGTGCTTTGGGGGACCTAATGAAAAAACAGTGGGGAGTAGCCTACAAGAACCTTTGCTCTTACAAATTACCACATGGCATCTGCTTTGCATCCTCTCTCCACCTCACTCTGAGCAGCTGTTTCTTTACAGGGAAACCACAGAATGGATACGGCAGAAGCACCTTCTTTCAAATGCTCTGTGAAATGCTTTTAGCTGAGGCTGAAAGGTAAGTGGACACAGAGCTGAGAGGAGACATTGCTCTAAATAGCCACCAGCCACTGAGAACAAGCCATTGGTTCCTCTTGTAACCTGTGCCTCCCACAGAAAACTGAGAGCCAAGCCAGGACGTGCCATAACACAACTACTGCATAATACTTCGACTACATCTCTCTGCTCCTTGCCCTGGAAATAACCACCCTCCAAAGCGCAATGTCTGGCTCCACTTTTCAAGGCTGTCCTTGGGAGCACTGCTATTAATGCAGCAGGGCCTTGGAGCTCTATCTTCCATCCTCTGGAAGAGGAAGAACCTGCATCCTCATGCTGTCATGCTGGTTTTAGTCTGGTGGAGCTCATCAGCACTCAGTAAAATTGCACCAGCGTAAAACTAGCATAACGGTGCAGAGAATCAGGCCTGCAGGCTGCAATTCGTTCTGACATAATAGGATAAAACTATTTGTCTTCTATGTACTCTCAAGTGATAGAGCTGATGAAATGTGTCAGAATAAAGCCCTGGAAAGTGAAGTCCTTTTTCTGTCCATTAATCAGGCACAGAATGGATGGGAAAGCAAAAGGTTCACCAGCCTGGTTACGTGCTGTTCTCCCAATATGCCTGCATAGAGACCTGGGTGTGCCCTCTCCCATGTGACAGGGTAGTTTTGTTTCCTTGTCCATTTATTTCCTGGCATCTCCATGGATATCCCCAGGGGGGACACCAGTCAATGTCAATGTCAGTTCTGATGATGCCTTATTGTGTTCTGGAAATGTACCCTAGAAGTGGATGGGCAGCCCTCACCCCTCATAACAATTGGATAACCTACTTCCACTCCTTACTGACCTACTTATTTGCACACTGGTGACCTAGATATGGTCCTGCTAAGGCTCTGGCTCCTTCCACCATGAATGAGCTGGGATGTTATGTGTGGGCACATTTCACCAGCATTAATTTGGTGCTGCAGAACACCCACTTGGAGAGAAAAATCACATGAAGAAGAGTAGCAATCAAATGAAATGTCCTAGGGTGACTTTATGATGCTTGTATCCCCAGTTGTCTGTTCTGTTTGTGCTGTATATTGAGTTCTGTGCCTTTAAAACATTATTTTTGCCTCTACTTGTGTTTTTAGACAGGGATCATTTGCAGCAAGGGAAAGGACTAGGATGTAAAGAGTAGTGATGGATTAGCAAACAGTACAGAAGAGTCAAGAGAATGTGAGAAAGAGAAATTGTTATGATTCCGCAGTTTAGTAATCCTTCACTGATACAGAGTCTTTACCAAGTATTATCATGTTAAGTCTGAAGAGCATTTGTTGTTTTCAACACCAGTAAATTATGAGGAAAAGCCTATACAGTGCAGTTTCACACCAGATGTACTGCTATTTTAGCCCAATTATCTATTATCTGAAGCAATTATCTTCCTCTGTTATACAGTGAATTGATAAAAAGTCTGCAGTTACTGGCATTGCTATTTCTGGGTGGCATGCATCCTCAGGAAGTGGAAATTAATGCCTGTCCATCAGTCTGGATTACTGGGACAGTTTGGTTGTTGCTACAGGATATGCAAGAAATTAGACCCATTCCCAAACACTGACCTTGCAGCGTTTGATGTGAGAATAATGCTCAATTTTGTACTTGTTGTATCTATATCAGGAGCAGATCTACATCAGGGTTCACAGTGTCAGAACCACACATGCAAACCGGGGTCTCCAAACCTCCCGAAGTCTCACAGCAGGAGAAAAAAATAGAGTTTCTAAGCTTTATTCGTACTCGTTTTGTACACTGTGAGAAACAGATGTCCACCCTCACCTTTCTATTTTCCAGGTCGTTGTTGTAAAGGAGCAGTCTTTGTAGCTCATGGTATGTGATAAACTGGTACTGCTAAAGCATCATTTCTGGTGACCCTTGGTGGCCCAGATACCTTTATCAGTGCTCTCTGGAGAAACCCTTCACACTCAGCTAGCAAGGGGCTAGCTTTGGGTTTGTAATGAGACAATATCACTGCTCAGCCAGTGGACTTCTCACTTTGCACTTGCTACATGCAATCTTTTTATTGCCCATCTCTCTTGATTTTAGAACATACTTTAAATCCATGATCTCAGTAGCAAAATTTAAAACAGGAGCTGGAAGCCAATAAACATCAAGCTGGCCAGAATAACCTCAGGTCTTTCTGACCTTGTCTGTTCTTATATATGTCACTGGTGTGATGTTCATACATTGTCCCCTGCTTTGGCTGTTTATATCTGCCAAACAGGAGCTCAGGAGATCCCCTTGGGTTGGGTTGCCCTGGAATGCACAGAGTTATCCATGGTCCTCACCATCCTTTTGGGGTGAATGGGGCAGAATGCAAAAGTGAACACTGCTTTTTGTGTCCTCATAAGGCCCTAGAGCCAAATCCAAAGCCAAAACCAATCTCTTTCCCCAAAGTAACATTTGTTTTTGGCAAAATTCTCCTCGACTGACTTGCTTTTCCTGACAAATACAGCTGTATTATTTTGAAGAAATTTTAGTAATGACCAGGTTGTTACAACTTCTCACCACTGCAGCACCATAATAGTGAATGGAAGAGGAAGAGATGGGAGAGAGATGCTTGTTTACCTGCTTCACTATAAACCATCACCCTGAATACACTTGGAAGTACTTTTTCCAATTTTACGCTACTCCACTCTATTTTCTTTATCTATTTTCTATCTATAGTGATTCATTCACAGAATTTGAATGTGTAGTCAGGGAGAAATGAGTTTTGCAAAAGACATTTTTCCAAAGGCACTGGCGTGTGCCTGTAATTTGATGTATGACTTTGTGAAAGCTGTCACAGAGGTATCCCGCATGCTCCAGCACTGATGGATCAGCATACTGGCATGATGACACAAATAGTCTTTCACCACTGGCAGTGCATTTTGACTGCACTTTAAACCTGGACAATTGCAAGCTCTGATTTCCCATCCGCCCCTCATATATCCTCTGCCTGTGGTAGAACAGACTTAGCAGTATGAGTCATACACCAAAAGTCCAAAGTTTTGCAAGGCTCACAAAATGCATAGTGGGCAGGTCTGTATCACAAAGTGACGTGCTCTAGGATTACATGCAAGGGAAGCAGTCCTGCTTCTGTATCACTCCACAGTAAGGACATACAATCTTCTTAAATACTTTTGCCCTAGAAACAGAAAGCTTTTGTGACAAGTGGTCAGCCTATGGTGAAAGGGAAGCCCAGCAAAGTTTCTTCTGCAAGAGGAAAAGCTCACCACTCTGATCTGGACCTTAACTCAGGTCACTTAACGTGTCACTCTGCTATAGTTACTCAGACGCTTGGTGTGAACTGCAGCTGTATCCTCTGGCAGAAAGTTGACCTTTTTAACCAAGGAGAGGCACAGCCCAGATAAATACCTCCGGCAATTGCACTATTGCAGTGACATTCCCTGTGACCTGGCAGGCTGGAGCACTGCAAAGAAATTAATGGTCATGGAAAGAGCAGTCTCCCCCGAGCATCTGGGGTGACTGTCCACGGGCATCATCCGCTCCTGCCCCTGGTACCATTGCCTGGGAAGTGGTATATTTTTAAATCAGAAGCAAGACAGAGTACTGTCACAGCATCTGGTTGCAGATATCAGACACCAGACTGCTCTCAGAAAAAAAAGAAACCCCTGTTGCCAGTGAGTCTGTAGTCTGCTAACTCAAAGTTGCACGCAAGCCTTTTTGATACCAAATACCATTACGAGCTTCCAGCAGCACTGGTACAATAGTAAGAGACTCCCTTCATCTCAGGCAGGGAATCACCTCATCCAACCAGACACAATTTCTCTACTCTCTTCCCAACACACACATCTCCCTCTTCTTTGCCCATTTAGTTCGAACAGTGCAGCAGGTGGGGACAGCTTAAGCAAAATGAAAAATGACACTCAAGCTACTAAATAAAGCCACATCACTGATACATGAATAAATTTACTTTCCCAAAATACATTTGCAACAAAATAAAAAGGAAACAAAAATCTGCTGAGACTTTTTACCAGGGGTAAAAACAAGTATGTAGAAAACCTATCCCTACTCAATATCTGCTGTATGCCAGAGTCTGCATCCAGACTGCTCCACAGCTGGCTCCTGAAGGAGTAAGCACTCAGCAGCTCCTCAGAAATGCAACACTGCCTACACTGTCTCTACATCAAAACATCTTCCCCTTCAGTTAGGTTCAGCAGCTGGACATCACTGTTACAGAGCCTGACCCCTGAAAAGTCTGCAGGGATTGTCAGCCCTCACATGCCCACTGCAGGAATTGGTGGCATTGCAAGGAATAGCACCAGGCAGCTGCCGGCAAAAGCCAAGGTAATGTCACAATTCCTCAAGTCATATAAGTGTCACCTATTATGGTGAAACAGTGTTTGATAAATGCACTACCTTGAAAGTGAAAAATACTGCAACACACCTGGCATTTGTAACACTGCTGAGCAGCCAATTTATGAGTGGTGCAGTTGCAACATGAGTGTACAGATCTGTACAGTTTCTGGGAAAGGAAGGGCAATGTTCTTCTGCTGTTCTGTGGAGCAATGATTATAATAGCATAACAAATAAAATATGAAAGGAACAAGTGTTTTGTAATGTTACCAAGGACAGTTTAGTGCTAGGATAGTGCTGTGAGTTGACACAGAGGTCATTGTTCATAGCACATGCATTTTCAGAAGAGGATGAGCTCTGTGTCTCCTTTGCTACATGCATTCAGCCTTTGTTCTTGTTCAAAGGCAGACAGATCATAGAATCACAGCTGGAAGTGACCTTAAAGACCATCTAGTTTCACCCCGCTGCCATGGGCAGGGACACCTTTCACTAGACCTGATTGCTCAAAGCCTAACCCAAACTGGCCTGAAACACTTCCAGAGAGGGGAGCAATAGCTGGTTCAAGTGATAGTGGCTGTCAAATCCTCCTGCTAATGGGTTAATGCTGACCACCTAAAGGAGTTGTCACTGGCTGAGAACACTTGGACAGAGTACTGCAAACTTGACAGAGAGGCCTCATGCCTTTCTTTCATGTCTAAAGGCAGCGGTGGGATCACTGAAAGTGCTTTTTGGTCCTACTGTCCTGGGGCAGACAGGTCCAAAGTTTCTTTTTCTTCTTGTGTTACGTCATTTCTCTGTTAGGTGCAGAATTAGGTACTGGAGTCACTGTCTGGCATCACTACTGGAACTGCTTTAAATTCAGCACAGGACTGGGGTGACACTATATTTGACCTGAGAGAGACTCAGATAGTATTTTTGGTTGTCCTGGCTCCTTCATGCTGTGACAACTCTGCTCAGTACTAACAGCAGATGGATGAAACAGAGATAATGTTACCTATTTAAACTGAGATGGGCTTGGGTCCTGAGCTCAAAATTAGTTTTTGGTCCATTCTGCCTACATACCTCATTACAGTGTGGTGCCAGAGCAATGTGATGGGTGTTCAAATATTATGGTAGTGCCTGTGCAAAACACAGCTTAAAGCAGGAAAGGAGATAGGGCAATAGGAGACTCATGAGAGAGCTGAAAAATGTACGTGTGCAAAGTAAATCTTAACTAGTCATGGAGAAGAGAAGGCTTTGAGTAACCTAATTGTGGCCTTCCAGTACCTGAAAGGAGTGTGTAAGAAAGGTGGAGAGAGACTTTTTACAAAGGCATGTAGTGATAGGGCAAGGGGGAATGGCTTCAAATTGGAAAAGAACAGATTTTGATTAGATATTAGAAAGAAAATCTTCTCTCCGAGAATAGTGAGGCGCTGGAACAGGTTGCCCAGAGAAGCTGTGGATGCCCCATCCCTGGAAGTGTTTCAGGTCAGATTGGATGGGGCTTTGAGCAACCTGGTCTAGTGAAAGGTGTCCCTGATCATGGAAGAGGGTTTGGAAGTAGATGATCTTTAAGGTTGCTCCTAACCTAGATCATTCTATGATTCCATTACAAGCACTAATTCAAAGAATGTGAAGATCCAAATATGAAGATCCAATAGCAACTCTGTGTTTCAGAGTGCTGCCAGTTATAAATGAAACTAATCACAAAGTTTCCCTAAGTTTGATGTGAGCAGCTCTTAGAATGAATCCTCACCACAAAATCCACAACTAGGGTGAATAAAAATTATTTATTATTAATTTTCATGGTTGTATTAATTAAAAAATGCAACTAACTATTTTGTTTGAATAATTATATGCAAACTGTTGGTTAAAGATAATGACAAATATCATGACTTTTCTCCACATTTTTTCCTTGCTATTTCAAGCTCAATTTGTCATGAGAAAATCCCTGTTAATTAAAAAATTTCAAGAAGTTTTGTTCATGAACGTCCTTTCCAAATGGAGGGTAGAGCCAATACCAGAGGGTTTGGGCCTTCAGTCCCACAACACCAACACTGAATAGCCAGGGAGCACAACTCTTAATAAGAGATGACACGCCTGCAGCATTCCTACAGGTTACTGAGTAACTACCTGTGAATAATGAAGGTACCCAGCGGGAATAAAGGTCACTTTGCAAATGCAATTAACAAAGGCTGAAATTTCTCATGAACATATTTGGGAGTGACAGCTTGGAGAAGGGAAGCTTGCAGCAAGCAACAAAATTTGTGTTAATTAGATAGTGCGCAGCCTGTGCAAATGAACTGAAATGAAACACAATGAGATGGTTAATGGTAGATGAGTGGGATGTTTAAACAAAGACTTGATGCAGGGTACTTTTGAAGTGCAGTCCTAAAACACACAAAAACATTGAAGAATTATTTCAGATCTATAAAACAGCAGCTGATTATGTATAGATGAAAAGTAATGAACCAATATGCTCAGAAGTGTCTTCTTTAGATATGCCTCTGTAACTTCCATTAGCACCCACAGACTCTTAAATACACAAACACATTAGTCATGCATCAGATCACACTGTACATTTTGTTACGTATCCAAAGGCTAAAATGACTCATACAATCAAAATTTCTTTTCCCATGTGAATCAGATGCAAGGCTTGACATATCCCCACTGAAAAAGAAGGATGTTGTCTTTTGAGTAGTATTTTAACAGCACTTCGCTTCTTTGGGACCCTGCCTGCAGAGTAGGCACACCAATTACAAAACTGCATTAAAGAACACATCAGAACATTAGACAACACTTGTCAGTGAAAGAAGTGAAGTCTTGCTCAGCATTGTCCTTTCCACATGTAGCCAATTTGCTCCACTAAAGATGAGTGCCTGATGTTACCAAATGGGAATGGCCTTGTTTTGCAATCACATCACAAAGCATTAATGAAATTATATCAAAAACTGGAATTAAATTTTCCCTCATTCTTTTGCAAAGAGCCTGCTTTATCAAACATATTTCCTTCAAAACCCTCCTTTGGTCTTCAGGTTGGGAATGAGTCATGTCATGACTCCCGAGGAATTAAGCAAATCAGTGCATTCTGTGGTGATTCACTGACAGTGGTTTTGCCATCCTCGGCATGTGTTGTAACTCCAAGCACCGACAATTGTCAGAGGATTTGTGTTTGTCTTTTGTAATTCCTAATTCATGTTTCTTTTTCTTTCTTTTTTTTTTTTTTTAAGTTTTTTTCCCCTAAGTTTCTCAATCTGTTGAAAAGCTTCACCATCTGCACACCATGAAAGAGTTGCAGAAGCTGGCAGCCTTCAAGTGTGTCACTGTGTTTTCAAAAAAGGCAACTGGCCTCCCTGTGTGCATACGTCACACTCAGTGAAGGGGTTTTGGTTTTTCTGTGTAAACATGGCCTGCTAATGACATATGTGACCCTTTCCTTTTGCTGGAAAGGTGGCTACAGGCACCTTCTGGCAGCATTTAGAGAAGGTTCATGTGGGGTTGTGCTGAGGCCACTGGAGACAGACCAGCAGTGGGACTGCAAAAATAGATGTGGGCTGGGTGAAGGAGATCCCTATCCCTACAGTGCTCCTGCATTGGAAGACTGAGCTCGGCGGAGAAGAAGAGACCTTGCTCTGTGGCTGCACTCAGTCTTCGTGGTCTGGGGGAGACAGCAGATGTATTTTCATAGCTGAAGACCCATTGAACCTGCCTTCATGCCTATGTGCTTGTAGCCAGCCTTGTCCTATGACAAGCAATAAAAACCCTGGAGCAGCTTGTCAGGCACAGGGGCTGTGATTTCACTAATGAAAGAGATGGTTTTCTACACTAAGCACAACACCTGTGTTACTGAAACCTATCTGGTTGTACAAGAGCCACATGAAGCAACCAAAGTGTTCATACTCATGGGTTCTCCTTGGAACTGACTCACAGACCCACAAATGAAGGCATAGAGAAAAGTTGTTTCTGGAAGGAGAGGAAGGCCAACTTAAATTCCAAATGTGGTGATTTGGTATAAAGATGGAGGCACAGGAGCATGTCAGAAGATGGTACAAAAGGCTGGAAAGAGAAGGAGAAGTACATTGAAGTGGACAGAGAGGAAGGAACATAGGAAGGGGAAAGGTCTTGGTTTTGTTAAGGCATGAAGGAGTCCACCGCCTTTCTCACTGCCTGGCCTATCCCTGGCTTCCCAATGTGGAAAATGAGAGCTACAGTAGCTGAGGAACATACAGGGAAGAAGACAGAACCACTGATTAAATGGAAGAAAATACAAATTTTTCCAGGAGAATGAGTATTACTACTCAGGCTGCCACCCTTGCTCCAGCTAGGCATTTCTGCTAGCTGTTTAACCTAGGCTTACCTGCTTTGGCTTCAGTAGCTTACTGTTTCTGTTGGGTTTAATGCCAAAGATAGAGGTTTTCTATCTGAAACGCCCCACCTGACAGAGGAGGTCTCAGTATTTCCTTCTTTCCTGGCTGAATTATAATAGATCTCCTCCTCTGCTCTTCTGTGTCCTGCTACAATCAAATTGGATGGTCTGCTATTTCAATCAGCCTTTGGATTGAACCTTGCCTGAAAGCAGTTTCTAACCAGTGTGCCAGGGATCTACATTCCTCAGGCTCTGCCTGGCTGCAGCACTTTCTTTCACTGCTCACATTACAGTTTGCCCAGTTTGAATCTTCACACTGACTTCTACTTCTCCAAGTTTGATGGCTCTCAGGCTGTGTGAAGATAAAATGAAGTTTCTCTTTTGGGCAAGTTCCTTTTCTCTTTTCCATTGGGAACAGCTGGGTAACTCCTCTCTCAGTTCTCTACCTTCCACCCTTCACACAGACAGTAAGAGAACAATAAAGTTCTGTATACTGATCCATAGCCCCTGCTTCAGGAAACATTTTTGCTCATTCTCAAATGCCCAATAAGCGTTTGTGTGCTCTGCAGTTGTTAAATACTGTGGCATCTCAGAGAGCTGATGATGGGTGAAAGATTTGGCTTCATATTCCCACTCAGTCTTCCTTTACCAGATGCTTCAGAGGTCATTTCAACTCATTATTGGCCATTTCAAGAAATATTTTAGTTTCTTGACATATGAAGAACTGGTCAAAATAGGCTCTCCTGTCAAGTTACATCCACAGAGCATGAGGCTAAGTCAGTTCTGACCACGTAGCTCAAAGACAACAGGAACAGCAGCAGGGAATTCATGCACAGCTCTGCTTGGGCTAAGCCATCCTGCAGGGAAGGGCCTTTGTCATTTTGCTCACACCAGGAAGTTCCCATGGGGGGTTTGTCTGCCAGAGTAGAGTCAGAGCCTGCAGCCAGCTTAGTCGGGGCTCCCAGGTATCGCTGTGGAGAGCTGGGGGCTCCTTTTCCTGCTTCTTTTCTTGGTCTCTGCATTTAGCCATTCCTCCACGGCCAGCCAGGCAGGCTGGCTCAAGCAGCGAGTGCTCTGAACGCCCCAGTGCCCAGGCATAAAAGCTAATCCCTGAGGCAGCTGCTGATGCCCAGGCCCAGCTTTGGAGCCCAGAGGAGTGTGCGGGTGTTTGCTTTTCGCTGGGCAGCTGCGGATGGGCTCAGCTGCTCAGGAATCCTGAGGAATGCAGAAAATCTCTGCAATAAAACTGCTAATGGTAATTGCAGGAGAATATGTCACTTCCCGTGGAACTAATGACAGAATGGGCTGTAAAATATAGAACCAGGTTCAAAACGACATTTTTCTGTTTATTTCTTCAAATTTTTTTTCCCCTCCATGTGGCTGTGTGAAAGGCTTCCTCAAGTAACAGGGAAAAGGGATGATGTGACCGGAGCATGAAAGCCTTGAGACCGCCTCAGAAGCACAACAGCTGTTCAGAAATCTTCTTTCCTCCCTCAGCCCTCGCATCCCCAAGTTGTGTTTTTCCCTTTATTGAATTATTTGAAATAGTTCGGCTCGGGACAGCGCAGGGCTGTGAAGGCCGTCAGGCCCCGACACCCCGCGGTTCCGCGGGCGGCGCGGGCTGGCCAGGGGCGCCCTCCGGTGGCGGCTGCGGTGAACGACAGGAGCGCGCCGCCGCCGGGAGCGCTCCCGCCCGATCCCGCGGGAGCCCGGGACACCCCGGCACGGAAACAAAAAAAAACGAACCGAGCAAACCAACCCCTCAAAAAGTGTTCCAGGAAAAAGTCAATGGAAAGAAAACAAATCTAAAGTCACTTTGATTCCAAAGTATGAAAAGGTTTAATAGTCTCAGCTGACAGGGAAAAAAAATGTAAAAAAGAGAAAAAAAAGAGGAAAAAAGGGGAAAAAAGTTGTAGATTTACATCGGCTAGAAGGAAAATATCTATGGGCAAACAGAGCTTGTTTTGGAGCAAGAGTTCTTTTGAGGGCTGTTTTTATTCAAATCTCCCAATGAATGCAATCAGTTACTCTGTCTTGTCTAAACTTTGACTGAATGCATAATTTCTTTCAACTACTAATTGGCTCCCTTTACCTCTATTCAGAGACTCGGGAATGCTGCCAAAGATCCCTCCCGTCTGGAGTCCACAGTGGCAACAACCCAGCTCCCAGGCCTTGGTTCAGCCGTTACACTTTTGGCGAATCCATCGGGACACGCTGTCTGCTCCCGGCCCGGCAGGGGCACCTGCCACCACAGCCCGTGGGTCTCAGCGGGAAGGGTAGCAAGTGCCGGAGCTCCGGAAGGAAGGGAAAGCTCTGCCATCCTGCCCCTGACTGGGGTGGGCATGAAGTGCTCTAGAAAGATCTTGTAGATGCAAGGTGCCAAACGTGGCTTTTAAACTCACCTAAGTGACAGTCCTCATGGATAAGAACATACAGCTGCCATTGAAAAGCGCATTCTAAAAGCATGTACAGCACTTAAAAAGATGTTCTGAAATAAATACGAAATGATTCCTAACAATCTGGACTTTTTAAGAACAAGAATGCGGAGTTAGGCTAACTGGAATATGTGGCAGTAAAGGAAGCAGCAAAGAATCTGTATTTTTTATATAGCATAATAATGTGAAAAGCCTGAGACTGAAGTTAAACTTTATTACACGACCCTTCTCACTTGCATTTGGAAGTTATATAACCCACACTTCCCCGCTGCAGCTGGTCAGTAGCTGTCTACACCAGAATGGTTTTCTGTGCTGCTGGAGCTCTGACCTCAGACATTCCTCTTTGATTTACCCTGGAACATGGCAGCTGCTTTGCTAGGAGTGGGCATCGAAGGACCAGAGGTGGCCACATAGTCACACTGGCCCTGCTGTGGCCAATTGCCCTGAAAGAACCTACACAGCTTTGCCACAAAGCACTGACCAACACTTCCAGGGCCAGCAACACTCATTGTAGTTTAAATGAAGCGGGACTGATCATTGACTTCATAGCATTGCCGTGACTCAGAGCATGGTTATTCCTTTCCTGTGTACAGAAACACAGCAGGGATGGGAGGAAAGACCTACAGGGCACCAAGCCAGGTAAACATGTCAGTGACTTTGAAGTTGCCTTTCCAAACTCAAATGGCAGCATTCATCATCTGAAGTGCTACCGCTGCCGAAGAGGCTTCATCTTTCAAATGGCCTCCATGTGTTTCTATTATTTTTCATTTTTCTTGAGTAAAAACCAGGAATCTTAGGGGCAAGAGAGCTTTTGTTTGGTCTCAAAGCCTGATGTGCCCCAGGAACTGCTGGTAACAACTGAATTTTCCTTTTGAGATACAGAAAGATTAGAAATATGATTATTGCAGGAAAAAAAAAAAGAATAGTTCCATTCTGTATCTCTGTGTCTGCTTCTTGTGTCTTTTGGGTTCAGCTGTTAATAGCCTTGCATATTTAGTACTAATTGATTCCCATTGACTTAACTAGGGAAAGAACTTGCTATGTGACTGTACACACTCACAGGAAATGGATATCTTCATCGTCCAGGACACTGTTTTCTCCCCTGAATTTTTATGTTTACACTTGCTCACAGCAAGTTCGGTTACATGGGGACGTCATCATGATGAGATGAGAGTTTCCATATGTGGCAAACATCCGTGATTTTCTGCATAGCGGTTTGTGTCTCTGGCGTGCAGTGGTACATATTTATCATCCTGAATCATTGCCTCACTGCAGTTTGTGCAAGCCTTGCCATGAACTTCAAGAGGCAATTGAACTACAGGAATTCAGTGTGTAACTCTTAGCACAAATATATCCTACAAATCAGTGCAGGCACATACCCTGTATTGTTACAGGAAGAGATAATGCAGTGGTTACACACAAGAAGGGCCCAGGGCCTAGAATGTAATTCATTACAGAACTAATCTGCTATGTACAGGTTCTGCTATTGATTGTCTCTGCCACGGCACACGATGCTTTCCAAGACTGCTTTGATTTATCACCTAATATATGTTGTTTAGTGCTTCTGGAGCTCCTGAATTTATGCCTATGAATAAAGACAAAAAAAATAATCACTATCTCTGCGTTGGAAATACTTTAAAACAAGCACAGAACACTGACAGCACAGAAAATGGAGCCTCATCACTGATTGTATTTTATAAGCTACGACATTTGGGAAATCCAATGTTCTGGCCTGGAGATGGGATGGACTGCCCTTAATGATGAATCACTGCTCTGGTATTCCCTGCAGAATCTGACTGTAAGACTGCCTGAGAAGTGGAGCTGGAATAGGAATGAATACCCTTCTCTTTGGACATTGCATTAATAGCTAAGCAAATGTCATGCTTTTCTTATTGTTACAGCACTTGAAATCAGTTATGTGAAGTTAAGCTGCATTAGTGAGTGAAGAGATGATGATAATTTCAAAGCTATGCTGACAAGCCGTTCTCTTCCTGTTCACTGTGGTAAGCATAGGGAGGCTGGGAGAATGCCCATGGAAAAAGAACTGTACACAATATGCACTCCAAAAAGGAATAAAAACCCCCAACAACATCAACAAAAGATCCCTATGAGTGTCTTCCAGATACAGATGGCAATTATTGTTCAAACTCTGCAGGGATGGTTTTACTCACATTAGAGGCCATTCCTGCTTCCCCTGCTGTGGAAAGGAGTGGTTTCAGGAAACAAATATGACAGGTCCCATCTCTGCCAACCTGTGGCTTGATTTCTTCAGAAAGCCTATTCTCCAGGTCTGCTAGCGCTTCAGTTCTTACCCAAGCTACACAAAGCCAAGGTATTTGCACCTCACATCAGCCACAGAGAGCCAAGCACAGTTTTGGGCAGGGCTTTCAACAGACAAACTTCAGAACAGCACGTTTGAATTGCTTAACATACCCAGTGGTGCTGGTGAGCAGGAGGGGGTGTGTGACATTAGGCAGGGTCTCTCAGCTGGAAAGCACACAGCTCTCTGCCTTGCCTTACCTGGACTCACTTTTACATTTTGACGTTTGTTTTGCAGCTCTTTTGTTGACAAACAATAAAACCAAAACCAAAATAAACCAAACAGCAGAACCTGGGCCTTCTGAAGGCTTTTGATAAGAAATCCACCTGACAAAATCTGCTATACATAAGGCTCTGGGGAAAGAATTCCTGAAACTGTGCAAATCTGTATTGTACATGACAGTTCAGTGTTGCAACAAAAGCACGACCTCTGGGGTAGGAATCTGATCTGGATATCGCATGTAATTTTGGCCATTTTTCAAAACAAAACATCTTGTAAACAAGCAAGCAAACACTCTCCTGGTTTTGGCTAGTTTCCAGAATTTTACTGAAGGCAATAAGTTTCAGCAATTTTGAGTATCTAGTTACTAATTTTTCAGTTTAAAATGGATTTAATAGGGAGCTTTGTGCCTAAGTAAGAGTAAGGATTTTTTGTTGTTGTTGTTCAATTTGAAATTACACAGTTGAGATTTTAAAGAAAATGTCATTATTCAGCTGACTTTCGCAAGGTACAACTGAAATTGCTATTTTTATGACACCCACTGATGGTTAGAGACCTGCTCTGCCAGATCCCCGTGGAGATAGAACACAAACTCTCTAGGCTGAAGGCAAAGTGAATATTGGTGTCCAAAGAGAGTGGTGGCTGTGAAAGGAGTCTGGGATTAGATAACAGAGAGCTCCAGGTCATTTGATCACCAGCTTTGAGGTCCTTCTGATCCTCCACAGAGCACAGGTCAGCAACAAGTCCCCACATCAAGCACATCCCTTCTGCCTACACCAGGACACCACCACCCTTTGAATGGTCAAGAAGCTTGACTTAAGTATTTGCACTGACAGTGAATCCACCACATGCCTTGGGAACTCAATACAGTAACTAATTATTGCTTTGAAAATGCAGCATATTGCCAATACAGACAGCTTCAGCCCAGTTCCCATTCAGTGCCTGCTATCACTGTGATGCCTGTGCTGTCCCCAGGAGTAACAATGCATTAGGAAAAGCTTCCCCTCTCCTGCCAAAGCTCCTCTGCCCTGAGATGTGCCTTGTGGGGCCATGGGAGGACAGTGCCTTCTGCCTTGCAGCAACTCTGGCAGCAGGTCCCTGCAGGCAGGTCAGGCAGGGCACAGCTTCCACAGCCCTCTGCAAGCCTTGCCTCCTGCTTCTACATTCAGGAACATTTCATTGAACAGTTTGGCCTGTTTCCCTCTGAGTTGGAAGGTGGCAGCTTTTTTCAGACTGGTTTTTCTTTTGAAGTTGATCAAATATTTTTCTGTTTATTTCTAGTGGTAGTAACACCAGGGTAGGAAATATTTTAAAGCTCCGTGTTGGGAGCCTTGGTGAAAAGTGGAACTTCCAGCTCTGACATGGAGTTTAAGAAAACAATGATAAGATGTGATTCCTGGAGGGCAGTTAAGGTTAGCATATAGACTAGTGCAACATAATTGTATCTTGCAAGATGTAGAGGGGATGGGTGCAGAACTCTCAGAGCAGCTGAGGTGAGGTGAAGCTGCTGACAGAGGAGCTCTCTTCACATAGAAGGCAAACACAGCAGGGAGTGATAACTTATTAAGACGTTGGCTTCCTTACATGATCATTAGGTTTTTTATTGTTGATTGCAGTTAAGCAACTTCTAGTGAAATATCCATGAAGTTACTTAGCTCTCTGGTGACTTGGTTTATCTACTTACATATTAAAATATATGATACTCTGCCTGCAAACTTCTTTGAGACTCCTTTAGTTAATATTTGACAAGATTTCACAGAATCATAGAATGGCCTGGGTTGGAAGGGATCTTAAAGATCATCTAGTTCCAATCTCCTGTCATGGGCAAGGATAGTTTTCACTGGACCAGGTTGTTCAGATCTCCATCCAACTTGGCCTTGAACACTTCCAGGGATGGGACACATCCACAACCTCATTGGGCAACCTGTTGCGGTTCCTCACCCCCATCACAGCAATGAACTTTCTCCTAACACCCAAACTAAGTCTAGATCCCTAGATGAATCTCTTGCCAGAGAGAATTTTAAAAGTAAGGCACATAATTTCTTATGAATTATGATCATAACTTCTAAAAACCTTGGGCTTTTTTGATTAACAGCTAACAAATAAAACCATTTGACGACAACTTGGTGGGGTTTTCTGTGTATGTATAGGCTGAATCAACAGTAGCATATACACACACACAGAGAGTTCAAACCCAAGGGAATGTAACTGTAAGCAATCTAAAGCAAGCTGATCTTTGTAAAAGCCTGTGCTATCACAGGAGTGCAGACTGGCAGCAGGAACAGAACTGCAGCCACAGGTAAGATTTGGTGTGCTCAGCTGTAGCTCAGCCGTAGCTCAGCTGTAGCAGAGACATGTTTCTTACATGTCTAGTGCCCAAACAATGCTGGACAAAAGACCTGTCTCTAAACCTACAATTTATTTCAGGTCTGGGCCTTGAACAGATGCTCTTATTCTTTGAATGGATTATTGTCTGCTAAGGAAATTACCTAAGACCATCTTATTTGAATGTGAAGTCCATATTCACACATTACATTCAGCCAGCAAAACCAACATTCTTGCCTGCTAAGCTTCACAGTCCACATTTAGTACTTGTTCTAACTGAGCAAATACCGAATTGCTCCAAGTTATCACAATCAGCTAATACTGTTTGTAAAACCAGCACTGCTCCCGTTCAGATGTTTAAAGTTGCCAGAAAATAATGACTTTTGAAACTTTCCTTTGAAGTAGACTGAAGAGACGGGTGCTCTGCAGGTCTCTCCATATTCATGTCCCTTCACAAAGAAGGGCTTGTCCAGACGCCAAGGGAAAGCACTGAGAGGCATCTCAAAGGGGGATTCATCCAAAGAACAAAAAGCTTCAACCTTTGCCCTTACTGGAGTGCCAAGAAGTTTGCCTGTTTTGTTGTGTTTTGTTTTTTAATCGCTCCTTCAACAGATGGGCAACAGTCACCCATCTCGTCAGAAAAGTTCACCCAACGGGACGGTCAAACTTCAGCAGCCTCTGGTACTGACAAAAAGCCATTTCTCCAAAACAAGGCCCTGCTCTGGGGGCAATCCTTTCTTGTCATTCATATTCAAATGGTGCCATGGTCAAGCTCAAGCATGTACAGTTTTGATGGGTCCAGCTGTCCCCATACTGAGCGTGAACCTCATCAATAGCTGCGGGTCTGCTAGCACAGCAGGCTTGTGCTGCCGTCGTACTGTTACAGCCCACGGCTTTTGCTTCTGTTTTTCTGAAAACATTCTGATATTCAGAGTAATTTGAACAGCAAGAATGTATTCCTTTTGTGGCATTCTATTTTTCTGGTACCACAAATACTGCCACTGCACAAGTAGTTTTAAAGATGCCATTAATACTATTTTCTAAGGATTTAGTTAATTTCCAGTGCTTTATTTTCTTTGTGGTGTTACTGAATCGAGGAACACCTCTCAGCCATAGGGAAGCAATGTCCTGGAACAGAAAATTTAGGTAATAAAGATCAGCTAATTCACAGAGGCACCTGAGGACATGGGTCCTCTATCGGTGTAAGCCAACTTAAAACTAAACTGCTGATAAAAAGATGTTCCTTCCCACCTTCTCCCCGCTGTCAGAGCTGGAGCATGAGCTAAACTCTTACACAAGGATGTTTTCAGTCACACCAGGAAGCCTCTTAGGTGTGCAGCTCTTTGAGGGAAGTCGTGGGAAGGTGTGAGCAGGGCAGAAGGTGAGCAGGAGTTCAGCCTTAGATTAGCTGAAATTGATCAGGGAACTGCTCTGAGGTGCTGCTGTCTGCCCTATTTGTGTTTAGATGCACTGGTATGGATGTCACTGCAGTGAGCACTCCACCATCCATATGTAACTACATCAGATGCAGGATAATAGTGACGCCCAACTAAAAGATTTCAAAGGTCAGAGATGTTCTGTTGATATGAATTCAGGTATTTGCTATGAGCTAACCACAGTGGGACAAACCCCTGCTATAATGCAGCATGGCTAAAATAGCCCTGCCAGGACCACATTCACTTTTGAAATGCCATGAGCAGTTTTTGCTCACACAAACTTAATTGCTTCATGAAGAGCATTTTTATAATTTAAAACTTTGTCTTTGGAGAAGAAAATAAGAAGGAGGAAGTAAAAAGAATCTGATTGGCTTTTGAACTCTGCTGTACAGCACAGCTGTGTGTTCAGCACAATATGTCACACAGCAAACAAAAGCCAGCTTAAACTCAACTTTTCTGCAGCTTTTTCCTCCAATACCCTTGCAAGATTACTAATTATTAGAGACCAGATGCCAAATACTTGAGCATGGCTGTAAATCTGGGACGCAAAGAGTCTGATCTCCTTATTGTCCCGGGGGCTCATGTGCAAACTGAATTTAAGCATCTCTTTTGACTTGTTAATATTTTGCATCTGCCCTCTTATCTGTAAATAATAATACAAAGGAGAACAAGGTTCCACCATACGAATACCTTCCTTCTTAAAAATTTTACCAAATCTTTTACATACAGCAATGAGCAGTACTCCAATGAAAGACTTGCAGATACAACATAAAAAGAGAAAAAATTATGAGAAAAAAATTTTGAATTTAGATCTTTATTATACAGGCCCAAAGCTGTGGTCACCATGCAGTTACACCGTAATGGGAATGATTTTGCTGAAAGGCTCTCACTAAACAAATGTAAAGAGACCACAGACTACAGCATTCCAAATAACTGACACTTTAATTTTTGAAAGAGCAAAAATAAATAAAGGAATGGCAAGTATGTCCTTTTCACATATGGTGGGGCATATACATATTCCTTCTTTTCTATAGCTATTCAAGAGACAAATACTGCCCAAAAACACAGACCTTTTGTGATAGCTCAGCTAACTTTTAGCTGTTCCTCTCTCCTTGGATAGTAGATCAAACACATATTTAGATAGGTGCGTATGCCAAAAAAAAGAAATGTAACTTGGGGGTTTTGTATTTAGTTCCTACTTCCTTTCTTTTTCTTCTCCTTTTAGGACTTTAACAGGAAGTAATTGGAGACATTCAGTCAAATAAAAGCCCTAAAAATTTTCCCTTCTAGTTTCTCATTATAATCTCATAATTTAAGGATTAATCACAAATTTTAAAAGGTTGAGGTGTCTTACAAGGAATTCATCTTCTCTGGAATACAGATAGCCACAGTGAAGAGCTGCACATAGACTGCACACACAGTGTTATCTAAAAGTGGTTATCTTTAAAAAAACAAAACTTTTTAAAAAATCTGCCGATCAAAACATAGCATGTCTTATTCCCTACAGGATTTTCTTGCAATCTGTTCTTCAATTATTTGCGCTAGGAGATGCTACAAATGATATTAGTTACAATATACAGTCCACTGTCATCTTCTGGTCCAGCAGAAGAACCTGTCTCTTCGATGGATGCAAAACTGTTCATCTGAGCAGATCATCCTCAACAGCACAAATATGGTCTAGAAACTCATAGAGTTTATTGTTTTAATTTATAAAATTAAACCTGCCCCAGACAGGTAATACTGGTGTGTAATATTGCCATCCCTGGGTTCTGTCAAGAACGGGGTACTGAGGTGCTCAGAGCCGTCTCCGAGCGCAGCGCTGGGATCCTTCTGGCACTCCAGACCCAAGGCCGATGTGATTGATGCGTGCTAGAACGTGGGCGCACTTCTCACTTAGCTCTGCAGAGCCCGGGACATGGTAAGCTGCCAGAACTTCCTTCATCTTGCCTGTTGACAAAAGGAACAATAACTAGTCATCACTGGTTGCTGGAGTTTAATTCCAATTTTTAAAAAGCCCAATAAATGAGACTTTTTTTTTTTTTTTTTTAGCCATGCAATAGCAAATGCCTCCTTAAGAAAAGATTTGGGATAAATTTTACAGTCTGTTAGTCACACAATGCTTATGAGGGAGAAAGACCTTATACTGTATGGTTCCTAAAACATTATCCAGGCTTAAACATTCCATTATTTAAAAAATAAATGCCCAGTAGCTCAGTACTTTAAAAATGTCAATATAATATTATCCCTGTAAAAATTAATTTTGTATAGCAGATTTTCTGGATTAAAGTCCTGTATTGCCTCTCTCACACACTGTACACAAGATACGGAGTAAACAATCTAGAGGATTAACAAAAAATGAGCAAGAATTCAACAAGTGAGTAAGTGGCTTATATGAGTTTGTTGTAGAACTATCTCTAACACACATTGGTCATGTATTGATAACAACTATAAAAAGAAAAAACCTATAAAACCTTCATAAATGACTCATTGAATGGCCTTCACAGAACCAAGGGTCAAAACAGACCTCTACATCATCTATTCTGATTTTCTTCCAATCACAATTTTTCCAGATAGTCCTCAGTGAAGTCCAAAGAAAATCAACCTTTCAGTATCACAAAGATAGGAAAGACTAAGAATACACCTCCAATACATATCTGGTGCAGAATATGTAGAAGAAGAGGCAGAGATACCTGTGGAGGGTGATCATCCCACTTCCTACGTAACCTCAAGGTGTCCATCTTTTTCCATGGACTATGAGTAGGTTGAAGACCAAAATTTCTTATGAGTATGAATGCATCATATCCTACCACAGGCATCTGACTATGTTCACATATTTATTTCACAAAGCCATCAGACTCTAGTAATTTTTAATCAGTACTGACATGAGCAAAATTATAGGAAGCATAATTGCTTCAGTCTAAGGTAAATACAAAAGCCATGCAATAAATCCCAGAACCAATGCTAAGTTATTGGTTACATACCCTGCAATTTTCTGGAGCTACACACAATGCTTCTTTTATATATAATTATTATTCTTGTAATTATCACACAAATAGAAATCACTGAAGAAATAGAGGTAGCAGGTGATGTGAGAGATCTCTTTGCTCACCCTTGACCAATGAGATACCTACTGATGTTCGTCTAACCTATTTTTAAAGATTGGCACACTTTACTTTGTCATTTTCCACAGCCTTGCTTCCAAAATGTTTTCCTTTATGAATTTATTAAGTGTACAGTCTAACCTTTCATCCAAGCTATCAGCGAGAATACTGAATATTACCAGAACAAGGAAAAACACTTGAAAGTCTCTACTAAATGGTGTATCATTGAGAATTACTCTTTATACATGGTTTCCAAATAATTTATGCACTCACGTAATGATTCCAGACTGGTTTCCCTAGCACACAAGAATAGTTAAAACTGAGAAATTTTGCCATGCAGTCTTGTTCAGATAAAGCTGCTAATACTAGCAAATATATTTTAAGAAGGATTATATAGACTTTGAAAATAGAACCATTATGGACAGAAGATTTCAAGTGATAACACAGTCTTGCTAACAATTGATTTCATACCTATATGGCTACTTCTATAAAGTATGTGCTTTACTGAAATATTGTTCAATTTAGACTAATGGAATTGTTTCACAGCCTTTTAAAACTGAGTTCACTCTGAAAAGTTCCACTGAGAAAACATCAAACACATACCACTACAGTTTAGAAACAAATCAAATGCACAACTTCACAAAACTCTAGACCACAAAATTATTGTTTACTGTTTATCTTTTTCAAGATATCTTGATCAGAAACATACTGAACAAGACTGCTAAGACCAACAGGACCTGTCATACTGAGCTTTGCAAAGAAAAGGTAACCATTTACTTTAATCTTTATGGAGATACAAGCCAATTCCACAAATACAGGAGGCACAGATCACTCTTCTTAACCTAATCTGGATTATTAGCAGACTTTTCTACTTTTCACTCTATGATATATCTTGTTTGTGCCATCTGCGCTACTCAGGAAAGTGAAATAATTTGCTTCCCAAGATGGAAACAGAGTCCCCAGTTCCTTCTGGACTGGAGGAACTGGAGGCCAGCAGAAGCTGAAATACAACACAAAGCCTACTTTCAGTTAACTCAAAATTTGATTTGATATTTGGGGATATATTTCACCGGATTTCCAGCCAAAGAAAAGTGAGACTGACTTCATCTGAAAAATACGTGATAACAGAGAGATAGCAGCATAAAGAGTACACACAAATACTCCCAGCTTTCTCCAGTGGAAAACAAGAAAGTAGGATAAAGGACAGGTGAGCCAGCCTGACTGTTCATGATGTACAGCCTCTTGTCTGATTGCCAAGGCAGAGAGGAAATCCCACAAAAAACCTGCTTTTTACAGGAAGTCAAAAGAAGTTGCGACAAAGCAGATGTCTGCCCCTCACTGAGAACAACTCTAGGGATTATAAATTATAGAGATTTAGGAGATTGTATCAGGAATTTTATTTATACAGATATCAAAATTACCTTTTTTGGTTTGGTTTTTGTTGTTGTTTTTTTTGTTGTTTGTTTGTTTGTTTGTTTGTTTTGCCAAAAGAGCTAGGATTTCTGGCAGTCAAGATTTTGCTAACAGTGACAGGGAAAGAGAAACAAACTGTTCAGTCAGAAGCAGAACAGAAAGTCTATGCAGCAGCTTGCTCAGGACCAGAAGAGCTGATCCCTTGTTGACATGGAAAGATGTGTCATGGTGACTCCTGTCTTAAAAGATCATAATGGTTCTCTTTGCAATCCATGGCAAGCAAACCTGTGATAAATGTCAGTATCCAACCAGAGTTATTTGGAGCCAGTCAGTGATGGCAGGAGAATTTGTGCCATGCTTGCCTAAGTGCCTAACACATGTGGAAGGAGCAGCCATGAGAAGTGTGTGGGTGTCTGACTTCCACTCTATGCTACAAAGACAGAGCAGTCAGCTTTGCAGTGTAAATGTACTGCAAGTATAAAGTGAGATGAGTCCCACATCTTCTTTTCAAAAGCAGAAACAGGAGTCTGTATTTAAATAGTGCAACACTCGTGTGTTGGCTGACAGAGGGAAAATTAGTAACACTCAGTGTAATTAAGACTGCAGTTATACAATAGAGATTAGTAAAATGTGCAAAACTTCCTCATTTTAGCAAGCAGCCTAAAACCTACATAATCCAAATTTCAGTGAAAGTTTGTGGGTAAAGACTAGATTACTGATAATGACCTACCTCAATCTGTTTATTCCTTGAGGTCAGATGTCTTAAGCTTTACACTATGGGAATGCTGATCATCGCAATACTTGAATTAAATTATGAAGCCCTAGTCCCTGATGCTAGAGAAGCCTCCATCAAGATAATAATAACATTTGGAACATCATATGATGTTTTATATATATTGTGCTGTCATATATGAAGAGGTAGTAGAAATTTGAAAATTATGAGGGTGTTTTCTATGATTCAACCTAAGGAGTCTTGAGGGAAAAAAAAATGCAGTAATGTTCAATATTTTAACTGCTATGTTATTTCTGTATCTGTATACAAAAAGATTCTTATACTTAATTTAAAAAAAAAAAATAAAAGGCAAATATTAAGTATTAGAATATACCTAAGAGTCTCGATATTATAAAATTGTTGAGAATATAAGACTGAAGGGAAGTTACAATGTGCTAAATTTAAACTATACTTAATTACAATGCATAACAAAGTCTCTAAACATTTAGAGAATTTATTTAGAAGTGTATTTTAAAATTAACAAGAACTGTTTAAAAGAAGTAGTGTATACCTTAAATACAAGCAGTGTATAATTTAAAACCATTAGGAAAAAATCCTATGTAAGACTTAAAAATCTGAAGAATTTTCAAAGCTTTTCTGCACTGAATATGGTGGTGTATGTGATATTAATTAGAAATTACAGTCCAGTGGCCCCCTGCATTCTGTAGGTAAGACCTGATTAGGGTACCAAATGATAATCCAGTTGCCAGTCCTCCAAAATACAGGCTGGCATCAAGTAACTTTTTATGGCAGTGGTGAGTTCAGGGCTGAAGGAAGAATTTCACAGCCTTGAAGCAATTTTCCTGGTGTGTGACTGGAAATGCTTGTACTGTACTGCACAAGACAACAACTGTATGCCCCTCTGACCTTTTCACTTTCTTCCCTTCCCTTCAGGTAATCTATACCTGGTGGTTTTCACTCCATATGTATCTTCTGTCAGCAAGAATTCTGTAATCTGAACTATGTAATTCTTACAGCTGTGCAAACTTTGGCTAATTCAGTCCCTGGCTTTACCAAATGCAGTGTTATCAGCTCCAGAGAGTGTCTCACGAGCTCCACGATGTGATGTTTTTCTGTAAAGCTTCTCCTTCTGAAGACAGTTGTTCATGCATGAGTAAGAGTTTCTATGCTCATAGATGAAAAAGTGAAAAATGTGATTTTTAGGTGCTGGTAAGCTCAGAAGAATCTGAGAAAAGCAGAAGATAAAAAGAGGTTTCTTGAGCATTTATTTTAAGATTACAGTATTTTAAAGCCAGTCTCATAATCTTGGAAGGCACAATTTTTCAATATTTGGCATTTGCATGACAAGAAATATCCAAATATACTGTCTTCCAGCTTTGTTGGCTGATGCAGTTCTCCTGCTCTGCCTTGCCATGACGGAGAGATTTAAGTTTGTTTGGGGGTATGCCTACACATTTACATGAATGAAACTTGATCATGAGCCAACTTTTGACATACTTGCTTGAACACTTCATCTACATTCAAGCCAAACAGTGCTCATTGGTGTGGCTATGGAATAGCAGACGGTGTGAGCTAGAAACTGCAAACACCACTTCAAGGTGTTAATGAAGAACAGCCTTAATCTCTCCACAGCTGAGCTCGGCTGCGGGAATGGTCCTGGTTTGCTTCAAGGCAAAGGCACATCCATAAACACAGCAGGGGCAGTTCAAGCGAGCCCTTTTGGTATGTGCTGAAGCTGTGAAGCTGTGAGGACAAGCTCAGGGTGGGTGGTGCCGAGAGCCGGCAGGCACGGCGAGAGCATCCCCACTACAGCCACACGTTCCGTGGGAGAGCTGGGAGCCGACAGTATCACTGCTGCCGTGCTGCATCAGTCCTGCAGGAGAAGCCTAAAAATAACCTGGACCTCTTCAGCTTGCGGGAGCTGGGTCAGCCCGCAGGTGCCTGTGACTGATTCAGGGAGCTGTTTGTTGCCAGGGTCTCGGAGAACAGAATTTGTCCCAAAATGCTGGTTCGCTCTGGCGTGAGCCACTGAGAGGGGAGTGCTCGGCACCAGCGCCTCTCTCACCCAAGAGGTAGGTTTGGATGTCGCTGCCTCCCAGTCGTGGGGCTGGTGTGTTCCTATAAATGGGCACACTGGGACAAAGCAAATAAAAAGCCATTGCACAATCACTGAATATCAGCTGGAATCGCCTAATAAATTGTTTGCTAGTGGGACATAGCAGCTCCCTGTACTGTCTCAAAGCAGTAACTCCAGGCTGGGCTGCTGGAAGCATGGAGGAAGTGAGCTGAAGCCCAAATCAATAACCCTACCCTGAAATGAACTGGAAAGTCTTAAACCTTTCTGGGTGTTTTTCAGGGCTGTAACACACTGATGGCTTGTGGCAATCCTGAGACAACCCAAACACCCAGGATTTTTCTTCTCTCACAACTGAAGCATCTTAATTTTTTACTGAATACCAATGAGCATCTGGTTCCTGACAGCAAACTCTGGAGCATGCAAACAGTCCATAGCCGTTTACTATGTGGAATAGGAGGGGTACAAAGTAGGAGTACAGGAGAAGAAAGGTCTCAGCATGCAGGCCTCTCCCATTCCTTTCCATTAACTGCATTAACTGGCCAAGCTTTATCCTAATTTATCTCTTTTTTTTAAACATCTTTTTGCTTACTGTTCCAGAAGTTCATTGCTCTGATGACTAGAATATTTTTTTCCTAATTTGAAGCCTGCATTTTCATTATCAATTTATAACCCTGAGGTTTGTGTTTACAAAAAGGATATTTTCTCTTTTCATGGGTGTGCACTTCTTGGAGGTGGTTAGAGAGACTGTGTTCATAATCTCTTTCTCAAATTTCCTTTTATTAGGTTAAGTCAACATCTGTTAGCATCCTCTTGCCTCTTGGCTTTCCTGTTCTGACCTTAGCTTACTTCTCAGTGTCTTCCACTTTTTGATTTAATCTTATTGGAACATGAGTGATGAGACTTTATCCTACAAAGCTCTGTTTAGAAGTTGACAGAGTCCCTTGGAAGGCAGTCATGAAGGAATCCAGTAAGGCTGGACATTCTTCAAAAAAAAAAAAGTCTTAAAGATGCAGGAGCAGGCCATCCCTGCTTATCCCAAAAGACAAGCTGTCAGGAAAGAACAGAGAGCTTCAGCTGGCATTCAGGAGAAAATGAAAAGTTTATAATCCTTAGAAGGAGGGGCAGAGAACTCCAGATCACTACAAGGATCCTGTGGGATTGTGGAGACAAAAAATTAGAAGGGCCAAAACTCAACTAGAACTTAATCTGGCTACAGCTATAAAAGACAACAAAAATGCTTCTTAAGGAGAAACTCCATCTTTTACTGGATATGGGGTGAAATATAGCCACAAAGTATGAGGAAAAGGCTGAGGTACTTAATGTCTTTGCCTCAGTCTTTAATAGAAAGACCAGTGGTTCTCGGGGTACCCAGACTCCTGAGTTGCAATACAGGGATGGGGAGCAGAATGAAGCCCCTATAATCAAATGGAAAATCGTAAGTGACCTGCTATACTCCTTAGAGAGACCCAAGTCTATGGGCTGATGGGATCCACTTGAAGATACTGGAAGTGCTGGCAGAAGAGCTTATCAAGTCACTTTTCATTATTTATCACCAGCCCTGCTTTACCAATGAGGTCCCAGAAGGCTGGAAGTTGAGAAATGTGACACCCATCTACAAGATGGATTAAAAGGAGAATTCAGGGACCTAGAGGCTTGTCAGCCTAACCTTGGTCCCAGGGCAGGTCATGGAGCAGGTCATCTTGAGTGCCTATACATGCCACGTGGCATGTACAGGACAACTGGAGGATTAGACCCAGACACTGTGGCTTTGTAAAATGCAAGCCTTGCTTGACCAATTTGGTCTCCTTCTATGGCAAGATGCCCTGCTTATTGGATGAGGAAAAGTCTGTGCCTGTTGTCTATGTGGACTTTGACATCATTGCATTCTCCTGGAGAAACCGGCTGCTCCTGGCTTAGACAGGAGTTCTTGAACCAATCACTGTGTTAAAAACTGGCTGGGTGGCTGGGCCCAGGGTGGTGGTGAATGGAGTTCATCCAGCTGGTGACCGGTCACAAGTCCTGGGATTCCCCAGGACCCAGTGTTGGAGCCAGTCCTGTTAAATATCTTTATTGATGTTGTGGAAGAAGGCATCAAGCACATCCTCAGTTTGTACATGACACCAGGCTTGGTGGGAATGTTCATCTGCTGGAGGGCAGGAAGGCTCTGCAGAAGGATCTGGACAGGCTGGACCAGTGGGCTGAGGCCAGTGGTATGAGATTCAACAAAGCCAAGTGCCAGATCTTGCCCTTGGGTCACAACAACCCCAGGTAGTGCCACAGGCTGGGGAACAGTAGCTGGGAAGTGGCCCAGGAGAAAAGGAGCTGTGGGTGCTGGTCAACAGCATCTGAACATGAGCCAGCTGTGCCCAGGTGGCCAAGAAGGCCAATGGCATCCTGGCCTGGATCAGCAATGGTGTGGCCAGCAGGAACGCGGCTGGGATTGTCCCCCTGTACTCGGCACTGGTGAGGCTGCACCTCAAGTGCTGTGTCCAATTCTGGATCCCTCAATATAAGAAATACAATTTCAATATAAGAAATACACTGAAGTGCTGGAACATGTCCAGCAGAGAAGGGCAACAGAGCTGGTGAAGGTTCTGGAGCACAAGTCCTGTGAGGAGTGGCTGAGGAAGCTGGGGTTGTTTAGCCTGGAGAAAAGGAGGCCCAGGGGGACCTCATCACTCCCTTCAACTCCTTGAAAGGAGGTTGTAGCCAGGTGGGGTGAGTCTCTGCTCCCAAGTAAAAGGTAACAGGACAAAAGGAAATGGCTTCAAGTTGTACCATGGAAGATTTAGATTAGATTTTAGGATTTTTTTTTTTAAATGGTTGTCAAGCACTGGAATAAGCTTCCCAGTGAAGTGGTTGAGTCTTCATCCCTGGAGGTATTTAAAAGACATGTAGAACTGGTCCTTAGGGACATGGTTTAGTGGTGGACTTGGCAGTGCTGGGTTAATGTTTTGACTTGATGAACTTAAAGACCTTTTTCCAGCCTAAGTGATTCTATGATTAAGACACTGATAACTTCACTTTCTCTGCTGGAGTTACCTTGCTTGATAAGTCCTAAGAGAGCACTCCTCCCCCACTTTTTTTTTTAACACAACTACACCAATGGCTCAGAAATACCTCACAACTAATAAATGTTCTTTTTTATTCTCCCTTGTTTTGCTGTCTCCAAAAAGTAATTGTAGAAACTTTATTTACTTCATTGAATGCCTGAATTCACATTTGTACTACTAAATTTTATCTCGATCTTGCAGCATCTCCTTTGGATGAAAGGTACTCACCTATCTGCAGTTGCCTGCCAGGGTTTTGTCAATCTGCAGAATGAATGTGTTTCCTCTGTGCACTCTACTAACAATTGTCTCCCTGGTCTCAGCCCTGTACTGGAGACCATCAGCCTGCTTCCCCACATGCTCTTCACAGTTCTCGCTTTGCAGTGGAAATACTGTTTCCAATTGCTGCAGCGTAGGAATTATGTCCCTGATGAATTAGAAATGCATGAACAGCCAGGAAAGGTGAACCTTACAACATAGAGCTTCTCTTAAAGATCCTAAAAATTGCTTGAAAATATTAGTCTATATGTAAATGCAATTACTTTTATTTAGCTTTAATTAATGACTTCAATAATCTTATTTTAGGTCCAAGTTAGGATTTGTCATAACTTGTAGTTTCTCTGGTGACCTCAGCTGCTATTGATCAGAAAGTTAGTAATTCCAGTCTGATTCTGTCTTGTTGGGCCTGGAACTAAAAATATTTTGGCAACTTAATTAAAATTTATAAATTATGTAAACAGAATGCCTCTTACTTCCATACTCTGGTTATTCTATAAATGTCTCTGTATTGATGGTAGATCAGTCCAGCATTAAATAAGCAGAACATAATCTTCCTGTAGGTCATTTTGTTTCAGATCACTAACTCCATTTTCTAGTCAGCTGCCTCTCTGTAAATTCTAAAAACGACTCAATTTATATTGGTGTTACTGCTCATTAGTTTCAGTTCCAATCAAATGCCACAACATATAAAAAATACCTCAGGTAATCATTATGGAACAGAGCTCCAGAGCACTGCCAAGGCTCTTCACCTGTTGAAGACTACAGGCTGCTGTGATCTTCTCATAACTTAATATTAAATCCATCCTGGCAGGTTAACTGAATGAACTGTTAAACAGATTTTTTTTTTTAACTTTGTCTCATATTACATTTTAGACTTTTTGGCATGCTTAAATCTGTCTCTTAAAAAAAAGATAATGTGCCTTTTAACAAAAAACAATGGGACTAGCTCTGTATAAATAATTATCACAATCACCAAGAACTTATTATATTACCAGCTCCTGATCCCATCTTTTGTTTCTGAACTCTCCATATCAAGAAGCATCTCCATCACCACTATTCTCCATTAGCTCTGACAAAGACTGATCTGTTTTTAAACAGAGGTAGTTGATTCTCTTGCTATCTCTGCTTTTAAAATGATCTCTTTTGCACATGTCCACTTCTAAAATCTTGCGAAGTTCCAGAGTTATCAGACATTCAATATTAGGCTCTTCAAAACGTTTGGTTTTTTCAAATGTACGATTGTTAACAGACACTCTTTTTTTCTAAAAAATGAGGAAAAAAGATTCAACTTCAGTTGTAAAAAGACAATATTTTTTCTAAAAAAAGACAATCACTAGAGCTAGAGTCTGCTCCTCAGCTCCACCACAGAACACCCAATCCACAGAAAGTTATCCATCAGAATCAGTCAGCTGGGGAATGCTGCCTGCTTGGGATGCCAAAGATCTCCAGAAAGCAACACAGCCAAATTAATATAATTCCTGTTCACCACAGAATGTAAACCAGAAATATTCTTGCAAATTAATATAATATCTTCTTACTGTCACTACACCAGCATTTCTGAAGAGATCTGACATTACAGAAATCATGAAATACATTAGCAATTTGTTTGAGACAGAGAAGATAGAGAAACTTCAGAGGATAGCTGGTTTCCAATCAGATTTAACTGCCAAGAATATTAAATTAAAAAGTAATCTGAAGATTCTTAATGCTACCTTGAAGAAATATTCTGTTTCTTGTTTTGAACAAAAATTCATCACAAAGGAAACTTCTTTTACTGTAAGTAAAGCTTTCAGTAGGCATTGCAATAGAAGGTATTGCAATAGAAGGTTTTTAAGATATACAAAAAAGAACCATCTACTTCAATACCAAGACAGCATTAAAAAAAAACCCCATAAGTAAAATATTGGAAGCAACTTAATATCTGTTAGGTTGGGCTCTTTGGCTCCTATCACTAACAGAAAAATCTTGCTATCACTATTTCACTAATAATTCTACTAGAATGAACAGGTACTTTTTTTTTTTCTCCAATTGCAGAACATATTTCCTCAGAGATCCAAATACTTGGGAAACAGAGAACAAATGCATCTGACGAGAAATAAATATGTACAACAAAATGGATACAATTGAATGAGAAGGCTTAATCAATCCATAGAAAACTTCATGCCCACAGCTACTTTGGTTATTATTTCTTACATATGTTGGTATAAGATTGTTAAAATGCAATGTTCACCTAAATTATATACTTAGTATATTTCTTGTACAGTTACAGCCTAGGAAAATTGAGTCTGGTGCCTTTAAATACCATTTCTTTGGAGATTCCTAGGAATGTAGAGGACTTTCCAAATGTAAAGTTTTGTGGTGTCTTTTTTTTTTTCAAATGCAGTGCTGCCAAATATTTTTACCACTAAATAAATGCTATTTCAGCTGTATTTGAGCAGTAATAGTGGTAGCTAATGGACTATTCAGTTAATCATAGTTATCCACTCCCTGGAAATGCCTCAGAATATAATAAATGTTTTGTTTTCATTGTGGGCTCTTAAATTGCAGGCGTTATATAACACCCATGATATATAACCTATCTGTGTGAATACAAACCGAACCCAAAATCACTCCCCTAGAGTATTTCTAGTATTTGGAACCTCCAAAGAAAGAAATATGCTGCTGTTACCCACAGAGCTACTAAAATAGCTCTAAGAGTAGGGTAAAAAATGGTTTTAAAGAACATTCTGGTTTAACTAAAATGTGGCTATTTGTCATCCATTTGCAGAAGTCTGAAATAACTGTTACAGAATATTTTTTAAACAAAACAAAAAAAAAAAAAAAAAAGGAAAAAAGGAAACTCAAATAGCTGAACCACAGAGATCCTTTCCTAAAGGGAAAAAAGGGCTGCAGATGTAGGGTTTCAGTCTGCCCAATAAGAGACAGAATAACCATAAAATCTTCACTCTGAGAACAATGCTCTCACCAAGTGTTGTATCAATATAAGATTTATCTTGTTCACCCTTTTTTAAAATATTTATATAGGTTGTAGGAGTTCCTGCCAGTCTTAGCTCTGCTTTGTTCACTACTCAGGAGACATTATATGTATTATGCTGCATGTTGGCAACCTGTCCCAAGGGTAGTGTGAGATATATCTACATCTATATATCTATATCTGTATCTATCTACAATATAACAGCTGGTTCTATCTCATTGCTTTGAGGTTGCCATTATACTGATGAGGCACAGAACCCCTGTAGTTTCTTCAGGAAGTATCTTCCAGATGTATTTTAAATATGTTTTAAAACAATGTTCGGCTTCTGAAGTCAGTCTGTGTTTTTCAGCTGCAATTGCTTTGCAGAAAGGATTAGACTGTAGGTCATAAAAGTATTCCCCTGGTAACTTCAAGGAGTGAAGGCAACCTTTGAAACAGTCTTCTGTCAGCTTCCTGGATGAAAGAATTCCTCCATGGAAGCATACAAAAACTTAGAAGACTTTCAAAATTAGAATATGAACAAAGTTTGGTATTAAACAACTCTTTTATTTTTCCTGGAGAAAAAGATACTTAAGTATTTGCTGAAGAAGTAATTTGGCAGGCCATAAGAGACATGGGAAGGTGTTCCAGTTTTAGCTTTAGTTTTGTAGAACTTTCTAGAATTTAGCAATGAAAAGGAAATCAAACCGAAGTGATTATAAAATGAGAGATTTCATCATTCCTAGGAAGGAAAGAACAGACCAATGCAAGAGAAGCACAGGGAATGTAGCCACAGCCAGCTTCAGAGACTAATCAAGGACACCCCCAGGCAAAGGCAATCCAGAGGGGGAAAGAGTTCAAAAGAGAGGACTAGTTTAGAGAAGGGCAGCACTAAAGCACAGCAGTGAATTAACCCAGTGCACAGTAAGTGAGCAGTATGCTATACCAGGAGATAATTAATTACCTTAGAGCCCCAAAGGAGTAATTTAAGAGGTATCAGTAAGTACACATGCTGGGAGAACTGCAAAGAATTCACCATGCAAACATGCAGGGAAAAGAAAGATAGATAAATGTAAGAAAGATACTGCAAAAGTGTTAGAAAAAGAAATGCAGCATTGAACAATCTTGCTAGTTCAAAATAAACTTTGCCGATGAGAATACTGCTGCCATCACCTGCAGCTCAGCAGAGATCGATTTAGCACCTGAGCATTGCCTTTGGTGGCTGAAATGTCAGTGACCTCAGATCATCATACATTGTGACAGTGACAGGCAGAGAAAAGTCTGATACCATCCTACTACATGACTTCTGCTTGTTATCAATCATAAAAAGGTCTTCCATGAAGTTTCTTAAAACAAGCTAGTTGTAAATCTGATGTCTTGTATATTTGACAATTTCACATTTTGGTGATAAAGGAGATTTGTAACATCTGATATGACATATTAAACTGGGTGAGGTTGCAAGCAGTTTACAAGATTGGATTAGAACTCACCATAATTGCAGTAATTTGGATAAGTGTTCTGAAATTAATGCATTAGATAGATCCACAATGAGAAGAACAAATTACCATAAAAAAATCTGAAGGGATTTACAGCAGTCTACAAGCAAGTCCTAAGTCAGGACACTACCTACTTGCAGAAAAAGAGAGCCTGATACATAGTCAGACTAATACTGTAAGCAAATCAAGTAATTATTTTTCCCCTACCAGCAGCAGCAAGGCCCTGACTGCATTACTATATCCAGCTCTGCCTACTGGGCTATTGAAGGAAAGAGACAGCTGAAGGGAGTCCAGGTAAAAGCCACAAAAAAATTGATAACAGATGTAGAAGAATGGAAGGTTGAAAGAAATAGATTGTTTAGTCTAGAAAGAGTGAAGACTAAGGGAAGACATGATAACATATTTAAAATATGTAAAAATTTGTTATAAGAAGAGGATGGCAGCTAATTGTTCTCCATGTTCATCATGCAGAAGACAAGACTTATTATGCAGTTGTGGAGAAAAGCTTTGTAACACAAAGCCAGTCAGCCAGGCAGCAGGTTATCTCCAGGTATTGCATGTAATGGTGTCACAAGAAGCGATGGCAGTGGCCGAGACAAACCCATGTGGAGATAAGCAGTGTGCTTGGCTCTCCCTGAAAGCAGAACAGCCCAGGTGATCCCGTGTGAGAACCTGTCCAGCCTCATGCTTGGCCACAGAAACCAGGCACAGATCAGAGCTTTCCATCAAAGAGACTGAATAGTATGATGCAAATGCCATTTGTCTCAAGATGCTTGGCAGGAAGCATGGAGCCTGCAGGACAAGGGATGAATCTCTCAAATCCATTTAGCTGGTTAATTCCATTGGCTGGAAGTAGCAGAGAGCACTCACTCAGTCACTGCTGGATGCTCTTCTACTTGTTTAACATGCTCATGCTCAGTTTTACCTTTACTCCCCCTTTGCTGTCGATAGCCCTTTCCAGTGGTTTCCAGGAGTATAACCATAGGAGTGGTTTATCCAGACGATTCAGGTTTACACCGCAGCACGGCCATTGCAGGAATGAGTTAGTGAATGCCTTAGAATGAGCTGAGCAGGCTTTAAAAGCAACAGGCAGGGCTGAGGCTGCAGTGATGCCTGGCAGAGACCAGGCTGGTCACCAAGGCTGTACCCAGGCAAATGGCATGCAGAGGAAAGGGGGTGACACACCAAGAGCTTGCACCATAGAGATTCCCACTATGGGGGCCCAGCTGGAAGCCACCAGTGCCAAATCTCGGCCAGCGAGGACAAGCTGTGCAAGGCCACTGCATTGCAGGGACCAGCCATCCCAGCCACCGACAGGGCTGCTGTTCCCAACTGGTTGAGAAAACAGGATCAGAAACCCCAGTATGACACTGAGAAGGAAAGACTGGCTTCCTTGTGGGAACAGCTGGAGTGAGGCCCACAAGTTTTGTTGCTTTTAGAAGAGCTGAGGAGTAGAGATTAGGGAGAAAGATTGTGAAAGGTCCTATCCCTCACAGAAGGGCAAGCCTGAGTGTGCAGACCCTTAAGTGGCTTCACCTGTACACTGGTGGATTCACAACAGGTTTCTTACTATTATTAATTGGGGTTTTTTTGTTAAGGAGTATAGAATTTAATTGACATTAACTGGTATTTTCAAAAACGAAATGTTCATGTAACCTGGCAAGTGGGGCTCACTGATTCACAGAGAGAGAAGCCGCATGGCCAGCAGGAGCACTTTGGGTGTGCTGGGTCTTGCACACTGCTGCCAGGCCCCTCCATGGGTTTTCCCCTGTACTACAGCCAAACACTCTGCGCCTGACTACAGCAACCCTGGCATAAGGTGCCCTGCCTCTGCTTGAAGGTGCTCCTTCTAATGGAGCACATCCATTTTCCAAACTACAGCAGGCACAGAGGGCAGAGAGAAACATTTCCACTTCTCTTAACCTTTAACAAAATTGCCTATAAAAACAAACTACTTTCTGTTAATAAAACAGAGAGCAAGGCAAACATATCCAAAGGTCTGTTCCTAAGCTCAATCACATGTAAAGACTGGACAATGTACTGTGTATGTTGGAAATTCCTTTTTACATGACAATACAGACCCTAACTATTGTCCTGGCAAAATCAAAACCACTGATAAATGGGATTAAATGGATGCTGTCAATTACTCAGTTGTTCTTTCTACTTTCCTGTTAAGCTCTATAGCTTTCTGAAAAGCTTCCTCAGGTTAGAGTAAAATAAAGGTCATGCTTCAACCATTTTTAATGATGATTTCCATGATTTTCCTGGTATGATGTCAAAATTGCTGCATATTACATCAGCTTTTAATTATAAATGTAGACAACTAATGAGACTGCAGAATTTATAGACATTGAGATTTGAATTTTTAATGGTCCCTGTAGGAAACAAAAGAAGTAAAAGAAATAGTACAATACCAACACAGAAATGTTTGCAATGAAACATCCTGATTACTCCCTTTTTATTTTCCAAATGTACTGAGGTAGCATTAATGTTTCATGGCCTAATGACCTTTGAAATTCATTTAAATTTAATAGCTGTTTGCACCTGTAACTGCATTGGGAGCAGGGAGGGGGTAGGAAGGAGCACCTGTAATTATAGAAATGACCACAAAAGCAATACTCAAAAGACTTATTTCTTCCTTTGATTCCACAGTCAGTCCAGAGCCTCTGCAGACTGTATTGGCATGGGTAAGGATGACTTATGGAGTAAAATCTGAAGGTGACTTCTCTATCAAATGATGTAACTAAGTGGGATATCGTCAATTTACAGAAAATGCTTTCCTTCATTTTGTAAGATTGCCCTATTGGGCATCTACTTCAGAATTGCCATGGAATGGCAGCACCAGCTTATTGCTGTGAATGTAGTAGATATTTCTCCTTCTGCTATGCATCATGCCATCTTTAGGTTGCTGCATGTTGAACAATTATTACAAACATTTATGGCAGCAGAAACTCTGAAGAAACTATGCCAAGTAGGGACTGAGGATACAGAAAATAATTGTAGTCTCCAAGGACAGAAGAGTTGTCTGTAGCTTCCTCGTTGCATTAAAGCATCCTTGTCTTGGTTTAACAGTTCAGTCAAAATCTCCCTGAAAGCATACAGGTTGTTAAAGGAAAAGGCATCACAAAACTTCCCATTACCAGTAGTAGCAGTAGGGGCCAAATCTCTTCCTAGTACTTCTCTAACACACATAGGCAAGAATGTTCCTCAGCTAACAGGTCACACTCAAAACAAGTAAAACAAAGAATTGGCCAGGGGAAGGGGGTGGGGGGGAAGCAAATTCTGTGATCATCCCTTTATCAAAAATAAAAAACCCCAAAATGCTGAGGCATAAAGCAATCTGTCTTCACTATCACATAAAACCTACAGTAAGCCACATGAAATCTTTACTTTTGAGCACTCAATCCAACTTTCATTAAACTATAATTAATATAATGGATCATATTCCTATAAATTAGTCATTTATATAAGATGGGATGTTAATACAGATAGAAATTCCTGATTCCCCTGACTTTTCTGAAATTGTATCATTGATATGTTTGTATGAGAGCTTTAGATCCTCTCCAACAAGTAATAAAGCAGTAACACTTCACATCTGGAACAAGGAATGCATAGCATGGAAACAGGAGCATTCTAGTCAAAATGCTCAGGTGATTAGATACAATAAGAAGGAGAAGAAGCTGCAATGAGAAATCAAGGTTTATGGAAGTCAATACAGGACTTTCCTCTGATCTCCACAAAAGAAGCAGAAGAAGGAATTTACAGACAATCTGTGGGCACAATAATTGTCACTATAAAATTCATTATTTCATGACTTTATTGGTTTATTTTACAAATATCCTAGCATGAGAGATTGAAGGATAAAGTAGAACATTTTTTACAACTGACCATCATTCAAAAAGAATGTAGCCTTTTTCAGTATTGTACTTAACTATGCTAAGTCAAAATCTTTGGGCACAAAGTTAAGTCCTGGCTTAAGTACCTTGAGAAATAGGGTGATGGTGTGGGCAAGAGCTGGGCAGTTTTAGAAAAAAGGGAAGCTTGAAAATAAGAGATATTACACTGAATGGAAAGAGACAAGATAAGACAACAAGAAAGACTGTGGAAGTCCATATTTATAAGCACCTACAGAATGCTTATTTTGTGTTAATATAATCCTAGGTAGGTTGATTTCAGTACAGTTACCAAGAACCTCAAAGATTTTGATACAAAATCAAATTGTACTTTCCAGGTACTATTCCAGGAGGATTTACACCCACCTGCTGGGGAACAATATTTGTGTCTTTGAGACCTTGTGCTTTTATGCAGTGCACTGTATCACACTCAGGATGAACAGATGCCTCAAAGGAAGGGAATGATGGACTTGGGTAACCTCTGAGACTAAAATTACTATTTCACTCTTACTACTGAAGCCCAGATTGCTGTGTCTTGTAACTGATTACTTTCCATAGTTATACAATTTTAAGCTAAAGAGGCCCAATAAAGTTAAAAGCATTTGTTTCCTGTAATGAAAAAAAGAAAAAAAGATTTTTCACAAACAAACTGTTACTCTCACTTCCTGCAAAACAAAAATAATCTATTATAGGAGAGAAGATCTCTTTTAATGTGATTACACATCAATTTTTGGATGCAACTACAAGACAGCTTTATTTTGTATGTTTTTCCATACAAAACATATTTTTGCTTGAGCCTTATGTTTAAACAGTACAAGTAATTTAATAATACAGTTTCAATGTTCATATAAAATAAAAGCAGATAAGAAGACAAATCAAGGATGCATAGCTATTTGCATCTATATCCTGACTGTCCAACAGGGACTTAATGGTGCTGTAAATTTTAGTCTGTTTAAAAGAGTCAAGCTAAATATCAAATTGGACTAAAAGCAGTCAGATATCTGGAATACTGTAATTGAAACTTCAAGGATCTTGGTGACAAGATATTTATTTATATCTGGGCTTATGGACACTCATTTGTAATTATTAAAATACGGCTTAATAATCACTAAAACTTCACTAAAATCATCTCAGTTAAAATATTGGAACTTGGGAAACACTTGGTTCTTGAAAACGTAATTAAAAGCCAAAGAAGGTATCATATCTCACAGTGCTAATGAAAAATCTATCATCTGTTTCTATCAAAAATGTGAAGTGCCACTGAAAGCAGATGGGAGGAAGGAGAATCTCAATTTATTATTTGTGAAAGATATCACACAGAATATTTCAGAGAATTAAACACCTTTACATTAATTATTTTGAAATTCATGAAAGGCAATTAACACCATCAAGTAAGAGCTTGCTGGTGGAAGGACAGTTTCTGTGTAGTATTTCCCTAACTTTCAATATAAAACTTTGGGAAATCAGCCCAGTTTCAAGAAATGTCAGGTTTTTAAAAACATTTGAATAACATTTCATATTCTAGGATAAAAAAAGGTTTCATTAGAAAAAACAGAATAATCTCACAAGCTCATCTACCTTGATTCACAATGTCAGGAAATTAAAAAACTAGGAAACAGAAACATGAACTGAACCAAAGGACAAACTAAAGGTGTGTTTTAACTTATTAGACTTTAAAACTTGTACTGCTTTATCAATTGTGCTTACAATCAAGTAAGCAAATGGTCAAGTTTACATAAGCGTTATTATATTATTTTCTGTTTTGCCATTTTTGCCTTATTTGTTCCTTTTCCTTTAGGCACTAATCCAAAGATGCCCTCACATGTGCTTTAAATGTAAGCACATCCAGTTATCCTGAACAGGTTAATATTTTATGTGCTTTGCTGGATTAGCATCTAGATTTTTAAACTTCATAATAATCATAAAAAAGAGTGGTAAATCAATGGGGGAATCAATTCAATCCACTTCTCGAAGTATTGATGAGAAATCAAAACACTTATTATTATAACAGTTAAAGCACTGCAGAGTGCGTATATGAGTGCTCTCACAGCTTCACAGAGATTAGCATGGAGTTGTGAAGGGACCCACAAGGATCAGTGAGTCCAACTGTTAAGTGTATAGCCTGTACAAGGATCAAACCCATTTGATCATGATGTTGGTGTAATTAGCATCATACTCTGACCAACTGTACTCATCTCAGGATCTGATTGTGTTTCCAACAGACATATTCCAGTGGATTACTTTTATGCTTTCTGTTTTTGGCAGTGTTGCCTTTCAACCTCAAATGTGTTTTGATCCTGAAGACTGTCAAGGATGAAATAAAAGGGTAGGAAAGAAGGCAGGAGAGCTTTAAATTACATACTGCATTCAAGCATGTTTAATTATTGCTTTCCGATGGTCACTATCACAAAGCAGATGTGCAATCAATAGCTACCAAAGCAGCATCCATCTCATCCACTTACACAGGAGACAAAAGGGAAAAACATGCTATCTGCTCTGTAATCTTAGCATAACTTGAACTGTCAGGAACTGGTCATAAGTACTCTTAAAGTGACCTGCCCCCGACAAGGAATGATAGAATACTTTTGAATTTATTTACTAGAGGAGAATCTAATCTATCCGTAAATACTTAATTGTGACTAAATTCTACCACAAGGTTATTTTCCTATCTACCTCTTTATATGCTTGGGCAGCATGCTTTTTTCTTATTACTAAAACTAACTTTATGCTCTCTTGAAATGAGTATGGGTGGATACTGATTGTGAGTCAGAGGTACTGCTTGGACTTGGCTCTCTGGTCAGTTTCAAGGGTGCCTTCCTCATCCTCTCAGGGAGCTGCTGAGCAGGATGAGCATCTGCTCCTGACACCACAGTTGATGGTCCCATGTGTCACAGGAAATCACCAACTGCTTCATTTGACAGTCACTAGGAATTTGGAAAAAGGTGAGGTAGACATTTTGCCAGTCTAGGAACAGATTCTACCCTAACTCCACAGTGGTCTCTGAGTTAATGTAAGCTAGTGTCTCTAGCTGTATCAGCATTGAATATTTTAGATATGCTTTAGAATAACAATTTTTTTAGGGATATAGAACATGTTTGGAGCAAAAATGGTGAACCACAGTGTCCTGATAACTGTAAAAACCTGGGTAATGCAGACCCTTTTCTGTGGCAATTCCTTTCATATTTTCACATGCAAGTACAAATTTTCAGAATAACAGTGAAAATTAGGAACATTTTATAGAAGGCATACACAGATCCTGCTCTCAAAATCTCGTCCCATTTCTAGGCAGTGAAAGCTTTACCATGTTGGAGGTCGAGAATCAAATACAAAGAGTAATTTTGTTGACTGGTTCCCACAGAGCTGCACCACAGTGGGCTGGGAAGAAACAGCCACGACTACGCATAGTGCTGGGCACCCTCTGCTGGTTTCACAGCAGCAAGTCACCAGGCTCGGGAAATAGATATCATGAAGTGCAAGCAAAATCCAGGGAAGAAAAAACATCTTAACTACAAGTAAGAGTAAAAAAAGACGGATCAAAATGTCTTTCAAAAATTAAAATAAATAAACACCTGCAAAACTTTTTAGATTCTAACACAGCTATCTCAGCTGTTTCTCCTTATGGTTTCTATCAAACTAAGAAAGACACCCTACTCTCATAAAAAAGCATTCAGCATTTCCTGCATTGAAAATTACTTTTTTTCCCCTTTAACATAACTTTTATCAACATCATGGCTAGCAGTAATTTCTCCTTCGTTTACAAGACTCCTCCTGAGTGTTGACAGGGTTACATGTGACCCTTCATGGTCTGCAAAGCTGACATAAACTAAATTCTTACACATTTGAAATTACCAAAAGCAAACCAAAATACCAAAGCGTACCAGAGTTAACCCTCAGCAGCAGCCGGCTAGTTAGGCCCCAATTCTACATTATAAGCAAGTGCAGCCATATATAAATCCCAATAAATTCACTTAACATCCCTCACAAATCCTTCAGTTTCACAGTTCTCCTTTGGTCACGACCAACACTCTTAAAAACATTTTCAATCAGTAGCTAAGCATTAAAGAAAGGAATATAAAATCTCAGGTTTGTTACATCAGTAACAAAATCAGCAAGTGCACAGAAAACTTTTCAAATGCAACATTTGCACCTCTGTGAGAGGAGTTGCCATACAGTTTAATTTTCACAATAAAGAGGTTCTGTCAAAAGAAAAATCCTACGATGCTGACACTTGACAACTTGTGACTTCCTATGGATTTGATTAAAAAAGTATCCATCATTTTAAAATGCAGAATAACATATTATATCAACAACCACAGATAAGATGACTGAGCTTCAAAGATCTCTCCTTTTCTTGCCCACAATCCACTCCTCAGTCCCACTAGAAGAAATTTCCCAGTTCCTGTGCTGTTTGGCTGTTCATCTTTGCATCATCCTCCAAGTCCATTAAGGTTGTGATTCATTCACATGGAAATAAATGCAGAAAACATAATTTTTGAGAGAAGAAAGTTAATAAAGTACTAATGCATTTTGTCAAGGAGCACACTGTACACAGAATCAATGTACAGGTACACAGGATACAAAGTATAAAGATAAAAGGTAAAAGAATAAAAAGAAACTAATTCACATTTCTTTTTCTGCAGTTGGTACAGCCAGAAAATATATGTTCTTTTATAGAAATACCATGATCCAAGAAATATTTGTTAAATTTTTCACCACTAGAAAACAACAACTTTAATGGCTCTCTGATGAAGAGTATAGGATCCTCACCATATCCATGAGCAGGGGGTATGAACTCCTCTCACCACTTTTGCATTCATCAAGCTCTATTTTATGCAGGAGAGAATTAAATAGTGGAAAAGCAATAGTATTGCTCTCAAAGAAGCAACAGAAAAAGGTACACATGAAATGGAGCATTTGCCACATGTCACAGACAAGACCTAGCAGTTCCTGTACTGCACAGGTGCCAGCTGAGTTTAGGGCTTTGCTTGGTATCTCAAGTGCTCAGAACAAATATGGCAGAAGTGGCCACTCTTCACAAAAGGCACAACCAGCTGCTGACCTTGCAACGCATGTAAGGTCCCTGAGCTTCAGTACAGGTGATAATTAACAAGGGGAGCAACTCATCCAGCTGCTATTCTTGTCTTCCTAAATCCAGAGACTTGCTGCAAAGAAAGGTTCAAAAACTGGATAAGGTGTCCTAGAAAGGCAGGCTCTTTCTTTTTGCATGCTCCTCTTGCTGCACACAGCCTGAGAAGATGCTCTTTACAGGAAGTGTCAGCATGTTTTGGAGACATGTTGGGCTTTCTCTCTTAAGGTGAGGAAATAGGCTGCAGTGGCTGGGTAGACACCATTGCTCTATGTAGGCAGGAAAAGTATAGAGGAACAGTAAGAGTACATAGAAACTGTTCCTTCAAAACCCATCAAAACTTAACTTTCATACTGAAGACACTGGAAACCATAATATAATAACGAGCTTTGAAATGTTCACTTCAAAGTGTTTCTGCCAAAGAAAAGAAATCAGGGTGAAAATAAAAATTGGGAAAGTATTTCATCACTCCGGTAGAGGTTTTGTGCCTAAAGAAAAACACTAAATTTCCTATCTCAATGTCTTTAGAAATGGATAACAATGGCATCTGAAGGACTCAAAAGGGCACTGGAGGAGACCCAAGAACCTTGTTAGGAACAGTGATGACAACGAGATGTAGCACATTTGTGCTGGCTGTCAGCTAGCATGGTCAACATTACGTGAGGAATGGGAAGACAAATGCAGATGTAAGGTGTATTTGAGGTATCAACCAACCGAGAGTATTTTGGAAGGTCAGAACCACAAAAAATTTCAGAATTAACATTTGGCCTTTTCCCAGCAAGTGAGACCTTGAAGTAGGAACCCCCTGCCTACAGTATCTTCAGATAAAATTCTGTTCCAGAACAATCCAAGCAAGCACCTGCAGTGGTTTCACCATCTTTCATCTTTCTTGCTTGTAACTGGGTTCTCTTCAAGTAGAGCACTTGGTTCACAAAATCTGATTTGGCAGGAATTATGGTATTGAAAAACATACTAATTTTAAATACTTCTCCTATTTATAAATATTAAAAATGTGACAAAGTTCAGTGTAAAAATACTACTTTGCTGACTGCTGTAGTAATACCACTGTTGTGGCTAGAGTAGAAAAGAATCTTGATCCCAGGCTGAGCAGGGGCCTTGTGTCTATATGGCTCAATATCATTGCACTTTCAAGCCTGTGCAACTGGCAACACACAGCAGTTTTCCTGGACATATTTGCACTTCTTGTGGTATCTCACAGCCTGAGATGAAAGGTTGTGGTTGATGTTTCTTCTAGCCAAGTGTCAGAGTACTTAAGGTTTTGCCTGTCACAGTTCACCAGCGTATCATTTTCTATAGAATAAGACTGGGAACCTTGTATTCCTCTCATAACAAAATCAACCACCAACAAGAGTGAACTTTTCTTATGTATCCAACAATATTTTGTTTTGCTTTACTTTAAAAAAATAATACACCAAATAGTGTAAAAAATCTTGTGTAACCAATCCAATGTTTCATAGCAAGCTAGATTTAGAACCCCAACTAAATATTTAGATTTTTAAATATTCAACAGATTTTCAGAGATGGTGTGCACTTAAATCTGTATGAACATGAACACTCTCATATCTAACTGACTCCTCTGACACAGCAAAAATGGAAGACAAAAAAAGTTTGTGTCAGCTGCAGGAAGACCTTAAGTCTTAGCATGCAAGGCAAAAGGAAAAGTGAATACTGAAGTCAGTGTTTCTTTTCCTAGTGTAGACTGTAAATTCTCCAGCTAAGTTTTCCATAAGCTTCTGTAAAATGGACATATAAACATACACTGATAGTTCCACAATAACAAATTTAATGTATTGTGTGTTTTGGTGTTTGTAGCTCAAGTCAATGCTAGACTGTTACTGTAAGACAAGATGCGTAATTTCAAACCTGCATTCTAAGACACTTAATAGGATCCAGTTTTGGAATTTACAAAAAAAAAAAGAAAAAAAAAGTGAGCCAAAAGAACAATGAAATTTCTTGAGAAGGGCCACTAAGAAAATGTAATTTTTATGTAATTAAGTAAAGCAAATCAGACGGTAAAACAGTCCATGAATTAAAACCTTTCCAGTTTGTCTACTTTAATGTATCAAGATGAGAGGCATTTAGAACAGATTAATTCTCCAAGCTGGAAAAGGTGAAATTCTTCATAGCTTTCAGCCAATCTGTTGGTTGGTTAAATTTCTTCACTCTGAATAATTAGAATATCTGGTGACAAGGAGAGGAATGGTAAAGGAAAAATAAAGACTTTGGTATTCACTACTATGTACAAGTTGCATGGGAGAGCTCCTGAGGCTGCTCTAGCTTGTGCAGAATTTTTCAAGTTGCATACTAGAAAAAATGCCATTTTAGTGACATTCTTGAACATGCTAGAACCAGACTATCATGACAAATATATGTAATTTTGAATAAAATTTTTATTTCTCTCTTTTTTTTACATGTCATTCATTACTTCTATTCTGGTTAATACAGAAATATAAGAACCTTTCATGGAGAAGGAAATTTATTGAGGAGAGTTAAGCAGCACATTCTAAAATGAAATAAGAAAACTTTATTAACCTAGTGCATTCATTTTTTTAAAATCCTTTGAAGAAAAAAAAAGCTATTTAAATAAAACATAAACTTTCAAAAAAGCAGTATGTAGATGAAGAAAGCTAGAGGACATAATGGATTTTGAACGAAGAACAGTAATCCTGTATTAAAGGGCTGCTCTATGTGTTACAGTGAAAAGATCTACTTAGAAAGTACAATCATTTTGGGAGAGCCAGAAGGTAAGACCAATGCATTCAAATAGCTTTAATTTGCTTGCTTTCTTTCTCTATGAACTCTATGAATTTCCCAGCACAGGACTAGAAAAGTATAGTGCTTGCAAATTTTTCCAGACCTTTTATACAGTCTATTTCATCATACTCTTAGAATCTCAAGAAAATCTTTACAAGAGCTGCCTGCTCATAAATACTTGCACAGGAAAGAGATTTTGAAAAGAAAAAAAAGTTATCCCCTAGAGGACTTTGTGTTAAAAGCAGTAGAAAAATCAAGGAAACTAGAACGATACAATCTTCTATCACCTTCTTTTCTAAAGACCCCTAAAGAAGAAACTGAGACACCCAAGATAGAGTTTGAAATCCTGGACCTAATGAAACAGTCATGTCCCACTGGTAAACAAGTGAGGCTGTATAGCACATACTGTTTTAGACTAAAGCAGCATTATTTAAAATTCTCTAGCAATAACATGAAAGAATGTAACAACTTTAATCAAGAAAATGTTGTGGGTTTTTTTCCTGCAGATAGCATAGAGCAAGAGATGCTGAAACCAGCACTTGTCTAACTGGGATACTATTGAGAAATGCATCCTTTTAGCTACTGAGATAACTAAAAGTAATTAGTAATTATCTCTGTACTAAGTAGATATTCCTCAATAGCGGTGTTTGAGATCGGTGACTCACACAATTTGGTAATCTCCTTTTGATTTCTGTGATAGTTTTGCCTTAAACAGCATCACTCCCAGCTTCTCACTAGTGTCCATATTATAGTGATGCAATACACAGAATGTATAACTTATTGAACAGGTTATACAGGCATTAATCAGAACATCCTCCAATCAGCATTCAGAGTAGAACCCTGAACAAGGGCAGTATTTGAACTAGGAGCTAACACAAACAAGGAATAAAATAATCTTGGATTTTACACCAACATTTCAGTTTAGCACATTTCCTGCAAGTGAGATAGTTCTTCACCATGCTTTTGGCTGGGTTCTAAAGTATTTACTCCTTAAAGATATCCGAACAGGTGTATTAACACCTGTGTCAAGTTGTACCTCCAAGAACCTTGTAAGCTTACAAATATTTACACCTACCTGAGTTTTGTGGAGGGGTTTTTTAGTTGTTTGGATAGAGTGAGGAGGTGTTCATTTTTAACTGAGGTATGAGCAATGCAAAGAAAACTGCTCAGGAGTACTTAAAATCTTTGGATGCTTGCTTGCTTGTTAATTAGTAAATATTTAATCAGAATGCACACATTAACTTCTACTGAATCTAAAAAAAGAGAAAAGGTTTAGTAATGCTTTCTAAATGTACTTTTTCTCATTTCAAATTAGGCTAACAAGCTATTGCTGCTGAAAAAAACATGATCTGTCCAGTGGCTTACATAAAGACCTGCTCTGTACAGTATTTTGGTGGCTGCTAGAATATGCTATTTCATGCCATGTTCTTGTTTTCCACAGTGCTTCTGATCATGAAATGAGGAATGCAGGAACAAATCATGTATGAAGTGTACACACAGAAACTAGCGTCAGTATGCACACAAAACTTTAACATTACACTTCAATTTTTTGTAAAAATAAAATTTTATCTTAATCACTTCAAAGTTTTACATTCTAACAAAAATAATGGGTGCCTCACTCGTTTTATCAATTCATAGAACATCAGCCCTCCAAGTTCCTAGTTTTAATATGGTGTTTTTAAATCAACATGGAATTTGAGAGATGCAATTATTTTGCTTTTAATAAATAGAAAAATTCCAAACCAAACAGCAAGCATTTTAATTTGCTGTCAGTATTTTACTTTTAATCACAGATAGCTTTACCACTAGGGTCCTCAACAGTGAATTACCTGCACTGGTAGTCATACTGCACAAAAAATCCATGAGATGCAAGATAAAGACTTATGGTTGTCCTAGATTTAAACATCTCATTTATGCAACTGAATGACATAATTCAAAGCTATTTCTAACTTACTGTAAGAGGAATTCTGTGATAGAACTGCTTGACAAAATAATGTAATGCAAGCATATGAAAAAAATGAAAATGAACTGGACAAACTAGCACAACCTTCAGTAAACATTTCTAAAGTTGAGTGTACACTTACTATTTATGTATTTACACAACTGAAATGACAAAAATTTTCTGGAAGATCACTGAACCCAAAATTACATTTCAAATTCTACATGCCAAAATTTACTGTTTTTCTCTATATTTTTGTCTGAAGTTTGAAATAGGCGGTCCTTTTCAAAAGGACAAATTAAGGCACATTTAAAACTGCATTTCACTGCATTGTTGAATGAGATGTGATTATCTCAGAAACAGCATAAATCCAAAATATTTTTCCCTTGATCAACTGAGGTGGCAGTGGCAGAGCTTCCTTTGACTAGATGGAGGTGAATGCATTTTATACACTTTATTTCTACTTAATTACTGCTGTTATCAAGAAAAAGCTACATTACTTACAATACGATCTCTATTTAGTGTGGAAGTGACATTCAGATCCAAAGTCCCTGCAACTATAGCTTAGGTGAATCCTACCAACCCACATCTGAGTTAACAATTCTATATCCATTTAACACTCTTCAACTATTCACCCAGTAAGGATTTCTTGCACCGGCTTGCACACAATTGTAATGTTCTAGTATACAAATCAATACGGCTGTGAAGTCACCTGTGAATGTTTGAGAAACACATCAAGTCATCTGCTTTAAAGAATGTTTTTCTGCATTTCAACAGAAACCTTAATACATGCTAACGTGAACACATATCCATTATGACACAGATATGCACACAAAAAATCATTCACGAGGAATTTTGCAGCATTAAAACATTAAATCAGGGAGGGAAAAAAATCTTCAACTAGCCTATTTACAAGTTACAAAGCTCTCTGCCCATATTGTCTTCTTGGAAAGCACAAAATAGTCCCTTGTCTGAGGGCTTTAGTATGGTTTCCTTAGACAAGAAAATTTTAAATTAGCATTAATGACTTTAAAAGAAAAATGCCAGAGTACAGAATAAGATTAGTAAACAAGTGATACAACTAATATCACTGTTACTATGCAAGTGCTGAAATGTGCACTTTAAGCTCTGAGAAAACACATTCATCTGCAGCGGTACAATATACTTTAACAACCTCTTCATTTCTAAGAGTGCTTAGACTGCTAGAACTACCTCCTCTAATCTTTGGTAGCAGAGCATCTAAAAGATATTCAGAATAGGATATTCAATGAGACAACCCTATTTCATCAAGTTTGTGCAAGATAGAAATAAAAGAATAATGGCAAATACAATTTTACAACTTACCAATTTCAACAAAAACCCTATTAACAGACTCTCATCACTGACAAGAATCAGATTTTGGATCCTATACGCAAGTTAATACTCAAAGAGATACCATGAATTTTCTTTTTATTAGCTCTACTTGACTTTTCTTGACTATGAAATATCACGTACATACACTAATTGAATTACATTTATTGTGAACCCAAAGAACTTGTAGCAAGTAAGTAGAGTGAACAACATCACTGTGACAAGCCCTTCAAAGAAAAATGTAAGACTAGTTACAATTAAAGAAAGATGGCTTTTGCCATTCCGTTCAAATAAGCAGCTTCAAATTAAAAAAGAACATCTTGCCTCTATGCCTTTTAAAACAATCTTTCATCTACATAGTAAATGGCTTCACAGTGCATGCCTACTTATGGAAAGAAGTTGAAAGAAAAATCTGACTACTGCAAAATTCAAAAGAATCAGCAGTAGATGTCACAACAGGGAAAAATCCTTTAGTTATCTGAATCAAGAATAACAAAAAAGGGGAAGAAAGATTCTTTAATAATACAAATTACTAACAAAAAATTGTCCAGTTACTCTTGATGACTCCTGATATTCTGAATAGGTTTTAAAATTAAAAAGCTGGAGTATGACTTTTTACAAGAGCATGAAGGGATAGAACAAGGCGGAATGACTTTAAACTGATGTACAGCAGACTAAGATTAGATAGAAATTTTTTAATGTAAGAGTGGTGAGACACTGGAACAGGCTGTCCAGAGAAGTTATGGATGTTCCATCCCTGGAAGTGTTCAAGACCATGTTGGACAGTTGTGAACAACCTGGTCTAATGGAGGTGTTCCTGCCCATGGCGCGAGACTTGGAACTAGATGATCTTTAAGGTCCCCTTCAACCCAACCCATTTGACAATTCTGACTGTTCAGCTCTCCCATTATCAAGCACCAAAAAGTCAACATTACTGAAAAGACAGAGAATGAAATTTAGGATCCATTTCTACCAGTTTCAAATCAAATTACCCGAAGATGTGAGTTAGGGAAAAAAGTCAAGAGTACTTTCAGTTTGACCACCACAAAATATCCTTGGACATGGTCAAAACTGCTCAAACTGTACATTGAGAGACTTCTGTAATAGATTGGCTTATCTTATAAATATCTTCTATATATAAGTTTATTTTGTAATTTTCCAATTGTGTTAAATCATGCCTGTGCATGCCTCACTACAGGCTTGATTACAGTACTCTCATCTTGACTTACTCAGGCTAAAAGTTCCATAACTTCATAAAGTCATTTAAGTCTGAAGTGGCTCTAAGTATGTTATAGAGCTCTACTGAAGCAAAGGAATCTGATAGAATATATTCTCCTGAGTCTGTAACAAAGAAAAATACCACACATAAAAGGAAAGTGTACCAGTACTTCACAGGAAAAGGCTTCAGCAAAGAAATCGTGTCCTTGTAGCAAATGAAGGCTACATTTCATCTTTATGGATATAATGTTCTACTCAAATGCACTACAGTGAAAGAACCACAGCCTGTTTTAAAAGGTAAATAAATCGAAGAACTTGCTGATGCATAGTGTTTTCAAGTAAATGTGCGTGCCTAAATGCAATGTGTTGCCTGCAAAGCTACCCAAAATATCTGTTACTTATGTGAATCGTACATCAGCTTCTTCAGTTGCTAGAAACCACAACCTTTCACCACTACAGCAAGCTTTAAACGGCTAAGTCAGAACTGCTACCCAAATGCCTGGCCCCATCTTCTTTCTGTCCCAATCTCACTCTCCTTTGAAAAAGCAAAAATTAAAAGTCACTCCCATGAATCACATCAAAGTATTGGTCTGGGTGTCAGGACAGTCCCTTTCAGTGACATGTTGGTTTATAACGGCTTAATTGACAATAAAAAAGGAAAGTCTTCACTCCGGCTCTGAAACATTTAAAGCTTCCTACTGGCAAGTTAAAGAAACCAGACTGTTACACTAATAAAAAGTCCCTTCAAGTTTCTAAATATGGCTACCTTTTGGTAATACATACCTGCATGCTACATAATTTAAATAAGAAATAGAACAGTTCTAGCTGTAAACATAATGCAACTGAAGACTGTACAGCAAACTTTTATTCTACAAAAACATCAAGTGTTTAGAAACTGATGGTGTAACACATATGTACACTAGCCAATTTATTGATGTTTGAAAGATAATAACAAAGATAACAGATTCAGTAAATGCACTGCTCTATACCACTACCAACCAAATTGTTTAATAACTATCACCTGGTAATTTACCTAAATCTTCATACTATGAACAACTTGGCACACTGCTATCCCAGTTTAGAAGAACAATAGATTAACTTCTAGTTTTCAGTAGGATTTTAACAAAATGTTTAAAAAGTAAAGCTACTGCCAATATGTGCTTGATTTTGAGTATTTATTTCTCTGGTCTATGACTGAAGCCTTTTCAAACTGAACATATTAAAACGAAATAAAACCCCTTAGGTTCACAAAATATCCATAGAGCTATTTTGTGCTTTTGGACTTTCACACAATTGAATCTGCCTGACCAGAACACTTTGAGTAGGTGGTGCAGCAGCATCGGTTGAGCTCTTTGAGCCAGAGACAATACATGTACCTCAAACATTGTTCATCTCTACTCCGAAGACACATTCTGGCAATAAACACATCAGCAAGGTCCATTACAAAGCAGTGGTTATTTAATGCATACCTAATGACTACTACTTGCACAATAGATAACAATTCATTCAAGTCCACTCTTTCCAAGGGCTACCTTCATTAAGCTGTCTGTTTACTATGCAGAATAAAAGTCCCTGGAACTGAAAAACTCAACGATGACAGAGCATGAAAAAATACCCCACCTTCCAGAGGAAGAGGACTACACACACGAGTAACTTTCTTCTAGGTTCAAAGGCATGCTAATGCTTTACACTCATGTGATGTTTTCATACTTCCACCCCTTTGAGGGAAGCAGAAGGGGAAATAAAACTTGCATGTTAGTGCTTTAATGTTAAAGATCAAAAGCCTAATCTGAGCTAAAAAGTTTCTTTTACCAAAGGGGCATTCATGTAACAGAATCTACCCTTATTAACTTATTATGCAAGAGGAAAATAACTTTCTTAAAACTGAGTGAAAAGATGCTGTCAGACACAGAATTTGAACAAAACTTATTTTGAAAGACGGTGAAATGCACTTGAATGGAACAAACTGAAAATCTGACATCACCCTACAGCTTAATCTTTCACCGCCAATTGAAAGGATACACAAGCAGCAAAGTAGGTGAAACAGTAGAGAATAGCACTACTAATTTACCTAAGCAGCCAATTCATCTCAACAATTTAAAAAGAGGTTCAACTTCAATGTTATTCCATCAAAACACAACCCCTCAACTCTTATTTCTGTTAAAAACATGTAGGGTTTTTAGACCAACATCAGCTTTTTACTTTTCATGCAACATTTCTGAACTTTGAGTCATTAAAATCAATTAACCACAAAGTACTCAAACACTAACACTATCTATCCAGAACACCAAATATATTACAAAATAAGAAAATGCAAATATTCACTTAAGTTTTGGCTTCATGCATATATGCATTTTAAAAAGTAAGCTAGAATCCTACTGCATATTCTTACATATATATGTTCCACCTTCTAGAAGTAGTAAGAACATTGTAACAATGAGCATGAGCAGATAAATACAAGCCTGACAGTACTGCAGTGAAATAAGTTCTATCTTACTACCTAAAGAAGGTGAAAGGGAAATTTTCACAATCTAGTTTCATTTTAATTTTATTGAGGTGCCTACAGCATTCTGTGAGTGCTTGCACATACACAGGCACGCACAGAAAAAGTGGTATCTACAGTTTACACAGATATTTACATACATGTTATTTACATAAACTAATATGACTGCATGATCTTTGATGTAAAAACCATATGCTTCTTGCACATATAACTGTTGCATTGGTTTTACAAAAGTAATATAAACCTTTTGCAACAACTGGCTAAGCACATATCATTGCTGATTCCAAGTTTTTAGAGCTTGCAGGTTTTAAAAAAAATACAATACCTAAAACGCTGTTATCAAACAAATATGCTTTATTGGCATCTAAAAACAAAATGCACCCAACATTAAAATGTACTTTTTCATTTTTTAAACCCACTGCAGTACGAGGAACAAATCACAAACACTTACTTTAGAGAAAACAGAGACTATAGTGTAGATTTTACAAAATCACTTTTAATCTCTGTGTTATGCTCCTTAAGTAACATGGGCCACTTTTTTTTTTTCTGCCGAATTGTAGGAACATAAAATATCACAGCTTTATCTATACTTTAAAATTCTGCAGCAGCCTAAAAACACGGACAAGATACACCAGCACCTGTTTTCAAGTATAACAATTTCGATAGCCAAACTAAGGGTAGTATCTAAAAATTCCATTTTCTTCCATAGGAAGTCTTTGTTTGACAAGCTGTTAATTTATCATTGTGAAATTAAAAGCAACTGGGGGCAAGTTTATGCTTTACCAAAGAAATAAAATTTAAAAAAAAAAAAAAAAAAAAAAGCAAAAAACGTTTACCTACCATGTTCAAATTAAGAACAGTGTTCTATACAAGTCAGTTGTACAGTTATTTAAGTGAAAGATGAACATGAACATCAGATTAACTTAATTCTGGCAGACAAAAGTGAACTGCTACGGTCCAGTCAGCCATTTATCTATTACAGAGAGATGACAACTTTACAAAAGGTATCTTTTACCTACTGAGTGATGATTATGTCCCCTCAGTTTCTGTGCTTTCTACCACTGGTTCACTCTCTATATCAGCTTCTGTGTCACTCTTCTCTTTGTTTACCTCGACGGAAGATGTCAGTTTTTCATAAAGTTCTGGATCATCCTGCACCTGTGCAGTTGGTGGCTGACTCTCTGTCTCTGTATTTTCACCATTTACCTGGGGCATATCAGCTTTGCGTTGAGAAGTGGCCCCATCAAAATATTCAAAAACTCGTGGATGTGGAGGCGGGATCCAGTTGTTTGACATTCTGTCTCTTCCAAACCTATTTCCATTAATTTCTCTGCAAAAATTAAAATCTCTGTCATCCCTATCCCTCTGTCTTTCCCAGGGTCTTCTGCGGTCATCAAAATCTCTGTGAGCATCTTGTTCAAATCCTCTGTTCCAACTGGGACCACTTCTACTATCAAACCTATAGTTCACATGCCGAAATCTCTCTCTGTCTTCATGAAAGCCTTTAGGGCCACCATAAATAGGGAAGGCATGGTGCTCTCTTTCATCATAGTCTCCTCTCTGTCCCCAGTGCTTGTCTGAATTGAAACCAAAATGCTCTCTTCGGCCAAGGTTATCTATACTTGGTCTTCCAAAATTTTCTCTGACGTCTATATGTGGTCTTGGGAAGTGCTCTCTTCCATCTACTGGAGGCCTTCCTATACCCTCTCTTGGATCAACTGGTGGTCGTCCAACAGAATCTCTGACATCCACTGGAGATGGTCTGTTAAGATTATCTCGGTTTTCCACTGGAGGAAAGCGATAATCTCTGTCTCCCTCCTGTTGAATGTTATCACCTGCAAGTGGTAGCCTTTTCTCTGGATTAGAAATGTTATCAATATTTTGTCTTCCTGGTGCTCCAAAAGGTCTTTCTGTTTGATTAAAAATATCTCCTGGAGGAAAAGGACCTCGAGGTGGTGGTGGGTGAAGAGATGGTTCAAGGATTGCAGGAGGAGGAATAGTACGCTGTGGTGGCATTCCTGGCTGCATTAATGGAAACCTTGGTCCAGGTGAATGGGGCATTAGGCCTGGACGAATATCTATAAGAGGCATTCCTGGCATTCTTTGACTATTGATATTTAAATGAGGCATGTTTGGAACTGCAGCTGGATGCTGCATGGCCAGAAGTCCAGAATTATTTGAAATATTTGGTGGTGGCACTCCCATAAGTCCAGAACTAGTTGAAACATTGGGTGGTGGCATTATAAGAAGCCCAGAGTTGCTTGAAACACTCGGCGGCTGTACTCCTGCCAGAACTCCTGAGCTGCTGGACACACTGGGTGGCTGCATTCCAGTCAGGAGGCCAGGGCTGCTTGAGACACCAGGTGGATGAACTCCAGCTAGAAGCCCTGAGCTGCTTGAGACATTTGGTGGTGGCACTCCAGCCATAAGTCCAGAGCTACTTGAGGCATTAGTTGGCTGAATCCCGCCAGCAAGAGAAGAGCTACTGGAGACAGCAGGTAGCTGCATCCCTCCTGCAAGACCAGAATTGCTGGAAACAGTTGGTGGTTGCACTCCTCCTACAAGTCCAGAGCTGCTTGAAACACTGGGTGGCTGTACTCCCCCTGCAAGTCCAGAGCTACTTGAGACAGTGAGTGGCGGCCCTTCTCCAGTAAGCACAGAATTGCTTGAGACACTGGGTGGCTGCACTCCTCCAACAAGTCCAGAGCTACTTGAGACATCACTTGGCACTGAAATGCAGCAACAAGAAGAACAGTTAACAAAAAATACCAGTGTAAAACGCAGCATTCAAAACAAAATGCGGTTTAATCCATGTTCAAGTAATGCATACAGTGATGATACTGCTGACAAGGTCTGCCCCAGTTTCTGTAACTAATATATATTATTTCAATCACATTGATGATATACAGACATTATGCCACAGAATTGCATATCTCTACATAGTAAAGACTGTACAGCAGTCCCCAAAGCCATCACCCAATTTATGCAATGAAACTATTAAAATCTTTGAGGAAATTCTATAGATGTTATACTATCCTATCCTCTCCTGCTCCTTTCCATTGCTACTTGTGCAAACTGCACTTTTAAGAAGTTTTCTTATGGGTTCCCAGACTCAGCTTTACTTCTTGAGTCTATGAGAAAAACATATTTTAGCATAAGCTGCTAGAAGTCAATGGTCAGACAATTACAAAAGTGGTTCTCAACACTTCCCCAAATAAATTCAGAATAATACCCTACCCAGCCCAAAACTTCCTATTCTGTAGTTACTAGCTCAATGGACTATGATTTGCAAAAATCCCTCAGAGTGTGATGCTTCCTGTATATAATCATATCACATAATGAAAACATTTTTTACCAGATCTATTATTTTCACTAGAAGAAATCTGAAGGTCTGTAAGATGTGATCCTTTGTCATCTGATTCTGGTTTGTTGATTGGCAGGGGATTAAAAACACTTCCAGCAGACAATGTTGGAGTAGATAGATTGCTAGTAACTGTGCCAACTGGTAGAACAAGGCCAGTAAAAGGAACATCCTTCATCGTCTCTTGTGCAATTGGTAATGGAGGCTGTACTAAAGCTATAGAGAAATAACAGAAGAGTATCACAGTAATCATATAGTGAAACCTTCAAATTTAGTTTGGTAGAAGTCAGGCTGATAAATCAAAAGAAGTTAAATTGATTACCCTCACTGGTACGTTTTTTGATAATAAATTTCTTATTCTCAATCAGCAATGTAATAGTTAGAGATCATGAACTGTGGGCAAACCTAAGCAATCTAAGCAATCTAAACCTAAGGACTCTAACATATCTTTAAATGTTACATGAATACAGTTAGAATGCTAAACTAAAATAAATTATTATATAGTATTCAGTGACTAAGACCAAATAATTCCAGTAACAGCTACACATGTTAGAAAGGCCCAAATATTGAACTGTGCACACAAATAATTAACAATTTGCCAGAACTTTCTTCAGTAACTCCACATTACGTATAATTTTTTAGTCTACATTATAAGCTCTGTAAGTCTTTTTCTCAATGCCTGCTTAAACCAGCTAAAAAACAACTTCTGTGTTGCTATTTCCTATTACACAGGATTAACTTGCTTTTGATCAAATAACAAGGAGCATATAAACAAATTAAACTTTTCATCACACACAAACAATTGTTAGAGCAATCAAACTTACATGTTGGAACAACTGGTGGGACAACAGGTGGAGGAACAACAGGTGGTGGGACAACAGGTGGAACTGGAGGAGGCATATAACCTATACGGAAAAAAAGTGACAAATGATTACATGAAAACCACATGAACTTTTGCAGTAAAAGACTGCCTACATTATTTATCCCAAGAAGTTGCACTGCTGTACACTAAGAAAACAACAAATTAATAGGAAGAGGCAAGTGGTTATTGTTTTCAAAAACAACCCCATCTTCACTACAGGTGATCTGCAGGCGCATCTTTAAGTGACACTTGTCAGCAGTATTCAAAGAAGAAAATCAAGAGTTTAAAACTTTGCAAAAGCAAGGAGATTGATTTTAAGTATTTTTAAATTTTAATTTTTTGCAAAGGTAAAAAGCTGTGATTCCTACTCTTAGCCAAATACATTGGTAAAAATAATACCAAGTTACATATAAGTAATTTTAATCTGGTATGAAATTCAGGAGTCAAAGGCCAACTCACACAGATAGTAACCAGTAGCTGACAGAAAACTGATGTACATAGAGGCACACGAACTGCCTATGCTCATTACACACTGCATTTTGTTTTTACTGACTTACCTGGAGGTGGCTGTGCAGGGTTGAAACTTGCTCTCAAGAAGGGTGGAGGAGGAATTGGGCTGTAACCAGGAGGAGGGACAGACATTGTGACAGGAAACGCAGGTGGAACCAAGCTAACAGCAGGCACAGCTGGAGCTACTGGAATCTTTTTTTCATGGAAAGAAAAACAAGCAGCTTCAATACTTAACAGTATTCAAGGACATTAAAAGGAATAAACTGATTTAACTGCAATTCACATCAAGCACTAAATGTACTAAAGGCTTTGTATATATTTCAAACACTGAAGAATTAGATTGCATTCTGAAATGCTACACTATGGGCAAACAAGGACACTGGACGAATCCAATGTTATCTTTACTTTATTCTCAGACAGCCAAAACCATAGTTTTTAACAGTATGTCTATTCGAGAATAAAAATGTACCTATCACAGAGGGGTGAATGCAGAAACGCAGACAGAGAAAAGGAGGTAAAATGTAGATAGTGTAGCAATTTGGAGGCACCTGGAAAACAGTGATTCCACTATCTAGAAAAACTTGAGTATTTTAGAACGGTACTGGAAAATTAAGTTTAGTGTGCATAATTATAAGGCTAATCCTGATGAAATCCTGAAAATTATTTAATTTCTGTTTGCACTATGCATTTTGTTGCAGTGCATCATATTTACAATTATGTAATTAGAAGCAGTATAAATGCAATATATACATATATATTTAAATATATACTGATCACAGTGTACATTAGGAGACAGCTGAGATAAGAAGACTGAGGACAGATTTTGCAAAGAGGAAAAAGCTCAAAATTCAATTCAAGGAAGTGCAAATATCTTAATATTCATATTATTTTATGCCAGTTCAACAACCAGAAATGTCTATACGCATTTGGAAAGATAAAATAATATAATGTAAGTACAAAAACTTTTGTATTAAGCAACTGCATAAAACTAAAGATTATGCTCAACCATGGCAGCTATTCTAGTCTAAAAAATTGCAGAGATGAACACTAATGAATGCAGGACTTAAATCAAAAATATTTTATGACTTAAACTCAGCATTAAAGTTTACCTGTGTAGAATAAAAAGTCTGCCCACCAGTTCTGTGGGGCTTTTGCAAACTCAGACAATACCAACCTGTAGCATAGTGACTGGTTGTGTGTATGCTTCTGTCTGTGTTGTAATAACGGTGCTCTTATCAACTGTAGCACTCTGCGTCGTTTGAGTATTTTCCTTAGCAGCTTCTGAGCTTCTCGCTGTTTCCCACTCTTTAAAAATGATGTATTTTATTATAAAAAGATAATTACTATGTTATTATTGTTTAGATATTTAAAAAGCCCTCTTCCCTCTTAAACAAAAAATTTGAATATAGTATCTACAGAGATTCATTACAAATAGCCCTCAAACTTATTATGAAAAGAAAGAGTGTAATTATTTATTATTGTGTATTTTAAAGAACATGAAATATCTTTATCTACCTGCAATGTGTTTAATTTTGCCTGTATACAAACTGATTTTTCAAAACTTGCCAAGTTTATTCACCAATCATTCTGTTAACCATTTGCAGTATAGAGTATGCTTCTGTTTTCTAAAAACTCCTGTAGCCAATATATATATGTTATCACTTGGCAACTGTATAATGAGAAAGAATCCTGATATTAAAGAAACTTCACCACAACCTCCATTTCTTCCATCTGCCATTTCTTCAAAAATTTTGTACTTTAAGTGTAATATGGTAAATGAATTTCAGTAATGTTACATGTTTTCATTTTTGGCATTTATACTCAATGTTCACTCAAAAGATTATATTTTGACCTGAAGAATCACTGTCACTATTGCAAAAGTCTTCATCTACTGTTTATTTTGGTATACGTCTGTTTCAAGAAAATACAGTACAAGTAAATTTTCATAAACCTAACAAACTGTTCAACTGTTTGTTGTACTGAAGTAAGTACTTCAGAATAAGGTCTAACACTACTTTTTTTCCTGTTTCTCTGACTTTGTGGAAAAAATACCATAAGGTTCTGCTAAGCTGTGCCTATCTGGACAAGTTCTAACTTCAGCTTACGTCTTATACCTGAATATAAGACTTTTCTAATCATAAGTAGATACCAATTTCTACACAAATTAATATTTCACATACCAGTGGACAAAAAGTTCATAACTCTTAAAATATGCTAACCTTTATTAACTGGTGTAAACTAATTACCCTCTGTCACCAGTTCTTTGCTGTCATGACAATCAATTAGTTATTAATCTAAAAATACAATCTAGATTTCATTATTACAGTGACATTCATACTGTAAACAAAGAGCTAGAAAAATCTACATAAGTGGAAAAGGAGTATGTATTTCCTAAACAATAAATTTTCTGAGAATTTGCAATTACCAAAATAAACACACTGTCTAACTGTTAATGCCTGTACCTGTGTTTACTGTTTCCTGGTCAATCATGCCACCTTCAGCAAAGCCTTCCAAATCATCCAATTTCACTTTCTCCCATGGAATATAGGAAACTCCCAGATCCACATCCCAGAATTGCTTGTATTCTGTTTTCACACCTTTATTCAAAGCCCAAGCAATCTGAAATAAAACCCAATCAGACAATCTGGTTAAATCATATAACCTGGGAACAGAGCATTTCAGATTATTTCCTTCACATTTCTGTCACTGCACATCAATCCCCAGCGTCTATTAATTAAAAGTTTTAACAATGTCTGGATTTTAAATGAACCTGAAAGAAGTTTACTTGGCCTCTACAACAAGTACATGTATGATTAATTACATCAGAAAGCTTAAATTTATTCTACATCAATGCTAACATATTTATGAGGAGATTAATAATACAGTATTTCAAGGACTTACCCTAAAGTATCAAGCAGGTAGAAGAAGCCCCCATAACATTTAATTAAATATTTAACTCTAAGACTATTATAAAATTTAATATTAAGTGACAAATGGTCAGGTACACGATTTATACTTTATGTACATGAAATCCAAGTGTTTCCTAAATATCATAATGTAATTTTTCTATCTTTCAAAATGTCTGTAAAAAGCTGCATTTTACACAGAGAGAAAGCATTTTACACCTCCCTGTTCCAATTCTTCTTGTCTATATTGTACATTTGAATGTACATTTGAAATCATCATAGTAGAATTGTACTGTGCTTGAAACGGATGGCATCCTTAAGATCAAAATCACCTACCTTAATAATTTTAGATCCAATTTTATATGACCCAGAACTAAGTTTCTGAAGAGCACGATATGCATCTTGTCTATGTACCATACAGACATAAGCACATCCTCTTGGGGGAATCATCTATGGAAAAAGAGCAGTGGTCTTTAAAAGTAGGAAAATCAGTACTTCAGATAATTTAACGACACTAATTGAATACCAGTGCTATAGAAGGAAAGGCTTATGCTGTAAACAATTGTTACCTTGAACAGCCATATTAACAAGTCTGGGCATCGAGAAAACTTAAGAGTGATACTGGCAGGCTACTTCAGTTACAACATTTTCAAGAAGCAGCAGCAAGCTGAAGAATGAGTGTTATAAATGACACGAAAGATTTGAACAAGGAGCAGACAAAAACTGGGAGCAACATTATGACAACTTCAGAAAAGCAGAGGTTGCTACCTCTTCTTAAGCTCCAAATTCTCTGCGATAGCAATAATGTCTCATAGAAGAGCAAAATAGTGATTACAAGTAGATTCCATTTTTAAAGGGTAGACTCCTCATTCCTAATGTGTTTTTTTCTAATGTTTTATTGTATTTATGTATGTATAGCATGTTTTCTTTATTGTATGACATAGCATGTAACCTTTGCAAGCTTACATATCATGTATGATAATTGCTTACATCCATTTTAGTCAAAAATCTTGGTGTGTTTTTACACTGTTTAAATGCATACAGTAATATAACAAACATGAAAGATGACAGACTGTAAAGATATTTTATAAGAACTGCATTAAGTTATATATTGTTATTCTAGGTACTTGAGCTTTGTGGAATGCAGAGGATGAACTATCTACAATATGGTTTGACTTTGAAATATAACAGGCACTGGGACATGTATGGTTGTTACATTACTTTCCTTAATTGATAGGCCCTGCAAATCAAAATGAGGTTTGAATGTCTGGCTATGGGGCTGGTTTTTTCACTTGTGAAACTTTTTAGAAGATTCTGTAAAGTCACAAAAAGTATTCCTTATTAATTACATATTTAAATATATTAACATGACAAGAAGACAGTAAAAGTATTATCTGAAATGAATGAAATTGCACAAGAAGCATTTTAAAACTGTTGAAGCAAGAGGAAAGCCCAGATTTCTCTCATGTAGATAGATGTGCTCTTTTAGGAGAAAAATACTTTCTTTTGAAGCGGAATTGTAGGCATCTGAGGTACTAAACACCTGACTCTAAATTACTCTAATAATGAGATCTGTATCTCCCAATTATAAGCATCTTTTTAACTGTCACGTTTTAGAATAAACGTCTGTTTACAGTACAATTTCTTTTCTTCTAAATGTTTTATCGAGAAGGATTCTACTTAAGGAATCCTCTGTTTGGAAAGTAACCAAGAACAATGTGGATACATATCTGTAGATGTCTTTAGGCAAAAAAAAAAAAGATACCTGTAAACCAGAACAATCGTAACTTTTCGGTTAAACCCTCGTTTAAAAACTTTATAAAGTGCAAGAGCTTAGGAAGAGCCTTTTTACGTTGAAGTGTACTGTCTTTAGTGCTTCAAAAAAGAGTAGATCAAAACCAGGTGGCAAATACCATGGCCACAATTTTTAACTGTGATGGAAAAGTCTCCTAAGTACAAGTTTACACAGCCATAAGGAATTCAGAGGCTCAAGCATGCTTAAGTTTCTAGTCTAAAATTCCTAAAAAAGCATAGCAACAGGCTTACTTACATTAATTGACTCTATTTGTCCAAATTCTTCAAACAAGTTCGTTAAATCTTGCTGTGTAGCCTTCTTGTCTACTTGACCTACCCAAAGAGTAGTACTGCACACTGTCAAGAGACACATTCACATCAATCAAAATACTGAATGTCAACTTATGAAATACTCTATAGCACAAATGTAAAAAGTTTTGTAACTACCCAGGAATCACTGATAAAAACACAAGAATAGTAAATCTATTACTTACTACATAGAGATTAAGTATATTAACAAAAATGATAAAGGGTTAAACACCACCAAACATATTCACGACAAGTGTTCGTTCTTCTTGTTTCATTTTCTTTTAAACAAAATAGTTGTTTCCATAGAAATAAAACTGCAAAATTCTGTAGATTTTCAGCTAAGGTAAACTGAATTACAAGTTACTTGTGGAAAAAAAGCCAAAACATTTCTCTTTTACTTTCCATTTAAAAACCCATGCCTTTAGGATTTATGTCAATTTTAACAAAGTAAGACTAAGTTCTAAGGGGCTAAAAGTGTATTACAGATGGAACTTAATACTGCAGTATTATGCACTCCATTTTCACCTGAAAACAGCAGCAATACTACTAATTTACCATGGGCAACAACTTGGAAAGATAAACTTATCTGAGGCCAATCAGGCTGAAGACATCCATGATGATTCTTGTCAATTCCACCACGAGCCCAGATCCCTGCCTTCCCAATGTCCACCCATCCTCCTTGTCAAACATAAACACTCACTGACATGAGCTAAGACTCTTTCTCCCATATGAACATGGTTCCAATTCCTCTGACTCCCAAATATTGCCCAATCTATATGCAGAGCTTGGATTTCTTGGTCTGCTCTATCCTTGACCAAGCAAATATTATTTCTTCATCATTATCTTGATACATCACATCTCCTTTCTGTACCAATCCTGGTGCACTAAAATGGAAACCAGAGCTGTGCATTCTGTCAACTGACATTTCTAACTGACATCAGTACTCTGCAGTGCTGAGAATGACCAGTTGTAAGATTTCTCTTGGACAAAACTTGTTCCTTACATGCTTGTAGATATCCCTTTCATATCTCATGGTGTTAATCTCTATGAAATAATTCTTCAGACCTCAGCAAGTAGTAATAGCGGCTGTCACTGCACAAATTTCATGAAATAGAACACTTATCAGGTGAATTATTTATTTAATCACTCACCTCCCCCCAAAGTTTCCACTCTTCACTTAGCCTACTTAATATCTCCTTTAAACTTCACAAGACCTCAAATACTATTGCTGTTCATCAGGTTATTTAACATCTCTGTCTCTCAGCTCCTAACCATTCTGATTATAGCTCCCTGCCTTGTGGACTGCTGGGAGAAATCCACATCATAAAACCGATTTGTCTCTTTCCATGCGAAAAACCAGAGAAGAAGTGGAAAAAAGTTCATCTAAACTGTAGTACAGTCCTCAGTTTAAAGTCACCTTGGAATGATATAAAATATTAATGCGAAGAGAACAGAACACTCTTTCCTTTACAAAAATGAGTTGTCAGCTGCTTATTTTGTCAGATAAACAACACAGTTCTAAGACACAAGATAAATGAAAAACTATAGCAGAAACAGTTTATAACCTATCTAAACAAAATTAAATTCTCAAAATACATTCCCTTTGATTTAGGAAACTGTGTGGAGGAAGCTATTTTTCTTCTTACTACCTTCTTTTTTTTTAGTATGTAAATTCTCTGTAGAAATGAAAGCAGTGCACAGCAGCACTCTGCAGAGGCTGAAATCCACTTGATTTTTGAATACTTTCTTAAGATACCACCATTATGGTCTGTCTTACTCTATCAAATTCCACCTGCTTTGGCGCTACATTCTTTTGAAAATCTATTTAAAAAACAATGTAAACGTTTTAAAACCCAGGCCTCTAAGATATCGATCAAAGTGTTTGAAGTGTGCACAACACATTTCAACATTTTGACAATTTTCAGATCAACTGCTGGACATGTTCAAATGCCAAGTTAAAGACAGTATTAAGGAGAAAGAAGATCATAACTTGGAGACAGCCCTTGCTGCTCCTCTCTTTAGAAGCAAAATCCATGGTGCAAGTGTGAGTAAAAACATCAGAGAACAGTATGATACCTGCTCTTGTCTAAGACAGCATGATGTATTTAAGCTGCAAGAAACATCAGAAATTAAACTCATAAATACGTAAGTAGTGAAGATAAATCTTGTTCTGTCAATGAAAACAAAGCCTTTTTTCCATTTAATCCTTCCATTTAAGCAGCTGCCACTCACCGCTTAGTGTCTTTGACCGTATAGGAGGCAATCCCTTTTTCTGACGTTCTTTTTCCCTTTCCCTAGCCCTTCTTTCACTGGAGTAGGATCGAGATGACTTTCTCTTCCTCTCTCTTGATCTTGAGCGTGAACGCTTTCTGTGTTTCCGCTTACGAGAACCAGACCGTGATCTAGACCTCCGTTTTCTTGGTGACCTACAAAATACTTAATTTTAGTATGCTGAGTTTAAAAAATACTCTGACTTAGTTGTCTTTCAGCTACAAACCTTAGGCACTACATAGATATTTCCATTAAATTCACTAAAACTGCTTCAGGAAAAAAACCTTAATGCCATTTGCTTGAGGAATAGAATATACATCTTAAAACAAAACACATCCAAAATGTTCTCTACCTACAGCACATAATTCTCTGGCACAGACAGCCTGTCCAGCTGGCTAGTGTTTGTTATTTCTGTAACCTGAGCAGATCTTAAAAAATTTCAGTTGAACCACAGATACGGCAAATGAACTGTCATACCAAAAGTCTGCAACTAACACACAAGTATTTAATGAATATATCTTTTCGTTGCCAAAAACTGCTTATGACAATTTGGAAAAATACAGAATTAAGACTGATAATCACAAATTGCAACTTTTTTTCAGAAAAACTTCATTTACTTAATAAAGGTAATTACAAAACCTTGAACGAGATCTTGAACGAGTTCTTGATCTTGAACGAACAGTTGATTTCTTTTCTTCTTGTTCAAAAATCTCTTCTTCAGCAATATCCTGACCTTCATCTATATCCATGTCCTGAGGTTAGACACAAAAGATGTTCAATAACACTTTAACACTTTATATATACACTCACAATATATATGACTTGTAATCATGTTTGTATGTGTTTTTCTTTCAACTTCTTAACAAAATTTTAAATAGTTTTACCTGTTGTTGAATATCTATTGAATCATCTACATTTGCTTCCACTTCTAAAAATTGCTGTTGACTACTCCCTTGTGATGGTGATGCGGAGTGCTCTGAACCAAAATTTCCTTCTTGATTCTCCTCAGGGCTCGCCTAAATAACAATTAATAGTACACCAAATAGCCTCTTGCAATTACAAAGGTAATACCATATGAAAATAATATTCCCACTTCCCATTTCAATAACATGAAACTGAACTGGTATCAATCCATTCCATTCTGTTTTTATGGCATCATCCTTAAACACAAAACTTTGAAAAATTAATATTCCTGATTACAAAAGATTAGTATCTATGTGCTAAATCAAAAAACTACACTACACACAAAGTACACAATTCTCTGCTTAAATCTGCTGCTTTGGAACAGAAATTTACAGAACAAACAAGGCAGTAGCCCTGTAAGACACCCACTTGTCCCCCATGCATACGCATTAATAAATGTTATTTTGATACTAATATAATAAAAATATTTGCAATACCAATCAAACTAGTTAAAAATTTTACACTAGTCTGAACTTTTTTACAGTGCATGATTTCAGACAAGCAATTACTGAAAGATAAGGAAGGAAGCTATGTCATTTTTGTCAAAAATGGCAATTTCAAGAGATCTAACAAAATAAGCAGTTTTTAATAAGCACCAAAATTAATGAATGTGGAATATTCAAGGTGTTGATGATTTCTAGAGAAAAAGTTGTAACAGCCTACACACTGCCTGAAAGTACAGATTTGGGAAAAAAAAAATCTCTAAGATGCAAGATAAATTCAAGAACTAGAATAAATGAAATTAAAGTACTCAGAAATTATATGAGAACAATTTTGAAAAGTAATTAAAAAAATCTATAATCCATTACTGCAGGTAAACATTTCAGTGATTCTCACCATATTTTAACTTTTAATTTAAAAAATCCTACATGTTCTATGTGCCCAGAGAATGACAGGAAGTTATCAGAATGACTAGTAGCAACAATTTTATCTTTGTATTTTTTAAACATCTTATAACAAGTTTGTAAAGGAATATTCTACTATAATTCAGTTAATTTATTTGCCTTCTGACAGAATGTTTTGTCTCATTTTCCTTGTATTTAATTATTCTTCAAACATCTGTTCCTTGATATCAATGCCTGCAATTCTTGTTGCTCTTTCTGTTTTTATCTTCTCTCCTCCTTTCACTCTGCTCCTCATCAGATCTCTAATAATTTTGTCTTGTGCTTTATCTTTCCTTCTCTTTGATCTTTATCAATGAAACTTACACATGGAATTAAAGAAAACATTACCCATAACATACTGCATTCACTACAAAGTAGTTCCAGCAGCACTTTGTATCTTTTAGCTGTTATCAAGGTGAAAATAAAACTTTCTCTGCACAGTGACTAAACAAGACTGGATCTGAAGGGAAAATTCAACAGCTCTTGTAATAGACAAGTAAGGGGAGAATCAAGTAAATGTTCTACCCATGAATGTATTGTAAACTTTGATTTTGCTTATTTTACCATAAGGTAGGCATTCAATATTTTTATTTTTAAATTAAACAGTTCCTTTCTAATATGACACATCAAAAGCTCCTCAAACAGGTAATTTTTCAATGGTTTATTCCTTTACAAGATTTTTAGTGTTTAAAGACAGAAATGGCTAGATATCTACCAAGACCCAAAACTATTTAGTCTGTAGCTATGTTGTATACTCTTTTTCATTTACTACACTTAAATAAGAAATGAAAACAAAACACCATAATAAAGCAATAAAGAAACAATATCTAGTAAAAATTAAATTATTAAAGTCACAAGTTCAAAGCTTAAATGGCATCCTTGACTGAAAGCTGAGCTTCAGATTGAAGGCTCAGGCAGTGGAACAGATTGTTCAGGGAGGAGGTGGGGTCACCATCCCTGGTGGAGTTTAAGAGGTGTCTGGATCTGGGCTGGTGATGTGGTTTAGTGGTTCAGGTCTTACGGTGGCAGTGCTGGTTGACAGCTGGACTTGATGATCTTAAGGTCCCTTCCAGCCCTGACTATTGCCATTGCATAGCTTGAACTAAAGTCTCCAAGAGATGCTTGTTAAATTAGTGATCCCTTGTCTTTTCTTTCAATCTGAGACTTCTATTTTCCTGTGAAACCAGATCCAAATACTCCATAGTAAATCCACTTTATACCTGGCCAGGATCAAGACAAAATACTTCTATTTGTTTTGGTTTTGTTTGGTTGGTTTTTTTAATGGGATCAGGGGGGGAGAGAAACCATTAAGTACTGAGGACTAATCTCAGTAGAAATAAGCCAAGTTACTTCAGCGTAGAGAGGACACAACTCGTACAGTTAAAAAGGAAACTTGGGGTATCTCAAGCACCAGTTCTTAATGAATAATTATTCAGGAAATATGTAACTCTATTCTTTAGCTCAGATTCTTCAACAGAATTATTTCATCAATTTTTAGTCAAGACATAAAACCTGGGGAAATTAAAGTTACCCACAGTCTCTATTCTGTCCTCCCTTCAGAGACAGGAACATAATCACTTCGCTGTTCATTTTATTCCTTCTGCAAGCATGGGAAAGCATTTTCTTTCCCATATAAAGAGTTGAACAGCCAAACCACAGTCATGTCTAACATAGCTAATAAATACTCTTCCCTAAGAGAAGCAAAATGTACTCTCCACACATTTGGTTGCGGGTTTTTTCCCTGCCTTAAGCACTTTTTCCCACTTATCCCACCTACTCTGCAAGCTTCTGTTACATGGTCAGCTAGTGACAAAGACTTTAATGATACAAAAACTGCCAGTAACAACACAGTTTTTTTTTATCCTGGAATATGCTTCTTTAAATCAGAGAACATAAATTACTACAACAGCCACAAGATGGAGTTCTTACCTTTGGAGGCTGCTGCTGCTCCAGAAGCTGTTGTCTGAGATGTTCTAAATTTTGTTGCTGTAGCTGTTCAGCTAGTTGGTGAAAAAGTGAGTTGTTCACAGATTCTGGTACTAATGGCCTAAAATGAAATAACTTAAATTTTAAAAAAAGCCTTCAGTTTTTCTCTTCATTTAAACAGTTAGTAAATAGGTCTTCACAACTGGGTTTCTGTTTAACTAAAATGTAAAATAATGATGACAATGGAGCTAGCTCCACCTCCTAATATCATCACAATCCCATCAACTATAAATATAGCTATAAAATGCAAAGAACATGCTAGCTTTATCCTAAAGTCAAAAAATATTCTGGCACACAGACTTACAGTAAAATATGTATGTTAATTTAGAAAACTGTCTTTTCCTACTGTTTTAGTGTACTTATGCTCTGAAATAAGTATTTGCCTTACTTAATCCTAGTTTTCAACTAGCATCAGGCAAATTTTAGCATTTTCCATAAGAAACATAGCTTTGTCTTACAACTGAGAAGAGGGAGTTTCCTTTTTAGGCTCTTCATTTTGTTCAGATTCTTCCCCAAAGTCAAACCTGTCCATCAGCTTCTAGGAGAAAACAAAGTAAGCATTACTGAGGACTCCTTAAATGTCCCTTTATATACATTTCCTTTTCAATAAGAAGATGCTCTCATCTTTCAACTTAAAAAAACCCCCAAAAAACAAAAAAAAAAAAAACAAAAAAACCCCCCAGTTTGGCAAATAACGTGAATAGAAAATTACATGTCATACTGCTATTGCTACCAAACTCTTGAGTGCATCAAATCTTGGCCCAGCTTTCCTGAGCTCTGCTGCAACAACTACATGTTCTTTCCACAGTAACTAAGAGCTACTTTGGAGTAAAGCTTAAAAAAAGATTAATTTTATGTAATGGTACCTTTAATTAGAAGAAATTACTATGAAGAGGCCAACTATTCAATCCTTTGGTAATCATCAAACTGCTCTGCTCATATCAAGAGAAGACCTACAGCTTGATAACTTCACAAAGAATTACTGTATTTTCACACACATGTGTCATTTAGACAACCTGAATTCCTTCAAATATACTGCTCCTTGAAAACAACTTCTCACATAGTCTGCAAAAAAATCAAAGCAAGCAGTTACCATGTAAGAGGATAATCCTTCTAATGGATAAAAAGAAAAGGTATCTGACAAGGAAACAAACTTGGATAAACTTCCTGTGTTATCAGTGAAGATGTCTGAACTGGAATTCTGCTTAAGTAAAGAAGTTTGTCTATTAACTTTAAAAAACTCAGAAGTATTTTAGTAGCACTTTACTTTCATGAAGAGAAAAACTAAGGAACAAGGAGAAGAAATACAACAGATGTTTTTTGTCAGTGAGATTGCCCTTTTTCACTATTTAATCATAGAACCATGCTATTAAAGCCATGCCCGTGCATCTTTACACACCTTGGAAATTTTCTGAAAAGCAGAGCTAATGCTATACTACCAACTATCCTAACTTCTCCTCAAACCTTAATCTCAGAAGAAAAAAACCCAGAGGATGAGAATATAAAGCAGCCATTTTGAAATGCTAAGGCAAAAACATCTTCGGCAACAAGCCCCGACGATTCAGTAACCCATTTCCTTTTCAGAATAATCTATTTACTCCCAGTTACTGGAGTCCAGCAAGAAGAACAAAACATAAGCTAACTAGAAGATGGATTAATTACTGATCAATCAAGAATTTTTAGAACCACTTTTCCCAATATAATATTTATGACTATGTCTCTGAGAAAACACAGTAGAAACACAGACCATCAAGCTTATGTGAGATGGGATGTCAAAATCCAGAACCACTTTCACCATATATATCTAATCCATTTACAACAAGGTGACTGCCTTTTTTGTTTGTATTGTTAGAATATTTTCCAGTCAGGCACTCATAAAATGCTGCTGCTCTGAAAAAAATTGTGCATTTTAGAAAAACATCTCAAACTTAAAATACTATTAATCATCATGTATCTTCCATTAGGACAAGGCAGGAAGGAAAATAAGAGAATATGTAATATTTATAGGGCTGAGAAAAGAAATAAATAGAAACTAGTAATCAACTCATGACAAACAAAACAAACACTTAGATTAACCAAGGCCAGAGAAAACAAGAGAACTCCCAGCCAAGACAGGTAAACATACAGCATGACTTGTGTTTACATTTGGTTTAAGTAACATCAGACATATTGAAACGAAAAATCTGAATTGAAAGAGCTTGATTTTTACATAGTTTGTAGAAGAATACTCTTTAAAATAGAGTAAGAGAAATTAAAGCAAATTAAATACTAGGATACCAACTTTAATGATACAATTTTAATGTTACATATACCAAGTTTATATGTTTCACATATGCATATAAAAAGCACAGAACCTTCCCTTTATGCTACAGAAAGTTCCCTTTATGTTACTTTAATTATCTAAGAAGAAAATATGTTCAGAAAAAGCAACAGAAAGGACTAAAGACATGAAAAAAGCTGTTTATTAGAAAGGAAACAAATTTTTTCGTAAAAATCAGGATATTCTCTTTGGAAATTAAAATAAAAGGAGTAGGATAAATGCATAGGAAATGTTGATCAAATTTTTTTTACTGTAATACAAGTATTTGGTTTTGTAGCAAGATCAGAAAACATGCCCATTTGATGTTGCCAAAAGAATTTTCCACATAATGCAGATCAGTTTGCACAATTAAGTAACACAAGATACTACAGACTGAAGAGATTCAAAACAAAGGATTGGAAGAACTGCCAAATAAGATTTTTTAAAAATATATGGATATTTATGCATTCATCAAAATTATTTTCTTGCACTATTTGTATTTGTTATCCAATTCATAAACATGATGTCATGCAATGAAAACGATGCTTCACAGTTACCTTTGGATCACAATACTAATAAATGTTTTTTTAACATAAAAGCTGCCCATTCTTTTATGTCTGTATACAAACATATCATGAGAATGTGAATTCCTTCAATTTATTTCATTTAAGCTCACCAAAATTCAAGACAGCCACATCTATGAACATACCAATCCATGGAAATGCTGGAATTAAAGTCTGCAGAACAATGCAGTATAAAATACCTTCCATATGTAACTATTTCAGCAGTCCCTATTAACTGCTGCATTCATTCCCTGGGATTACACCCTTCTCAAGTTGATATTTACAGCTGTGGTTGATATATACAGCTGATATGTACAGCTGTGGTATAGTAGCAGCACAGGCCATTCTTTTCTTGACTTATTTTTACAGCTATATTATTTTCAATAAAAAGAGATTATGAGAGTGAAAAATAAAAAAGGGATTTTTGCTTCTCCAACTTCCTTATTCTTACTATTTATTCACTCCAGGACAAGCCTACAGATTATGAACACACAAACTCTTTCTTCCAAAGACAATAGAAGAATCTTCATTTACTTCTTCAGTTAGTTGGATATAATTCTTTGAGCGGAAGTTCTACCTTTTCTTTATTATACATATTATACTACTATGACTGCAATTGCTTGCATGGTTGTTGCCACCTGCCATGCAATTATATCAGTATTCTTAAATTCCTGCATTCTGGTTTTGTTTGTAGTTTGGTTTGGGAGGTTCTTGGCTTTTTTTTTTTTTTTTTTTTTTTTTTTTTCCCCCTAGAAGGGGTGGTTGGTGTTTGGTTTTTTGGTTGGTTGGTTTTGGGTTTTTTTTGCCACAGAAGTTTGTCTACAGGCTTATTTATTCACTTACATCATTTTGTGGCTAAGATCAAAGTTTTCTTGGCACATACTTTATAATGCAGTAAAATTACAAATACAACTTTTTACTCTTCTGAGAAAACAGTGTATTCCTGCATATTTTCCATTTATTATCTTGTAAGAAACAATTCTCATTGCTGTTTTACAAAGGGTGAGGAAAAATATGTAACAATGGCTTAACTTTACTAAATAATAAATCAAATCCATGACCATATTCAATAACTTCTGTGGGCCCCTTCTAACTCTAGCTATTCTACAATGTGCTATTTAGCCCTAAACTCAAATAAAACTAGTATTTTTATTTACAGTACTGTCTAGACATTTTTTGTATTTTCAAGCTATATAGTATATAAACTTTATAGTATATTAGTGTATTTTTAAAATGTCCAAAGTCAAACAATAAAATCCAAAATAACTTCTCACATATATTTTATAAATAAATACTTCTTCCAATTTCTATTATTCTACTTCTACCTTATTAAAAGAGACACTCTGTTCCAGTGGATTAAGTGTGTTAGCAGCAGCAGCCGCAGCTGTGAGTTGTGCTGTGAGGGCCTGTAACTGGACAACAAGACCCGCATCCAGGGCTTGAAGTATCGAAGGTTGAGGTTTCTGCTGCTGTATCTGCAGTGTCTGTATCAACTGCTGAAGCTAAAAGAGAAAAGATAACAAATACATTGAACAAGATTTTTTAAAAGCAAAAAAACTAAGTACAAAATAGACTTTTCCCCTTCCACTTAGTAAAAAAACTCCCAGGAATGAAGTATCATCTAACCTATGGCTATTATTTTGTCTTAATTTGTTTTCATTTACAGCAAATTTTGTTCCCACTTACTGGCTAATTTGTTTTCTGAGGCTGATAAGATAGGCAGATGCTTCTTCTTCCTAACTTGCTCTGACAGCTTGCATGATGATGCCAGTCACCACTCAGGATTTCCTGCTTTCTAGGGTTCCCCCTCTTCTGTTTCTCCAGTTTGATTCCTTTTGACCTGAAAAAAATCTGTTAGCCTACTCCAGCTTCCTAAGGGCCCACCTATATTAGGATAATCTGTGTCCTGTAATAACATTTGTACAGAGAAAGGAACTGCACTGTGGCAAGCTCCACTTTACACCAATGCAACCTGTTCATAGGGAGAGCTTGCACCGGTGTCTCTGCACAAGTCACAAGTGAAATCTCATGGTGAAACTCAGGTTGACAGAATACAATTCTCTTGATATTTTAATGAAACATAGAAAGCAAATGTACAAACTAATCACTTGGTCTATCTTGATTTCCTTACTTCAAATTCCTATCTGTATATAATCTTCCAGAGAAGCTGTCCTAATGAGGAAATAAAAGGCTTTTTCATGTGGAGATCAATTTATCTGTTGAATAGGGATGCTTTCTCAAAATTGTGCAGATTTGCCTTAAGAAAAAAATACTAACTCTATAGAAAGAAGATCTCCTAAACCACTGTGAAATTAGAGGAAGCAGTTCTTTGACGCTCCTCTAGATAAATCCCTAGAGCCTCATCTTTAGATATTTATGGAAAAAAAAAAGTTGAAGAAATTCAGGTATTTCAAACTTGCTGACATAAGTCTCTGATCACCCCTACCTTCAACCCTTATAGGTTTCCCCACTGAACTCTTAAAGGGTTCAATCCCTCCCTTCACTAGAAATTTCATAAACTGATTAGGTTGAATTTCTTTTCCACAATGCATCAAAAATGTGCGACCCTTTTTCAAGATTGTTTTAGAGTTACTTTCTGATAATGTGAAACAATTTTCCCTATTCTTTTAAAAACAGTTACACAGATTTTTTATACAGCAGAGCCTCTGAAAAGGCTTCAATTATTGTTCTACCTCAGCAACAGCTTTTCCTGATTACTGCAATAGGCAAAGCTGCAGAGCTCCCCCCTCCCTCCCTTTTGTCCGATACAGCTGATCAAGCCTGTGCACTGCTCTCAGAAGAAAGGAATCAAACTGAAGAGGCAGAGATGGAAATCCTAGAGTGGAAAAATCCTGGGTGGGCACCATTCTTGCTGTTTTCACATTCTTGTTGGTCACATCTCTCTTAGCTGACACTCTCATGTCTGGACTCTCAATTTACCTGCATGCATTCTCACCCATAAAACACAATTGTAGAATTAAATCAAGGTCTTTGGAGCTGGGGAGCCAGGGAGAGGCTGTGGCAGATGGAATGGTTTGGAGAACAAGAAAAGAGATGGACAGGATGTAAGCTAATAGCATAGTTCCTCTACCAATCCTAGACATCTGCATGTACATATTTATTGTGTACACAGTCTTCTCTTCTGCTTTAGACTATTTTGAGCTAAATATCCAAATGTTATTTCTTTGTGATCTGCTTTCTTTAAAATGCTAATTCCCTTCTCATGTTCATTTTTTTTCTCTTGCTTTATTGTCTTTTTCTGTATTCTTTAAGCAACATTACTTAAAATTACCTCACTGACTTTTCACATATTTACCATTCTCATTTCATATCATTTCCTTGTTTGAGCTTATCCACTATTTTTTCCTTCATATTTCACAAAGTACCCCACAAACTCATTTTGCTTCACTTTTCAGTGATTTTGGTTCTTTCAAAGTAATCAGATAAAAATATTCCCTTCAGCTGACTTATCAACAATTACAGACAACTCTAGTTAGCCAAATACTGTAAAAACATTCTCATTAAGTAAAGTTGTTATTGCCAGCACCAGAGCTTTCACTGGCCACTGCTTCGCATTCATATGAGTGTGATTTTTGTTTAGTATGCCAGCAGGTAAAACAACCTCAGTCCAAATAAAAACCAAAATGCTTAAGTTATGTAGGTGCCATAGCTCTAGCACAGACTGAAAAGTTATCTGCAGAAAGCCAATTGTGTGTGCTTAATTTATGTATCTGCAGGTTATGAAGACAAGCAGTTCTTGTGATGCTGGACATCAAGACACTTTTGGAGTTGAGCATTTAAAAATTGAAGAACATATTAACTTCCAAAATCTTATTTTTGAATGCTGCAAAATAAAATCTGTGTTTAGCTGATGGAAAGATAAAAAATGGAATCAAAACACAGTACACCTCCTGAACAAGTCTGTTCCCATTCTGCAGTTCTATACAATGTTTAGCTCCTCTTCAGGCATCCAACAGAGACATATGCTTTAACTTGCATTCTATTTTATATCTATATCCACAAAATCTCATTGTTGTTCTTGGTTTAGTCATCTGCAATAGATCTGTAGTTATCATTTACATACACAAGTATGTATTACAGACCGTCTTATCTGAAATCACCTTCTGAGACACTTTTAAGGCTTTAAAGGTGCTGGCTTTAAACAGGGCTGGCTACAAAAGGTAACACAGAGTTTTAATTGACCTGGAACTTGTGATGAACAACCTTGTGGGAAAGGTAACATGGATACTGGACATAAATAAAAGAGATACTCATGAAAGCATTTCTTACCTGTACCTTAAAGACACAAAGTATCAGACAGTCTACAGTGTAACTGTCTACAAAATAGTTACCTGTTGGCCTTGAGGACTCTGCAAAATCTGTGCAACAGCAGCAAGGGTGTCTGTGTTAGCAATCTGAGATACCCAAGGATCAGGTAAACTCTGCGCCACATTGGCTGGGGTAACTGGAGTCACAGGTGTACCTAAACAAGAGAAAAATCAGTATGCCAAAATATTTCAAAACAAAAACTAAAAATAGTGTTAGAGAAGAAAAAACCTGCTGTTAGTAAACTCTGAGAAAACACATAAATTGAAACTATTTTTCTGACATAGGCGGGGAGCACACAGAAATAACACAGACTCACATCAACATTCCTCAAGTAGCAGAATTACTTTGTGTTAGTGCAGTTCACAGTTCTTTTCACTATTGACTTATTTGGACTACTAATGAAAACACTGATGAAGGCAAAATAAATAGGTTTCACACAGTATTCCAAAATATTCAGTGGAAACTACATATACCAAAAGATAATTGTTAGCAATCTACTTATCTGCTAGTCTGAATCTCACCAGACTTGCACTTTATCCCCAGGAAGAGTTAAAGATTTTCTACTAAAAATTTCAACCTGCATCAGCTGGGTTCATGAGGACCGCTTGTTTTATTGTTTTTTCTCAAGAGAAACACTGAGACTAAACCAGCACTCTGATAATTAGTTTCATGCCAAGAATCCTCCATAACTGCAAATACTTTTGCATTTACGGCTCAGAAGTAGGGATATACCAATGAATGCTAAATATGACTAGATCACTGTTTTGAAAATAAATTTGCATCAGAATTTAAGACTTATTATTCCAACAATTTAATATAGTGATACTATATTTAAAAAAAATACTGAGCTGGAAGATAGAGAAAAGGCACTCCAAGATCTGAAAATCTCACATATTTGCTTTGCCAATGAAAACCAAGGTGAATTTGTCCATCTCATTGCTTTTAAGCATGGGATAAGCAAAAGGTGGGTTACAAAAGCAGGTGCCAAAAGCCATTCCCATCTGGCCAATTTCCCAAATATCCCAAACTCGAAAGAAAAAATTTTGATGAAAAGTTAAAAATCCATTTTCCTGCCATCTACCTACATATGCAAGGCAGGTGCTCAGAGCACAAAACCATCAAGCCCACGCTGATAATACTGTTTTCCTGTTTCCCTGATCTTGATGAGGGTGTCTGTAATACATTTCTTTCTAGCATTCAAGTGAGATATTTCAGCATGTTAACAGGCAACATACCAAAGCTGACAGAAGTGTTTTGATTCAAAGAATGACTCCCATCTGGTTTTGTTTACCTGGTGTATTGTTGCTCATAGCAGCTGTAGTGCTGGGCAAGACAGGGGTCACCACAGGAGGAGGAATTCCTGCTGCCATATCCAAGAGAGGCTGAATAATTTCACTCTTGAACACATTATTCTTCTGCCATAAATTCAGCACTCTAACAATTTTACTCTGAAATGAAGAAAAGACAACAAAAAATCTGAGTCATGCTTATTTTTCTTGTTGTTATTTACTATGGAATTCTTAGCTAGCAACTTTAATCTGTCTAGACTGAAGGACCTTTAGGTTTGCAAGCAGTAAGCACAGTTATACTGGGTCACATCAAAGATGCCTAAACTGTGAACCTGAGACTGATCCTAGGCAACAGCAAAGAGCTACTGCACACAGGTGACAATGTTCTCTCAACCAAAAATGTGCCTTTAGTCCTGAAAGATAACATGGAAGGAAAATTATTTTAAGGAACCATTTTAAAGCATTACTAATAATTAAAATAATGAATTATCAGTCTCCTAATTTTATACAGTTAATGCATATAAATGCAATTCTGTTCTGCCTATGAACCAAAACCATTTATGTGCACTGAAAAAATGGGCATACACTACTAAGACTGCTAAATATATTTTTTTTAGAAAAGCAGCTTTGTATTTTGCAAACTCTCTTCATCTCTTGATGAAGTCAGGAATTTAGAAGTTTAAACTGAAACACAATTACCTCCCTATTGAAAATACATAGTAATATTTTAAAAGGTGGATCATGGAGAATGAAAAAAACCCCAAAATTAAGACTTCATACAATTCCATTAGCTGTAACTCACTGTTCAGTTTACATTTCTATTATATTTTTCTATTACAATAGAAGCATTCTATTACATCACAAACAGATCATTATTTTGATCTGCTTCCAGATTTTTTGAAGAGCTTCACTTCCACCACAAGGAAAGATTTTGCTTTATTTTGGGGGAAAAATTAGTTGCATTACAAAGAGCAGGAAATTCTTCATAGGATCTGGTGTTTATTGTCACAAAGATGGTTTAATTACTTGAGTTCTATAAACCAAGGACATAGAGCACTTAGCCACAGTGTTCAAAACAAAGACAAAGAAGCCTGTTTGCCCAGAACGACAAGAGGATACTTAACTATAACAGAGAGAAGTGCTGAATTTTCACTGCTCAGAAGATGCAATTTAGAGTTCCCCTAAAGAAATCTCTGAAGGCTTCCAGCATTTCAGTATCTGAGCCCTTCTTCTTCTTTGAAGTCTGTATTATAAGCAGTCCTTGCCAACTCCACCAGAGCCTCTAACTTCCCTCATCTCTACAGAATAGGAACATAAAACTGGTTCTATGGCTCTGTATCTACCTACACCTTGCACTGTCTCTGGGCCAGACAAAGGAGTCAGTGAGGTGTTTTTGTTGTTACCTTAAATGAAATGTTACAGCATTTCTGCTTGATTTTAAAAGAAATTCTATATTTGCTTGTATGAAGATAACCGCTGTGTATCTCCATTATGCCTTTCAATCAGATTAAGCATCAAAATGTTACAAACCAGGTACATACCTTGGTTTCTGACAGCTCAGGTTTTTGCTAAGCAATGTATAGGATAACTACTTTCATAGCACAAAGTCCTTCCCGTAATATTGAATCCGTATGCAACACAGCAGCAAGACTTAGGATTGAAAAGCACAATTTTACTCTGAGGTGAAAAATATCCTAGAAATGAACCTGACAGGATTTTTGTGGACCCTAAATAGACTAGGTTTTATTATGTCTCTTCACATGAAGTATCTCTAATGCAATACATTCATTGCCATGCATTGAAATATCACAGGACAAGTAGTTGCTATTTCATAGCCTACAATAAATTTATTATACATTTTTTAAAACCAGACACAAACCGAGTACTTGCATCCATCCTTGTTCCAACCTCTCCTTCTTCAATATATCAGGCTATTTCTGTATTAGTATATTTCCCAAAGCAAGCTAAATGAGTTTATAAAAGACACTAATACTGCTAAAGAAATATAACTGAATGAATAAAAATACAAGTTAAAAAATCGTGCCTATTTATAATAAACCACATTAAAACACTGTGGAATTGAAGCAGCACAAGTTAATCACACAGAAAATCTAACACCAGACTGGAAAAATGTCATTAAACTTAAATAACCTGTTCAGCAACACCTCAGAACTCAGTTGAAGAAGAGAAGACAGACATCCTTAGCCAAGTTTATCCAACCAAGTAAAATTTGCAGGTCATGACACACTTTCCTGCAGAGATCTTAACCACTCTAAAAACGCAGAAATCCTAAGACAACACGATGGCTGAATGGGCCTTAATCACCTTCCATGGATGCCTTGAGTTTTTATACCTCTGACTGAAAAATACAGCTGTAGGAATGCACATAATTATTCTAAATATAACTACCTGAAGCATCCAGCCTCACTTACTACTTTACCTAATGACTCTATTACACAAATTTCTGTGAAGATAAGGCCCTTAGCATTCCCCACCTTTTTGCAGTTATTCAATAAGAAGAAACACTACCTATTTTACAACTAGAGACAAATATGAAGGAAGTTAAACTTCCTGCACCCAGCTATTTCCAGCCAATCTTTTAGAAACAAAATTTGGTGGCTAACTCAACTACTGTGATCCATGAGAACAGCTGAACTAGTGAGTCAAACTATTCAAGTTAAACATTGTTTAGCCACTGGATGATCATAGAATCAAAGGAAAGATGACCTTTTCAAAACTCTAATTAATCTCATTTGATGTATTTTTCCAATCCCTACGCTAAGACAAGCAATATTAAAAAATTAAGGGCAAGTCTATAAGTAGATCCCCTCCAGCAAGTAGAAAGTGAGATTAAAATCTTTATTATTTACAGATGATATGCTAAAGATGGTTTTAACTAGAAAGATCTGTAAGTGGTTTACCTTGTCATCACCAGGACAACGGTACAAGTTCTGGAAAGTGCTGATGATGTTATTGCTGAATCTTGGTGCAAACACATCCTTCTCTTGCCCAAACTGATGCCGGGACTGTCTCACAATGGAGTCGATGACATACAGACCAGGCACCTTGTACTCTGGTTTGCACTGTAAAGAATGGTAATTTAAAAGGAGCATATGTGAAACATAACCAAAACCATTAAAGGCAGAGTAAATATAAACAATCCTCTCTCATTTTTAAGTATGTCCAAGTATACTGAAATATTCTCTATTTAATGAATTATTCTGGAAAATGAAACTTTCTCAAAAAACATCTAACCTCTAATGTTTAAATTATCACATCCATATGCATTCTGAAGATATGTAAAAGGTGCAAAATCAGTTTCTTATTGCTAAAGAATTAACTTTTAAAACTCTATCTATTAAAAAAATAACACACAAACCACATATCCTTTTAAAATGTACACTGTATTTTAAAAATACTGCATAAAGCACGACCAAATTCTTAACAGTAAATTTGGAGTAGCTGTAAACGATCAAAGAAAACAATAAAGTTAAAATTTATTTTACATTGTTGTAACTAGGGTGTGATACATTCTACCCTGCAGAAGAAAAACATTTTTATGGGGAAATCTGTTTGGTTGAGAATATAACAATTATATTTATTTTACAGCTCTGGAAAACTTGCATAATTTACAAACATCTTGATATTTATAAGGCATATCTGCTAACTAAAATACTAATTACTTCTGTAATTTTACTTTCTTAACAACTAATGCTAAGATTTTTGTCTTTTAATTGCAAAGTAATTACACCACATTACTGCAACCAGTTTTAAGACAGAACAAAACATGGTCCAAAAATATAATAAAGTCGTCACCTTTAGAATACATTACATTATGGATTCACTTAATAAATATTGAGTGCATAACACACAAGGTGTTATGGAAAACACGAGAAAGGACACCCTTTTCCTTCCTGGTAGTGTAGACATATTATGTAACACACTAAGTTAACAATCTTTAATAAAGTGCCAGACAAATGCTTTGGAATATTAATTTTACTATGCCCTAGATACAAATGATCTGTTTTGAAAACTGTTGATTTGGTAACATTTGCAACCTTTAGAAAGCCTTTCTTCAATGTATTTAAGTATGACATTCTTCATTTTTAGAATGTGTGTGGCATTCTTTTAGGAATATATGTGCATCATTAAGCTTAAATTGGATATAATACAGTGTCTTCAGAAAATCACTTCAACGTACTGTAGCTTATGAAATTTTATTTAAATTATTAAACAAGAGTATTCTGCATACAGAACAGGTATGCAACTTTTCCAATGGAATAACATCACATATATGAAATGAGATCATTTGACCCCTGAAGTGATCTTTTGCCAAACAATAAAACAGTCAACCAAGATAACAAAAGACCAGTGCGTTAAGTGTCATAAAATAAAGAAGGTAATGGGCAATTATTTTATCTGAAGTTTCAGTAACCTCACAAAATTATGAAATAAAATACTGGAGCTGTACAGGATGAAGAGCAAACTGAGATGGCATTGACATCACTCTGGTCAGGGCTACAGCAGATTTTAATGGAAGATCTACTTATCTTTCATTCTACTAATGCAAAAAGTCATTATCTAAAGTTATTAATAAGTTGCACATTTCACTAAATTGTTCATGAAATACTTAAAAACCCCTCAGCAAGACCACCAAAGGGAATCATCTAATCCAGGGTGATCATTAACAAGGTTATCAACAAGAACATCCATTTGCCTTCTCTAACCAGCAATGAACAGTGCAGAACTTCCTCATGGAGCAGTACTGGACACTGAAGGCAAATGTATAAAGATAACTCAAAGTAGTTTGTGGAAGGGTCACGAACAAGCAGTCCCATTTCTCAAGGATGGAAGAAGTCAGTCAAGGGCCCAAAAGACTTGACAAAAAACTAGCAGTGTTGTTTAAGTATACTACTAGTCTTTACTGCTGCTTGGAAACACATACACGACGTTTTTTTCACACAGGACTGATGTATCAGTACCTAAATATTTCATTCATAAATAGTTCTGAGACAGATAAAAACACCAGGCTGAAGTTGAAACATGTTTACACTGTCCAGCCACTGGCAAAAGGCACTGCAGAGTACACTGGGCAACAAGGAGTAACAGTTAATGAGCAAGACAGGTTACTAATACAGAGCAATCCAGACTGCTTTGTAAAAAGACTAAGAGATGGAAAATTGCATTCAACATTGGAACATTAACAGCCTAACTTCTCTAGCTTGTCAAAACTAAATTGCAATTTGGTCATAATTTACTGCTATTTATAAAGAGAGAAGAAATTCAGTACCAAAATGACCAACCAAACAATCAGGTACAACACAGCTAAGCAGGGAACACTCACAAATTTGAATCCATGCATTTCCAACTGGAATCAAAATACAGTTTTACCCAAGAATAATTAACTGTTGCAAGAAAAAGAAGTGCTATAAATTTCTTTGATAGAAAGAATCTTTAAATTAATACTACCATCTTCCCAAAAAGTAATTCTAGTCTAGCCATATAAATATTTTTGTTTTAATTTACTTGCAAGGAGCACCAATGGAAACACTACATCTGATACAAGAGATGAGGCTGAAGGTCATCGTCCCTTCAGCTTTAAAATCAATAGGAAAACCTGGCAGAAAAGCAAAAGCAACTGACACTAGCCAAACAACTGTCAATTGTTTTGCTGTTAGCTGTTCACTGACAGTCTCTTTTAACACTAAATAAATACACACAGAAGTAGTCTTAAAACAGTGATTCAGATCAAAGAACAAAATTAGAACAAAGTATTTTTCGTTCTGCATCATGGGTTATGAACTGCTGCTGATTATTAGCAAAAATTGAATGTGATTAAAAATGGAAATAAACTAATATGTGCTAAAAATATTAATCCGTATGTGTACCTAAATCCCCGCTTGACTGACTTACCTTTTGAATGAATTTCTCAACACTCTGTACAACATGCTTGTAGAACTGAAAAATATAATAGTATTTCAATAGAGAAAATCTCATGATGCACATATTTTTTCAAGTATTTTGATATATTGATAGCAAAACCAGAAGCAGAAACCTTGTATTATTGAACAGCAATACAATACCTACAACTGACCATGCAATCTTCCTTAAAACTCTTAATAATAGCATATAAAAGAGCTAATATCAACATTTCTTCTTTTTCTTGAAGGTTTTTTACACTGGATTTTTTGAATAGCATGTTTATTTATTGAGAACTAGGAGAATAATATAATTGTTCCACCAAAACACATGGTTATTTCACTGTACATGACTGAAGATGTTCACCTAATGTTACTAAGCCTGTAACTTCTCTGCAATTCATTACTTAATAGCATTTACTGCATACTTTTTCTTTAAAGTTGGCTTGTCTTTCATGGAGTTGTTTTTTTAAGTCTCACATATAACCATAATGGCTCTAAATAATGCAAATAATTGAGATAACCACTTTACACAATTAAATGCTGTCATTGAAATGATAAGAACAGAAGTAGCATTTCCAAGTTGAGTACACGATAAAATATTTTGATATAATTTAATTGCTTAATTATTAGAACCATCTATTATGATTTACTATTTGTTTAAGTTCAATACAAGTTTTCAGCATTTCCATTATACTGCAACACACAGACTTTAACTTACAGAGACATACTTAAGAAAGCCACTGAATTTCACTCTTCAGTCATCAAATTACTCTTTCCCAATTACACAAAACACCAATATGGATTTCGTTATCTCAAAACATATCTGCATTGTCAGCAAAGGAATGTAGATAGGAAGGGCATAAGTTTGGTCTGTACTCTTTTCTATCTCTACAGTTTTCACTGAGTTTCCATTTGTTTTAATGCTTAACCCTAGAGGCATACTTCTTTCCTTCATTTTTCAGTGACTTTTTCTCTTTAGCAATCAGTTTTACTTTGTGGCAGGAATAAGCTTTAATGAGTGCACTACGACTAGAACTTAAAAACAACTTGTATCCAAGCAACAAAAAACCTGACATCTACAAACAATATTCATGAAAAGGTATGCTAGGAATTTAGAAAAATGAACAGTTGTATTGATCCAAAGGCATGCATAAATTTTGTGGAGGGAGGAAGGCAGAGGGGAGAAGGAAGGGTGAATTGTAGTTTTCTATTTATTCATCTGTTAACAGGCATGTCAGTGTTTCCTTTTTAAACTGAGGAAAAAACCCTGTCTTTCAGATCTCATAGAATTGAGACAGAAGTCAAATTGCTGTAATTCTTTCTCACATATGACAAGCAGCAAATGAAAGTCACACAACACTTTCAGCCGTCTGCTGCATTCCGAGATATCACATATGATCATAACTTGGAAACTGTACACACAGGGGAGGTGGAAAGTTCTGAAGCAAATTCTTTAGACTATTTCATGAAATTATTTTGACATATATGAGAAATGTAAAAGAAGTCAAAAGAAGTTAACTTATTTCATACCTTTATAGCCTTGATTGCTGCCTTGGTGATCTGTGTCATTTTAGCTTTAGAAATGGGTGGCTTATAATCATTTAGCGAGTACAACTGCAAGACAAAAAAATGAGAAATATAATCTGAAGTTGCAAGCAGAATATTTTATTTTTCCATAAGAAAATACTATTTTTAATTTTCAGTGGATTTTATGTATTAAGCAACAAAAGACATTCCCATTTAAGAAAAAAGACCTCAATAACATATAATGTAAGATTCAAAATGCTTAAAGGAGAGCAGGTTTTTTTCTTTGCAATGGTTCCTATATATACGCCTAGCTTTACCATCTCTAAATACTGGATGCATTTCAGGTGAAGTTACAACATGCAAATACGGTAACTCTTACTAAGCTTTCCAGGGCAAAAACATTGTTATATCTGAATAACTTATGGAAGTGTAACAAAACCTTAACTTAGTATATTCATCATCATATGCCTGCTGAATCAGGTCTTTTCATTTTCCATTAGACAAACAAACCAACAAAATCAAACCCAGTGAGAATGAGCATGTAGCAATTTTGACACTTTGAACAGACTGTAAAAAAGTATAGACTTCATTCATTCACTGCACTAACTTGGGAAAGTAATAACAGAAGTATCACAAACGCTTAAGCAAAAATCCAGCTGTGTTCTAAATTTCAAGCAGAGAGTCCTAACTTCACTAACATCAAACCAGCAAAACAACCACAGCACACAGGTAGTGCAGTTTGGCAACAATGTTCTCCCTGGATGCAGTATTAAGTGCGTTCATTTGACTGGTACATACCTCTCCTGGCAGAAGCAATCCAGCATGATAGGTATTCATCAGAAATTTGCTGCACAGGAAACTCTAACGAAATTCACAGCTATGACTGATGAATTGTAATTAGAAGCAACTCCTTCCCAAGACTATTTACTTGCTGTGAAAATCTCCGATTACCCACAAAATATGATTTTGAACAAAATGCTGCTCTTTTCTCCTTCAGTTCTAAGTGTTATAAGAGAAGGGACTGGCTGACATTTATTACTTTCAGCCAAAAAGAACAGACACAAAATGCCAAACCAGATTTAAAGACATTCTTGAATTACATTTTATTTTTGTTTACAACACATGTCAAGAAGCATTTTAGTTCAAAAATTGAGTTCTGATAATAGGAATAATCATCCATAACTAAATTTTTATTTCCTTCCTAGAGACAGGAAGAATTGGAGTTCTTCCATAAAACAGTAATTGAAACAGAAACAAAGTCAAAACCTCTCACCTCTCCTATACAATCCCTCTCCTCTCCCGTAGAGCCTGAGAAATGCAATATAATGAGCCCATACAGATATTTAAATTATTTTTAACTTCCTAATATTTGCTCAATTTGTGGCAAACTGCTAGCTCAGAAAACATAGTTTAGAATTGTTTCTATTTTATAAAGCAAACTGCAAGAGTAAGAGTAAACAGGATTACACAGCGGAAAGGATTAGACAACCCTAAATATAGGTCATGCTCCCCAAGTTGCTTATAATAATTTATCACTTAAGGTAACAAGTAGATATTTTTTCATCATACTTGAGTTACCAAGAGACAAGGATTTGCTCTCCTTGCAAACATGAGATGCTTTTTTCCTACCCCTTCCTGTCAAAATCACTGTTAACCAAAACCCCCTATTGCTGTCAAAACACAAAGTGAAAAAAAATTGGTCTGTCCAAGCATAAGTGTCTGTCTTCTCAGCTTGAAAGGATTTCCATTAAAACTGTGAAATTATAACCAGTTCACAGCTAGACATCCACTTTTAAAACAAATGTTACTACTTCTCGCTAATGCTAATTGCTCTTGCAAAATATTCTGAATTATTTACATGTTGCTCACACAACAAAAAGCAATAAATTTCTAAAATGTAGGTATACAAATGCTCTTCACCACTATGGGGGAAAGGGAGAAGAGAAGCAAAAACTCAGGAGTCTCCAATCAGTTTCTTCTCTGCTTTTACAGAACCACTAGGTTGGAAGAGATCTTCAAGATCATCGAGTCCCAACCATGTCCTAAACACCTACTAAACCATGGCATTGAGTGCCACATCCAGTCGTTTTTTAAACACATCCAGGGATAGTGACTCCACCACCACCCCAGGTAGATAATTCCAGATAAATTCCAATTTATTACTCTTTCTGTAAAAAACTTTTTCCTAATACCCAACCTATAT
>VZSR01003807.1:13891596-13905856 GCA_013398615.1 Brachypodius melanocephalos
TTAACCCATCAAAGCACTTCTGTCCAAGACATGGGCTGCCAGCTTTTCCAGGAGTGTGCTGTGGGAGACATTGAGTTTTACAGCTCACTGTTCAGTTTCCATTTACTCATAGGTAATTACCAAAATGTAATCACTCTTCCTGGCTACTATTTGGCTGGATGTTGTACAACCACAGCTAAACTACTTCCAGGAACACTACAGCACCAGAAACTTTTTTTATATATACTGTTCCTTAGCAGAGTCATTTTGGTTATTCCTGGCCAGCATTTCCAAGCCCAAAACACTAATAAAGCAATTTACAGGTACATGAGCAAATGTGAAATCAGCCTAGATTCAAGAAGGCAACCTTGCCAATATAAAAACAGTCCCAGATGAGACTGGCACAGGAGCTCCTTCACCTGCAACACACACAGCTGTAAGGAGAGAGAACCACTGACTCACACAGGTACTCACAGGGACCACACCTGACCAGGCCATCAGCTTTGAAATAACCTGGGCCCTAATGGGCAGTTCAAAGTATCAAGGAAGTCACTACACAGTGCCGGGAAAGAAGCAAGAGTTGCACACAACAGATTCTGAGACATCAGCTGTCTGCAGTCAGGTATCTTAGCACCACTTATCAAGAATATGCCAAAAGCCAACAGGATAACACTGGTTGCTGCCAACATCCCAATTTATTCCAGGTAGCAAAGAGGCAAACTTAGCATTAAGGACTGATAATTCAAGGGGGAAAGGTGGTGGTGGAAGGAAATCAGTAAAACAGTACTTCAGTAGAGAGAGGCTTTTTGGACAATGGATACATCTGTTACAGATTTTAACAGCCATTTAAAAACACAGTTTCCAAATTTAGTACCTGGAAGAAGCCAAGAAAAGAAATAACTCTTAAAAAATTATTTTTCCTTAATTGTCTTCAAGAAGCTTTTAATTTACTACAACATATTTCATTCCGAAAAGTTTATTCACTTGGAAGGACTGGTGATTGCCTTGACCCAGGTGCAGAAGGGCCGTGCACTTGGCTTTGTTCAATATGAAGTTTGCATGGACTCTCTCCTCAAGCCTGTCAGGCTACTTCTGGGTGTCATCCCTCAAGTGTATCAACTGCCACTCAATGCGGAGGTTGCATTCAATCCCACTGTCTATGTCATCAAAAAAGATATTACATAGTATCAATCCCAGTGTGGACACCTGCAGGACACCACTTTACATTGATCTCCATTTGGACACTGTAGCCATTAGCTACAAATCTCTGGATGCTGACATCCAGCGAGCTCCTCATCCATCAAACCCATTTCCTCTTACTGCTAGGCTGACTAGAGCAGCAAAACTTCGTTGCCTCTCTAGTAATGAAAACTTCTTTTTTTCCAGCATAGATGATTCTTTTAAGACACTTGGAATTTGAAGACTATGAACATAAAGACACATGCATTATTTAAAAATTTTGTGTTTATATCCTAGCTTAATTTTTCTTCTATGCCCTTTCCTCCAGATAGCTAAACCAGTTTGCTCTCTAAGACCAGGGTCTTAGTTTTGTCAGACACTCGAGCTCATTTGCAGAAGGTAACTGCTTGCTCTCACATAAAAGAAGTCTTTAAATAAACCAGAAAAAAAAAAATAGGCAACATGGCTAAATAGTAAAGACAATGAAACTCTCTGACATAAAATGATACATTTGAGAAAATCAGTAGTAATATTCAAAGAGATGGGAAGTAGTGAGAGTGACCATAAACTCTCACTGGTAATGTACATGCAAAAGATAGTACAATCAACATTGAGAAATGAACATGAGAAAGCATGAAAATCAGTGTTTTTTAGAAGAGAGAAGGAATAGCAAATCTACTAAGTGTTTCTCCAGGACAATCAGCACTTACAAGAGAACTCATAGGAGATAAAGCCCTACAGAAAAAGACGCTCCCTTTTCTTCTTAGATCTACATACTAAAGAAAACCTGATCCCACACCAGAATCCTCCTGAAGTGTGTTTGCAAGAAGGTAAATAACAAGCTCACAATGTGAAAAATAACAAAGTATTAGAACAGAACCCAAGAAGTAGCTATGATTCATGAACTCTCATTTAAAAAGTCTCAATCTCATAGCTCTGAAAGACAGGAAAAGCAAGATGAATTTCTGACAGGGGTTCAAGGGGAGAACTAGGAAACAATGGATCAGTTAGGTAAGTGTTTGTACCAGAAGAGATGGCATAAATTAATCAAAATAAAAGTATTAGCGGGGACACAGATAATTCCATGCAGCTGTTGCAAGCAAAAGCCACATCTCAGTATATTGTTCTTCTCTGAAACACTCCATGAGCACAGTGAGAAATCACTGATATAAGACCAACTGGACTACCAAAACACATTTATCAAAGATCAGTCACGAAAGGCTGCCAAGAAACTAAGCCTTCCTAAACAGGCCCTTGCATGACAAATAACCCAACCAATCACTCCTTAAATACAGCCAGCCAAAAGAATTTGAATGAACAGTCATTTGGTGCACAGTAAAGGGAAGTCCCAATAGAACCCACTTGTGCCTGCTGGTGGGATATACCCTGGTTAGGATAAAGTCAGACTGTCAAAAGCTAAAGAGGAACATCAGTGACACTACCAAGTAATATTCAGGCAGACAGATTAAGCTCAAGAATACAGGAAGTAGTGGACACTGGCTTTGAAGCTGGCTATTGCCATTCAGCAGAGATCTGCTGATACATGAGAGATTGCATTGAAGATATCAACTCAAGAGTGAACCAGAAAAATCTCAATAGTAAATGCAGTAAATGGACGTTCAGATCCACATTGTTTAGGCAACAGCACTAACCTACAGGGCATTCTCAACCATACAATCTCCAAGGCTGGCATGAAATCAGGGATGACTAAAACTGTGGAGAAGCTTTCAAGTGAAGAACAAAGATTCTTCAGCTGGCGAACAGGATTACTAAGGAGAGACATATGTCAATACAACCTCAGCAGTGAAAATCAAGTGAAAATCAAGGGAAGGGTCTTCCTCACCCAAGGAGCACGCCATATGAGATGAGCAGGGAGCAAGCAAGAGTCAGGCTTGGTGGATGTGGTTCTAAACTGTTCAGTGTGGTTGTCCTGGAAGGGCAGCTCTGGCATGCCCCAGAGGGAATTGACTCAGAACCTAAACTGTCACCATGAACTTGCTAAGTCTGAGCCCTCACACCATAACCAAACACATCCACTCTTTTAAATAACTGTATAAATTACAGCCAGCTATCTGTATGTTAGCATAAAATGTAGCTCTTCATTTAAAAGGTCTTATTCAAATGAAGTTCGAGCCTTATCACATCAAGCAGCGGCATTTTTTTCACAGTAGAAATTGAGTTCATTTCAGAGGGTCGAAAGTGAAACATTGTAATCTTCAAGTGCCAGATAAAACCAGAAGTTTCAGAGGTTTTGAAACAGGCTAGTTCACATCTACAAGGTGGAAGAACAAAGAAAGAGAGCAGACAGAAACTCATATGTAAACTTCAGAAAAACATGCTTTAAAGCTGAGCTACCGTATGATTGTGTGAATTATAAAATAAATATTCCATTTACTAGCCACTTACTGCTTTTCTGGATATACATCAACTCATATGAAACATTTCCTCAAAGGCAAAAACTTCAGTATCTCTAAGTGCCTGATTACTACTGAAAGATATCTGACCACTGACCAAAACTGGTTTTTTTTAGTTATCCTCCTAAGATCCCTGCTGTAAAGATTTGCAATGTGAATGTTTTTGCACCATTTCTTATATGAAAACACGGTAAATACAGACATTTGCTGTTGAAATCTGAGGCATTGCTGTGGAAAGCACCACAGAGTGTGGAGTCACTTTTTAAATTGTACACTAAGAATGTTCTCTCCAAACACTGAACATCTATCACCTGCTGTTGACATACATAACCTGCATGGACATATATAATAAAACCTAATTTAAAAACCACCTTCCAAGTTATTTTCCTATTCGTTTAGTAACTGATTTTGCAGCAAAAAAAAAAAGAATATGCTGATCTCAACCAACCCAAAATTTATCTCCCATCTATCCTACCATCTAGAAAGAAGAAACAGTCTCCTAGTATTTGCCCAGAAAAGAGCACTGCTCCAGTGATCTATGTATTCACTCAAGAGTCACTCTGACACAAAGACTCTCCTAAGCAGTCACTGCAACACAAACACATCTGGGAGAATGCTGCTTCAGCTAAGATGGGTGACTTAAAATAAACTGAAAGGTTAAACCCTGATTAAAAAAAAAAAACTCAACAGAACTGCAAATATACATTAAAAATTTACACAAAGCTTTGTTTTGTGCTGTCCATTCTTGAACTATGGCACATTACTCAGAAAATTAAAGATGAAACATTTCCTCTCTAAATGTAGATGGCATTATCACACAAGGACAAGAAAGGAACAGAGATTAAAATTCTTCAGAATGCAGAGGAAGGAACAAGCAGGGATGAGGCAAGAGTTTCACAACCAATGACAAGTCACAAGGAGTCTGAGTGTACTGGTAAGGTAAACCATTTTCAAACTGTTAGCTCAGGCTTTGAAAAAACAAGTGTTAAATAATGAAGTCAGAAAGAGCATTAATGCATGATTCTCATATGATCTTCTGAGAATAATTTTATTTTCCTCTGAGGGAAAAAGCATAGCCAAAGCAAAAAGAATACTTCTGAATTACTGTAAAAAAATGCCACTATTTTTTCCAACAGCATACTTACTGTTTGATTGCAATATCAATGACCATCTAATGATCTATCAGTTTATTCTAGAAAGTTGTGGACAAGACTATTCTGCCTGCCTCAAGTGTTCTAGATGACTGAACATGCTCAGCTCCAAACACATTGCCAACAATACAGGAGACTACAAAATACAAATGAACAATAATCTTGTCAACTCATTTAAGCTAAAGAAAACACCAGATAAAATTTACAGTGAATTTCTGTGGGGGAAGTTGTTTTGCTGTTTACCTGTATGATGATTCCATCCAACCATGTCCTACACACACTGGCATTTTGATAATTAGGTGTGGGACAATCAATAAACCTTTGATAGAAATATGCATGTTTAATTAAATGCTGAATTTAAATCACAGGAAAACCTTACAGAAGACCTGAGTCTGAATGGCACTTCAGGGACAAAATGAGTCCACAAAGATATACTTGCTACAAATCCTAATCTGTCTCAATGAAAGCAATTCCCAGGGTCATATTCTTGAAAAGTAAGAATCAGATGACAGCCAAATGTTCATGTAAAGCACATAACAGCTTATTACACAGATAGCATTAGAAGTCTTAAAGATGATCGAAGTATTAGTGCTAGAAGTGATTTCTAGGACTGTCTCTTTCCTACAGAAATGTACATCTATGTATCAGGACCAGGACAGCAATTAAAGCCAGTTAATTATATTTGCAATTCTGTATTTTCCTCTATCTGATAAAACAGTATCATGATTTCTACAGCAAATCATAATGATAGGGAGAGCTAAGACACTGCATACAAGGCCATATTCCAGTGTACATAAAGGTTAACAGCATTGTTAATACTCCTTTTCCCCAATATAATTTTAAATAAACCAAGTCCTCTCTCCAAACTTTGGGAAAAAAATACAGGTTTGCTCGAAGATCTAATGAGCTATATGAATTATATGTTGGGACTGGAGGGAAACGCAAAAGATCAGGTTGATGCTGTACATAAAGCAGTGAATTTCTGCTCCGTATTTTTTTCTTTAATTATGTTAAGAAAGGTGGTATTCAAGAGAAGGCCTACTAAAAGTCAGGGAATTTATCAGCATATTTCAAATTTTCATCATTCACTATCACAAACAATAGTTTTATCATTACAAAGTGAAATCTACTGTAAATACTTGTAAAAAGCAAACTACTGCACACAGCTGTAGTTTACAAGGCAGTACTACATGCTGCTAAGCTGCAGCCTAAAGCATCTCAAGTGAATACCAGACATCATGCACATGAACTTACACCCCCTGAGGATGGGCAGTCACTTGCAGAGCAAGTTACTACACATATCCAAGGAAGGCAATGGCACCTTGCACTTCTACAAAGCCCAGGACTTAATTCCAACATTGAATAAGTGCTCTCATTCATTAGGCAAAAGAGCGAGACAGCTGTTCCTGTACCAACACATGGAATAAAAAATAGAAAAAAGTACTAACTTTATTAAAATTTTAAAAGCTTCATAAATAATATATCTCTTTCTTTTATACCTCTGCCACATTCTATGAAGACAAGAAAAGCAGCTAGGAAATAATTTTTCATATAATTTTGTCATAATTTTAGAAGGCTTGAAAGCTGTGAACATGAGATACATGAACATGAGATACAAACAGATATTCACACGGACAAATCTCTGTAACACTGACACAGCAGCTAAGGGAATAAACATTTTGATGCAGATACACCAGGACTCAGCCCATCTCTTAAGTATGAGATTATGACCAGTGTGAGGTATATCAGTTACAAATCCCTCCACAGAAATTAAAGTTTTCTCTGGCTGCTACCAGGACACAATATTAAAATGACATCAAATAATGACATGACACTAACCAGACATCATATATACTAACAAGTATCTGCAATTCCAATGCAAAAAACCCAAAATAAATACTTAGAAGTCAAGCCAAATACATACTATCTTAATAAATTAGGTTAATTTCATTCATATTTCAATAGCATTAAAATAAATCCAGTTGGAAACACAGAATCACTGAATTGCTTACTAAATATTAGAATCACCACACCGTGAAGAACAAGAAAAGATTATTGTCATTTATTGATTGTAAAAAAGGACACTTATCAACAAATTTCTATATTACATTTTACACACTCTCCTGAAATTTAATTTCATGGAAAAGTTACTCAAACTGCATGCCCTCATCTCTCAGTGAGTAGGACCTACCTATGAGAACTGTTATTTAAAGCCTGTCAGCACTATGTTACTGTCAGTGCTGCATGTAAATGTTAAATATATACCATAGATGTTCATGCAGGATGACCAGAATGGCAGATGCTCCTTTCAGCATAAAGTATTTTAGTGTGGAGGGGGAAAAAAATTTTTTAAAAATCAGTTCTTTCAGTTATTAACCAAGATGAGTTGCCAAAATTCAACATTAAAAAAATACAGAATGAGTGGGTTGCAAGACAACAGCAACTATCTTAATACAACCGTTTTCAAAACCAAAGTGTGTGACACATGGTTTTAATTAACAAATATAAAATCATAGTAAATTTTCTTGATATTTAAGAGCATGTTCCTTAAAAAAATTGAAAGCAACCAACAACATTCCTATGAAAAACTCAGCCCCTCCCTACACATCAGTTGCATTATACACCACTGTTTATGCTTAAAGAGGTCATTTAAATATTCATGCCAACCACTGTGCAAGCAACTAAGTGAAGATGCAAAGGTAATACAGCAAGCCCTCCAGCCCATCAGATACCAGCACATGAAGTCAGGTGTCACCACCACTGCTTTTGTGTACTGCTCCCCTACTTCTTTTATTTCAAGGAAACATGATTATGACTTTCGAGTTTACTGAACCCAAACAATTTGAGATGGAACGACAAAATTCCATTTTAGTTCTTACATATTTAAGCTACCAGCCCATTTAAAATTTTCTTTAAACCCTTGCCATTACTCCTTTCAAAGAGAACTTCTAAGTTCTCTTGGTACAGTCTGCCTTGTACAAATATGAACATAAAACTGGAATTTAAACAAACCACCTGGATTTGGCTCCACTTTCCTCAAACACAATTGCAAAACAGATGCTTACTTCAGATAGTCTCTAGAACATACTCCACTTGCTCTTAGCCATTTTTAAGTCATAAAATACAATTGCTCTTTTTCTCTCCATATTAACTTGTTTGCTGCATGGGAACAAAAAGCTTAGAAAGACATAAATGGATCAAATGAAATGGGTAGGTAAGAGTGAGCACTTCACCAATGCCTGAATTCCCAATAACACAAAGGAAGGATTGACCTAAAGATCCAGAAAAGAATATCATACAAGAAAACAAGGAAAATAACTGAAGTATTTCACTTCAAGCAATTTCTCATCTTTCCTGCCACATGGCTAATTTCCATCATTAACATATTATCATTAGTATATAGCTAATTCTAGATCAAGAGGAAATGTATCAGCTTCTGTCACAATGTCAGTCTTCACAGATTTCCAGATGTGAGCTTGGGGGCTGCCCACACTGGAGAAGTACCTTCTGTCCTTGTTCCAATGCACTAGTTTGGTAAGGTGCGGTGGCATAACACAGAGTTAAAAGCCTTAGAGATGCCTTAACTACAATCATACCTCTACAATTCTGAGATAAGAAATATATGAACAGATCTTAAACATTTTGAAAATCAGACTCTCACATTTTTTCTGCCAACTGTTTTTAGTGCTCATAACAAAACCTGTCTTGTTGCTTTCAAAATATCTCCTTGGATATAGTTTAAAACCTTTGCATTCACAATGAAACTTAATGATTCAAAATTTAAAAAGTAATCACAGTTTGTACTGGATTGGATTTCTCCAACCAATATATTTGTCATATAAATGGTCTTAATTTCCTGCTTAGTGCTTAAGTGCTCCACTTCACACTTGTGAAAATTATGAAGTAAGTGGTTACTACTGCATATCTGGTAACCAAGTTATGAAGATCAGCATGTTACCAGGAGCTGTTCTTTTCATGTGAATCAGCTTTGTTTTGTTAATATGTATAGGAGATTCGGTATTCTGAAAGCCTTTGGTTTAATCAGGTCTTTCCACTGGGTTCCAACAATCTGGTTAATATATTCTAAAAGCTCTTTGGACTTACCCTCTGAAGTCAAAAACATTTATAATTATTTCTCTTTTTGAAACTGCAATCACATCACTAGCAAAACATTAGAATTCTATTTTTATCTATTGTACTAATTTCTAAATTATGCACTGAGAGCTCCATAAAGTCCTGCCACAAGGCCAAGATTTTTAAACCAAGAGTTTTATAGTAAGAGCAATTTACAGTATTTTGCACTTCAGAGAAAAAAAACAATACGGTGGAAAGCAAAGAATGCATATAATTAATTCTACTTACGTTTTTGAAAGTAACTAATAAATACTGAAGACAGAGAGGAAAAAAAAAAAAAAAAAAAAGGTAAGGAAACCCTTACCACTCAAGTCTAAACTAATTATCTGGAAACACTGAGCCCTAGACTGAACCACTCAAGATGATGGATATTCTATATTACCTTTCCCAAAAATGCATGCTATTTCAATAATAGATTCCAATTCAAATATGTAAGATAGCTATTCCCTTCCTTGCATAAACGCAGTGCACCTTGTTCAGTTGTTAAATTTTTCTATAAAGCACTATTTACTTCAATCTTTCAAAACTAATGTTATAAACAGTATCTTATAATAAAAAAGCTCAAGGCTACAAAAATAGGTGGCTTCAACCTCCCAGGTGCTGTTACCCTCCACTGTTTTACTGCTCAGCCACCATCCACCCAAACCACAATTCCTTGCTACCACTACCTCCTGGACCTCAGCTCTGCCACTCTTCTTGTTGGCCTCTCTTTTGTACCTTCATTTTAAATGGGAACCAGAACACTCTCTGCCAACCCTCAAAACCATCAACAGCAAACACATTAACAAAGGTGCCAAGCCTCACCTTCCACACATGTAGTTCAGTAAATTAAACATGTGCACTGTATTTCTGAATGTCAAAGCATCAGCGACCCACTTATATAACCAAGGACAGGAGAAAAGAACAACCTCATGCAATCAAAAACTGTATCCAGTAAAACCAGCTAAGTTATGTAGGCAAACTCCTGCAAAAAATAAGTGGAAACAAAATGGTAAGTTGTTGTATATCCACAGTAGTCACCTTTGCCCAATTGCCAGCTCACTTCCCAAAAGCCTAACAACAGAAACAGCAGGCTATTACAAGAAATATGCATTTCTGGTAGGGATAAATCTGATAGCGAGAAGGTCTCAAAGGTGACAATGTACTCATTTCTTCTTACTTCCTCCAATTGTTAACAATTTATTTTAAATTCTATTTATAAAAAGTCTCCTTTTGATCAGTACATAGGGCAAGAATAGGTAAAATTAGTACTAGTACAGCAGTAACCTCACATCATGTTTTTGCCTTAAGGAACATGTACCCCAAAGTGTAGAAGCAGCTCCTGAACAAGGTTAACAAAATTACTAACCAACTACTGCTCTTGCCAGTGTCCCCAAGAAATACTGCAGAAAAGCAGCAAAGAAGTGAAAAAATGGAAGAATAGAAATACACATGCAACTTACAAAAAGGTCCCAACAGGAACAAGGACTAATATTATTTTGAACTTTTTTTCAAGAGTTGGTTTTGTTTTTGAACTTTCAAAGCCAAGCCCACTGAACTCTGGATGCACACATGAACAGCCAATTATGCACCACTCTCCCAGACCTCACAGTGGAGTTACACCAGTGGCTGCTGAGGCCGTGAATGTGGGCTATTACCAAGGCTGAAGGAGACACTCAGGATGAACTTTTTGGTGGCTGTCCAGAGGTAAAATGATGAACCAATTATACAGACAAGAAAATAGAAGAACTCTTCCTAAGCAAAAAACCATTCTTACGGGAGTAATTTAGGTATCTCACAGTATTTTTAAACCTGCCTTATCCAAAACTTTTGTTCTAAATGGCTTTTTTTCCTATAAGAAAGCCATCTGGATTACTAGACTCCACTTCTACAACTGCCATAGGAAAACAAACTGTTGGTCATAGAATGGTTTGGGTTGGAAGAGAATTTAAAGGTCATCTAGTTCAGAATTTAAAGGTCATCTAGTTCCAACCTCCCTGCTATGGGCAGGGACACCTTCCACTAGACCAGGCTGCTCTAAGTCCCACCCAACTCAGCCTGGAACACTTCCAAGGATGGAGCATGACTCAAATAGTGGCAAATTCAAACAAGACTTATTAAGATAATTTCAAGTACTCTGTCAAAGTCTGAAGCCCCAGGTGTAATTTTGGTAAGCAGGTGCCAATCAAAGGATCTGAAATTATAAGAGTTCAGAAGGGCATTTGTTTTAAAGTGCAAAATGGGTTGCTGCTTTCTAAATGAGTAGCAAGTAGGATCAATACATCTAACTATCCAATTACAACTCCAGAGTTTGCAGAATCTGGAGAGCTACACGCTTGCTCCAGCCTCACAAGGATCTGATCTTGATCACAATTAAGAACAAATTTAAAGTCTATGCATCTAAGACTGAAAACCTATCAATGTCTGTCTGTCCTGTACTATTTCACTAAAGAAATTAGGTTCTTGAGCAAGACATGCACCAAAATAAACCCAAACCCTAACATTCTGGGCCTTTAACACACACTTGCATGAGCATGTCTTTACAAGGCCAGAAGTCGGTTTTGTGGGCAATGAAAATCAAAGGTCAGATCAGCCTTTGAAAGTGTGATATTAAAACTGCAAATATTTATTCAGCTGAGATATTTAACCAGGTGAACATCAATTTAACATTTACTGTGTCTTGAAGAGAAAAGGACTTTTCTTCCCTACACTCTTTAAAAAAAAATTGTTGAGAGCCAGTAAAGTTCAGCTCTTGCTGGGAAACAACAGAGTAGAATACTTACATTTCACTGATACTGCTCCTAATGCTCCTGACAGTAAACAGGAAACTAACAAGTTCTTACATATTTTGTTGCATCTTAAGGGAATTCATATAAATATTCATGGAGGTTTCTTTGAGAAATACTAAAGGATTATACAGCAAAATAAAATGGAAGATATTTTTCACGTCCACCCCAGAGGTTAAGAATGAAAAACAGAAACAACTTTTCAGATGTATGAATGTCTGCATGCAGATGCATGTATCACTCTTTTTTTCTGAAGAAAAACAAAAGAAAACCAGAACCTTACATCCCAATAAAATATACAAGTATCAGATCATAAATGGGGTATCAGATAAACAAAAAGAAGAAAGCTTTAAACTTATCACAGCAGCAGTCTTTTTAACAGCAGACGATATGAAAGAAGGTCATACTCTTTTTTATGGCTAATAAAGTACAGTGACAGAGAAAACAGCTACAGGTTTTGTCACTGTCACAGCAGCCAGGAAAAAATATCCTGCAGATATTTCAGGTGCTTTGGCCAACATGAAACACGCAGCAGAATCCAAGAAAAATATCTTGACAGGGAGTAGCTTATGTGTCTTTTCACTGTTCCTTAACATAACTGCTAGTATCTACTTGCACTAATCAAAGCCCTGGCTGCTCATTTTATAAAGCATCCCTTTTATCCCCACTTTCCCCAGTTATTCAGCATCTCCATTTAATGTCTTCATGAGGCATACCATCTAGCTTTTTTTAGCATCAACTGGCATTCTTTCATGAAAAACCTGCCTCGTTGACTTAGAATATTCCATTTAAATAAAGTAGTCTGAAACAGAATATTTAGCTTAGCCTTCTGTAGTTTTATGCACCCATCCTCTAATGCTCAGTATTTAAAATATGGGTCATTTCCAAGGGTCACATTTCTGAAATTGTAGACCAGTGAACTGTTCCTCCCTGATCCTTAAAATATACCTCCCAAAGAATTGTCATGATAAAGGTGGCCAACATTAAATGAAGTGCAAATAAAGTATAGAGACAAAAGCATTACCAGTAAATTGTCGGCATCTGCTATGTCCCTACCACTGATCAATTTCAGACTGACAAGGGAATCCAAAAGCAGCAATAGCTACTCTGTGTATCATCTTACTTGACTCTCAAAAGCATTATGCACATCAAAAGCTCAGTGTACTTTATGATGAACTATGCAAAGACAACCATTTTCATTGTCAATGACAGCTGAACACCAACCTAGCAATGCTGCAGAAGTTTTAATTATGACTCTCACACCCTAGAAGAGAAAAGGCACAGGAATCAACATCACTCTTTAAACAAACAGCAATCACTATCTTAACCTTACAGCACTTTATGTGCATCCCACTTTAAGATGTTGGATATTCCAAGTCTCCATGATGACACTTAGTTTTCTATTCAATTCCCTTGTACATGAAAGTATCAGCACCCAACTGTACAGACAAGAGAAATGGAGCTTTTCATACAAGACATGCTCAAGAGAACAAGGCATTTCTGAAAGAAATCAGAAGACACATGAGTTTCTTGTTCCTGAGTTTCAAGGGACCAGCTTTGTCTTATTCTATTTTACCTTTTTTAAAATACACAAATATTCTTTTCTCAATTGCCTCTCCAACATTGCAACGTACTGCATTGCCTGACAAATACAAATGCAGCTGAAATTTATGGCACTGGATGATAACAAGTATTGTGCACTGAATTCAACAATGTAAATTCCAAATCTATGTATGCCACCTAACTCTCCTGAGTAGGTTCTACCATTACTAACTTTCTAAATGGCTGTAAATCAAAGATGCAAGTACCAGTCTTAGCAACTCAAAATGAAAACAATATTCAGTGATTTGACCAAAGCATGCATAGCTTATGTAGGATATATTTTTGCTTTGTTTTTAAAGAGATTGCAAAACCAAAAATAACAGTAATCATGAACAGCAAGACTTGATGAAGCTCATACATTCAGAGATGTGTGCTTGTATGTGAATAAAGATATTGATAATCGTTTAATAATTAGAAATACTATGTTTAATTGAACCAGAACAGTGAACTACTATTGCAATTTTAAATATCTAAGTTGAATTTGCTCTCAAGATTCCTATTATTTAATTCTTACAGATGTGATTAACATAGCTAAACAAAGCATAACTGCAAATATTCCCTTTGCGTTGTGCTTAAAAATGAATTTGCGATCTCCGTTCCCCCTAAAATAAATTACAGTCCTGTGACTATTTATGTGACTGTAAAATTATTTACATTTTTTCTACATGTTAACGTAGAAATAAATTTTTAAATAATTAAATGTGCTTTAGAATGAAAACATCCATTAGTCTTCTTTTTCCATACAGTCTTCACATTATAAAGTGATAAATAATTTGGCTTGCCACTGCAAAAAGGACAAGTATTGCAAGAAAACTCTGTGGAGCAGAGCATTCAAAACCAATTTCAAGTACAGTACCTGAAAGCAATGTGACAATGGCCAGCTAGAGTTGATGATGACAGCAGGACTTTTACACTGAGCTGACCATATAACAAATACTGAATTTTAATTATATACATCTGCAATTAAATCATTGTCATCTGAGCACTGGAACTGTGAGGATACACATGCTCACATGCCTCTAGTCCATTTCAATTC
>VZSR01003807.1:13921516-13985645 GCA_013398615.1 Brachypodius melanocephalos
AAGCATGCAGTGGTTGCCAGCATTTGGGGAAAGAACCTGCCTGCAGTGCAAGACAGAAAATGTAAAACTGCAAAGCAGTGAAGACTTACGGTGAGGGTGACCTGGGTGTCGATTGTACCTGCACTGCAGGCTGAGGAAAAAAGGAACGAAGGAAGGAAGTTGCTGCCCTGGCAGCTGAACAGGATCTGTGGAATTTCTGTCATGTTTTTTGGCATGAAATTATTCAAAAGATAAATCTTTTACAAGTAGTAGTAATGCCCAATGGACTATTTCATAAAACTATAGATCTCAAATCTACGAGGGATTATTTGAGTCATCTGATCTCCTTTATAAAACTCATTATAGTGTTTTCCCAAATTAAATTGTACTGGAATTAAATTATATCTGTCTCTCTTTCACACTCTTACTTACTCAAAATTAGATCTTTATTTTGAAACTGGCATAGAGAGTGATACTCCACTGCAAACTGAGGTAATTTGTTTTCCTTCCCTTCCCTTCCCCTGCTAGAGTGATGGAGTGTCAAAAAGTATTAAATACTGCTGGCTGTAGCAGAAAATGGATATGTGAAGACAAAATGCTGCATTATGAACGGTAGAGTGATTTCCAAAATTAACTGAAGAAAGTCCAAGGAATTAGGGTATTGTCTTACTGAACTGTGGCAGGCCATTATGTTTCTAGTGTGACTAGACTCCAGCGATTTAATAGCAAAATCCCAAATCCTGCTTTAGGTAAATTGGTTTTGGTTTGCTACTGTAACAGAGGCAGCATTCAAAGTTTAAAATTCTTTTGCTTTGTATTACAGAACCCAATGTGCCTAAACAGCTGAGAAAATATTAGGAGATTATTTCACTTTAAAAATAAAGCAATAAAGCTAGATTTTTTTGTTGAATCATGTTCCTTGTGAGGATACAGTTTATACCAGCATATTTAGCTTCACTTGGAAAATTCTTTCACTGTATTTGGGCAATACATAAACCAGGACTTTTTACTTATTTGGATAAACTTAAAGCATCAGATGTTCTGGTCCAGATAGTGGAATACAGTCAAAATTAATAAGTACATTAGCAAGTGCATAGAGAGTAGCAGTGGTCTAACCCCAACATGTTTATTTTAAAATGTGTCACTCACTGTAAGTGTTACTTGTTCTTGTTTTAATGCAGTTTGAGATGTAGGAACCTCCAAATTACTAGAGGATATCAAAGGAGTTGTCCATATATTTTGTCATTTAATCTCCGAATTAAAGAAAGAAATCTGAGGGATCCCTGAAGTTGTTCTTTGTCCTAGTTACATCAGAGGGAAAGTACAATTTGCTCTGCCTGCTCACAGAGAACACTGTATTCTTCCTGAAGCAGCTTATCTTTTCCACACTGTGACTTGGCTAACTCCTTGCACTGCTCCCTCTCTTCCAGCTCTTCTGCTTTCCAAGTGTCTAGATTTTCCATGATGCTGTATTACTGCATGGTTTCTGAGGATTTAGCCTTTGTAATTTAGGCCTCTGGACTTGTTTATTTTCTGTGAGGGGATGTAGGAGAGATCTTTGCTGAGTCATCCTTAAGATCTGGTGTGAGACCTTTCTAAAGGCTCAGAGAAAATCCTGCCAGATTATGTCAATTTGCAGAGCTGGTGGGGATGCAGTTTTGTGTCAGAGGCACAGGAGCCCAGCCAAGACATGGCAAATTTCTGGTTAATCCTGTCTCGGGAGAACATAAAATAGTTATATCCAAAATAACAAAAGTAAATCCTAACTTTAGGTCATATCTTTGGAAAACTGTTGTAGTTACTCGCCACCGTAGGATTCTGCACAGTGGGATGGAGGTGACCTGGGGAAGGGCAGAGGGCAAAACATTTTCCTCCATGGCCTGAACAAGATGGCAATCTCTGTAAATATTGTCATAGTTAATATGAAATACAGAGTTAAACTGATGTTAATCTACAAGTGACACCAGTGCCCATATTCTCACTCCAAGGCAGCAGTGTCACATCCAGTTATGATCCCTGATGGGATTTTTCTGGAGAGTGCCTATGGACCCCAGAAGGCAGGAGGCATTTTCAGTGTGCTTTTGCTGTTCCCAGCAGAACTTTTACAATTGTTTTCTGGGAAATGTTTTAAGAGTGCTTTAAGATTCTCACAGGAGTTTTATGGAGGAAAATGTGACTCAGGAACACAAACTCATAGCTAAAGGGAGTGTCAAGCTTTAATTATGACTTTCTTGCTGTGTATAAAAGGACAATCTGTATCTTATGGAAAGCTGGGAATAAAAATAATCATAAAATCTTAGGTGAAGAGTAACAGAGGAGGGAGGGAAGAGGGAGAGAGCATGTATTTACCGATCAAGGTGTTCCTTGTCGATATGAAATTCATCTGTGAAAATGAAATGGGGACATAAAGCACCACCTTTATCGTGTCAGAACCTTAATTTGTCATAGATGTGAGGATTCTTTGAATTATCAGTGTTTCTTCATCACACCTAGCACTACCCTCATGCATTAATTGCTGTATTGTTTGTCCCATGTGCTGATATCTACAACCAAAAGAAAAGTACAACTGCATTGTGTGTGTGTGTGTAAATGTGCTTTTGTGTGGAACAAGTGTAAATATTTGCTTGTACAGGGGAGTGTATATGTAATAAAAATACATATTGCTGTAGATATATTCATATAATGCATATAGTTCTGTGATATACGTATAGCTCTATCGATATATTAATAGAATAGATCTGTGAGCATATAGCTGTCTGTATATCCTTGCCCGAAGTTCTGCTCTCAGGAAAGACGTGTACGATCTGGGAGTCGCCTCTGGCCGGGGCTGAGCGCTGGGGGGCAGCGCTGGCCCGCGGCTCTCCTGCTGGATCCTCCCGCGGTGGGAAAACTCCTGAATTTGGAGCGCTAAGAGTGCACCGAGGGGCTCCCTGTGTCTGCAGGGCAGGCAGAGGCAGCCCTGGACAGATGCCCTGCATGCTTCACCCTCATTTTTTATCTTAAAGACGTAATCTTGTTTTCCGTATGCATCCCTCTGTTAGCAGAGAGGGGGTGAGCTTGGAAGCTCTGTGCCGAGCTGTGAGCAGTTCTGAGCCAAATCGTCTCCACAGCCCATTTTTGCAGAGTTACGTCTCTGCCAGGAGACGATGGGACCCGTGGAATCACAGCAGCCCAGTCCCGCAGGCTCCCTAGAAGGCCTGAAGTGTGTGGATTGCACACACAGAAAAGGAAAAGTCAGGGGGATCAGTCTGGCTGTCCCAGGCAGTAAAAGCATTGCCTATGTCCAGTTGTTTATAGCAAATGTGTCATTCCTGTACATCTATAGGAATACAGCAATTAATTTTGTGCTTCTGCATGCTTCATCTTTACATGTTTAGCAGCTCAGTGAATGCTGAAGAGATCCACTACCTTCTGCTGGATTTGAAAAAGTAATCTATTACAGGAAGCTGCACGTTATGCTCACATGGAAACTTTTTTTCCCCCTCATACTGTTATTTTTTCCATTAATTCTAAGTGAAACTTAAAGCTCTTCTCTGACTATGGGAAACATTAGCCAGAGTGACAGAAGATGTATCCCATATAAAGGAAATTGTTGATCATCAGTGAAATGAAAGTCTGTTCTAAAAAAAGCTAAATATTTAGTGAATGCTGTCCCTAACATGAACCTTTTAGCTGTTCTGGGACAAGAGGACAGCAATCAGTAGTATATGTGCTCTATAAAACTATATGGCATCCAGCTTTTTTCTGTCACTGAGGAAACTCAAATTGTTCAGGAAACACTGGGTTTTTTTTTTAGTTGCCTCTATCAATTAATGTCTTCATTGATGACTTTAGTCTGTGTCACTGGGAAATGATAAGTTTTTGTTTTATCTGCTGTCTTGATGCATTCTTTCTCTAGAGTGCCACATGGAATCAGATTCCTTGAGCCTCTATTTGCTAACAAAGCACAGTGATTGCTTATGGGCTTCATTTGTGTGTAAAGATTGCTCACAGTGCTAAGTTTGCTGTGATCAAGCCATTTCTGTGTGGGTTTCTTACACTGTGATAAATTACATCTCTCACTCCTCTGAGTTTTTAAACGTAGTTCTTATTCCCAAGTGGGAAAATGATGCTGTGAATGAAGTGCATTTACTTGTTTTATTTTTTGATGGAAGAGTTATATAGTCCTTATTTATTTTTAGGGCATTAAAACCACAAAACCAAGTGGTGAGTGTTTCCTTTGGTTTAGCAATAATGATAATATCTGGATCCGATATCATGCTGTTGGATAATATTATTTCCATTTCATACGTGGGGATCTGAGCACAGCAAAATAAAATGAATTCCTGGAAAACACCCAAGAAGCACATGGCAGAAGCTGGAAAACAATCAAGTATTCTCGGTGCTAGTCATCTGTTTTGTGCACAATGGTTCTCCTTCACTAAAACTGGAAGGATTTTCTTGGGAATGAGGAGGTCAAGCACTGTGTGAGAGGCATTTAGAACCTAATGTAGCTCCAACTAGATGAAAAAAGAGTACAACAATCTGCTATTTTTGAAATGTAATCAACTTAAACATTTTACCAAAGATAATTCTGTGTTATGAGGGAAAAGAGGGACTTTGAGATGAAAAGTTAAAGGCAAGGAAGGAAGAAATATCAGTAAAAAAGTGAAACTGCTGTTACTGTATTGCTATAACTAACCTGTTCTAAGGGTTTGTAGGCTTGATAGAACTAATCTGTCAAGGCTTTCTTGGCCTATCAAAAGAACAAAAAGTTCCAACTAAAATACTTTTTATAGGTACCTGCAGTTACAGATTGTGATTGTTTTCCACTTCCACAATAAGCAGAAAATGGCCTATCCCATGACCCCCTGCTGTAGGTGGTCCCTCAGCCACAGTGTGTTCTGAAAGTGGAAAGACCCTATTTACAGGACAGGTGCCATGTGGCACATGCTTATCAGCCATGACCAAATACCGCTTTTGATCCTGACCAGTCACATTTTTCCTTTGAACCTACGAGCCCAGCAAAGTGCCTTGTGATGCTGAGACTGCTTCTTACAGAACGTCAAACCTCCCACTTTGGACATCAGAAAACAGACTTGCTCTGTCAGACTGGAAATAAAAATCTCTCTTCTTCCATCATCATCCTCTGATCTTGTGCCAGTAGGTGACAGCAAGAGCGATTGTCATTACGATGCTGATGCATCCCACTTTTCTTGTCCTCCTCCCTTGTGACTCAGCATAGTATTCCTCAGGACCACCAGCCTACCCTTTTTTGTAGCCCTGCAATAATTTTTCAGGGGTGCCAGTATTCCCTATGACACTTCACGTTCGTGTTAGCTTAGGCCAGGCTAATCAGGCATTTTGTCCATCATGAGGTGCCTGCTCTGAGCATCCTGTAATCCCCACACTGTTGCAGGAGTAGACAGCCAGCTTTTCCTTAACTGGAATTTCTACATATCTGTAGGTTGATATTTTTGGTATGGGCACTCTGACCAAAACAATAAGAGTCTGCAAAGAGTGTTTGACCTTAATTCTTTTGAGAAAGAAATTAATGCATCTCCAAAGAAGTACTTGCTTGAAGGCAACAAAGCTTCAAGATTACTCTGGGACTACTGAAAACTATTAGTATTTCCATCTTGTGGTACTTCAGAAAGTGAAAAAAGATGCCAGTCCTGGTGGGATTTAACAGTCAACTGGTTAACAATTAAAATACTGGTTAACCTTGAATAACACACGATGCCTATTCACTGAGAGAATACATAAAAGAGAAACTGAAATTTTGTTTCCTTCTCATTGTTGTGATCAAAGTTGGAAGGTATTGTTTGTTATATTAGACGCCTCCATTCCTTTCCTTTAATGGGTCATGTCATAAAGAAGACTTTGGTAAGTGGAAGCTCTCCAGTGTTCCAGGATATTACAAGATGATGCCTGAAGATGTGCATAAGACATGAGACTGAAGGCAAAAAGAAGCAATTTCTAAAATTATTTCCTTTTGCAACAGGTCTTGTCTATACTGTTATGGCCCATGTGCAACACTAGGAAGACTAAAGACAAATATATTTCAAATGGACTCAGGCTGGCTGAGCTCAGGCAACCAGGAAGTCTGCTGGTTAATACTGGAGTCCCTTATTGACAGGGAATGGAAGAGAAGGGCTGCCCTGTGGTCTTACATGTTGGAAATACATGGTAATGTTTGTGTGTTACTAATTGGAAAGGTATGTGCTGCTTTTCCAGGAAAATTGTGCTAGAGATCTATTGTAGTTATTTCTGGTGATCACATGAGTTTTCTGGTTCCTTTTCAATACATTATTATTTAAGAATGTAAAAAGATGGCTGTTCTGGTCATTTTAGGAATAATTTGTTCTTTACAATTTCAGTGTTATGTTTCCCATAAGCCTTTATTTTGACTGTAAAAATATAGTTGGAAAATAATGTTAGTCCTTTTGGTTTTTTAATGTTTCAACTCTAATAAAATCCAATAATTTATAAATATTTTTGAACAACCACGGCAGCATACAGAAAAAAAAATCTCAAGTTCTTAAAGACAGAGTTAAGGGAGGTGTGTGAAGATTTGACAGATGACCTGTCTGATAGCAGCTTGAATGTGAATTTTTGAAGGTATAAACCTGTGCCAATGTAAGCATTCTTGGTTTTAGTCAGTCAGTTCACATACAAAATGCTTAAAACCTTAGTCTTAATTATTTAAATCAAAATATTGCAGAGTTTTTAATTTTAGAAGAAAGGCTTTAAATTGGGTTTGATGAAGGAAGAGAAACTGAGGGCTAGAGGTGAGAGAAAACCACTGCAAAGCAAGGGGTGGGAGCAGGGAGGTAAGGGAGGGAAGTTGTGCCTGGCAGAAGTCAGTAAAGAAGACTTTGACGTTGCCTCTCAGAGGGCAGGGTGCTCAGAGGCTTTTTTTGGGTGTATGTGCACTAACACACTGAGCCTGGGTGGCACAGCAAGGCTGGAGGTCTGAATGCAGTCAGGAGGATGTGTATGGACAGATTGTGCAGTGTCATAAGAGTGCTCTCATGCCTCTTTGAAAACAGATTTTTGAGCTGGTTAAGCATGTCCGGGACCCGTGGCTGTGTTGGGTCCATCTGCAGATGGAGAGGATGCAAGCATTGTTTAAAGCCTTTTCTCCCTGTCTCAACTTCTAGTACAGCATTGATTCAGGCCAAGGAATCTACTGGATTTCATCCAGATTTCTCTTGTTCTTAGGGCTGTATTTACTAGAGTTTCAATAACAATGAAATGTGAACTGATTTTGTCAATCTGGTTTTTCTTTAGAACTCAGACCTCTTCATCTGTTTCTACTCCTACAATAAAGAGCCTTTTCCAGAAATGATGCAACCACAGGTCTGGCAAGCCAGGATGCTGCTGAAATCAGTGCATGTAGGGAATAGATCTCAGAATGGCAAAACTGCTGGCTCCTGCTCTATGTCAAAGATCCAGGAGTGGAGAGCTGTGGTATTCTTGCATTGATATCACTCTGGTTGATGGTTTATGTGCTCAGACCTTTTAATCCAGATTCTTCCCCAGAGCAGCTGTTGCCTTTGGTGAGCTAGAAGCACAGCCTAAATATTTTATGGCCCCCTGCTCTGGGCTAGCTTGGCCAGAGAGCAGGCAGAGTAATAATTCCAGTCCTAGCTCAAAGAAGGCTCCTTCTAAACAGCACCAAGAAGCACAGCTCATTTGGAGGAGGGAAAAAACCCACTTTTTTGTTACTCAAATACCAGCTCTGATCAACCAGTTAAGGAATATTTGGTGGTGCTTCAACTTCTCCTGCCTACTAATGCCCAAGCCCCAGGTCAACCCTGGGGCAACTCTGGAGAATTGTTACAGAGCTCAGTCTCCTTATGTCCCATGTAGCTGCTGAGATATGTGGGATGTGTACTTGTGATGGTGTGTGAAGGCAGTGACCAACTGCCTGGAAGAAGAGGTGAAAAAAGTCAATAATATGAGCAATGTGAGCTGGGATGAGAGCTGCTTTCTGAGCACTCTGTGAATCTCCTGTAAGAGTGTCTGAGCATTTGTAGGGTGTTCACATCCTCTGTCCTCTCCAACCAGCTTGCTAACTTGTTCAGAGCAGAGATCGTGTTACAAAACTGACTCTTGGGAGCCTTCAAGTTTGTGGAAGTATCTGTAAATTCTCCTTCCCAACCAGAATTTTCCAAACCTTATATCTGCTCTTTTTCTCCCCAGTGTGTTTGGGGATTTTTGGTTTTGTTTTGTTTTTCTGGTACTTGTATGGTCTGAAGCAATGCAAAGAGAAGTTGCTTATCTGAATACCAAAATTTTGAAATTCACAGAATTAATTATGGCCTTTGTAGAGTCTGAGGCATTAGTTAGAAGTTAGGGGGTTGCAAATAATTGGCGTGCTATGGACTGCCAAGAACTTACTGGTGTCTTTTTACCTCAGCAATGAATAGTTTTTAGCATCTATTAAAGGGATTAAATTGGAAGAGAAGCAGCATGGATTGATGTGAGGCTTTTTTTTTTTTTTTTTTAAGAACACGTGAAATTGTGCCTTGGTAGAGACTGTAACAATTTCTTTGACAAAGTACAACATGTTCATGGTCACCAGTATCCTGCTCTTTTTAGTCTAAGAACTCCTGTCCACACACGCTTGTCCATTGAGCAGATTCTGACCAGGCAAATAAACTTCTAAAGTGTATATAATTTGTATAGAACTGGTGAGAGTATTTGGAGAGGGACTAGGGATAGAAGACCGTTTATCTTGGAAGGGTTTTCTGGAAAACTGGGTTTTCCAGGGTTTTTTGGAAGCTGGGAGTGCCAGAGGAAAGACGACACAACACCTCTTGTTGTTCTGTGGCAGGCTGGGCACACTGGGTGCCTCTGGTGTCCAGCCATGGGGAGCCCCATGTGGGTCTGTGCTGGGACCTTCTGCTCTAGAGGCTGTGGATGCACAGTGCCAGCAGGCTGTAACTGTTCTAAAGTTAGAGGCACCTGTCTGACCAGTGATGTCTTCTTGCAAGATATGTCAGTGTGGGATTTGGCTCTTGTCCTTCTTTTCCCGAAGTTTTGATTGTTCTACTAATTAATACAATGAAGGTTGATATGTTGCTCTATTCTTTCAGTTTGTTTCTAGCTTTGAGGCCCTTAAGCCAGGGCCTCATCTGCTTGCTGTTCAAAAGCTTAAAGGGCAGGAAAATCTGTAATGGAAAGATGGGTTTGAGTTGATGGTCAGGAGATTTTCTGGGTTCTAAAAATATTTTGTTTTATGGTTTTGACCAGAGTCCTGCAGCACGAAGGGGGAAAGAAAGATGGGGTTTTTTGCATATGAGCAACAATGAAAAGGTAGTGTCACTATCTGGAAGTATCATGTTTAGTGGGAGTCCAGGTGGGAAATCTGCTGTGCAAACATCCTGCCAAAAAACTCCTCAAGCCCCCTGAAAGACCTTCCCTGCTTTCAGAAGTTTCCAGTTCAAATAACTGAGACAGAAAGGAAGGCAGTCATTGAAGTGCCTTGGAATTGCTGTATGTAGAAGAAAGTTTGCTTAAGCTATATACCAATCTATCTCTTAAATGGCTAGAAAAATATAGAACCTATAAACACGTATAAATCTATCCTTTCCGTGTTTATGGGGCCTTTCTATGACCTGAGAATACTTTTCCATCCAAACACACTGCACTAGGGTGAGCATCCAGTTACAACACCTGTGTCCAAAGGGCTTGTAAAAGTAACATTTCCTCATTCAGTTGGTATTGGATATGGCTGATGAAAGTGATAAGGAACCTCTATGTCCAAGGAATAGAAATGGCTCTTCTATGGGAACATTTCCTGTATGGAGAAGAAAGAAAAAGTATAAAATTGAGTTGCTGCAGGAGAAGCATTATTATTTCTGTTGGTTTATGTTGTATTTACCAGGAGTTGTCCAAAATATGAAAGGATAGAACTGTGTGGGCTCTAAAATGATGGTCAAAATTCAAGCAGAAAGCTAAGAATTATTTTGTTGCCTTTTTTTTTTTTTTTTTTTTTTTTTTTTTTTTTTTTTTTGTAAACGTAATGTTGCTTTCTCATTCATCGTGACATGTTGGTGTGTATTTAACAATTCTTGTCTGCTCTTAAGTTAGTTTGGGGGTAAGCAATCCAGCATTGTGAAGATGCTGGCTCTGGTATTCAAGCACAGAGAACTGTTCATAATCCTGCTCCCTAACTCCATCCTCCTCAGCATGGAAAGAAAGTATTCCAGACAATAGCTTCTGTATCCTGTAAACACACCAAAGGTCATAAAAATATATAGTGCTAACATTAGCTCTGGCTTTTCAGCCTTTGCTACCCTCATTTGACCCCATATGATTGCATAAAAAGGTGAATGAATAGCAGTCTTCAGCCTTAGCTATGAGGAAAAAGTGAGTTTGAGCACTTCTGTAGCAGAAAAAACATTTTCTCTGTTGGTGTTACTGGCTTTGGAGAGTCCTGTTTGCTTTTTTTGTTTCTCTGTCCTGCCAGCACTGAGAACAACCATAATAGGCTTTTGCCTAGAGTTTTACTTGAGTGGTCAGAAAAAAGTCTTCTGTTACCTGTGATTAGGTACGGTTATTTTACCCCTTAGTTAAAGTTTGCTTGCTCTGCTGTCTGGGGTCATTTGTTTGTCTGCATAAGTGGCAAACATAGCAAGAATGGAGCATTTAGCAGAGCATAAACTTTTAATGGCACAGGCTTGCCTTTTCCCACTCTGATAAGTTTTTATTATATGGGGTTTATTCTGTAAAAGTAATGAAAGAAGTCTGTGCTCTCTTTGAAATATTTGATGAGCTCTTTCAAGAGAGGCATTAAGTTACATGTTTACAAACTGAAGTCAGGCCTATAAAACTCAGCTTAGTTTTCTTGTAGCATTTACTGATTTCCAAGCCGTGTGTCTCTGTCAAACCTGGCAAGGCAGTGAGGGCATCTGTTTCTGCAAATGAGCAGAAAGTGTGTTTCATACTATGTTATCATATTTTTGCTGTAAGAACTTTCAGGACATAGGTTTCTGTGTGTTTAAGGTTGGTGGCAAACAGTGTGAAAAACACAGAAAGTTACTCCTGCTGTTGTTACACCCCTTCCTCTCCTCTCTTGTGAAAAATATCTTACCTACCCTCTAAAAGAACAGGTAACATTAAGGTGTTAACTTGACCCAACCTATGTAAAAGGCTTTGGAGTTCCATAACCTCACTGATGTGTCCCAGTGGGCTGTTGGAAAGAGCTGCATTCAAAATTGGCAGCTAGCATTTTAAACCCTTGATTTCAGTAACTTTTGTTTGGAAAGGTATGGTCTGACATCTGCTCTTCTATTTAGATTTGAAAGGTTTGCCTTTTTAATGTTGTTTCCTCTGCATGGCTCTGGGGATGCCATCCTGACCCCATTGCAGCCAACAATAAAACTCTTATTTGACATTAGTAAGAGCAGGATTGGACTCTCAGTGCTCTGCATCTTGCTTGCAGTGCACAGTCAGCTTCTCAACTTTTCAAAAGGTTGATCTTACTAGAATAAATCTGAAAAGTCAACAGGTTTGGGGACCTCTTGCCTCAGCCAGTTACCTGGGGTCCCAGAGCCATAATTTAGGCAGTGAATTAACCCCAGAGCTGCAGTCCAGGGCAATGGCCACAAAACTGCATTCCTCTCTGGAGCAGCAGCATTTTTAGACCATTTCCTCTTTGCATGGAGGTGGGGAGCCTTGGGCACTCCAGAACCTACAGGAGGGTGAAGGTTGTCACCATGCAGGCTGCTGCATTGCTGGAGCTGATGACACAGTGGGCAGTAGTGTCATGTTGTACGAGCACTTTTGCTAGCAAACAGTGCCAATCTGCCCCATCTTGTGTATTTCTTGCTCCTTTGGAATCATGGAGAAAGAATGCCTTTGCTTAGGATGTGTTAAACATTGCAGAACCTCATCCCTTGTATTTGGCCAAGTACTTCTCTTACATAAGTCTTGCAGTCTTTTTAGTCCACCTCTGTACCTCCAACTTCCTTCTTAATTCTTTGCCTTTGCTTTTGGACGGACTTGAAATCCAAGGTCATCCCATACTGCTGTTGTTATTTAAAGATGCAACTCCCTATGCCCTTAAAATTCTTATAATTCTTTAGTTTTGCACTAAAAGCAATAACAGCTTAGAAAGAAAAACAAAAAGAGAGTACTTCATGTAATCCAAACTTCAGCTCCCCTGATCATTGGCTCTACTTTCACAGCTTGTGATGTCAACACAAGTCTTGAAGATTAACAACTCGTATCAAGTTTTACTGGCTGGCTATAAGTTACCCTACTGGGAAATGTTGCTTTTCTCTCTGCCAAGTCCCCTTTTCTCTCTGCCAAGTCAAATCTGAGGAAGTTTAATAAACAAACAAACAAACAAACAAAAAAATAAATCAGGTCTGAAGAAAAGGCCTTTACTGAAATGAAATGGATATGGGCCTCCAGAGCAGGCTGTACAGTCTTCTGGCCAGGATTTTTCAGCAAACTACCCGCCCACCATCAGGAGTTCTGCTGCATCCCGTGGTATGGCCACAGCTGTCAATCCTGCTCCCTAATCTAGATTTGGACTTCAGATCCTCTTGGTTCTTGCCTAGCTGCTCTAGGCTTCTACTTTCTACAAAGCTGGGATGCTCTCAGGAATTTGTCTTTTCTGTCTTCTCCCCATACCATCAAAAAAGAAAATACAAGCTGCTACAATGTGTCTCCTTGGGTACTCCCGGGCTTTAGTGTTTGGAAATTATTGGGACTGGGTGGAGAATTTGATTTCTCTGAATTCTCTAAATAAATCTGATCTTTTGAAGATCTAAAAATGCAATTGTGATGAAGTTTCATGCAGAATGGAAGCAGTGGTGTGTTTTTACTTAAAATGTGTTTGCATACATTCAACACAAGAACTTTTTTTTTTCCCCCAAGGGAATTGCATTGTCAAAATACAAAATTTTATTGAAAGTCTTTCTAATGTGGTGGAAAATACCAACCCTTGCACTCAGCCATGCTGTGGTCAGCAAGTGAGGAAACTCGGTGTCGATATGTTTTGACCGTGGCAACAAATCTTACACTTTTGCTATGCACTCGCTATTAATCCCACACATTTCTTGTTACCTATTTGTCCCCATACTTCAGGACAAAAACCTCTGCCTATTGGGGATTTAAACACATAAGAGAAAGGGCTAATTTAAAGAGTCATTGGGAGTAAAGGGTCCTGCTTCTGGGACGGATTCCTGCTTTCCCTCTCTGATCAGGCACTGGCTGACGCTCATGGAGGGGGCAGAGCCTTCATTCCCTCTTGTATTTGCATCAGATAAGGCCGTAATTTCTGACTTAAGTTTTCCATGGGAGCAAACTTTCACTTCATTAACGCTGGCGTCATTAGTGGGCTGGGGTAATTCCCCGTGTGATCCAGACCCGGCTGTGACCTGCATGGAGCCATCCAGTGGCAGTGCTAATTAGCGTCTTAGTGCCACGTGAACACTTCTCTGCAGCCCCTTTGGCTGAGGCCACGGCTAATTTCGCATGAATCACTAAGCAGCCATTGCCTGGTAACTAATTTTGACCTCTAACTGCTTCGGCAGGACCTCCAACCCCGCTGCCGAGGATAAATGACATCCTGTTGTTATCTGTCCTCTGGGCAGCTGCTGAATTCCCACAGCAGCTTTGGTTTGCCCTCCCCGTGGAAGGACAGCGCTCCAGGCATTGCAGCACGGCCCTGAAATGGATGTGAATAACGACTGTGATCAGGGGCTGGCTGGGCAGAGACCCATCAGGCCCTGGTGGCAGAAGCTGAAGTTGGATCCTGGAAATATTTCTTCCTTTTAGGTCTAGTTTTTGGATGGAGGGAGAGAGGAGCTAGGAGCAGAAATGCTGAGGCAGGGCTGACAGCTTTCTCCTGTTCCCAGGATACACAACCAACACTTCTGTGCATTCAGTTCTGCCTCCAATCATTTGGTGTGGCTGTGCAGTTTACAGCTATGTGCACAGCACTGTGAGAAGCTGCAGGGGAAATACCTATGGTGAGGGATTGTTTGGAAATGCAGGGGAGGAGAGTAGTGTATTTTGGCAGGGGTGCCGGCAGAGTTTATCCAGGAGATGTAGGAAAGCTCGTTTAAACTCTGATTAGCAGTGTTTTGTAGCTGAGCAAGGCCTTGGAGTTAGTGGGTTTAAGTGAGCAGGTACCTACAATGAGAAAGTACCTTCTTGCCAGGAGTCCAGAATGTTCTCTAGTCTTGTTAAACTATAGTTTGGTGTCTATCCTCCATGGTCTTCTAGCTGTTTTCCAGGTATTTACTGTATTAGACAATTGAGGCAGCCCCTGTTGCCTCAAGGACAGGCTCTGTGTGACCAGAGTGAGCTTTAGTGTGTGCAAGCACGTCCTGAGAGCATGTTCTGGCTGCTGGTGTTTCACTGAAACCTGCCACCAGAGTCATCTTTATCTGACCTGTTGACAATGGCTAAGCTAAATGCTGTCTTCATTAACCTTTTGGGAAATACATCAAGAAGAATAACGAAAAACCTTTTATTGGAAAAAAATCAATCAGACAAAACTCTCAAACCCCCCCAGCTTCAAAAAACGCCCCTCCAAACCAAGTGTAAGTACAGAAATAAAAATTGCTCCCCTGGCACTAATTCTTAAACAAAATTGCTGTTACAAGTGGTCTCAATTAGGCAATATTCTGAATGCCTACTTTTGAAATTCTCCCTGAGGATACAGTCTCTGTGCTGGTGGAGTTTTGGTGGTGGTTTCTTTTTTTTTTTTTTTTTTTTTTTTTTCCCCCTCAGGTGTTTAGCTTGCCTTTCCCCACGAGAAACCAACCCTTTTCCACAGAAAGCTTCACAATTGCAGTAGGCAATTCGGTAGTAAGTCAAGGGAAGAAAATGAGGCAAGTGGAAATTCATAGTACCTTTTACAGACAGATTATCATGTAAAGATGTCCACACAGTTCACTAAGTCTGGATGTCTAGCATTCAGGCTGTCAGGTTTCAGCTCTGGGACTGTGCTTTACCCTGAGGTAGATGTTTATCTATTGATAAAATGAGATGTGTGTGGGTTTGAACCTTTGCAAACCGTGAAGCAGAAAATCAAAGCCCTTGACCATTTGCAGTCAGTAAAACTTACATGGCCCTGTTTATATGGGACTTATACTGTGATTCAGGATATATTTCAGTTTCTGTTCATGCCTGACCCGCTTAAAATATTTTTGTGTTTACTAAAATTGTGCTCTGTCCTTTGCTTTACAAACCATCACTGTATACCATTTAAAAATTTCAAGTCTGGTGAAGGATGAAGTGATTCCCTGTTTGTGTGTGTTTTTCTGAAGCACTGCTAACAAAAGCTATGTAAATGTAACACATGACCGCTGTTTACGGTAGATTAAGCTTGTTCAGCTTTTGTCAGTAATGTACCCGGTTTGCAAGTAAAATAAAAGGATTTTGTGATGGGGTTGTTTTTGTGATTTGTGTTAATAATTAACCTAATCTGACAAAAACTGTCTGGTAAAAATTGTTAGACTGGACAGATATGTGGCAGAAGGCTCCACAGCAGGAAGAAGGTGACCTTTAGAAGTGAACAGCAAAGCCAATGTGTTAACTACAAGCAGCCTATCTAGATTTTTTTTTTGAACAGTGAAATATAGTTTAAACTGTCTCTTTTTCTGTTGTCTCTGTCAGCAGTAAGGTCCCATTTGCAGACCCCTCTAGGAACATAGCTCAGTGTGATAGCATGCAAGCTATGTCATGCAAGTGATTATTTATTATTATTAATTATTTATAATTAGAGAGTTTGTGGACTCTGGGAAGAAAGCTCCATAACAGCTTTGACCCATGGAATCACACTAAAATTTCTGTGTTTCTGGGCTAATTTCACTTCTGTTTTACCTGTGTAGTTTACTTTTAAAAGAGGTAATCGTCATGTGAGAAAGGAAAGCTACAGTGGTCATTGTCTAGCAGGCTTGTGAGAGTAAACTTAGTGAGAAATCAGTTTGCATCTTGGAGCGACAATGTGAGTGGAAAAGAAAACGGTGCTGTGACTGAGGGCACACAAATTGAGAGGAAAGGCAACATGTGTGGAGGGATGTCTTGAATTTTTTGGCATTTAACAAAGTCTCCTTGACCTGCCCTTGCATTTTGCCCTTTGTATATAAAAACCAATAAAGAAAAAAAAAAACTTATGTTTTTCATTATCAAGGGCAGTGGAAAATCTGAAAAAAAATTCAGGACTACAAAAACAAGGCAGATGAAGTTAGTGGGTGGTCTGTGTTCACTGCAACATCTTCTCAAGTGTCTGGACATTGAATATGCTGTAATCACTCTCTCTTTATAAGCATATAACTGGGAAGGGAGTGGGGGAAAGAGAAAAGTAACAAATGTTACTTACTGAGACTGTACGTTCCTACCAGTACTGATTTTAAAAAATAAAGTTGTTTTTTTTTTTCCAGAAAGGAAACATGAATCAATGTCTTGTTAAGAATCACATTGTTTATATTTTTGTATCACAGTCCAGCTTTTAGTGTCACTGAATTTAATTTGCGTTTAAATCTTGCTTTTGTTTCTTATTCAAATGAAGCTCATGTTTAAAGTTTCCGGTTCCTTTTAAAAATGCTAATCAACCCATGGATACTTCATCTCCTTGTTGGCTAGAAGGGGCAGAATTTGCTGGCCTTTGGGTTTTGGGGAAATGCCTCCGTATGTGGAGGCATAATATGCATTTCCCACTAGTGAAGGAGGCTTTTCAGAAGCAGAGTGCCGGACACCAGCGGGCAAAGCTTTTCAAGCTTTTTTTTTTTTTTTTCTCTCACTTTAAAGAAGACAATGAAATTTTTTTTCTAAAGGAGCTGTTGAGAAAGCCATTTTGTATTTAGTGTGTCTGTCCAGGGCTGCCTTCATTTTCCCTGCATAACAAATATAGTATGGAGATCACTTTCCTCCCACGGGGTCACTGAGGATCTTCCTCCCTGCTGCCCATGGGTGCCAGCTTCTGTGCAAAATTATGTGAAGAGGCCTTTAGCCAAGAGGTTTTAATCTGATTCTCAGCTTGTGAGCCTGGTGCCTGCTCCTGAGCTTGAGTCTGGGAGCATGTGCTGGACACCCCTCCCTGCAGCCATGGAACAACACCTGGTGAGTGTCTCCCTCCTCCTCCTGCATGGGGGAATTCCCTCGTGCTGCAGGCTGGGGTACAGCAGGGTGTATTCTCTCATACATGCAGTCTAATGTGAGAAGGAGATAAGGTCCTGAAGTGCACAGTTTCTACACACTCGGGCTTATTGGGGCAACCTCTACTGCATGAAATCTTCAGCAGATAGTACCATGCTTGTAAATATAGTGCCACGTCTCCAAACACCTGCAGTATTACATCACTATCTGCATCATCGTCATGACCCTTTTTGGCACTTTCTCAAGGAGTTATTCCTTATTTTTCACTTTTTAACTCAGCAAGCTGAACTGTGAAGATGAAATTGCACTGGGAGTATTTTTGTTCTAAGGTAAATAGGTGGTCCTCTGTATTGTTGATAGCTGAATCTGACTGCCTTGCAAAATCATGCTGTAGGAAATTCCTCAGACAATGTAATTTTGTTTCCTGTTTCTTCCAAAGCCAAGAGCCAGAAATTTTTATGTCTGCATCCTCTGTACTCCTCTTTCCCTTGGCTTACTGGATAAAGCTGAACTCAAGCAGAAAATCTGACTACTTCACAGATGGGTGAGGTTCGTAGCAACTCTGACCTAATGCAGAAGCCAATTACATTATTAAGTTTCCTCCTATGATTGTTTTGTTCCTAACTACTGCTACTGTGTGCTACCTCAGAGCTGATATAATTCAACTCTCAGACACTTTCCTGGTTGGGTTGTTTTTAGTTTTAGCAGAAATAAAAGCCCTTTGGTACACACCATGGTGCAAAGCAACCTGCAGGAATATGCAGTATGCAGTCTCTGGAGCTGAGTGACCCCCCCACCCCCATCAGTACCAAGGCCATGTCCCACTTCTGAGACCATTTTCTCTGGGGGTTGCCAAAGATGCAGGAGCAGCTTCCAATTGCTTTGAACTACCTCGTGTTGTGTACAGGGATGTGTCCAGAGCCCATGTCCTTGCACGTGTGCATTAGTCCTGCTGCTTCTGAGTGAGCTGTTTGCAAGCACAAGAGGAGATATTTTCTGCCTGGACAGTTCTCCTAGGGAGAAAACATAATGGGTGAAGGAGGAATAATCCATATTCTTGATGTGGGACTGAGGTTATTACATCTGAATAAAAATAAATTTAATTTTAGATGAACATTTCATTCTTTGTAAAGGTTAAATACCTCTTATGTGATTGATATCACAGAGGATTTCAAAATTCAAATGCTTTTAAAGTGTATGAGTGAATTATGTGATGTGTTTTATACCATGCATTATATAACAGCTAATTCAATGTGTCCCACAATTTCTCAGGACCAAACAAATGGATGTGAGGCCTTGTATATAAACCTCCTTTTACCATATGCACAGTATTGTAGAGTTGTTTGGATTTTTGATTTTTTTGTTTGTTTATTCTTTGTTTTGTTCATTTTTAAAAAAAACTAGTGGTGCTCTAGTTTTAGCCCTTTTTATATTGTACAGTTGAATGCACCTTAAGAGTACCTTCTTCAGTTTCATGAAGGTGTCCTTTCTTGCATGACCTGTATCAGTACCCAGCCCTCTACATTACCAAAATGGTGCAACAGGGTCTTAAGATGAATGAAGACCAAAGGAAAACTGGTTTTGCTGGACTCTACAGATTTTCTTTCTCTGCATGTTACAGATTATAAAAATATAGGATTTATTTATAAAAAGTTTAGGCTGATTCAAATTCAAACTAGTCTAACTGCCAAGCTGTGGATTTAATTGTACGGTATATCCCTACAATTTATAGTAGGAGTTTAGTTAACTGTAGAATTAAATGACTTTGTTTTCCACTGCTGTGGGTCTCTATTGAATTTGGCACAAGTTCAAATGGCCTTGTAACATCCAGCATTTGCTGGATCATAAAGCAAAGACCCTCCCTAGGAACACAAATGGAATTTCTTTCCACTACTGCAGTGAGATTAATGACAGTTTAGCAGGGTTTTTTCTCCCCCTTTGTCCTGTAAATCTGAGCTCTATTCGACTGAGCTGCTTTTAAAAGAAAACAAACTAAAACTCAGGCTGCCTAAGTTCTCCTGAGGCACCATTCAAGGAGCCGTGCTTTGCTCTCCCCACAAAGCTTTCAGGGAACTGAATTTTGGGCAGGAAACGTATACAGGATCAGGCATGCTGGCAGAGACTATCGGGGTTTGCAGTTGTAGGCAAAAGGGGCTGCACATCAGCTGATGCTGCTGATGAGGTGATGGATTAGTGAACAGAGAAAGGTTTGCATTGTGCTAAAAATGGAAGGATTAGCAGCTGCCCTTGTTGAGTCAGGCTAGAGGGAGGAGGATGAGGAGGACAGCAACATACTGTGACACTGGTCTGTATTAAATTGCTATCAGCAGCCTTCTCTACCACTAATCTCCCTCCCCTTTCTTCAGTGAGAAAAACCCTCCAGGACTTCATATCAGAAAGAGAGAATTTGATTTATTCTTTCCTCTTTCTTATGCTTTTTCCTAATTCACTGCTTCTTGCATTTTAACTTTCCAAATATTTTTAATACAAAGTAATTTCCAGAGAGAAAAGAGTCAGTAGTACTATCTTAACTGCAAAGGCAGATATCAGCCTGAAGTAACACCCAGAGATGTTTGTGCATATGGGTTTATTAAATGCAATAATGTGTGGCAAGACAGTGTATTCTCATTGAGATCTGTTCTTTTGATGTGAGGTTTAAATTTAGATCCATCTCTAAAATTCATAAACCACAATATTTTCTTTTCATCCTTTCAAAAAAATTCAATTTCTTTGCTTATGTTGATTTTTATCAGTTAGGTTCTTCGGACCTCTGTTTTGATGCAGATCAGCCATTAAGAGCCTAATGTTTGGCACAAGACCTGTTTCAGTAATGTCACCAAAAATGTCATTGCTGATGGACTCTGGTAGGGGTCAAGAAGCTTTCTCAGACACCTGCTGCCTCTTTGTCCCTGCTCTGCCCTTTGCTGAGGGCTGCCTCCCACTGAGATTCATCCAGAGGTCACCTGCTGATGACTGTGTTGGAAGGGGCTGGAGTTGAACCTGAAATCATTTCTGAGTAAGGCTCTGAGCTCTCATCTTGGGATGTGAATGGGAGCAGCTCTGTGACTCTGTAAATCTCCCCTGCCTGCTCTGCCACCAGCCTGCAGACCCTGACCAGGTGGTGGGGTGTGTATTGCGGCTTGGACTTCCCAAATCTACTGCCGCTCCCAGGGCTGTGCTTGGGTGCTTTACTGAACTAGTCTACTGCCCCTTCAAGTACTTCCAACATTTTTGAATGCTATTTGGCAAAAAGGAATTGTACTCCTCAAGGAAAGAGCTTTTCATCAACCCGACAGCTTTGATCTTAGGAGAGAGCTCAGTCTAATTGTTGGAGGTGAGAGAAATTCCACTTTTCAGAGTTGCATTGCAGTCAATGAAGGTTCTCTCTGACAGATGAACCTAAAGTTAGGGTTCCTCTGTAGAAAGGAGGACTAAAACAGGGGGCTTAAGTTAGCTGACTGTCGAGTGGTGGGACAATGCAGTGGTCAGAGCACTCACAGGGCTGTTTCTAACCACTGCAGGTCAGCAGAACACAGGCTGTTCGTGAGGAAAGCAGCTTTGTTCAAAACCCAGAACTTCTACTAGGGGCAGCAAAATTTGGCTTGTACTAACACAGGATGATGATTTGTGGTATTTTTTAGAAGCAAAGAACTTTGTGGATTAATATTGGTATTTTAGAGCTAACTATAGATGGCTTTTAACAAAGAGAAACCACAAAATTGCTAAAATGTGTTGTGTTTTGGTACGGCAGGACAAATTGATCTGGACAGATTTGCATTAGTCTGGGTGCAACATCTCTTCACAATTCAGATTTCTTTTAATTTAAGGAAAAACACAAACCTAAACTCAAATGCTCAAATTCTCAAACTGAAGCACTTAAATAAAAAGCTCTAGTTCATTAATTTCTTTTATGCTGTATGGGTCAAGTTCCTGAGAGCTCTTCAGAAAACAGGGCCATTTTCTTCAATGTCTCACTGTGAATTAAATGCTTAATTTGGGTTAATCCAGTTGAAAAGCATTGTCTTTACAAGACAGCTTGCTCATGTGAAGAATTTTATTGATGATCACAGAAAGTAAAAGAAGCTTTTTTGAAAATAGTTTGATTTAAAAAAATACTGCCAAGGAGAATGAAAAAAGGTAAGAGCTGTTCAAAGCAGATGAGCCCTCTTGTTTGAAAGCAGAGTCTTCTTGCAGTGCTTGGGGGTATTTGCCACGTGGGGTCTGCTCAGCTACATTTCTTCTGAGCAAGGACAGAGAAACATTTGAAGGTGAGTACTCCTGGTCATTTGTTAGAATCACAATTTGCTGCCTTAGTTTGTGTCACATAACAATGCAGAACATTTGACATCTCCAGCTGAAAGGAGAAAGAGACACTGTGGATACATGTACTGTTTAGAGAAAATGATAAGAACTTGCCAAGTAAGAAAGCATTTCACCATTTTTCTTCTCTGAAAGTTACTTTGGAAGTTAGGGCAGAAGGAGGCTAGGAAGATTTTGGCTATGTTTCACTTCCAGATTTTTCTTTTCCTTTGGGGAATCAAATCCATTTTAAAAGCAAAAGTTAGAAAGAAGAGAAGAGTTCACCTTATGTCTTACCTTTCTATCTTTAGACTGCAAGAATGAGTTTTTCCCCATCTCTAAACATTATTGTTGCATGAGGCTGTCATTGCGATGGGCACTGGTCAGAGCTGTAAAGGACATGCCTGAGAGAAAGCCAAAATTAACACTGCAAAACCATCAAATCTTAAAGAGTCTGAAGGGATGTCTGATATTCCCTAGTCCAAACTCTCATATGGAGAGCAGGCCATGCCTTTACCCATCAGCCAAGGCTACTTCTGGGCAAGACTTTGGCACCCTCTGTGTGGAGATCACACAGGCGCTCTGGGTGCTTGTGCCAGGCCTCCAACATCTTCCTGGAGAGGAAAGTAAGGAATTTCTACAACACAGAGAGCAAACATGCACTCATTACAAGTATGTACCAGGCACCTTTATCTGCAGAGAGGAAGGTGATGGAGAAGATGACCTTTTTTTCTGTGTTAAATCTCTAAAACACAAGAAGGTTTTGTAGCCCTCAAAAAAAAGGTGAAGTTAATTTGGAAAACTTATCACTCTGTTCTCATTGGAATATTTATAGCATGTACGTGAAAATGTAACTTATTTACATGGTAATATCACTGTGTTGGTTAAATATGTGAGGACAAAGAACATGATGAGAATGTGAGGTTTTTCATGCACTGCTAAGGATTGGCTTAGCAGTGGACAAGGAATAAAACTCACTCTCATTCATATTAAATAAATATACCACTTAACCCAAAGGCCATGGAACTTGTTGAGTGGATATAATGTTAGGGCTACAAGACTCTTTGTTCAATTATTAATTTAAATTAATCCACCAAGAAACCAAAAGAAAAATCAGATATTGTAATTTCCTCAGAAAGAGAGGACAATAATTGAGATCCCAAAGAGGTATATGGAGTTCCTATTGCAACCTGATATATGTAGTTTTCAGGAAGGAGACTACAGGAATAAATTGACAGAAGAAGAACAACAACAAAAAAATCCTCCTGCTCTCATGGTCCATAATCTGAGCTGTTTGGAAGATGGATGTGAGAAATCTTTACAGAAGTCACTCATGGGATCACAAATTCATTCCTTTCTCTGTTACAGCTCACCCTGTTTTGTTAAGTACTCTTGGTTTTTGTTTTGTTTTTTCTTGGTTTGGGTTTGTTTTTTCTTTTAACAGCTCATAGTGGTTTAGCATACCTCCTTCCCTTGCAAAGTACAATAAAATTCTTTCTCTCCTGGAGGAATAGGAAGGGAAAGAAGCCCTGCAGCATGCACTCCCGATTGGAACAAGCTCCTCCCTGTGCTCTGACAGCCCCTCTGCCAGGCTGTGGGAGCAGCTGCTGCCAGCCTCCATGCAGATGGCTGCATCCAGCTGGTGTCTGAGTACGTCAGGAGCTTATGTTAACCTTAATCACTTTCTAACATTAATCACTTTCCACCCCTTTAAAATTCTGTGGCGAATTGTGCTGAATCCTGCTTCAGCAACAAGCACGGGCACAGCATGGCCTTCAGCTGGGCTGGTGGAACAGTGACACGGTTCCTGTAGGGCAGGAGGGGCCCCCTGGACACCTGAGTACTTGGGGTACTCTGCCAGCTCTGTCTCTTAGGCTTCTTTTGGCTGCCTGTGCCTTTCAAACAGCTCCAGTGCTTGCGCTGTACTGCTGAAAATGCTCGTGATGTCTTGCATTTCTGCTTCAATGAAAAACCGGCCTTCTAAGCAAGTAAAAGGCTATGTTAACACTGTCATTTTATTTCAATTATATTCCTGTATTATTTCAAGAAGAGTTTGAATTGTTTTGATGTAGCCCAAGATCTACCTGCTGTGAGAAATGCTGAAGATTCTCTGGTGTCATTTTTAAAGTCCTCTAGGGCATCTAAGAAAATATTCTATATTTCTGCATTCTAGAAAGTTTAGATATGAGCTTTTTGAAAAATTGTCCCTATGCGCAGCCCAGGCACCAAAGGTGTTGGGATTTTATGAAATTTTCTTTCACTTTCAGAACTATAATTTTGAACAATCTTCTTCAATGGATTGATAGCAACAAATTGAATTTTCAGCAATGGATCTGTTTCTTCATCTGCATACAGGTGCTACCTGTTAGGATTGCTAGGACATTGTGAACACAAAAGGCCAATTTCTTTGTCAGGAAACAACTTTTCCTGAATAATTTATAGCTAAACTCATAACTGAACAAAGTATGAATCTTCCATTTAGTTTCAGTGATAGTGAGTCACTTCCCTTCCTTTTGTTGGTCATTCAACAGCAAAAGATAAGAAGATATCTTGAACTCCATGGAGTTTCCATTCTTTTATTAAATGGGCTTATGCTTGCCAGTGATTCTTCAGCATTAACTCTGGACGTGATTCCTGTCTCATGGCACTCTCGGGTTTTAAAATTTGAACTAAATTATCTCCACTACATAATAAAAATATCATTTGAGAATAAATACATTTTAAAATAAACCTAACAAAGTAAATCTCATGCCATCCAAAAGACTTTCTTTTGCTTGAGCTCCACGAACTGAAAAAGGTACAGCAGTGAGGTATGTGCTTAAGTTTTCCATATGAGAGAGATAAGCATGTCTAAGCCCAGTTTGTTCTCCTGTGGGATGGATCACACCCCTATCACTCAAAGCCTCGCTTTTCTCCTTTAGATAAATGTATTCCACAGTCCTCAAAGGACTTGTGCTCCAGACCCTTCACCAACTTCCTTTCTCTTCTCTGAACATTCTCCAGTGCCTCAATGTCTTTCGTTTGGGCCCAAAACTGAATACAGGTTTTGAGTTGTGGCCTCACCAGTGCCAAGTACAAGGGAGTGAAAGACCACATGGTTTCCTTGTGTTGTGCTCATGCAAAAAATTATCACACCGAGCTTGGTGGATTCTCTGCTCTGCAAGAAAGTTTCCACATGTTGAAAAGCTTTTTTTCTAGCTTGGGACCATGGAAGGAATGCAAGCAGATTTTGCCTTGTCTGGCTGAAATGTGCAGTAAGTGTACTTTATCTAAAGATTTGGGAAGAAAGATGAAAGAACAGTGGAGAAAGAAAGTGCAACAAATATGCTAGGGACCTCATAGAGCTTCTGATCCCCTCCAAGTATAACAAAAGAAATCATCCTCTTTATTTCTGTGCATCTGTGGTTAGAATTAAAGAAGACTTTGATAGGAGTCAAGCAAAACTGAAGCTAGATATACCAGCTGCTTCATCAAAAGGCAGCATATTAATGCTTTTCATTTATTAAAATATGCCATTGATGCATGAAGTAGACAAATGTTAAACAAAAGGTCTGTATTATAAATACAGAAAAGAAGAGTGCAGCCTTATATGTTACCAAAGATTCAAAGCTGGAGGTTGTTCTCTATTTGTACTAATGATATGTCTCAACACTGACATCCTTTCAAGCGGGCTTAGTTCAAACGCTGCTTGGGATCTGGAGATGGTAGCTAGCTCCAGTGAGCAATGTTACTGAAGGAATCTGGCTCAGATTCAGGTATGCAGGAACTCAAGACTGTTTATCCAAAAGCTTGAATCACCCTCACTTGCATCTGAGCAGTTTTGGCTGGCAATCAATCAGGAAAGCAGAATTCTTCATCAGCACAATGCTAGACACAGGGATGTATTTTATGGACAGGGAGGATGCGAGATGTCATTGCTGAACTGGGAGGAAAGGAAGCTGTTGCTATGATGAAGGAATAGAAACAATTTGTCTTTGAAGATAACAGCATGACTGTGAACCTAGACATGTCTCCAACCTGGGAAATGCTGTAGTTGCCCTTCTGGCATCTTTATTAATTTATTACTGCTTACTTGTGTTCTTGGGAGTCTGCTCTCCCTAGGGTTGCTTGTTCCCCTGCAAGTCACCAAAAAAAGTGTTGCTAAGGGGGTAGAATTTGTGTGAATCCAGATGCCATTCAGATATAGAAAAAGAAATTAATATCTGATGTCTGCTGGGGTTGAAGTTACTTTGAACTATGGAGACTGCAAAACTGCAAAGCACCATGTTCTGCAAAGCTCCTTGGCAGCCCAAGGACTGGATTTGCATAGGGGTCAAAAGGCTTCAGTAACCTTTCTTTCTGTATTCTTTAGTAAGGGAGGGATTTGAGTACTGGTCACAGTGAGGAAGAAGAGGTGAAGTATAAAAGAGGAGAGATACACTTGGGTTTCAAAACCAGAATTCAGGCATCAGAAGGCAGTTTTGGCTCAGCTCTTGACTTGTTGTGTGGCCTTGGACAGCCTGGTCTATAAAGCAGGGAGGGGAAACTGGCACAGGAACATCTGAGGACTAGAAGATGTTTACAGAGTGCTTTGTACTTGCATAATTATATCCTTTCTAAGTGTTTATTATTTTGGACTAGTCTCTTATGCCACTGTAATAGTACTGAACTTCCCTCAACCAGAGCTGTTTCTTCACAAAAACCCCGTGCATGGACATGAATAAGACAGAGGGCTTTGCACAAGTTCTAACCAGTTAAAAGCCTTAATATCATCATCTTGTAGGTATTCAGTGTTGAAAAATATTGGAATCCCAAGGAGGAGAAAAAGACTTTATGGGACAGCTGTCTCATGAAGGCTTCCTTATGTCTGCATTTCTTAATTGCTCAGTTAAGGAAATATTCCTTTGACAGAGAAATATACCTTACGTATTTTAAAAATTTTTCTGCCATTTTATTTTATATTAATTCAGTGACATCTTCTGTGGCACAAAGTCCCAACAGTATTACACTGGATGTTTCTGAGCATCCAAGCCTTACTTTTCTGTATGAGAATGAAGTGAAAGCAAGTGCTAGTAGATCATACTGCCCACAGGCATTGCTATGCTTGTTTTGAGAGGCAAGAAGCCACATATTAATCATCTTTTCAGTATGGAACTACTAGCTGAAGCAGTTGTGCAGAACGATTCTCCTAAACCTATTTGGCTGCATGGCCTGGCTGTGTTCTCTGGAAGACACTGGCTCTGTTGACCCACTGAGGTAAGTTAGATGGTGAAAAGCAAATGAAAGGGAAGAGGAAAAAATTCTGAAGTAATGCTGATTATTGGTGTTATAGTGAACAAAATGTGGTGAGTCAAGAGGCTGAAAAAATGCAGAATCAGATGTCATAAATATATGGTATGAATACTCAAGAAAAATGGGTTTCAGTCAGAAGCGAAAATATGAAAAATATGAAGAGAACTAAGATGGTGAGCAGTTGCACATAGTCCGTGCAGATACAAGAGATCACATTGGTTGCATGCATACACTGAAAGCCTGGAGTTCTATGAACAGTAGCTGCAAAGGAAATATTTCTGTGCTTCTTTGAATGGCTGATGGGATTCAGGAGCTCAGGAGCTAAAAATGTCTGAAAGTGGTAGCTCATATCTGCCACTGCTAATTACATTGTACTACTATTGCCTTTAGCAAAACAGCTCTGAATATACAAGCAGTCACGTGGCATGTGTTTTGGATGGCTGGAGCCCTTGGTAGGTTTGTGGTACCTACTTGCAATTCACTGATTGCTGAACTGCAGGTACATTTTCAATAAGCTTGGGAAGCAAACTAACAAGGTCAGGGAATGAACAGGTACACCTGGTTCCCACCCTTGAATTTTTCAGGTGTGGAGTCATGAGAGAAACCCCTTCAGACTCAAGTACCTCAGGTCAGAGACCCACGTTCAATGTCGATGTTTAGAGATAAGCAGTCTGATTTCCAAGAGGCACAGCAAACTACAGGCACAGTGAGATTTGTGTAACAATCAACAACTCTGAAAACCAGGCCCCTGATTTTAAGGTATTACCACCAGGCACCTAATCTTGAAAATGTTGGCCAAATGCTACAAAACTGTGCTCCTTTTTGAAAACAGAATCTGGGGATTTTTTTAAAACCCTGTAGTACTGGATCCTTGTAAACAATCTCAGATATTTCCGCTATAACATTAATGAGTAAATCATTTGCTGATGGAGAAATAGATTGGCTTAGTTTTTCTCCCATTGCCCTTTCTTCTGAGGTCAAGGTTGAAACACTAGATCATTCTTTTCTATCCTTTATGTCTCATTTGGGTTAACAATTAATATTTTAGTCCCTGACTATTTATTTATTATTTATTGACAGTCTTATCCAGGCAGAACAAGTTTGGGAATACCAGGCTGTTCTCAAATAGACAGGAGGTAGAAGGAAGTGTCAATGGCTAGGGGTAATAAAACAGGTTGAAGAGGAGCAGCTCACCCACATACTGCAAATGTAGAACCTCCAACTGGGAGCCTTACAACACAACAGAAGGACCTGGAAATTGAGAGGAATAGGAACCACCCTAAGCTGTGAGGGAAAAGGGGTTGGAGGTAGTTTCAGGTGGAACTGAGGACAGCAGGTCAGGGAAAAAACAGAACTGAAGTAGGGCTTGGGAAGCTGAAAAGCGGGAGTGTATTGGGCCAGCAAGGAGAATGAAATAGGGTAAGAGAGCTTAGGCCTGAATGTGTTGGAGATGGAAGAGTTTTGGAGATGGTTGTATATGGAAGGAACATTGGAATAAAAGGAGTACAAGGCTGGATATTCAGCTTAGGAAATACTGAAGAGATAAAATACTGGGAGATTCTGAAGAAAGAGCAATGGTGACATTCGATGTCTTGGGCACTCTGGAGTATGAGAAGCTGGAGAGAGAATCTGTGAGACAGGAACATTGATACTGGCCTCTCTGGAATGTTAGGGACTTGCAGTTTGGAGAGGACCAAGGATATTCTGCCAAATTTCCCTTCAACGTCTGCTATGATGGGAGGGACATCCACTGAAGTGCTCTCCATGTGTTCTCTCAGTTACAGTACTGCCCAACACCGTCCCCTTGAATGTTTCCTACTTTCATCGTGATAGTCCAATTTATTTTCAGTCATGTAATATCCTGTGGCTAGAAGTATGCTGGCTTTCCTGTAAAGAGTTAGAGGTACATTTTAACTGCTAATTATGAAATATAATGTAATGTAGTATGTACTATAATCCAAATGTATTTTAACCATACAATTTAGCAACTGGAAAAGACACGGCAAAATATCCCTCATGTAGTGCAACAGAAATCCTTTTTCTCCTTCCCCAGACTGTCTCTAAACTGTGGAGGAGGGTCTGTAGTGATGCAGAGTACCCAGGAGAGCCACTTTATTGCAAAAAACCAGGACTTTTTAAGCAGTTAGCCCATTATCGGTTACATAGTTTTAAAACATAGCAAACAAAATTCAACCAACCACCATACACCACTATGTGAACAGACGATGGTTACATAAGTTGTTTTTCTACCCCTAATTCAGCTGAGTCTTTTTCCTATAGTCCTTTTCTATTTAGCTGAAGTAACAGGCCTGAGCCATGGTTTTACCAGGCCTTCATTTTGTAAGGTTTTACCTATACACAGCAATAAGCAGTCTAAGAAAATGGTTAAAATTAGTCTCTATTTCACTGGAAATAAAATTGCGGGCACACGCCCTACATTCAGAGAGGTTTCTACAGATAAAACTGAGCCCATGGAAGTAGAAATTCCATTTTATAGGCATATGTGAATCTGTATTGGGATCACCTCCTACTCTATGGAGAGACCACCTATTGTCCAATGACACTACCTGAGGAGATAATGGCAATTAATATGAAGCCTGGTTACTTTTCAGCAAATTTTACCAGTTTTGATGAAGCCAATATCACTCAGAGAAGAAAGTTTTGTAGCCCTATCCGTCGTCATTTTTAAAGAACATTTCCCTTCCCAAAGTCTGGGAGCCTATCTCCTTATGGGAGTGGCAGCACTGTCTCTGTTCAGGAGGAATGAAGCTCACCCTGAAGGAGCAGTTTGGAACCCAGCTTCTGAACTCTGCCAGTGGTAGCTGGAATGCTGCTGAGGCAAATGCTCTGGCAGGCGTGTGGGCGAGCACATCACCTTCCTGATGCCACCCTGCCTGTAACCAGTGTGTGCTCCTCTTTTCTGCCTAATTTGTAGTCTCTTCACCTCAGGTTTGTTTATATTGAGCAAGTAGATTTATTACTTGTTCTTACTTTGCTTACAGTTTGTTTGCATCCAGGTTACACTAGGCTCACTGGCAAATAATACTGAATTTGTGATCTTCATATAATTAACTAATATATTAACTGATTCGTTAATATGTAGTTTGCTATCAGTTCACAAAATTTGACAACGTAATTTTTTTTATTTTAGGCAGGTCCCAGTGAGGTATTTTAATCAGGTTCAAAATGTGCATGAACTGGGCCTTATTTGGCTAAGCTCTTGAACAGACTGTCATGTTAGTGGAATAGAGAAATGGGCTATATATTTTAAGTGGGGAGAAAATGAATAATTCAACAGTAAGAGTCAACTCATTCTGCCAAGAAAAACCTACTGAAAAGGAAGTACACTGAGTTATAGTTATTTGCATTGTAGATAATAATATCAATTATAGTTCCCAGCTGGAATCAAGCCTCCGTATTTTGGCTTCTGTACAGCCCTGGAATAACCATTCCAGTCACAACAAGTTTCGGCCAAATAAAGACAAAGCACAATTAGCAGAACAACACAAATTTACAGAAGCGTATGCTTGAACAATAAGAAACCAATGTTTGGACGTAATTACATATGGCAGTTCAGTGACAATTAGCAGCTCTAATAATTTATAGTAAATGTCATTTTGCAAACACAAAGTTTTAACCCTTCCCAAAAGCTGTATCAAAGAGAATCTCTTGTTGGGCCCACTAGAAACCATCTGCATAGGTTTGAGTCTATGGTTTAAGTGAAACTGCCAGCCCTCTAGGCTTTGTTGTAAATATTGTACTATCAGCTTATAAAAGCCCCAGCTTTTGAAATCCAGATATTAAGGGAAAATAATATTTTTCTTAAAAAACAATAAAAAAGAAAAGTCAGTAGCAAGGAGCATATGCTGGTAAGTGCTGAGAAAAAAAGGATCAGACTGGCTTGAGGCAAAGGCAAATCAGCCTGCTCCCATGGCAGACTGATGGGGTGCCAGAGAGCTCTGAAAGCCAGATTAACACACTGCTGTTGTCCCAGCAAAATATTGGTGGATCTAGGGTAGCAGTTATGTCAAAAGGGTTAACCCCACCTCCACAACTTCTGGGACAACAGGAGCATCAATCATGACTTTCTGAGCTTCTACTCTACTTGTCTTTTCCTAATTTCCATCTAGTTTCCCTATGTGTGCTGTATCTTTCATCACACCTCTTCTCCCTCCATGGAAGTAGCTTTGGTCCCTCCCACTTAGGGCTGCAAAATTCATGTTTGCCTACGGAACTGAAAAGCTTCACACAGTTTGCTGTCACAGATGAGGGGACTAACTTTTTCTGTAGGATTGAGTAGAGAGGCCCTCACAAAATTTAGAAGGCACAGAGCTGGCTGAAAACCAGCAGCCTCCTTTCTGTAAATGAAAACATTGAGGGAGGACATCAACCTCCCTGGTGAGACATAAAGCATTCTTACATGTCATTGATGTCCCTGGAGATGGCAAAGGTCTTGGCACTTCTTGTACCACTGCTTGGTAGAAATAATCTTCATATACTTCTAATGGCTCTGATGGTCCAACCATCCCACAGAGAGTCCTCAGGTCCTGGGAAAACCCAAGTATGTGTCACTCTAATGGGACAGAAGAACCTACCAGGAAAAGACAAAGAGAGAAATAACTTTACTTGTTCCTATGGAAGTACATAGAACTGTGGTCAGTTCTCTGAAGTAGTTAGTCTTGACATCATCTTTACAAAACATTTTATTATTTTATTTTATTTTATTTTATTTTATTTTATTTTATTTTATTTTATTTTATTTTATTTTATTTTATTTTATTTTATTTTATTTTATTTTATTTTATTTTATTTTATTCTATTTCAAAGCAAACCCAGCAAGTTCTAAAAGGTGTCATCACTGGAGTAGACAGAGGCTTTCTTCCTTCTTGTGTCACCTGTCCCTGCCCATTGCCTAGTGTGCTGGTTTGCACCATGCTGATTCTTTTTCACACGCCCTGTGTTGCTGACATCTGTAAAAGCTACTTTTCTAGGACAATAATCCATGATGTAAACACAATGGATTGTCATTTTAGTAAGCAATTGACAGATGAATAGAAACACCTCTTCATGCCTTCCTTTCTAGCTTGTAGAAGAAGACATAGTTATCTCTTCAACTTCCCATCTTTGAAGAAGAGGAAACTTTTTTCTTCTCTTGCCTAAAGAGAGGCTCCTTCTCCTTTCCCAACAGCAGTTGTGGTCATCCAGAAAGGTGACCTATTTTTGTCTCCCATTAAGGCAACCTTTGGGAGACAGATGATCCTGGCTATCTTGTCCCTCTTGGGGAAATCACACATGCTCCCAATTTCAGATTACATCTCAAGGCTTCAGCTTTCCTGCTTAGCAGCAGGGTTAACTCAACAGGCCCAGCTGGATTTGGCACATACACACCCTTTATCTCTGTTGTGACAGAAGTTAATTAAAGTGACTCAGAAAACAGCTTCTCTGAAACAGAGTCGTGTTTATTTGCCAAAGATGTACCCAGAGAAGTGGCCTAAACAGCAAAGAGCCGTAGCTTAGCCTGACCTGCTTGTAGGTCTGGCTCTGCCCCAGGCTGGTAGGGAAGCCTGTTCCTGCTACCCCACCTGACTGCCCAGAGCTCCTCTCTGGCCACTGTTGGTGGCAGCTCATCCCTCCTCCTTGCCTAGCCAGCACCTTTGATCTGTGAAGTGCACTGTGATGTCAGCTCTCGGCCTGAAGAAGCACCAGCTGAGAGAAGCAAGCCTGGAGTAGAACCCTTTTCTTCAGAGGCACCGCCTTTCTTACTTCCTTTCCATTCAGAGTTTAACTGATTTTATTTTGGTTAGCTTGTATGTCACCAAGACTAAGATATTAGTGATGAGCAAAGCCCTAAATGTGATGGGCAAAGCCCTTAATAAGCATAAGAACTGAAAATTAACATCTCATCTTTGATTAGGCAGATGGAGTGACATTCCTAATCACCACACAAATGAAACTAATTACAGTACAAAAAACGCAGTTGCTTAGAGAAAACATACCATTTCCTCCACATGAAGAAATTAGGTCTGGAAACTCAGGAAGGTGTTGCTGAAATTGCTTTGATGATTGTAACTTCTACACATTGCAAAGCAAGGAGGTCAGAGGCTGTGGCTTAAAATAAACAGACCTGAGCTGGAAAAAAAAATATCTTCAGTAAGTTCCTCTAGCAATGCCTACCCAGTCTTGTAAAGCTTGGAACAGGAACCTGCGGGACCAACCCTTAGAAACATTTCCAAATTTATAAAAGAAAACAGTAAGTCCTGTGTTTTCTGCTCTCCTTTTTTTTGGTATGATAACCAAATATGATGTATGAAGAAAGAAACAGAGAGACGAAAAGTAAAGCAAGATCTTCCAGGGCACTGAGAAAGAAACACTACGAGCATACAGCAACTTACCCATGATACCACATCTGAAATCCCAAGAAAATTTTTATGTCTTACAAATAATTGATACATGTTAATGAAATAATAAGTCATTAAGGAACTGTTTTCTTTATTGAGGAACTATTCTCTTTTTCTTTCTCTTACATAGTTTCCTTGGATATTTGGCTCATAAATTTGTGGAGGGAATGCTTCACCCATATTAAAAACCTTACTTCATTTATTAAAAGGCAAAGCAGGGTTCATTTTGGGTTTTTTATCATTTGCTTTTTCATTCTTTTTATTTTTCTTGGCATGTTTTCACTGCTTACACTTAAAGTTTTCAAGCATTAATGTCAGACTATGGAAGCAAATATTCTTTTTATATTTCGGTAATTTTAAAAGTGCAGGTTTTTTTTTACTTTTAATTTTTTTTCCTTATTCAGTTTTGGCACTGAATGTATGAAAACCTTTGAATGTCTGAGGCATTTTAGTGTTCCTGATATAGTTATATAGAAAGAGTAAAATTCTGTATGCTCACTATTAAAATAAAGGTTGGTATTTGTGACATTCACAGTACTATTTTCCTCAAGTTGTGACACTGGGAATGCTTGAATCATTATTTTATTTTTGGTCATACTTTCACCACTGGTACTTCAAAAGTCTGAAACCCCTGACTTTACTGAGATATCAGGGGATGCTCAGAATCTCGTAGAGTATCTGTGGCAATCAAAACCCACTGGGGACATGGTAACACTCCAAGAAGAATTAAGTTTAAGAAGAAATAAAAATTATGGAATAATGGTTTTTGGCTGTGAAGGAGATTGCATGCATTGACTTGTAGACAGCAATTGCTCTATACCAGGTTCACTGTGCCTGGTTTGACTCTGAGAGCAGTGTTTGGTCATGGGGTAATGAAGCACATTGCAGAATCATGTGCTAATTTCAGCTTTAGTTTCTGAAGCAAGGCTTTAAGTAATTAGCTTCTTGGAACTGAAGTTTGTAGGTTTTGGAAAGCAATATTTTAATCTATTTTTTACAGCTTGCTCTGCTACAAAAATGTAACTAAAATTTGTACCCTTAGGGAACACTGTTGAATATTAGCTCCTGATTGCCCCCTAGTTCTAAAGAAATTAATTTGTAATGATACTGATTTTGCTGTTGTTCAGGAATCTGCTGGCATTTATGAAGTGATGTAATTTGTCTGAGAAGAAAATAATTCTTACCTGAACTGTGACATGGAAAGTGCTTGGCTTAGAACACTATGATTTTTATGTATGGACTTTATTTTCATGTTGACTTTTTTAAAAAGAAGAAAATAATGAGAGAAATAACAAACAAAATCAAATTTATATTATAGTTTATAAGAAATACATTTTCTGAGAATTAAACACCGAATTGAAAGTTACTCTATATGGTGATCAACAAAACCTGATTCTTCAAGGACTCTGTCCTCAAAAAGAAAAAATAGAAGTGAAGCAGAATAGGGATGTTTTTAATTCCTTAACTAATATTTTATGTTCAAATTATCAAAATTTGTTTTATCTTTTTGACAGAGAAAGAAGACATCCTTCCTCCGTATCTTGTGATGCACAATGTTTTGTGTCAGGACAGCTCCACTGTGCAGGTCAGGAAACAGCATGAATTGTTCTCAGCGTGTAGTTCAGAGTCAGGTAAGTTAATAAACTTGCTACATTTTAAAAACACCTAAAAGTGAAATAAGGAATACATTTCTGCATGAGATGTCCTGATCTCCATTTTCTTCTTCCCTATTTCTGAATTATTTACACTTCCTGATTGTCCAAATATTATCTCCAAACCTGTGGCAAAACTGTTGGGATTTAAGCACTCTGGACATCTCCAGAGATGTCTAGAATTCTGTACAATTCTTTTCTAACATGAGCGTCATTGGGCACAAGATGGGAGGCATGCACTAGTGAATCAAGCTCTTCTCAAATATTCTTCATAGTTTTTAGCAATGACTATTGCTCAGTTTGTGTCCATGCTTGTTTGTTCATCTGTCTGTATATATGTATACATTAAATATTACTTATATATTAAGTATTTCTCACTTTGCCATGATGTGCAGTGCTAAATCAACACATATAGAATTTTTCTTTCGGAATTTATTGATGGTCTAAAACCATTATTGGTCATTGGAGGATGATGCTATTCTCCCGATCTTTACAGATGTCCTTTGTAGTCTGCAGTGGATTAAATTTCTTATGGTCATGGCTGGTAGCTAAATGCTATACTTAATCACTTAATTTATATAGCAGGCAGTGACAATTTTAAAAACGTTTCCTTCCCTTCTTGTGGGAGGAAACTTCTCTGTCAATTGCTTTAAACAATATTTCTGAAACAGAACATAAGCAAAACGTCATCTTTGCAATAGTAGAGCTAGCAGTTAAACTTAGCAGATGTTTCTTATGAAATTTTTCTGTTTGCCAGCTTCAAACTTCCTTTCTAACAGATGCCACTGGGACAACATCTCAGACACATTTCAGTTTTTGATCTGTTTGTTTGCTTATTTATTTACTTCCTTTACAGGAAAAATACAGTGAAATCTGTTTTGCAGGAATGTAATTTAAAGGAAGTATTTATTTTCCTTGTCACTTCAGAGGCAAGTGAATTTTAGTTTTCCATTATTTTTAAGGTGCAGTCTAATCACAAGATGGACTTTTAGAAATTAGTTATTTTATGTGAGCAAATTGCATAAAACTGGTTAGTTTTACTTGTCTTTCAGTAAAGGTATGTCAGAATTGGCCTATAACAGCTGCTGTTCATTGTCTCAAAAGGGTTATGGGAATATTTTTCTAGCGCATTGCATTCACTGCTAGTGTAAGGATTATGCCAGAAAGAGCTTCCCCACACCCCCCACCCCAAAAATTCAATCACCATACCAGTACTGTTAGCACTGGAAGCAGTAAAAGAGACCAAGTTCAGATGGTTTCTAGTGCTTGACTTATAACATTGCCAATACGTTGTGTAGATGGGCAGCTCACCACTGGCAAACAATTCTTCTTTTATGCCTGTTAAGTAACAGAATAATGGGTTGGAAGTATATCCCTGTTGTAATAATCTAAGTATGAGTGTGACTCACTACAACATTTTTCAGTGACAGAATTTAGATCATTTTAGATATTGATCCAACCTGGTTAGAAAAGAGTGAGATTTTGCATCTTCACTTAGTGCCTGGCCTGTGCATCTGGTTTGTGCTAAATCTCCAAAGCCAATGCTTACGTCACTCACTTATGTGAGGATCCTGACCAGTAAGGGAAGAATTTGGGACATACTACAAACTTTGCAATATATAAAACTTATTTCTGATCCTGTAGTGTTCTTAAATTTAGATTAATGAGATTACTGTATATTAACTGCAGAAATGCCTTACCATAAGATTAGGTAACTAACTAAAATGTAGAGAAGTGTTTGAGGGCAGGAAGAGTGGCTGGGTTGTCTCTGGGAGGCTCTAAGGAAATCACCCTCCTACAGCTCCATCTCCAAGGCACATGGGTTTCCCCTAGCCTTCAGGCACTCCTCATAACACAGAGAAAATATTTCCATTTCCAGGGAACTGATATGCCTCGTTATTTCTGTTAAGAGGTGTGACATCTGTGGGATTTAGCCATGTTCTACAGTACTGTTTGTCCTATAAACGTTTTGTTTCTAGGGTTAAACATTATTGACGAAGCATGTTTATGCTTTGCTGTCTTCATGGAAGCTTGAAAATATATTACAAAAGACATGTCACAACCTTTACGAAATACATAAGTGTATTATTATTATTATTATTATTGCACTAGCACTGCCCCTGCCTGTACTTGAACAATGTCAAGTGATGGTAAGAAGTGCCAAAGGCTTGAGAGGATTCAGAGTGCTCTCAGCTGATCAGTGGCTCCAAGATGTACCCCAGAGGGAAGGAGCGTGGCTTTGTGCTGGTTGTAGGACTGTGCTGTCAGGAGAAACTTGGTTGCTGAAAGCCTCATTTTAAAATAAAATCTATTGTAATTTGTGACTCCTTGGTTTGCCGTGGAGGCAAGTGTCAACTGAGGGTTGTTGGAATGGAACACCAGCCTCACTCCACAATTTGTCCTCTACCTTCATTTGCAAAGACGTGTTGAGGAGCACATATGGACACCTGCAAATCCTAGAGGGACAATGAAAAATGCAGTGAGTCAGACTTGAGATGTAGTGGAACTTGCAGACTCATGGCATCGGGCATCGCCAATTTTATGATACTCACTCCTGTCGTCAATGTGCTGGTGCACAAAAAGGTGTTTCCCATGGCTGAGTGAGGTAATAATTTCTGTGAGGAAGAGCAGGACATTGTGGGAAAATATGTGCCATGTCACATACCTGACACTTGGCAAGTCTGAGGTAATAGTTATGCCTAAGATAACAGCAGTGGATGCAGTGGAATTAGATAGAGCATGCAAAATACTCACTATGCCCTGAGGTCGCTGAACACTCCTGTGGCTGCATATGCTCACCCTCAGATGAAGTAAGAGCAAAGGTGTAGCTGGTACATGTATCAAAAAGGAGAAAAAACCCAACCAAAACCCACAGAAAACCCCCAGCCCTTAACCTACTGAGTTCAGAAAGAGAGGGAAATAAAAATATCAAACTGAAACTCCTCCAAAAAGGACGGGTTCGTGAGTAGTTCCTGGTGAAGGGAGGTATAATATTGTTTACATTACTGCTCTTAAGCAAGACTTCACATTGCCACCTCCCAGAGCATAAATATTGAGATCTTTAATGAAAACAGCTGCAGGACATTTAATAATAAGGACAGTATCTTTGGATCAGAATATATTGACACAGGCTATGTTAACCCTATTAATGAAGTAATGTTCTTTTTCTGTTTCTATACTCAACAGCAGGGTTTAGGAAGGCAGAAATATTTTAGGCTTCTCCATTATTTGTAGTCCAAGAGCCATTCCCTCCTCAGTGGCAATAATGATGCTCCCAATTATCCTCTAGTCCTAAGTAGGGAAATATTTTAAATAGAGTGCTTGAAAAGATATGAAACTGTAATTTTATTCAGTTACTTGTATCAATTCTTGAGGTAAAGAAATGCTTGTGCTGGCCCTTCTGTATCCCACATCAGTTGTCAGTGATGAACAGGGAATGAGTACTCCCTTGCTTACACACATCACTACACAGCTGGCATTAGCAGGGCAGAAGAGGACTTGGCTTCTTCTAAAGCAGATCACACAGATCTGACAAGAGATTGACGAGTGTAAATATTAGGCAAGAAGGACCAGTGCCTGCACCCAGTACAGCATGGCCCAATTTTTTAATCTAATGTGCATACCTACCTCATGGGGGGAAAATAGACTGTATCAGCTAAACCAACACTGAAATTAAACAGCAGCTCTTGCTTGGTTTGTGTCCTGAAGGCATGGAACAGGCACTGTTTAATGGTAGCTCCCTGGGATACCTGACAAGCATGAACTACATCTCAGTAAAAAACTGATGTAACAGAATTTTGTTTTTCTTTAAAAATACATGTTTATATAATTTTTAAGCCAAGGGCATGAACTGGGTGGAACATTTAAACTCAAGGCTTCCAAATTCAATACAATGTTACCTTTTCCTTTTTTTTTGCTGTATTCCTCAGTAGCCTTCTAAAACTTTCAAACCATTTCAGCCACTTTGAAAAAAGACATAAATATTTCAGAGGCATGAAACTTCCACACACTTAAGGAAAGCCAGTGTTTGGATAGTGGAATAAGACTGAGGGGGGCTTTCCTGCTGAGGAAAAGCCTGGAGTATAACGGTGTCCACTGGCCAGTGGTGACGGGGGTAGCAGCTGGCTGGCCAGCATGGAGACACTGCACAGCCAGACACAGTACCTCCTGCCCCTCCACAGTTATTTGTGACAAAACACAGTGTGGAAGCTGAGGGCTTTCTGAGGTGTGGGGAAGTGAAATTTTAATGGAAAGGGTAAGCCGTAAAAAACTGTCTTGGAAAAATGCAAATTTAAAAGGAAAAAGATGATTTGGCAGTTCTCTCTTCATGGAATTTTTACTTGTTAGTACTTGAAATTATCACAGCACAGGATTAATAAAAAATTCTCTATCTGATAGTGTAGCACATTATAATGCTAAGTTACCATGATGCCTTAGTGAGTAAAAAATAAATTTTTCAAGTTACTGGAGAATTCAGAGGACCATAATTCACACGGCCTGAAATACAGCTCAATTTCTCTCTGAAAGGAGCCTTTCTCACAAGATTCCTGGCACCTCTTGGGTACAGCTGGATCAGAAATAAAATACAAATAGCCTCTATTTGAATTCAGTGTTCCTTCTCTGGCCACAATGTCAATTAAGAAGTCAGCAAGGGTGTGTACGTGTGTGGGTAGATAAATGAAGTAAGATTACTTGAGTTATTCCCATAGATTTAACTGCAGCCTTTGTGATGATGAGTCTAAAAATCTATTTCCAACCTCTCCCACTTTCTTATATAATACCAGACGTGTCATTGGTGTCTTCCTCAATCAAATCTTCTTTATCTTATTCTTCTCTGGGCTCCTGCCAGGTCACATAGCTTCATAAAAGTCCTGAAATCCATTCCCACAGCCACCGATCTGACTCATCCTGTGACTCGTTTTTATCTCAGCTGTTGCAGGTTCTTTGTTTCTATTTGCAGTCTGTAAAGCCTGCACTTGCACAACTAGTCATGTTGGTTACAGGCACTAGTAAAATCTCATCCTTTCACTGAAAGATGAGAAAGGAACTGAGTGCAATGAAATTGCCAGTTTGTTTTTTCATGTCCAAGGATCTAGTCAGTTTTGTTAATTCTGATTTTCTTAATTAATGCAGCTTAGAGGGTCAGAACATGAACAACCTTATTTGACTTCTTCATATTTTTATAATAGCTGGTCAGTTGTGGGAAACTCAAATTTACTTCCCATCAGATGGCAGTGCCCTGTGGGGCTCCGATACCACTTTGAGTGGCAGAGGATGGAAGATAAGATTCAAGGGTGCTATGCTTGAGAGTATATATCTATAAGGAACAAATAGATTTTCATTTCCAACCTCCAGCTGGCTAATAACTCTCTTTCTTTCTCTTGCTGGATGTCCACAAAGGGAAAGCATATTGACTCTGGTCATCCTAACTGAAGTGAATACATCTTCATGTCCAATAGAGAGTCTTCTGTCTGTTTCATTAGGTGGTATTTGGGATTGGCTTTCAAAAGAGTTACTATTTCTAATACAGTATTTGCTGAAGATGCTGATGAAGACCCTATTGTGTTCAACAGTGTTCATATTTCCAATGTCTCTGACAAACTTGCCAATCAGACAGAAACACAAGGAGCTGAGGGGCACTGCTGAGTCAAGTACACCCCGTGCTTGGCAGTCCTGATGAGGGAAACTATGATCATGCAAATCTCAGTTCTTGGCTTTTTCCACTGGCTCAATATTGACAGACACTACGGTTTACAAATCCCCTTTGAAAACAGAGAGATAGAGAAAGAAAATCCATTTCAAAACAAGCCCATAATAGCATTTTCCAGGCATGTCCTTCTAATTGTCCTGTTAAACTTGCAGGGCTAAAAGACAAGAAAAAAATAAATACTACATAAACAGATACATTGTAGTATTTGCATTCAGTTAATGATTTTAGGTAGGGCTCAGGAAACAGACCTCAACTGCCAGGCTGTGAATGCATCTTTTTTTTATTTGCCTGCTTCCTGCAGGAGAACGCCAGCAGCGGGATAGCAAACTGCAGAGTGTGCAGACCTTGGACTCTGGCATGGCACTCCCAAGTTAAGCTGCTCACTGTTTTTATCTGGAAGTTCTCATTGCCCTGAAAGGGTTATAGTCCTCTGCAGCCACTGAGCCCAAAGACTTGGCTTGGCTGCAGATCAAGCACGTGAAGAACGTGTGACCTTCTCAACACAGAAAACCTTTGTCGCGAAATTAACCCAAGTAGCAACACAGAAATTTGTACTGGGAATAACTAGTGCCTCTCTCCTTCTTCTGTGAAGGGATATGTAGCTCAGCCAGTGCTTCTCACAGGCAATTGTTATTTTGTTAACCTAAATTTTCTAGGGCTCTTCCTGAGTCCTTGGGTTAAACAGTTATCACCACACAGAGAGAGGACACTCAGCTGTTCCCACACACGGAATCAAGGGAGGAATTAATTGTTTCTTATTATCTGCTTCCAAAGACATGCTCTCCCCTTAGCGAATGAGAAAGGAAACAATGTTACAGCCTCATAATTTGAAATGGTAAGGGCATAAACCTTACTATTTGGATCATCCTCTCTTACCCCTCCAACATGGCTGCAAAAATCTTTATGGCATTTTCTTCCTCTTTAATGAGACAGGTTCTGCAAAGAAGAACTTTGATGCTATAAAAATGTTGACCTGGAAAAGGCCTGTCTGAAAAGCTTCTGTATGAAATTCTAAAATCTGCTTACAAACATTAATGAAAAGTGTTTCACAACTTTCTTGTCAGACAGGTAATTGTTATTATCACCATTTGATGTCTTGCATGAACTGGGAGAAAGACTGTGTGAGTTGCTCAAAGTGACAGAGATGAGAACAGCATCCAGCTCCCAGTGCCACAAATGCACAAGACATGGCAATTCCCCAATCCATTTAATTTCATGAACAAAGCATATTAATGTAAAGATGAGGAGTATAAGAATCCATTTTAATCTGTGTGGTGACATGGATAACATTATTTTCAGCAGGAATTATATGAGAGATGCTTCAGAGAAGCCTCAGCCGATACAATGGGTGATGTGTCTTGTGCAGTGCACTTGTGTATGCGGGGACACTGAGACACTGGGCTTTTATTTCTGTGTCCTGTGTTGATCTGGTGAAAGCCAGTGCTTAGCTGTACAAGGGTACACTAGCCTAGCTGTTGCTTGATCCTTACAATTGCTGGAAATATTAAAAACAAGTCTGTTTCCAGGCTACTGACAAACTTGCTTGGGCCGGCACTGCCCTTTTTCCTGTATATAGGAAAAGATAGCAAGACATGGTTGGTTCATCCATGCCTGAATTTTCTTGCAGCAGAAGTGAGCAGTGGTTCTATTCCCATGTAACAATCATCATGTTTTACTTCACCTAGAAAGAAATGGGTGAAGTTTCTTCAGATGCTAGGCAAGTTGCATCACAATGGATTAAAATGACAGCTTGTTCTACAAATCCTTAAGGATTAAGAACATTTATTTCTAAACACTAAATCCCAGCAAAAGGACAGGAGGAGTTTGTTTTTGGCTTGGAGTAATATCACAGCCCATAGGAGAGACACCAAGTAAGATTATAGGGAACAAGGCCAGGAAAATGTATAAAAGCATAATTCAATTTATTTCTCATTTAATTTATTTTTATACTTTCTTTTGTTCTACAGGTTATTGCATTGTTATATATTTATAGTAAAGAGTAAAAGCTAAGTTGTACCTTTATTTTGATTTCAAAAATACTTTCTATTTTGTTTTGAGTTTATTAAGAAGTATATTATAGGTGGAAACTTCTAAATATTGCATCTACCTGGTATGCATTTTATTGTTATCAAGTATTGTAGTTCAAGAAAATCTGGTATATTAAGAAATTACTCAGCAGGCAGGAGACAAAGGAGACAAAGGGCAATGAAACCTAATTGTGGAAACTTCTGGCTATGAATAGGGACTCAGAAGTCCTCTTCCCTGGCAATGTTGTAGGGCTTAGAGATCTCAATGTTCTAGGTACACAACACTTACCCACAGTGTTCCATTTGCCTGCGAGCACTCTGAGGTGATAGTGAAAGAATTCCAGTATCTCCAGCTGATGAGATTTCAGGTATGTTGCTGCACCAGGTTATTCAATTTCTTTAGATTTTAGTGTAACTCTACAGCTTCTGTGTGTCCCTGCCTGGTGTGATGTGACAGCATGTACAAAGCACGGAAGTAGATATTCAGTATTTGGCAGCTACTCTAAGTATCACCTGTTGGCAGGGAAGACATTACTTTTGCAAACCATATGTATCCCACAACTTGCCCTGTCACCTTCCTGGGGTTCTCACAGTTATCCTGCTGTGTTTTACTTGGGAAAGAGGTGGCAGGAGGTGAATAACTTGGCAATGATTGATTTGCCAGAGGGGTTGTTCCGGGTGTTGAGGAATTGTTGCTCACACCCTTGGAGTGTCAACACTGATATAATTTAACAAGATTCTTGCACTTTGACAGTTTGCTTCTGAGGTTAAGAGCTTTTGCAAATGATCAAGATTATGCTTAGACTGTGAGAGAGATGCATTCATACAATGTCTTGGGTTTTTTGACTGTCCTAATTGTCTATCACTGTTTTGCCACTCATACTCTGGTGGTCATTACGATAGACACAGCTGAGCTGAAGTAGGCCATTGCAGGAAATTTTACATTCTCACTCTACACAGACACTCCTCTACCAGATGGCTCCAGAGGGATACAGTCCCTCCTCCACTCGTCTTTGTGCCTGTCCTGTGCAGTTGCTTTTGTGCAGCTCTGTCACTCCTACCATACACAAATCAACCAATCCCCTTTGCAGAAATAATCACGCATCATCAAATTATCTTTGCTAATTTAGCTATGCTTTTATATGACTTATGGAGACTACTGAAAATCCCTAAGACTTAGAAAGGCAAAATTGGGATGGTGAAACCTAGCCTCGTTCTGTGAATCACAACAGATAATATCTTCCAAATACAGATGGAATATCTCTGCTGCATAGAAGTACCTTTCTGGCCTTTAAACACAAAGCAGTTACGGGGCTGGATGTTCTTCCCTGTCTTCCTGTACATCAGCATGTTGACATTTCATCAGTGACATGAATTTTCCATGTGACTCCTGTTTAGTCACTAAGACCTGCCTGCATACGACTGTGTCAATGTTATCAACTCTCGGAGTCATTATTATGCTTTAAAATGCTTGCAACTGTGAAAACCCATAGACAGATGTTTCCTACTGAGCAGTGTGTGCCATGGCTACTTGCATGTGAACAGCAGAAATACGAACTTTTCAAAACAATACACATTTTGTGGTTGGGTTTCTCCAAACCAGTCAGTGTCCCCACCAAAAGCAGTTTCCTGGCAGAACATAAGGGTACAGCAGCTGTTTGAGCAAAAAAAAAAAAAAAAAGCCACTCTGTTGCTGGGTGGTTTTGTATATCCTCAATAGATTTTTTTTTCAAACTACCCAAATTCATACTGCAAATTCACAAGCAACATGCAGAAATGGATCCTTCATATGCACTAGGTATGGGATATCACCGCATTTTTGGTGTCATTATTTCTGTATGCCAGGCTTCTTGCTTGGAAAGATGAGTGAAAAGTTACCCATCTGCGAGTCAGGTACATTTATCAGAGGTAAAGATGCTTTTCTGAGCCCATGCTTCCTTAGCAGAGTAAGCTTGACTTTGGAGGATTGCATATATTCAGATCCCATTAAATGAACTAGAAATATTCATCATCTCAGCTGATTCTCTATATAACAGCAAAACAATCAGAAATGGCTATTTCTGTCAAAGAGGTATGTTTTTAAGAGAGTTTTTGTTTGTGTGCCACTAGTGACATAAATACATTATTATTACATAAAATAACTTTAAAATTCATTTCACCCACCATTAATTATGTTGCTTGCCCATGTGTTTGTCTTAGTGCCTGTATTTATCTCACAAGATTAACAAAGTAAGTGTATTACATGGGATGCTTCGCTGAACACCAGCATTTTCCTATTATTAATTATTTTTATTTCTTGTGGTAAACAGGAGAAGACACGTATCATGTTGGTACTATGATGTTCTAAAATGCTGGCTGAAGGCGTTTCTTTACATATACCAGAATTTTACATGTATCTTTGGTTCCTCTTAGAATAGAGAGGCTTTAAAATTAATTTTTTTTAATAAGAAGTGAAAGACATGTGTTTGTTTGTCTTCTCTATTCTAGGAGGCACATAATGAAGAAAATAGATTAAGAAAATAATCATTATGCTTACAAGGGTATTTAATATGTGTGCACTTGGATGCATATTATTCAGTTTTATATTTTGTTTTATGACTTGCTTTCCAGAACAAAGAAACTCACAAAAATCCAAGCCAAAGAAATAGCGTGTGAGTGTGCATCTGCATACAATAATTCATATACTAACTACATTACGTAGTAACATGAACCATGTAGCAAGCAATGCTCCTCTGCTTCATTACACTGTGCACAGAAAAATTGAGCTTTATGCTGGAGATCTTGTTGCATTCACTGCCATCTGAATCTTATGCCTCTTTCATTGTTCTGCTCGTCTCAATTTAAAATGCAGTTCCGATTTTGATCTCAGAGTACTATAAATCCAAAATAAGTCTAACAGCTTCAAAGAAGTTTATTTCTGCTTTACATAGTTATAACTAAGATAAAAATCTGGCCCATAGGCACATTCATTTTACAGCAAGTTAAAACATGTGCCCTTACTCTTGGCAAATCCTCAAGATTAACAGACATACATGTGTTGCTAGAATAGCAGCTATGGAGCTGCTTTGCTTTTTTCTTTCTCTTTTTTTTTTTTTTTTTTCTTTGCATCCAGTGCTATTTTTGGCTCCTTCCCCTTTGACACACATTCCTGGTAACAATTAAAAGCAGCTCTTCTTAGCACAAAATTAAAGCTGATAGCTGAACACTTTATGTATCAAATACATTTTCTGTATTGTGTATCAAATACATTAGATGCTGATTGTCATACGAGGAATAGAAATGGGAGATCAGATTGTCCTTTTAATTACAGTGGTAATTAAACCAGCAGAGTGAAAGATGGATAAAAAAATTATTCTGGGGATCTATTGATATTTGGTGTGTGGCTGTCAAAACAAGTAAGTGATGCAGAAATAGGGATTGCTTGTGCTTTTGTGGGCTCTGAATGAGCCCTGTCCCTGCCTGTGGAAAGTCTTCTTGGAATGAAAAGCAAGGCACAAGGTCATTCACATCTTTCCCCGCTTGAAGGGGCCAGAGCTGGCACTGCAGGACATTAATTACACTGGTGGGTGTAATGCTGACTGCTGTAGGGGGCTGCTCCAGTTTTCACACTGGAGTTACAGGTCCTATTTCTCCTTTAACACAGCTCTTGTCCTTGCAGGTCGAGGTGGACGTGGGGTCTGCTCTGTCTGTGGAGGGACTCTACACCAGAGATGTAAAGGAGAAGTGGATGACCTTGTCCATCACGAATTTCCACAGCCTTAATTACCACATGTTCTTGCTGACATAAACTACTGAATGTCCCTGCATCTAACTGATTTCCTCCAGAAAAGTATTCCAATACTTTTGGAGTGAGTCTTGGGGCCTCAGGGCTCTTCTCTTTTCATATGACCAGGGCTGGCCCATGATATTTCCCAGGATGGTTTTAGGCTTACTCCCCAGATTTCAATTCCAGGTGCTGCAACAAAATGTTCTAAGTGGAAAGTCCCTGAGATGCTAATTCATTTCCTCTTTTTTTACCATTGGGGTCCAAATTTTCTGACTCCCACAGTGCACAGCCAGAAATATTTAATTTAGCATTCCTTGTGTCAGCATTCCTGGAAAAATTCCAGGAATTTATTATATCAGTGGGTGGGATGGGCAGATGGTGGCATAGGTCAGAGCTTTTACCATTTTTCTTTACCTGTGCACTTTGCCTGCACTTGGCATTGTGATAATAGGGGCAAATAGCCATGAATAGTAATGAAGGGGATCAGCTCCTAAGAAGAGCTCCATTAGGGTGAAAGGGTGTTACACTCACCGTTTACAGTGTAAGTTTAACCTGCAGGGATTCCACGCAGCCTATTACCCCAATGATCACTGCAAGTTGGGTAAAACATCAAACACCTGCTCAGGAAAGGTTTCCCTTGGAGTGCAGTATGAAGGCTTTATGTCAATGGGATGTAAGGATATGCTTATTTCCTGAAACAAGACTTTGTTAAGTTTCGTTCCTTCTAGCTAAACCACAGCATCGCTGTCTAGTCTTCAGAAAGAATAGGCAACCAGTTTTCCCTGAGACTTGCACCCAGAGTCACTGGGTTTCCAAGAAGACATTTGGAAATGGGCAAAAATATGGGGAAAGGGTCCTGTTTCCAGGACAGTTGGTGTGATAAATGCTGACAGCGTGGTCACCAAAAGATAAAGAAGATTTGCTGTCATCTTGTGCTGTTTTGCCAAACATGCGCTTCAATGTAAGAGCACGGGCACTATATAGTTAAGAATATGAGAATGATTTATTTGTTTGTTTATTTATTTATTCGCATGGCTTTTTTTCTGAGCGTTGCAGGAGATGTGGTCATAATTCCTGTAATACTCCAGCTCATAAATACTCAGTATGGTATGTAGCCAAGACTGTCTGGTGCAGCTGAACCTTGTGTTTGCCTCATGGTAGTTGGATTCATTCATTCAATTTTGAAGAAGCAAGCCTTCTGGTTAAGTTGTATCTCTCATTACAGACTCTGTTGGAGTGAATCCTGTGATGCCCCATGTCACACAGTCAGGTGACGGCAGCTTTGCACCACTGGAGATGTTGTAAAAGCACAATGTCCAGTGCAGCCCTAACACAGTGAGGTGCTTAGTCTAGAGCTCATAAGAGGCTTTCCTCTGCCATAGGAAAGAAAACCAATTTAGCTAACTTACTTAAAAGGAAACATCTCAAGTCAACAACGCAAAACACTATTTTCCTCAGAAAATTGCATTTAAATATAATGCTCCTCTGGAAATGAATAGCTTTGTGGGAACTGCATTTTCTGTTGGAAAGGTGTTGCAGTGAGAGATCCTTGATCAGCTCCAATAATTTAAGCACTGAAGCTTTATGGGGTGTTATTATTGACTCTGGCAAATAAGAAAATATGTCCTTTGCTCCCTTTCTCTTTTCACGTGCAGTGCCCTTTCTCTACTTCCATTGCAATGGCCCCAAACCGCTGACTAGACAAACAGACCATCTGACCTCACCCATCTAGTTATTTTTCAGCTAATTACTTTGTGCTCCCAACCCCCAAGCAATTTTCATGTAAACATGTTTCAGGAAATACATTTCATTGTGGGTAATTCCCTTGCCACCCTCAAGTTCAGGCAGGTGTTTTATTTGTTTTTGCACAGGTTCTTATTCTCTATCATTAGACTTTGCAAGTCATTATTCTTATTTTAACTCCTTTGATCTATTCAATAACTTCAAACTAGTTTAAGTAAAAGTTCACTCCTGTATGTTTTCAGTGATTGATTTTCATATTATAATAGTGTTTCTAAACACCGTTTAGCTTCATGCAGCTTTTCATCTGTGCTTAAATAAATGAGAGTTCTGCCACAAATAGGACTCGCAGACCTTTCTTTCCCACAAGAAGGAATGCAGATGATCACATGGCATCAGCTCTTCGGTAAAACCCCAGTCTGCATCCAACTGGGGATACATGAACTGTGTGATGAACTGCAGGAGAGCTCCTATGGCTCTGCAGGACGTTCAGCTGCAGCAGGTCCAGATGTTTTAGGACATCTAAGATGTACAGATTGGCCTACTCCCAATGACAACCTTCACATTCCACCAGGGAGAGAAATTAGCCTAGGTGAAGCCAATTTATGTCCTGAAATCTTCCTTACCTCCAACTTCTACCTTTCATCTCCCATCTCCAGCTGTGACTAAGCTTGGCTTATCTTTAAAACAGGTGATGTTACTTGATGATTATATTAATGCACATAATTACCTCCCAGTATTCTCCAGAAGATGCAGTGGGTCATGTTCCTATTTTCTTGTAAGTAATTCTAAAAATGACACAATCCTAGGGAACACGCAGGGCCCTTTTGCTATACACATTTTATGAAGACAAGAGGGTAAATACATCACCTAAAATGTGGATTATCAGATATCAAATCAAATGACAAAATAGACTACAGGGCAGTAGTTTGTTGAGGCAGCCAGTGAACATCGAGTCTTCTCTTTCAACAAACTGAAAGTGAGATGTGTCAAAACATTTCTGAATTAATTAGAGCTTTGTGTTTGATTTACCCAAAGGTCCTTTAAAAACACAAATGAAATAACATTCATTTCTCTAAGACTTCTGAAGGGAAGGTGTTGAGCTAAAATATTGCCAAATTTTATTGTATTTAGTGAGGAAGATGAAGAAAGGATAAAAAAAATCTGTGAGGGAAAGAATAGTATGTGTCTAAAGCCTTTCATATCTACACCTGGCCTGGTCAGGTATACACGAACCTGTGTTGATGCCATTGTGCTTGTTCTTCCCGGAATGAGCCAGGTGAGGTTTTTCCTGTTTGTAAAAGAGAAGCACAGAAGAATGCTTAGGATGGGAATTCTCCATCATAACTCACACTAGTCCCATCTTCCTGGACCTCTGTAGGGAAATCCCTTCAGTTCTTTGTAGAAATACTGTTGGCTTCAGCTGGGTGAGCACCAGCACTGAAGGTTTCCAAGACTCAGCTGCCAAATACAGTTAGTAGAAAGCTATAATTTAGAATTTCCTCTCTAGGGTTTCCTGGTAAAGAATCTAAATGCAGAGTGTGGCTTCAGGAACCCACATTCTCCCCTAGGAGATTAAACAAACACACCCAACAGTCAGAAAAATAATCTGTTCTCATGGTATTTCTAGCTTGTTTTCCAACCAGCTGGGATTTCCATGCTGCGAAACTTGGATCCATATGGAAATGATGGCATACTGCTCTGACCCTAATTTTACTTTCAAACTCTAGAGTTTTGTCCACCTCAATAGTGCAAAATGGAATCAGGATGGACCTGGAGGAATAAACAAATTTTGCAACACATTTGCCTTCACTGTTTGGCATTTTTGCTGCTAAACTCAGTCAGCCAGTCGCTCATGGTTTTCATGGGAACTTTTGCCTCTCAGTGGAGAGATAAATGAATGCAAATATTTCTTCCTTCCCAGAAAGAGAAGCTATGTGTGCATGATTTGGCTTGACAGTAAAAATAGTGTTGACCTAGCTGTACCACCAGTGTCTAATGGGCTAAAATTCTAATTTGTTAAGCCTCCATGTCAGCTTGACTTTTCTTTCCAGCTGTTGTGAAGAGAGAACAACTCATCTGGTTTCTCCTGCTAGCCTGGTCAATGTGCCCTTTGAATGAACATAGCAGACTCCAAGGTAGATCAGTGAATATTTTGTTATTGCTGCCTTCAGGTTGGTTCAAAAATGGAACTTTGATGTCTTCTGCTCCTTTGTCTTGATTCTATATCGTTTGTCAGGGTAGGTTCTGACTTTCTTTTTATGGGATGCAGGTGTGTCTTTCGCAGCATAGCAACTCTCTTCTCAAAGCATAATATAATGTATCATCAACACTGTAAACACAGGAATAGTAGCAGCAATACAGTGCTTTGAAAGTGTTTTGGGAGTAGGTCCTTTACCTACATCACACAAATTAATCTTTACCTGCAATGATTATTCCTGTTTGCTAGAAACCATAGAAAATGTCTACATAAATTCATCTCTGTCTAGGATTTTAGTTTACTCCCTTCCCTAGATTTCTGAAACTTATTAGGACTTAAATAATTATTAAATAATGGGACCCTTTTCTTTTTCCTCAACTTGCCAATCTGGCAACAGAGTGGAAACAGACATGGCTCAGTGTAATCTGCAATATTTCTTTCATTATCCCTTTTTTTTCCCCTTGAAATCTAGTTCCCCAGGGCTTACAAATCTGGAGCAAATTCTCTGGTGATATTTTTCAATGATTTGTTGATGGAAACGGGTGCAAAATGATCCGTGTAACTGAGTAAGTTTTAAAATAACTCTTCTATGACATGCAAAGCCCTGCTCTGTCTTCACAGAATTGGCTTGTTCTTGTAAACAGGCAGTGCTTAAGAGAACATGAAGATTTTTTTAAAATGTATTTTATTAGCATTATAGCGTAGTGCTGTAAGGTCATCGCATTAGAGGGTTGCTCCAATTTATTCCACATGTTGCTGAACAAAAAAAAAAAAAAACAAGAAAAAGCAACCAAAAACCTACTGATTTTTTTTGACAAATGGTTGGAAATAAAATATAGACTAAGGGAACTAAGTACTTTTGAAAATGCAACTCTGTGTTATAAACTTCTTATCAAGGTGTAAAGTTATTTGGTACAGCATAGGAAAATTTGTGCCACTGTTGAGGAAAGTTTCTATAAATGAGCTCAACTGTAATACCAGCCACTAGAAGATACCACCTAGGAGACAGATGATGGAAATTCAGAAACATTCTGGTCAGCCACTGCACTTGGATACAGAGGAAATAAATCACATGCCAGTACAGAGACATATGAAACTGACCCTCACAGTTCCCACTACCAACTAGTCTCTTTGATTTACATGAAATCTGTGGCATACATCACTGTTCAAATATTATTTTGGTAAAAGCAGAAAAAACCTGAACCATTTACATTAAGTTTAAAACAAGGATGCTAGATATCTAGAACACTATTTAGTCCATCTTTTATTGGTTTTTGGGGGGGGTTTTTTTGGTTTTTTTGGTTTTTTTTTGACAGTATGAAACTTACAGAACATCTTGTCAAGCTCTTCTGGGACTCACTTTGACTAGTTTCCAGGTGTCCAATCTTCACCTGAGGGTCTGCCCAATGCCTTGAACTGAATGAATCTGTTTCCCCTCCTGTGTCCCCCCACCAGCTGCCCACTGCACCTTTCTGCTGGAGCTCATCCAATGTGCTGCTGAGTTGCTGTGCAGTGCCTGAGTGCTTGAGCCTGGACTGTCCCGGTGTGCCCAGATAAACATAGGTTCAGCCAGGGCTCAGGTGAATGTCAATGTCTTAATTTAAGCCATTTCACCTATAATCATCAGCAGATGGTGGCCACTCCCACGAAATAAAGATGATTTGGTCTCTTGTAGTCATGGCTGTGTTTGGATGAGGCCAGACACTGAGTTTTTTTGTTTGCTGACTGAATGGGTGCAGAAGTCCATTGTGGTGCAAGGTTCACCAAGTTTCCTAGCAAACAAAGTTAGATCAGGATTCAGAAATGAGCTTAGGTATTTTCTCTACTTTGAGAACCTGAGTAGTACTCAGATGCTCAAAATGAACCTTGATGCTCAAGACAGGCATAATCTGAGTGTGCTCATGAATCAGTAGCACAACTATTGCTGCAGTCAGAAAATGTGAGCTCTGGGCCTTTCTCTGCTATTGATTTTTGAATTATTGTGCAAAAATCAATCAATGTTTATCACTTTCTCTATTCTCTGAGACTCACTTAGTCATTTTTGAACTTCCTTGAACTCCTTGGATGAAAGTCTATGCAAGGACAAACAAGTCAAAATACAGTATCATGATGTAATTCAGTGAAAAGAACATATTCCTCCTACCATGCAGATATTTGTGAACTTCCTTGAACTCCTCAGACGAGTTTATTTAAGGACTAATCAAAATGTATTATCATGACGTAATTCAGTGAAAGGAACATATTCCTTCTGCTTATCTTTGTCTCATGGTGTTGTCATTGTGTTTTTCCTTTCCTTTACAAACCAGATCTTTGCTAATGTCAGTGAGACCTCAAAGTGCCTTTTGCAGTAATGTTTTGGAAATATCTTCTAGTAATAAAAAATAAAGTTGATGCTCTGCTAAAAGGACTGGTTTCCACAAGTGATCCTCATGTTTGTAATATCATGATAAAACAAATGAATGAGTCCTCTTTTCACTTTAATAAAATACTTGTGATGTTGAAATATATATGAATCCTCTTTCTTCTCTGCTAATATGCATGTGATACAGATGTCCATCTCAGCTTCTTGTATAAGAATTGTTTGGGGTTATCTTGGTCTGGTTAGAAGACAAACTTCTTGAGGCACAGGTGAACCCTAGGCTATCATCTGTATCAGCCCGAGTGCACCACTGGCACACAGCTCCATGGAATAAACACAAGAGCAGCCCACAAAAATCAGGAGCTGTAATGGTGTTAAAATCTTTTCAAGGTGTGAGTTTCAAAAGTAAAGTGCTTAAGGATTTGTGAGTCATATTGAAGCAAGAGGAATAACCCAAGTTTAATAGATTATTAACATGTATGAAGAAAATATTTTAAAAAATTAATATAAATTCATTCAACTGCTCAGAGTACAGACTGAATATATATTGCCTGCTCTGGTTGATTCATTGAAACACTTTGCTGCCTCATGTTCTTTTTCCTCCTCAGAAGTGTGTAAATAGCAAGATATTTAGACAAAAAAACCCAAAGGAATCAATCCTTTAGAGTCCTTTGAATAAGTTGAACATACCAGGACTGCACAAGAACTGTTTGCATAGAGATGCTGTCACTTGTAAAAGTCCTGAAAAAGATCTGCCACGTCACTGCTGAAGCCACCAAGAAGACTGACGTCATTATTGTAACCTCCTGTTTTAAGCAAATTATGTAACACAGTTAAAACCCCAAAAGCGATACATCATGCAAAGTGAACCCAAAATCTCAATAGATTTGGAAGCTCTTAATATCACCTCTTGGCCAGTTTTCAGTAGACTGAGGAGTTAAATGGGGAACCAATGGTAGCTAAAGATTCCCAAAATATTCAGAGGCTCCATTTAGTCAAATTTAGAAGTTGGTTATTTGGGCATAACTGCCTATTGAAGTCCAAAGTGCTGAATCTAATTTTATTTATATTGAATCAGCGAGAGATTGTTCACTATTTTTCCATACAAAATATTATTTTGTGTCAACAGAGGCTACTATGAAATAACCTTACTTAAGCATTTGAAAAGATGATGCATATGTTGCCACGAATTGTGACAGCAAATGTCATAATCACTACTTACAACTTCAACTCAGTATCATCAGATTTTGGCAAATAACAAGACCAACATGGGATGTCTGAGATTAGCCCCAAACATGGCTTGTTTTTTTTAAAAAATATTCAAATGAGACCACAGATCTTTAGAAGGAGTGGTTACTTAAGATTTTATCGAGGCTCTGTATACCCCAGAGAGTTTGCACAGAAGTTGCCATGAGCCACACACGTGATATCTCAAAGCTGCCTGTACAAGCACAAGAGCACTGGATGTTTTAAGGGACTATGGGCAAATTTAATGTAGTGGTATATATCCAGGGTAAAATTCATCTGAGCTTCAGCAGATTTCATCTTATTTCTGTTGGATTGACACAAGTTAAAGATGCCAACAAGAAATCATTCAAAGGTTCCAAATATCTTAAAGACTTTATACCTTCATGTGTAAACAAATCTTCTGAAACACAATTTTAAAAGTTTAAAAAAAAAAAAAAGCAAAGAAAGATGGTAGAAAATTCTATTGTTCCACTGCCATAAAAAGAAAGAATAAATCAAATGCAAAATTCCATTAACTCCATGAACACCTTCCTGCACTTTAGGGTTTTTTTAAGAGAGATTTGTGAAAAATAGCCCCAAACTGCAGTCATTAGAGACTTTCGTTTACTCAGCAGAGGAAGACAATATTACTTAAATAGGGACATTTTGTTGGGTTTTTTGTCTGTGTGTTTGGTTTTTCATGTTATTGTTGATGTTGTTCACCTGTACTTTTTGTTCCTGCAGCTAGTGTTTGAAAGAGCTACCTGTTGTAAATGGCATTCATGGAAAAAGCATATGGATTGACAAAGAGCTGAGAATGCCTTACTTGTTTGTGTTTCTGAAATATTTTCCGAAATATTTTGTATAGAAAATGAAACACTAAGAGTAAAATATCTGCTTGAGCCTTAAAATTTTGTAAACATTCTCAAATGCAGTGCTAAGAATTGTTCACAAAAGTTTTGCCAGCTGCTTTATGGTTAAAGATTTTACCTTCACATTGAAGCAGCAGTCAAGACAGCACATAGAGGAGGAATTTGCAGTTAGGAGCAGCATAATAGACCATCTAACGACAGGCTGGAAAATTTGCCTGCTGATGGAGAAACTTCTGATGAAGGTTTCAGGACGTTTAGCACTTAACACCCACAGCACAACATTATGCTTACAGAAATCATGGACAAAGGGGTAAATTATCAGTCATCAATATTTTCAAACATTTTTTTTTTGATCTTCTTTTCATTTAAAGCCATGGACCTACATTTTCAGGATTGTTCACTTGAAGTTAGCTAAATTCATTAATCAACCGTATTTCACATTAGAGAGATTTTTACATAGGAAGTTAATAAGACATCTCTTATTTACTTTACCCATTTTTATTTCTGCTTGTGGGGTTGCGTCTCCTTACCTCTCATATTAAAGACATTACTGAGGTTTGAGCTTCTTGACTAACAACAGTAGAGTCAACTAAGAGAAACTCATCTTTGGAATTTTAACAAAAGTAGCTATTTGATGAGTTACCAGGAAGTGGAAATATTTTTTTCACATAACATGATATTTTCCCTTAAATGAGTCATCTCAATTTAACCCACAGAATTAAGGTTTGATGCCGCAAAGCACTTAAACACAAGTGCAGTTTTAAACATATGACTAGTGGTACTGTTTCAAAAATAGTTCCATCTGTCATGCCCCCAAATTTGCAAATTCTGAAAGACCTTGTTGAATCAGCAGCTTCAGTAAAACTGGCAGATTTGCGTCTGGATCACACTTAGTTTTCCTGTTTGCTTTTTTTTTTTTTTTTTTTTTTTTTTTTTTTTTTTTTTTTTTTTTTTTTTTTAATAGCATAGGTCTTCAAAACAGGAAAGCCAGTGGGAAAAATCCATGATTTAACTGACAGTAAACAAAAAGCATAGTCATAAACAGTCAAATATACAGTACTGTGAAACTCTGTCTATTAGTAAATGATTATACATAGAGGTAGAAAGACTTAAGTGTCACCAGACAAATAGCCCATTTCTAAACCTGTTTTGTTCAAAAACACTCAGCAGCCTTAACTACAGACTGAGATACCAAACATGTAATAGTGCAATAAAACCAGAGCAATTGGTCACGATAAAGCTAGAATTTTGTCAAATAATAGTCAAATATCGCTATGTAAAAGAATTTTTCAGTGCAGTAACACTGAATGAAAAGGGAGTCACGAAGCCTTTGGGATATGTATTTTATTTTTCCATTGAATTTGGCTCCTTTCAGAACATAGACAAAGGATGCACAGAGCTGCCTAGCTCTTCCCTACTTTTTGTTGATTGCTTTCATGTGCAGTGTACGTGTTTGCCTTTTTGAGAAGAGGCAAACAGTGCAGAGGAAATTGCCAGGGATCCAAAGGAGACAGGCTTCATATAAACCTGCTCTAGGCACTGAGCTAAGAATCCATTCACTTCAATTAGGCTTTTATAGGGCAAATCCTGACCACTAAAAGGGTCAGCGAGTGAAGAAGCTGCTCCCATGGCTTTCACAGCTGGAATCTACCCCAAAAGCTGATGGGAATCCCACATAGGAAATGTGCCCTTTCCACTTCTGGTATTTAATTCTTGTAGCATCTTTTTTGGTCATGATTAAAATTGCATCTGATTTGGTCAAATGGAATCTAAAGGTCTTCACCTTTGAGATTTCTGCCTACTTTTTCTCTTTTCAACCATGGAGAGCAAAATACAAGAGCTTACAGGAACACCCTCTCTTCTTGCACAAATTTTTATCAAAATCTCTTTAGTCCTCCCTTGAAACAATCAGAAAGTGTTCCAAACCAAGTTGTAAATTAAAAGACAAATATTTCAAGAACTCTGGAAGATCTTAAGTGAATAAATCTTGCTAGCAGTAGACAGGAACTTTGCATATAAACCAGTGGAGGAGGAATTTGTTCTACTCCCTTCCCAAGAGAGCATATTTACATTCTGGTGATCTCTCCTCTGGACTTCAGAAAGGGAGGGAAGCTATGAGAAAAGCTGACCATAAGTGAGATCTGTCTCCCTCTTGTACTTCTTTTGAATACCGATGTCCAGATGCTGACATGGGATTTGGTATTAAAACAAGCATCTCCCAGTGGCTGGCCCAATTCCTTTCTGCTTTCTTGTAAAGGTACATCATTTGAGGAAAACAAAAGCAGAAGTCCTTACAAATAATTGTCTGTACATAGCAGAACTGCTGTCCTTTGGCCAGGCTGTGTTGTGAAAACAGCTTTGACATGAGCCTGCCCCAAGGGCCACTGCTGCTAATGTGCTCAGCACACCACATCTCTCAGTGCTTTGCTCAGTTAGCTTTTGGTCTCTATATTTTCCCATGACCATGAAAAATAGATCATTTCATAAACTAAACCAAAATCACAAAAAACAGTAGGCCTGAAACAAGTGTGTTGCAAATACACCTCTGTCTCTGTGGTAGGGATGGATAATTGAGGGCCAAATGAGGATTTTGAATTCCCACCAGATTCTTGTACTGCTGTTTCTCTTTCAAGGAGCATGTAAGAGGTGCCAGCCTTCCAATGAAGCACTAGATATTTAAAAACAACAGCTCCACTCATCTGGTGGTTGGGTTTGGAGAACAAACATCAGCCCATTGTCTGGGTTCTGCCGTCATCTTGTACACACAGAAAGCCAAAGACTCCAAATAATTTTGTGGCCTCAGGCATCAACAACAAACAGTGTATATTTGATGTATTGGCCCAATTTCTGTCCACTGAATATGCTGTTTTGGAGCTGTTTACATGACTTTTTTTTTCAATTGTTTTGCTTTACATTCAAATCTTTATATGCCTTGGGATTTTTTTTTTTTTTTTTTACCTTTCTCAAATTTTCCTGCTTCATGTTTAGGACGCTGTTACTGATGAAGAGGTGACCAAAGTGCTCTTTTACTAAAAGCATGCTTCTTGCAGAAACTTGCTATTCCAGTCTGATAAACTTCTTGCCTGTCGTTACACTTTCTAATTAAATTATCAAACGTTGAGGAAAAGGTCCTGAAAGTGGGGAGAAAGGAAACATAATTATCCATGCAGTGGAGAGAAAGAATACTTACTGAATGCAGACTTCTACTATGAAAATTAATGTCCAGAAAGGAGGCTGTAAACCTCTTTCTGAAGATCAGTGTGTTTCAAAAAAGGCTATTGTACTTCAGATAATTGTTTTTAACCTTTTTCATATTATTTATAAGGTCTTCCAACACTCGTGGTACCAACATTTGTTTGTGACTTTTATTGCTCTCAGAGCAGTTATTGATTCAAAGGACAGACCTAGTCTTTGTCTCTGCAAAGCCATATTTTCAGGAGATTAAATGACCACTTTTCCCTTTCCATTCCTCAGAGCTTCTCTTCCCTGGAGCTTCACTTTGCATTCCAGGCTCAACACAACCAATGAGTCAACTCTTTACAGAAGCAGGAGTAATATGCAATCTAAAGAAGTATTATGTATAATGTAGTAATTTATTAAAGGAAAAAGCTTGTGATGAATGTACAGGAAATATTTCAATGTTGCCCATTGAAGAAAGGGATGACAGGTATATGCTTCTCAGCAATGATGACAAAAAAGCTGTAATTTTCCAAACAAATGGTTGTGTGTGATTTATCATTTCATTTTCAAGCTGTATTTTATAATAGCGGTACTTTGCCAGTACCAGCAGCACTTGCTGTCAGGGCGAGGGTCACAGAGGTGTGTGCTTTCTCCTGAGATTGCACAGACAACACCTGAGGAAACCTGGCCACATAAAGGGTATAAACCACAAAATCTAAAAAGCTTTGGAAGAACTAGCTGAGCCAGTCTGTTAAGAATATTGCTAGGGCTGGGCTAGGGAGTGAAACCCATACCTGTACACAGCCCCAGGAAGCAAATTGAAATCCTGTGGGGCAGAGAGGGGAGCTGAACTGAGATGCCCCACAGCCTGCGGCTCACCCAGGTGGTGGATGAAGCCCCAATGTTTTCACCCAACTGGTTTGATCAGACCTACTCTGAATATGCCCATTATTTCAGGATCCCCACGTGCCACAGAGAAGTGAACAAAGTTAGCACCTGAACCCAGAAGAGCCCTTGGTCCAAAAAGAGTCCATGCTTTGCAGAAACGAGCCTGGACCAAGGTCTGAGCAGATGTGTGAGAAGAAAGCTCTGGCAGTTGTTAAAAAAATTGTGTTTTGTGATATTATTGCTTTTCCTCCTACTGCTGCTCTATTCCTTAGAGCAGACCTTCAGCCACAGATCCTCCTTTTGCAAGGGAGTACATGGAATTATTTTTGGAATCTCCTCAGGTGCTCCAATGAACAGTTGGAAGTGAGGCTATTAGCAGCTGCAGGATGGTTGTTTGGACTTTGAACCCAAAGATATCATTAAATCCCCTTAATAGGAAAACATTTAGGCACATTCTTTTCACTGAATTCTACAGAATTACTCTCATCTCTAATCATAAAGCATTTCAGGATCAGTCTTAATCTTATATGAGCTGGGTTATAACACAGCAAGGCTTTGAATGTCTTTCTTTTGAAACTATGTTGTGTTGTCTTAACCACAAGACCACAGGTATTTTGAGAGACTGCTAACTAATGTTTGCAGCATGTTTGAAGATCTGAAGATTTGAGAATTCTATAGAAGATATTACAATAGTAGTTGGCTTTCTGGATTTCTAGAGAAACTATTGCTTAAGTTACTGGGGATTTTCATTCCTGAATAGGTGGATTTCTACAATAACCAGTTGTGATACTGCTGCCAATTCTACTTAAAAGCTTTTAATATATGACAATTAGTGAAAAAGATCTTAAAAATCAAACCTTCTTCTCTGATCCTAGGTATTATTTTTAAAGCTAAACAAATGAATTGTTTGAATTACTATTACACTTTTTTTACTTGTATATCTAACTTCCTTTAAAAAGGAGGAGCAAGAAGACTGCAAAAGTGAGCAGAACATTTTCTTGTCCAGATCACATAGCTTTTTAAAATACATGTTTCCAGCCCATGGTTCTATTGTTGCATACACACATTTAGCCAGTCTGGCCTTAAATCCCTTTGGCTGGTGTTTTCTGGTGTCTGAAGACTTAAGTAAAAGGGGAAGAAGAATTAGTGTGATTTAGGCAGAACACAGGCTTCTTCAATCATGTTCTATGTAGGAATAGCTCTGGTTTCCCTTCCATAAATTCATCTGTCTTAGACCTTATTTTGAGCAAGTTTCCAGCCAAATATGGCCCAGGCTGTGTGGACAGTGCCACTGATACATGAGAGATGGTCTTCTCTTCCTTGGCCCACAGGTATCACTTTAGCAGGAGGAGGTTTCCACCAGCCGTGTGTGGCTTTGGGGGTGGTGGGGACATCCCATCTGCTCCAGCACCCCTTCTTCTCCTGCACCAGCTGCCCACTGCACCCTGACTCCTCACACCTCCTCAACCCAAAGCACCACTGTGCCACATCTCGCTCCCTCACCCCTCCAGGCACCAGGCAGGATCGGGTCCCAGTCTGCTTCTGTGTGCCTGTGATAAATGACTGCTGGACAAACATCCACAGCTGGTGGGGCACACACTGCTCCTGGTGATTTTGCAAAGTGGTTTCCCTGCTCTAGCAGCATAAATGTTTCCTTGCTAGTGCTAAACTCCCAGAAGTTGTTTGCTTTCCATTTGGGAACATAAATCTTCCGCAGCCGACCAAACTCACTGACCAAGTAGGTTCAAGACAAATCTTTCCTCTTGTGTGCCTAGTGGACAGGGAAATTAAGACCAGATAAAATAATTTTTCCATTTCTCTATACAAAAATGCTGTCATTTGACTTTCACTTTATATGTTGATATTGATGAATTTTGCAATTTTCCACAAATCACTTTTGTGCTTTGTTTACCTGAGAGTCAGATAGTTTTATAGCCAGGTATAAGGGACCTAAGGTAGACCAAAATAAATTTATAACCTAATTTCTAATAATTATGAATTACATTTTAAAGATATTTATATTTTGCACAACAGGTTTGTGATCCTCTTCTTAAACACAAGGTGCACAAGGTGCAGTGGAGGAAATAATTTCTATGCAGGGATTTGAGATCTGCTTAATAAAACCACCTAGGAAATTAAAAAGGCCAGTATATGGCAATTCAGGTCCTGTATCTGCATTCTTGAAGGAAAAATATATACTTGCTAAAGTTTATAGGATATTGCCTGAGGAAGAACTTCTGGAGAAGACCTTTCTCCTTATGGCCTACGTCAGTTTACAGTACAGTCAGTGCAGTCATCAGTGTACATACACACACACACACACATATATTTTTGTGCAGACATATATATACACATCTATGGCATCAGGCAGTGGCAACTTTCACCCAGCTGGGAACTTTGTGTAGGTAGTTTTAAAGCTGAATCTAAGATAACAAGGACAATCCAAATACAGAACTCCTATTCTTAGGAAATATATAGCACAGGAACTTTATTTTGGGGAAAACCAAAATAAATCTAATAGATCCATTATAAAGACAGCTATATATGTAGGCCTTCCTAAGCTAACTTTGGTTACTGATAAACCAGGCATACCCTTGTATCCAAAACACCACTAGGCAGACCTATTTCTCTCATCACACTACACCAAGATCTCCCACACTGTCATATACAGAAGAGAACCATCATTAACAGCACTGGTATCAAAGTGAGAAATAGGATGTTGACTCTTGTGCAACAACAGTTTCCCACTAGTATGAGTTTTTTTAATTACATGCTCACAAAACCCAACCCAGTTCTGAACTTGACTCACTCTGACTCAGTTAAGTTACCTGTTGCAATTTCCAAAAGAACTTTAATACTCACTGATCTTACTGAGAAGTTCTCAGTTCCAGTTATGTAGGGTAAAATTTTCTTCTTGTTGTGCAAAAAGTCCTACTGACTTCTGTGTGTGTGCTTAAGGTAATGCTTGAAAAGTAATTTTTTTTTGTAGTGACAGTAGAGGTGGTCTCTGAAGCATTATGACAAATAAAAGGTCAGGGATGAGCACCTAATTGCTCATCTGTGGATTGTCAATAGAGGCAAACAGCGGATTTTCTACCCATATGCTGGCTTTTGTTCTGCATACTTTTTATTTGTCAATTTTCACAGCTTTCAGCTTTAAATATGAAATAGATCTTGAGCCTTTCATGAATAATGTAATTAAAATGGAATGTAATATAAAGCTTGCTTAGACAGTGCTTTGCCCAAACATAAACATTGCTTCCACTCAAAAATACAAATTGCAATATGCTGATGCCCCTTAAAAATTGATCCAGTAAGAAAATTAACTTTTTGTGGCCCTGAACAAAACCCATATTTTTAAACTTGGTATGTGACTTTTGGCTAAGCAGCTGTTTATTCATCCCCCTAGAGATGAGTAGCAGCAGTTACCTCTCAGAGAAAGGAGGTGCTGTCTGTGCAAATCTGCACAACGCCAAAAGACAGGAGGCATAGCTCTGGAGGGTGGTAGTAAGTCTGGCAACACACAGGCTGTGATGCAGCAGCCAGGGGACACAAGCAGCAATGTGACATGAAGAGATAACCTGGTCCAAACTCACTTTTGTAGGAATTTTGGTGTGTTTCCTCTGTATCAGCAGGTATTTGTGCTAGATCATCTATTGCCTCTCACCCTCGTGCTAGTTAAAAACTTGAATGTCATCCTTGTGGTCCACTTTGGTTACTTTGTCAAGCATGTGACCATCTATATGTCAAAAAAAAAATCGGGTCTAGGCAGGTAACCTGGTAGCTCATAGATTTGGTATGGAAAACTAAGGCCTATCAGGCAGGGCCAACCAGACTGTGTTTAGAAAAAAAATTATAAATACACTGTTAAGCCACTGTACAGCCAATACAGCTGATGGAATGAGATTTTTCAATTATCCAAATACACGGTTTTGTTTTTGTTTTTGTTTTTGTTTTTGCTTTTGCTTTTGCCTTGGCCTTGTTTTTTCTTGAAAGGATAATTCTCACAGACTTTCTGTTATAGAGAGTCATCTGTCCTCCTTTTGTTGATCAGCTGCCAGGAGAGAAACTTGAAGGTAACAAACACTGTGTAGCTTCTTCTGCCACCTTGACAGGGTGTGGCTGTGGGTTTAGATTAAAGACTCTTTTGTCTTTCCACTGGGGTGATGGGAGGATGCATATTGCTGTGCCTAAGACTGTGAAGCCAAGATCATGGTCCATACTGAGCTCTGTATTGTCCGGCAAACTGTCCTGAGAGCCCTTTGAAAACCTGGCCTGCAAGAGGAAACAAAAAGGAAGAAAACAAAGAAAACAGAGAATCAGCAAACAATTGATCTGAATTATCTTCTCAAATCAAATCACTTTTACCACTGAAAAATGGTAATAAAAGAATAACTATGCACTTCTGGAGAGCTGCTAGCCTGGTCCTTGACAGAGCAATGAATTCCATGCAAGGCTGCAAGCAGAGAAAAGGAATGGACATCTTTCCTAATAGTTGATACTGGCTAAAACCTCGTAAGCCAACCTACAGAGCATCTGAAGACATTCAAAGGAGAAGTGCATTTTTTAATCTGTCATCACTAGAAATCAGACGGAGGTTTTTTGTTTGTTTTTAAATTATTATTTATCTTGGCAGTGAGTATTTTTTTTAAACAAAAATACCTTATTCTATAGACAAAACTTCTTATTGTGTCATGCCAGTGGACTAGTAGTTAATCTCATCTCAAATAAAGATCAGATTAAGGTGATGCAATCATGAGAAGATCAACTCAAAGGCAGCTGCAATCTGGGCTCGACAAGAGTAGAACAGGTAAGCAGTGTGGCTAGGCTCCTTTTGAGAAACAGGAGACACGATGCCTTCCTCTGTCAGCCTCATTTATTTTGTCCAGAGCAGGCTGTAAAGCAGTTGATGTTCATGCACATTATGTAGTAAAAGAACAGGGAGTCACTGCAATGTTGTCCTTCTTAAAAAATAAATGAATAGATTTGTCAGTTTGAAAATGACAAAAATTACTAAACGTTAATAATGGATTTGTTGGATTGGCAATCTGCTAGCAAGTGACCATTTCTGCATGCCTTCCTCAAAAAACATGGTGTTCATCTGACCCAAATCAGGCAGAGGGACTGCCCCAAGACCTGTGACAGAGAAGGATGACAGCAGATGAGTGTTCCAAACACCAAAGGCTAGAGACATTTGCTATCCTGCCTGCAACCTGGGGAAGCATCTGTGTAGTTGAAACAAGTGTTGTTACATTAACCCATGTGAAACCATTAGCAGGGTACATAGCAAGGTCCCTCTGTTTACTCAGGCCTCTGCAAGGGGGGAGAGCTGCTGTTTTGCTGGTTTTTTAAGCATGAATGGCACATGATTCAATAGGGAATCAGGAAACTTTTGGTTGCTGCACCAATATTAAAGCTGTGAGGAACCGCATTTTAATCTTTCAAATCGGTA
>VZSR01003807.1:13985800-14062223 GCA_013398615.1 Brachypodius melanocephalos
TTTTTTTTAAATACTGGTTCCCCAAACTACAACTAGAACTAAAACTCTTCCTGATGCCAATAGGGTCTGCAGCAGTGTGTGCCAGAGGCAGCTGTTTGTGCCGTGGTGGGAAAGCTGGGCACTGCACAGCTGGGCACTGCACGGAACTGACAACCCCTGTCCCAAAGAGCTTACATTTCAACTGCTTGACTGGGGATAACAGATGTGTCGAGATGGGAGATGAAGAAAACAGTGGGATACTGGACAGTCTCAAACCCCAGCTGCTTACCCACTCTCTAATATTGCCAAGTCAAAATTTCACGGTCTTTTTGTCACAAGAGAGTTTGCTCTGTTTCTTCCTTACTGAGGACGAGGAGCAGTGGGACAATTGTGCATGCTACGAAAGGGCTGGAATTTGCTGCTGAACCAGATAGCATTGCGAAGGACATAGTAAAAACTCCTGTTTTCTTCATCTTTTCTCGCTGCACGGAAAAGTGTTTGCAAGGCCGAGTTATGTGCTCAGTGCTAGGGAATGGCAGAGGCCGGTATGCTGTGCACACAGTTCTAGGGGTCAGCCCTTTAACCTCTGAAAAGAGACTGACACTCAGTAGGGGGCTTCCATGGGCTTTGGGGGCGGCCAGGGCACAAGCGACACATTTCCTCTGAGGAAAGCGAGTCCGAGATGTAGCTGGTGGCTTAACGCAGCTCCCAAGAGAAGGCAGCAAATTAAAAGTAAACTCTTCTGGTGAAACAGCCTCCACACCCAAAGACGCTTTTAAGCGAAGGATTCAGAAATAAAAACCCCAAATGCCAATACGGGGACAAGCGTGGTTCAAGGCACACTGCAGTTGCAGCTAAAACTGCCCCAAGGCTGTGACTCACACTGAGCCACCACCGAAGCGGGGTGCAGTGCCCGGCCGCCGCTCCACCCCACGGCCCGCCCGCCGCTCCCGAGGGGGCGATGCCGGGCGGCTCCCGAATTGCCATCTCTCCGGACCTGTCGGAGCGGGAAGCCCAGGAACCTTTTTCCCGGCACTTTCCCAAGCACGGGGCTGGCCCGGCCCGGGCGGGACAAGCACCTGGGGGCGGAGCGGCAGCGGGGCGGGCCCGACCGTGGCCGGCGGGAGGAGCCGGGCCGGGGAGGGGGCGGCCCGGAGCGGCGCTGCCGGGATGGGAGCGTGAGAGGGGCCGAGTCCGCGGCCCGAGGAGCTGCGGTCTGTCGCGGGGGCTGGTGCCGGCGGGCTCGCATCCGCCATGGAGCCAGTGACCAAGTGGAGCCCGAAGCAAGTGGTGGACTGGACTAAGGGTAAGAGGGAGTCGGCCCTGCCGTCTGGGCGCCGGGGAACTTTCCGGCGGCGCGCCGGGGGTGCCCCTCTGTCGCCGCGGCTCCTCTGCCCGGCGGGGCGGCTGCCTGGGCGGTGAAGGGAGTGCGGCCTTGGCCAGCGCCGGCCCCGGCCGAGCCCCGGGGCTCCCCGGCATGGTGCTCGGGAGCTGGCGGCTTCCCGCGCCCTCCTGCCGGCGCTCCTCCGTGCCTGCTTGTGCCTGCTTCACTTTGCGGGATCTTCGGTGTTTTGGTTGTTTCTTTTTCTGACGCTGGGAAAGAGAAAGTTTTGCAGCGAGACTGGCTGACTCGAGGTCCATGTATATATCTATATATCTGCAGTGGGGTCTCTGCCCATGGCTCGGTCCCCTTCTCCCTGTGTTCGTCCCGTCCTGATTGCCTGAGGAGGGGGTTACCGTGCTCCTTCAGGCAGGTAGGATCGTGGAATCACAGAGTCATTCAGGTCGGAAAAGTCCCGCGGAAAGTTAACTTTCAGCTTCTCAAGGGAAATCGATTCACCGTTCGAAAAAAATTCAGGTTTGTAAGTTAAGCGAGAAGTTTTTAAACTAGCTTAACTAAGCGGTGATGGGGCTGAAGCGCTGGGCTCCCGCTCGGAGAGGTGGATAGCGGCCCCTTCGTCCGCAAGGCTGTCCGTCCATCCCTCCCACCCCTCATCTCTCGGGTGTGTGCTTGTATCTCTCCCTCTCTCGCCAGTGAAAACATCCTCCTGTGCTTCGAGGTTTGTTCGCAGTGCTGACAGCAGGGAAAGCCTCGGCGGGCCTGCGGTGTGCCGCCCACCTGCCCCTACCCCAGCGCGGGGGGCTCCGGGGGCCGGGATGGCTGCGGGGGCCGGGATGGCTGCGGGCGCCCTTCTCCTGCCGGGGGCATTTCGGCAGCGCTGGGGGTAACCTGGGGGCAGCTTCAACCTCGTGTTGTCATACTCCGCTTGGACCCTGCGAGTGCTTCCCGAATGCCGACCGGGGTGTTGCCGTCGCAGTTCCCGCTCTACAGGGAATGAATCAAAAGGGAAGTGGGACTATGAGTTCGGTGAGGGATTTATGACTTCTGGATTGTACGTCTCTTTTTTTTTTTTTTTTTTTTTTTCTTTTTTTTTTTTTTTTTTCTTGCAGCATTACGTTTTAGTGTGATCCTCTTTGGTTACATAAGGTATTTTCACAGGCTTAGCTGGAGTTTAAGTTGATGAGAAGTTTGGGAATGTTTTGGGAGGTGGAGGTTTGCCCGGCTGAGGAGCGGTGTTCGCTCCCAGCAGCCATTACAGCTCCCGTGTCTCGGGACCATCGTGCTGCTTGGACCGCGCGCCGGCCTGCGCTCAGCGCTCGGCAGCAGCGCGGCTCCGAGCTCAGGCAGGTTTGGAAAGCAGGCTCGTGTTTTCAGACAGCGAGAGATGGATACTCCCAGCCCTCCTGAGCGTGAACGTGTGCCTGAAGGGGCGGGTGCCAGTGCGGGACTGTCCGAGCAGCCTTTGTGAGGAGAGGATTCCACAAAAACGTGCTGTGAAGTTATGCGTTAACATATAAATAACTTCCCCAGAAAGATCTCTCTTTTTTTATGCTTGGTATTGGTTTAAACAGGAGTGCATTGTTCCGATGGAATAAGCCTTTTGCTTTGGCATGTGGAATATTTATATAAAGCTTTTCCCTCATTGTGTTTTTTCTCTTGGGTGTTGAAAGTTTGTTACCTTGCCAGATGAAAAAGTAAACCTGCTAATCATTTAAAAAGCCTTTATTATTCGTAAGCATGCTTGGCTTCCTTTCTTGCATAATTTATTTTACTTGCAGGTTCCTTGAACAGGTAACCCTTCGGCTGGACCCTCAATTAGTGTTATGCAGAATAATCTGAGGGCTGGCTGTAGTTGGGAGGTGGATCTTCTGACTAATGCAAACACGTGCACTTTGAAATGTAAAGAATAGATTAAAGGGTGCTGGTGACTTTTGTTTGTGCTGTTGTTTTTCAGTTTCTAGGTAAGCGTTGGGCTTGTTTAGTACACAGAGTCATTTTGTCACTCCCTGTATGACAAGACTGTAATAAAGAAATGAGATGTGGAAAATTTTTCTTTATGGTTATGCTTTCATCTGTGCACATGAAAATAGACGCTTTAATAGCTAGCTAACAGCCTTATTAACACGATGTTCCGTAGTTTATTTTCAACCTGAAATAGTTATTTACTGTGTAGTTCACAACCACTGGGTTTCATGTTGACCAAGACCAATTTAATTTTACCTCATGAATATTGCATTTAATTCTCAAGGTTAGTTTTCTAAAGCAAGTGATTGGAGAGGAGCTTATGCTCTTTGTTTTCTTGCACGTGCCTTCTGTGAGAAGTGATGCCATGATCTTAAGTGAACTGGGAAAAATCATTTGCCTGGTGATATCTGCTGCTAGTAGTTAGTGCTGTAGTGCCATGGAGATGTATTTTAGGAGCATGACGTAAAAAAACTGCTGGGAGATGCCAGCTCTCAGTGGGGAGATTGGTTTTGCAGATAATGATTCTTACTTATCATACAATGATAAAAAATACAGTGGCAAAATTTTGAGATTGGTGGAACTAAATGGTCTGACACAGTCCATTTTAATGCTCAGTGTGGAACTGAGAATATTTTTTCAGGAACGTTTCCCTTTTTCTCTCTTCCCCCCCCCCCCAAAAAAAAAAATCAAACTTTGATAAATTAAAATTTTTTAATGACTTTTCCAAACCAAAAGGGATCATGAAAACTTACCCTTTTCCATGAAACAAACTCCTAAAAGCAAAATCCCAAAGTGGGCTGTATGACCACTGCTGGACAGCTTATTTGCTCTTGGTCAACTTACCTTTTTTTTTTTTTTTTTTTTTAATGCTTCTTAGTAATTTTTTTAAACATGGTAACTCTTGTCCTGAAGAGTTTTGCTCTGAGATTTTGAGTTGTTTAGCACTTTGTAAATAAGAAGCATTTATCTAAGATTTAAAATAGAACCTATCAAGAAGTAGCAAGCTGAACACAAACATTTTTAGATATTTGTAGTAAGATTTTAAATAAAAAGTGCTCTGTTCATTGTTACCAACTACAGCTGATATAAAACACAGTTGCTTGTCTGCTCTTGCTAATTCAGACTAGAATGCTGCTATTTTTTGTGAACAAGGGTGTTTTTTCTGGCAAAGGGCTCTGTACTGGCAATAGCAGGCTATGCAGCTAAGAGCTGGTCTAGTTAAACTGAAGCTGCAGAGGAAGAGTTGTGCTTTTATTGCTAGTGATCATCTGTGTATGTGTTTTCAAGCTTTGACCAAGAATGTGATAACTTTAAGCTACAGCATCAACGTTTGAAAATGATCTGATTTTTTTTCTATAAACACCACCTCTATTTCTGTCTGGAAGAAGTGATGGTGTAGTTTAAGGTTTCTCTTACAGCACAGTGAATTCAGGTAGCATTTAGGGGCCATATTCAGCCGTGAAAATGTATATATTTGCCTAAGATGATTTGTTGATTTACTTGTGCCTGGGCTGGCATGGAGTTTATGCCCTTTGAGTAATTATTGTCTCCACTGTTTCCTAACTCTGCTGGGAAGATGTGTTTGGGGTTTATTTCTCTGGGTTGTTTTGAGTTGATCCTTGTTGTGGTGCAGACTAACATCTGGATAGTGTTGTAGTTAGCCTCTGATCTTGCTTTTGTGCAGTGTAAGATGCTTGGGGGCTCAGAGTCCTCACCTGTATATCACAGCACTCTCTTGTGTACCTGAATTTCTTGAGAGTTCCTCAAGAGGTATTCCTAGAGTTATTCAGCTTGTTGCAGGGCAGATGGTGGCCATAGAAGTTGCAGCTCATTTGCAGTACACTGCATAAAAGTGACTTAATTTTACTGGCAAAATGACTATTAAAACTAAAGGTATGGTGAAACTTTTTCTGGTCTCAGAAGCCCCTGGCTACTGGAAACCCTTGAGCTAAGGTCCTTCATCAAAAGATGTGGGGAAGAGGAAAGCAGCATTTGGCATCAGGCTCCTGTGTGAGAAATGTCACTGTCATCTTAAGAGAACATCACTGTGCCTCCTCTTTGTTTGCTGTAGTCTGATCTGTCTCTTCTCCCTTTCCCCAGGCTTCACATGCTTGTGTGAGTTGTGACTTCAAGCAGAATTTTACACGGTAAAGACAATTTGACGTGCTTGTGGTTAGAAGCCTCTGTTGTTGTGAGGCTCCATTACAGGCTGGCCTTTGTCACTGGAGCTTTAGACTCCGTTGGCTGGGGATCACGCATCTGCTTCGGGCTCATTATTGGACTCCAGGTTCAGTTATTCCCTTTCTTAGTAGTTCATGGACATTACTTATTCCTGCATATGTCATGAAATACTCAGATTTCCATTCCTGGTAAAGCTGTTGGGCGACTACATTTATAGATATGTCTGGGAGAAAAGGGAGAAATATGCTAATTTATTAATAATTAGCAATTAATCGTGAGGGCCTGGTGTTCTTTTTTTAGAGCTATCTTGCTTTCCCAGGGAGATTTCAACAAGGTCGGTCATGTTAACTGTGTGTGCTGGGAGCTGCAAACCAAAGCTAGATTTTAAAACAAATTGAGTGATGCTTAGCACTGGAGTTATTTTTTAGTTTTTCTTTTTAGGCAGTCTCAAGTGAATGCTGTTGTGTTTAAGTTATTTGGGAAAATCTAACACTAAGAAACCCCTAGTTACTTTGTAAGACAGGAGTATTTTGCTTTCAGTGAGGAATAGCAGGGAGAGTTGCCCATGCCTGGGATACAGAATAATCTCTTTCCTGACCTTTTGTTGGTTACCTAAAAACATTCTGTATGAGTATTTGTTAATTATATCAGAAAATGTTATTGAACAACCATTCTTTGCACATCCAAGCTTGCCCATAATGTTTTACTAGCAGAAGGTGGAATATACTAAATATATCTATTTATATTTGTTTGTGGGCTAAAACAAAGTAAAAACTCGCACAACAAGTTTGTACTACTGCAGTCTTCAAGTTATCCATGTGTTGTTGCTTAGATGAATGAATACGTATGAAAACATACATCAAACTTGGCCTCTGTGTTCGTGTGTTTAGATCATGTTTTCATGGGTTTTGCTGTGTTGCACTTTCTTGAACTGCTTGCGGGTTGTGATTTTTTTCCCCTTGATCTTTTCATATTCACAGTCAGCTCTGTTTATTTGCCATTAAATTGCTGTTCAAACTATTATAACCAAACATCAGAAAGTGTAAAAGTTGAATGCTGTCAGCATAATGTCTGGAAAAGCAATATTTTAAAAGCTAAAATCACAATAGGCATTAGTAGAAATTTGGTTGTAACTTTATAGAATGCAGTGAAACTGCCTAGTTAGAGATGCAGAGATTGGCCAAGGTGCATGCTGCTTTTCTCTTTCTTTCTTTAAAATTTAAGGGTCAGGAAGTAATTTGTATCTGTTGTTGGACACTTCTATAGGAAAAGCCTCATTTTTGATGAAATATTGCTTGGGCTCCAGGAATTCTTGTTATGTGTTCCTTCCTTGCACTTCTTGCCTGGAACCCTGTGTTTTCAGCATGCAAAACTTCTTGAAGGAGAATCATGCCTCTCCTTGTGTTTACACTCATTAACACATTGCAAGAGCTACAGGAAATCAAAGTACCGAGCACTGGATAAAAATGTATGTTGAAATTTGCCATGAGGATTTGTTTTCTTTAGTGAAAGACCCCAACAAAAAGCTTTTACTCAACATGTGCTACAGGATGAATTGCAGTTATGAGTGATGTGTGCATACAGCCTATTATCAAGTACTCAGTAGTACGTGGAGGTTTTTGGGTGGTGTTTGTTTGTTCCTTTTTGTCTCTTAAATCAAAATTTCTGAATTGCCTCGTTTAAGTCATGGAGCTCCTTCCGAGAATGTCTAACAGATGATGACTGGTCATGGTTAGGGAATTGCAGAAGAGGTGGCAAGACTGCTCAGTTTTTTGTTTGCTCTGTCATCTTAGGACAAGATTTTCACTGATGCTTCACAGAAGGCACATTAATGAATGACTCTAAACAGTGTCTCTGTGAATTAAGTGAAAAGTGTTGATTTCCATTATATATTTTCCATAGAAATGATACTGTTCTGAATTTGCACCTTGTCTTTACCTAATGGTATCACGCAGTCAAGTCTTGCCTTCCTAGAGGAGCGGTGTATCTGCAGTGTTTCTCCTTGCTCTGTCCTCCACACACCCCAAATAAGTCCTGTCAAAAGGAGGAGGTAGTGAGGTACTGATGATGGCAAGGCACATTCGAGGAAAGGAAAGGAAGAGTGGACAGGAGTTAATTGATCTGAGGTCACTATAGCAACCTCTCACACGTTTATGGGGGTTCTTCAGGCCGTAGCTACTTGTGGTGATGGGGTAGCTCAAGATTTTAAGGTGTTTGTTCATAGGGCTGCAGTAAGACATAGGGGATTTGATGGTGGATCTCTGACTTATGTTTGATCTGGTAGAGAGTCCTTGTGTTATTTGGGCTCTCATTACCAGAGTGGAATAACTTTGGAGTCTGAGTCTATCATTCTGGTCCCTGTGCCATGCTTCCTTTGCATGAGGAAATTGCCTGTGGGTTTCTATATGCCTGCCTCCATCTTTTCAGAGTACAAGCAGTAACACTTCACAGCTTGGATGATCTGCAGGAGGTACACTGAATCAGCCTGACCTGTTTCACTGGCTTTAAACATTCATTACCTATTAAAATAGATATTCATGGTACTATGAAATGTAGCTAATTTTCATCAAACATCACACATGCTGGACAAAACCAAGCATCTGTGTTTGATTTGGTAAGATCAGATGACTGACCTCTGTAACTCTGGTCTACAGTCATGTGTTCAGCACCTAGCTGAATTCTGTTATAATACTCTATTAGTGCTGTGTTAAAGTAGTTTCTTGTATGTGCTTCTCTATACACTCCTTTGAGTGAAGAATGCTCTTTGTCACTGTAATGACAAAATATTTTTTGGACTATTTCTTAGACTAGTAGTTAGGTGTAAGTAAGCAAAGTGCATGGTGTGCTGTTGCAGTCAAAGCTTTGTGGCATAAACGTGATCTTATCTTGCACCTTGATCAAAGGAAAGAACTTAATTGGTGCTCATCAAGGGCAAAGGCTTCTGCTAAGCAAGTGTTGGTACACGCTTCTGGGCTAATCATCCTGATGTCTCTGGCTTGGGTGTGCAAAATGAATGTTGCTTAGGTTGCCATCATTTTATCATTGTGTTTATTTATCTCAGTCTTGTTTTAGCAAAATGGAGTTGGCTGGGTGAATGCTTTATTAAAAGCCCTGCAATAAGCCCGTTTTGTCATTAAATAAAAGAGACCTCTTCTGGTACAGGTGCTTTTCAAGCCAGAAGAGAAGGACTCAAAGTTTAGCAGGAGGCAGAACGCTGTGCCTGAGCAGGTATCTCAGCACTGCAGTGCTGAGGTGTGTGCTTGGCCATGCGGGTGGGGAGGGAGAAGGGAACAAAAAGGGATGAAGACTTCCCCACTCTGCCCACGCCCCCACCTCCCACCCTTAATAGAACTTGCACTAAGAACAAGTTCAGACACATCTGAAAGAATGTGGCCTGGAAAACATGTGTAGTGGATGGAGATGTGCCCAGAGAGTATTGCGGAGGAAAAGTGGGAACCTAGTGAAATACAGATACCTGCTCTGACATGATACTTTTGTTTTCTTCCCTCCCTGTCTGGTTCTAGTCCAGATATGTATTCACTGCTTCACTTGCGTCCTTTGCAAGGTGCAGGATTCTATTTGTATTCTGTCAGTTTCACCAAACAAAATTATAAAAGTATTGTGGCAAAAGTTACACTTAGTAAGTGTTGACATTCCTAAGGTCAGCTGTAATGGAAACTTTGGAAGAAAGAAGAGGCTAAAGATAAATATGCTATAAATTCTGTGTGTTTGTAGTCTTTTTCATCAAAATTTGTAGTATTTCTTGTGGTATTTGGACTTTGTTTTTACCAGAGTGTGTAATGTTATACCTCTTGTGAAATATAATCCCTGTGTCAACATAAAAGCTTTGTAATTGTTTCCTTGTATTTCAAAACAGTTCATCTTTTCTCTTAGCTATACCTACATCACACTATTTCAGACAATAACATTGGATAAATAATTCTATATGTGATTGAAACAAGGACTTGGAAATCAAACCTGCCAATGACATTTCTATATCTTGCTGGTTTAGGGTTTGTCTCCTTATAACACGTCTTTTTAGACCACAGCATGATGTATAAGTTCCAAGCTTGTTAGCGTCTTTGGTGTATAAAATTATCTCTTCCAACCTTGTTAGCGTCTTTGGTGTATAAAATTATCTCTTCCAACAAGGTGATTGGACAATCCCATTGGATGTGGCCATGGTGTCAGTAGCAACAATATGTGCCACTTTTTTTTGTAGTTAAGATTATTACTGTCTTCTCAAGGTGATGTATTTGGAGAGGAATTCCAGCTCCCAGTAGAGTCAGTCATGTGCTAGACATGTTTGGAAACTTTTGTTGAGCTGCCTTTCATGGAAGTGATAATTTCCAAGATTGTCAGGTTGCATGCACACTTGCAGGTTTGCTCAAATTAATGAGCTGGTTGCTGCAGAATACTGAATGGACTGTGTGGTTTCTAACACATGTATAATTGAGCATAATGCATGTAAATTTTATTGTCCAATATCATCCTCAATTTTCCAAGGGTTAAGAGAGCGTTGAAATGATAGTTGGAAACTTAATTATCTTTTGTGGCTTTACTGAATTATATTTTGCTCTTTATTATTCTTCCCTTGGTCGTTGAGTGTTCTCAAAAATGTGTTAACTTCTGAAAACTAATTTTCTGTTAAGATTTAAATTATTTTTATTTTGCCCGTTATCCCACTAGCAGCTTTGTTAGCCACGTATGCATGGGCCTTTCCTTGAGATGCTTCTTGCACCTAGGAATTATGCGCTGTCTGGAAGTTGCACCAAAAAGAATGGTACTCTGTAACAGATTTTTTAAAGAAAAAAACAAACCCAAAACAAACCCAACTTAGCTGTTAGAAAGAGGCAAATAGCCATCAATCAAATTGCCTGACTTCCCAAAAAATATCTGATGGTGCTTTGCTGTGACTTAAAAGTATCAGGAAGGCTTGTCTGGAGCTTCAGCAGAGGGTCAGAAATACCTTGACACCACTCCACTAGGAGGGTAGAATATCTGCTCACACTCTTGCCTCTTCATCATCATGAAAAATGAGGATGTCAGATGGACTGGCTGAGGTAGTGGTAGGACTCTTCCCTGCCCTCTCCTGTTCTGCTTTTTGTCTAGGAAGGTGGGAGGTCTCTTCGTCAGTTTAATGGTATTTTGGACTTGTCTGTGATTCAGACACCGATGATTTTAAGATACCTTTGGCTTTGTTATGGTTGAGGTGTTGCACTTGAACTCTGAGGTCTCTGCTATTTTAGGAAGCAGCATCATAACTAGGGCTGAAAGATATGAAATAATGAAAATGGGCCAGGCAGCTAATTGTTTTAAGCAATTGCTTTAGATGTTTAAAGTGATTATAAAGTTATGGAAAAGCTCAAAGATTTAGTGTTTGACTGCTCAGTTGATACACCTTGTTTTTTGACCCAGTTGTGATGTGCTTTAAAATGCCTGTCGTATTGGGTACCTCAAGACAGTACATTTTGATTCATGGAAGGCACTCTGAGGGCTGGGTAAAATAATGCAAGGAGTAACTTTTAAGAAGATAGAATTCCTGATGGAAATGTTGTGGGGCTTTTTAAAATGAAGTAATTTATGCATCCAAGTAATGACAGCATCTTCTAGAGAATCCAGTAGTGACTGCTGGGGATCGGTCTGTGATGGAAAGGTATATGCACCATCAGCATCTTTCTGTTGGTGTCGTGTCATTCAGCTTTTTAATGTCATTCATCTTGTCATTCATCAGCAGGTGCTGATGGCTGGCGATTCTCATGTGCCTGTACTTATTCCTCCCTGGTGACTGTCAGACCCTAAGGTGCTAGGCATCCGTGTTTCGTAACTGAGTAGGAGGTTGTCATCCCAAAGTTTGGCTATCTGGCAACTGCATCAGCTGTTGCCTTGCAGAAGGCTGCTCCCTGAGTTGCTCATGGGTGGAACAGTAATCACAGTGTTCGCGAGGGTGCATGCACAAAAGGGAGGCAAATGTGAGTAATGGACCTTGCTGCAATCAACCAAAACAATTCTACACGGTGCTTCCAGAAGCACCAAACTAGATTAAAGGGATCACCTCATTTCTTCTTGGGACACAAGAGGCAGGCAGTTTTGCAATGTTTCTTTTTTGTTTCCACTGTGGGAACAGGCAACAGAGTGTTAATTGTCTGAGTTCGAGAAAGGGAGCTCTTGTGACTAATGACCTAGTCCTTCATCCACAAATACCTTGTAACTTTTAAAAGGCAAGCTCTTAATTGTGTGGTGGCTGTAGGGCATGAGGGGTTGCTGCTTCCTATTAAGCACGTAAAGTTGTCGGGCTCACAAGGTTCATATGGTAGGCACACAAACAAGTAATATAGAGTATACTGTTGCTGCTTTTGGAAAATGTACTTGACCTGTTGAAGGATAGCGTTTGTTTGTAGGGCCAGCAAAGACCAGTAATGAGTATAAAATTTATTCTTGCTGCAAAGATCTTGACTTATGTTCCTCATGAAAGGGCCATAACCTATTACAGCTGACAAGGCATGGAAGCAGTCAGCTTAGGGGGCATGCTTTGAAGGGGACAGTGCTTTTGTGTTACCTGCAGTCATTGTGTAAAAACTGTGATTAATATTAATATTGCATGTGATTGAATTCTGTGCTTGTACTTGCTTTCATTTTATTCCTTTGGAAGTGCAATTTTCTATGGTGCTGTGAAGTTCTTTACAACAATAAATCAGATGGCAGAAGCTTGGTGATGTGTGTATGGGCTTATGGAAGCCCAACTCTGGATAAAATGGGCTGAAGGTTGATTTTTGCCTCCAGGTGGGATGGGTTGTTTGTTTTTCAAGTTGAGTTTTGTTTTGCTGGGAAATTTTGCTCTGCAGTTCTCTCTAAAGGCTTCCCTTGATGGGGGTTTTGGTGTGGAGGTGGGTAGGGGTCTGGTCTGTTCCCTCTATCCATAAGCTGTCCAGGCCTGAGCAGTTTACCGTCTAGGAACAGAGATTGAGGAGCTGCTGTTAGCTCTGGCTTGCAAGTAAATACATGTTTTTGGTTTCTGAGGCTCTCATTCCAGCATCTTTTCAGCAGGGTGTGTGTGTGCATGAGACGGGTAACAGCAATTGAAGTTCAGTGTCTGCAGACCAAGAGGCTGATGACAGTTTTATATCTCTTAGAATTGAAAACACTGGGCTAAAATAAATGTCTTTCATATTTCACATGAGTGGGGTGGGATATCTAGAGAGTAACTTTGGGATAAGAAGACTTCTATGTTGCTTCTATGTTTATTATATGCTTGTAATGTTCTCCTATGGATTGCTTACTTTTGAGATACTGCTACTTCTGTAAATTTGAAATAAGCATTAAAAGGAAAATAATGCAAAGAATTTTTTGTGCTTGCTGCAGTTGCAGTATGGCTGTCTAAAGGTCTGTTAAATGGTTGCTTTGGGGTGAATGTCTGCAATGAAAACTTTCAGTAGTGATTTCTCATCAACTTTACTCTTTTGGCTGTACTTCCCTTTATTCCTTGAATTTTCCTGTTAATGTGATCTTTCCTAGATGATGTTCTGCCATGTTGGTCTTGCTTGAGTAACTTGTCACTTACTTGCCATAACTTACTTGTCTCCTGGCTGTTTTACAACAGTTTCCAGAGCTATCTGGACTTTTTTTACCCTGTCATAGAGAAGATACTTATACATGTGACAAAAGGCAGCAAGTATTTATTTTTTAAAAAAAATTAATTGTTTTAGCCCTTATATGGAAAGCCCTCATTCTTTTCTAGCTAATGGCAAGCAGAAGACAGGAGTGCTTGGTGGCTTCTATGATGACAGCTTGTAAATAAGTTGTTCACAGTTTTCTGCTTAGGGGTCTCTATTACTGGTGCAGAGGGCACTGCTGGAGTTGGTGGGTTTCCTGGAAGTTTTAATAGAGGGGGAGGTGTCACTCTCTGTAGCAGTCTCGGTTTGGGGATGTGAAGCCAAGGCTGCATAAACAGAGATTAATGTGTGAGACACTTTCTTTGCTGTTTCAGTAACTTCTAAATATCACTAATGCCTTTAATTTAGAAAATAAACCCTCCTTGTTCCTCCTCTGCCCCCCCTTCTCTTCCCTTCCCCCACCATTCCCCACCTCGTGTAAGGACCTAATGATTAACTCAGGTGTAAATAAGGTCAGTACAGTGCCTGTAAGAGAAACTAAAAAGTGATCAAACAAGCTTCCATAAATCACCATCTTAAAAGTTCATTTCCATAAAGTTAACAAATAGAGGCACTCTCAGGGCTTAAAGAGGTTCAACCTGATTGCAGATTGTGTCTTCCCTTGCAAAATACCCACCAAAGTATTACTTCTGAATTTATGTTTCTGAGTACTTTGGGCTCAGTGAGAAATTTCTTATGATTTGGAAGTTTGAAAAGCCAGTCACTGACTGGAGATTGCTACATAGTACTGACCACGTGGCAGATTGACTTGCAGAAGTCTGATCTGAGGACTTGAAGAGGTTATTTGATCTCTTTAGGTAGTTTGGAAATAAGGCTCTGTAATTGGTGAGATACAGTATACATCCAGGAGAGAGGCTGCCCAGACAACTTGAAGTTGGTCAAAAGAAACAAAGAACAGCATTTAAATAAAACTTTCGTTATTTCTAGATTGAATGTAATACCGTTTTATTAATGGGCAAACATCTGCTAAGTTTTTTGCACCTTCCAGTTTCAAACAGCCCTTATACCCATCAGATGACATTTTTAAAAAACAACGTAAATGTTAGGAATAAGTGTCCTGGCTTCTTACAAATCAGTATTTCAGGGACAAGAAAAGCTTTAAAAATTTTACAGCGCTCATGAAATAGAACCTAATTCTTCTTTCTACCCCATTCTTCAAGTATAATGTTAGTCACATGCAAGACACTCAGTTTCACAAAGAACCTTGTGTTCACTGCTTCTCATTACTTGTATTCTTGGTACTGATTTGCCAAAAAATCTGAGCACTAAGAGGATGCTTGATGTGTTTCTTTAAACTTAATGCTATTTGAAATGTAAGTGCATCTGTAAGTAGAAGAAAAATAAGACAATGTCTAGGTGTCCCGAAGAATAGAAATTGGGGAGGGAAGTATATGGCATTAAAAAACAGGTGTAAAAATTGTTGTGACCATTGTTTTTAGGACAACATCTGTATGCATCTGTATGTTTCTAGCCTGTTTTCCACCTGTTTGATGCAGCAGGATGACAGTAGGTTATTTTTGGTGTTTAAAATAATGTCACAGGTTCAGCGTCAGGGCCTTATTGTGAAATATTGCATGCAATCTTCCCCATGCATGCATGCACACATGTAGGGTGCTCCCAAATGACTGAATTGTGTCAGACATTACGAATACAAACCATTTATGGGATTTTCATCCCTTCATGCATCTGTTTTGCAAATACAGAACTCAAAGCTTTAAGGGGAGATTGTCCACTTAATAATCTCTTGGAACAGAGGCTGTTAAGTGGTTATGTACCACTTTCACAAATGTTATCTGAACTATCCAGCCTTATTTAAAATCCAATTTAGAAAATCCTTCCCCTTGGTTACTATACAGCAGTAAAGTGGCTGATGTGAAGTTTGGCATAACTGAAATAGAAAATAGTTGTTTTTAGGATGCAGGAGAAATATATTGCTTACGAGGTCGATCAGCCTCTGGGGTAGCACATTTTCTCCATGAATGACTTGAGGATTTTAGGAGGTATCTGCCAGTTTGTGCCTCTGGTAAGGATTTCCTTTATCTGCCAGTTCATGTTCTTTCAGCTATTGAGTTTGTGTTAACTGACACAAGCATGGGAATTATGGTGGGTTTTTAAAACTTGATTAATTAGTTTGGTATGAAAGCCATTCCTAATAAAAAAAGTTAACCAAGCGAGAAAATGATGTTTTGCTAAAACAAGCTCTAAATATAACATTGTTCTTAAAATAAGAAAAACCTAACAAAAACCTCACACAAAATAATACAAAACAAACAAAATAAACCCCACCCAACTGTGTAGTGGCAAAGAAAAATCTCAGTATGAGGAAAAATTGATTATTCATAAGAATTCAGTGATGCCATGTTGACAAGAGAGAATAATCAAGTGCATGAAAATAATGAACTGAAGAATCACTGCTTTGGAGTGTCAGTAGGTGAAAGATAATATAGGTGGAAATACAGGTGATTGTTCTATTGAGGTTACCTCTCTGTGAAGCAGGAACACTTCCTCTTTTAGACACCTTTGAATTTTTGACACCTTGAAGTTTCATCTTGTGATGGTACTGGTGTAAACTATTACTGTGAATGCATTAACATTACAATTGAAATTCCAAGACTCTGTAAGGGAGAAGGCTAATTAAGTTGTCCACAAGTGTTTCTATGTCTGCTCTTGTGAAAATTGTTTGAATTTCATTGTGAATTACTTTATAATAATAATGAAGTTAGGTAAACTGGAAAAGTGCAGTGGTAGGAAGCTGCCTTTTTGTAAGTTTAACTTCATATGTCTGCTGGAAAACTGGTTTAAGGAAATGTGAGGGTTGGAGTGAAACCTGCCAAAGGACATACCCTTTTGTAAGGAGTTAATTTTCTTTTTCCTTTTTTTTTTTTTTTTGCAAGCAGTGCAGCCCTACATCCTGTATACCGCACTGTATTCCGCACTGTCCTCTCTTATGTAGCATTCACTGTCTTTTGTCCAATGTCCTATCAATTATTAAAGAGCCTTTTATTCCTTAAATCCATGGTGCCAAGTGTAGTCGTGCTACTGGTTCCTGCCTATATGGCACCTGTAATTCCCCAAAGCTATGCCTGAACCTGTGCCCTGCATGGTGTCATTTGCTGCCAGGTGGTACACTAGTGTACCAAGGATGGGGAATGTTGGTCCAGCCTGCTATTTGCAGCGTTTCTCTGGTGCCCTGGCATGCCTCCCAGAATATGCTCAGACATAGCCAGAGCACATGGTGAGACCCCCTCATCACCTGTAGTTTTCCTCACTTTTGCCATGGACCTGGAAGGTTTTCTGGCAAGGGGCAGGTAGTGTGGGGCGGGGAGGTTGGATCAAGAGACCCCATCAAGGTGCCTTCCAGCTTTACCTGTTCTGTGATTGAGTGGTGAGAAAGAAGAGGACCAGGCATGTTGGAGAGAGGAATGAGATGGACAATGGGAAGAATGAGACTAAGGAGGTGGTCTTCAGCCATACGTCATGAACTACAGACTGAATCCAAAATCCATAATTTCCACAGCTTCTAGAGTTTTTGCCTCTGGAGACTGAAACAATTTCCTATTCCTGCTATGGATTAAGCTGTAATATATATTCCACTTGAACAATAAAACAAAATTAAATTGTTTCCCTTAAACAACAACAACAAAAAATTTGGTTCTTGTAATTTTGTGAATGACTCCGTAGCTAACATTGGAACTATTTTATGTTCAGTGCTATTATACTTCTGCAAGCAAAATGGTAGTGTTTTAAAGACTTGTTTTGAGTAAAATTTCTCCTGTAAAATGTGTGTGTTAGAACAGTGGTATTAAGAAGAAACCCCACAACAAATTCAGCATAGTTGTGTGAGGTGGAAAATTCTGAGAAATGTATTTCCTCTGTGGTTGCATTGATTTAGTGAAAACATCTGTATCTGTTAGTAGCAGCAGTAATATTTCTTTTGGGCTTCTCTTTGGAGCTGTTAATCTGTGTGAGGAAACACACGTCTCTAAGTGGGGTCTGCAGCCAGTCTAGTGAGGAGCGTGCCGGGGCTCTCACAATGCACAAGTCAGGCCTCAGATAGAGGAGCTCTCCTGGTCATAGTTGTGCCGTTTTCTGCTGTCTCCCATTCCCTGAATCTTTCTGACCTTGTGTTTTGCAGTAACTCCACAGCAGAGATGACAGACTGGGTTGTGTCTTCCTACGCGTTGTTCCAATTTGCAGCCCATTATGCTGGCTGAAGCTGCTGCTGCTGTAGTCCTATTGCGGTAGCCGAGGCACAGGCATCCTCATGGCTTGCCTTCTGCTTGCAAGATGTTGATGTTATGTGGCTGGGACAAGTCTCTCTGGTGGTGTGGGGAAGCTTTACCTCAGTTTTTGGTAAAAGTGAGTTGGCAGTAACCAGCTGTACATCTCTTTGTGCTATCTGGGATCCAGTGAACATTTTGAGGTCGTGTTGTCCTCCTGCATGAGGCCTCCTTGCTAAGAGAGTGAGTCAGGGTGCTGGACCAGCCTGAAGCTGAAATGGCAATTGTTCTCCCACCCCCTCTTCCTGTTGCCACCTAGCTGCAGAAGGGGACAAATGCTGTGGGATGCTCATGGATGCTTGGTTTCTGCAGCAGTCATCCTGGATGTGTGCTCTGTACAGGAGGAACACATGGATTGATTCCATATAAAGCCAAGCACTGTATGGGGGGAGGGACAAAGGTCTCGCTTGTAGATACTTCTCAACTGCAGCATTCAATGGCCAGATACCACAGTGCTTTCATTCTTGCCAAAACCCTGCTGTGCCTAGGCAAAGCTGTTACTTGCATTAATGAAGCAAAACAATTTTTAGGTGAACAGATCTACCGTGGCTATAGAAGTTGCAAGGTCCTGTTTGAGTACAATATAAAATTTCTTGGCCAGCATGTCTTAAAGTGTACTTAGTGTGGAAAAAAAATCTTAGTGGGCTGAGAAAAACAAATACTGGAATCATCTGGTTTTCTCCACTTTTTACTTTTGATTTTACCACTTTTTTTTTTTTTTTTTTTTTTTTTTTTTTTTCCTGCTGGAGAAAGACTTAGTGTTTTTTTGAGTTGTTGGGAAACAACTTCTGTGTATCCAAGAGGAGCGTGGTTTTCAAAGCCAGGGTGGAAGAGATTCCCCACATTGAAACTTTGCTGAAAGTTTCATTGTCAGAGTTTTGGCACAGTACGTGAGGATGATGTGCTGTGCCACTAACAGTCCATAGGACATTTTAATATATTCTGATGTGTGTGGAACAATTCTACACTCAGTGCATGAGTGAAATTAATGAAGTTGCTGTATGCTGGTGTAATAAAGTAACTCACTTCTGGTGATGTCCTGTTTAAGCAACATCTTTCATTTAGTCACCATATCAGTTACAAACCACTAAAGAAGAGAATTCTTTAGGGTGTAGGAAGAAGCTGGCAGTATTTTAAGTCCTGTTGCATCTCTCTCAGTACAAGTATTTGATTGTCTTTCTTGCCTCACGTAATGTATGCAATTGTAAAGTCACACCAAGTGATTATTCTTCCACTGTGCTAAAAGCTCTGTGTTTGCTGACACTGTCAGTCATGTCTTCACCAGCAAAATGATTTTGTTAGATTGTGACAAACACTAGGTATGGTTCTCTGGGCATAGTGCCTATTGAAAGTTTGCATAGATTAGTTCGAGATTTTTTTTTTTTTTTTTTTTTTTTTTTTTTTTTTTTTTTTTTGTTTGAAACCCCCTTATTTTTTATTAAAATGTGCATTTTTTTCTGCCATTGCGGTAGTCTACCACAATATGCTGTGCCAATCTCTGTGGGTTTAAAATAATTTTTGGGGAGGTATAACTAGGTTGCTAGATGTAATGGTAAAGAATTAGAGTGAGAAAGAATAACAAGATCTGGGTCATACTGGCTGAAGTGCTTGCGTGCCAGTTAAGAGCCATTCTAAGCTCATTTAACTACCACTGTTTTAAATGCAACCAACAGACAAATAGGCACACCTTTGCATGCATTAGCATATAGGGAAAAAATGATGTTTTCTTGTTTCAGTTTGGAGTTTATAGTACTTCTTAAGTGATACTGGAGCAACAAATGCTGCCTAAATAAAAGGGCCTCATTACAGCTACAACATATTGCCATTGTATTTGGTTTATATTGCCTTGCTTGTGCTGCACCCAGCAGATGAATACAAGCTGCACCTTGCTATAAGTAGGATATTGTTTTTAATGTGAAGAGGGGGAGGATGTTGTCAGAAGCATCCCTGAAGACATCCTGTGGCATTAGCTAGGAAGCTATTTGTCTGCCTAAAGCAGGTGTGTTCTCTATATTAAAATAGAGATGGGTTTGCATGCATTTGCTGAGTGTTGGCTTTCATTGCATGTTCTGTTGAAACTAAGAGTGCCAGGTCTGTCTGCATAGAACATATGGATATGCTCTGCTTCCATCTCATTCATGTAATGTGTCAAACAAAATCTGTTAAAGCGTGGAAGGATTGATTTTGCAAAACATAGCTGGTCAGTGAATGATGCAGTGGATTCTTAAAAAAGAAAACCAAAACAGGAGGGTTGCTCTGTGTAAAACTACTGCATCGTATGGAGCTTCATCCCTGATGCATACAGAACATGCACCAAGGTCATCAGGAAAAACTAGTATGCATCAGTTCTCTTCTTTTTTCATCCTTCATCTTTCTCTGGTCAGGAGTCCTTTTCCTGGTGGTGGCTGGGATTAGCAAAGAGCTACAGCTGAAATGCTGGCAGCAAGATACCATGCTGCTGGGTGTTTGAGTATGAAGCCTTGTTTGTGGTTCTTGTTCTTTCTTGGAAACCCATTTTTTCCCAGGATGAGTATTTGGCATAGCACTGTGGAGTCTGGCTGCCTGGGGCTGAGTGGTAACCCCTGAACAAGGGGGTGTCTCACCTCTTCCCTCTCTCTTCCAGGGGAGTCAAAATTTCACCCCTTGAAGCCAAATGATGCTTAATGGCTGAATATTCACAGATGAGTCAGTCTCTTGGGGAAGTGAGTGATACCAATGAGTATAATGGCACCAAAGCCACACGGGGTTGTGGCCTAAAACCCCAGAATTTGCACAGATGTCCGGTCCAGTTCTGCTGGTGGAAAGCGTGGCTGCATGCGTATTCTGATACCTGCCTTCAAATTGGTGAAAATGTAATAAAACAGTTTTTTAAAAAAAATTATTCACTTTAGTTTCTTTCTCTCTGGTTCTGATCTATTTTTCAGTGTGGTGAAGTGTGTTTGACTTACTGTCTTCATGCTTATATCTCTTTCATAAAAAGACTTTTTTGGTTTAACCTGTATGATGTTATGCTGTATTCCAGTTACATTTTCCTTGTTCCTTTTTTTTTTTAGATATGTAACATGCCATCATAACTCACTTTTCTGTAACATTACATTTTGATTTTGCCTTTAATTTCAAGTCTTAAAGCCATGTCATAAGAACCCCCTATGGAAAAGATTAGAAATAAGTTTCTCTTTCCACACTCCAATATTTTTTTCATGAATTATCTGAAAAGGAGCTATTAAAAAGAAAGAAAAGTCAACTCTACAGTGAGTTTTAGTTGAAATTTTGGGATTAAAGACCATTAACTTCTCAGCTATTACAGAATTGCCTTTGTCACTGTTTATTTTACACTACCATTTCTCCATGTCAAATCTCTTTTTGAATTTCTGATGCAAGTTCACTCATTGTCAACCAAAGGTACAATTTATAAATTAATCCACTCTAGAAATTTTCCATTTGATGTTAATATCTCAAGCTGGATTACTAAACCCATGAGAGCAGCTGTGTGATTCATGTGATTCACTGTGATCTATTTCCTAGTATTACTAGGGTCAATTTTTTGCTGTATTTTTTTTAACCGGTCTGTAAAAGCTTTGGTTCTGTCTCTGGCTTAAATTGATATCACAGTTTAATATTAGTGTAGCTTTTTCTTCCTCCCCTCTACCTCTCCAACTCCAATTATTCTCTATAGAGTTTTGCCTTTTTGGGAAAATCTTGTGTCACTATTACAGAAAATACTAAAACCAAGAGTAGCTTTCATGAGTGAAGAGAGACAGTTTTCTTAAGTCTTAGAACAGGAGCTCACCCTTACTGTGAGAGTGATGAGGCACTGGAACAAGATGCCCAGAGAAGTTGTGGATGCCCCATCCCTGGAAATGTTCAGTGCCGGGTTGGATGGGACTTTGAGCCACATAATTTAGTGGAAGGTGTCCCTGCCCATTCTGGGGTGGTGCAGGGAGGGATGTGAAAAGACATGATCTTTAAGGTCTCTTCCAACCCAAACCATTCTATGGTTCTAAAAATAATTGAAAGGGAAGCTGCCATCTACATTTTGGTGCTGTGTATGGCACAGCTGTGATAGTCGTGTGTTCTAAGTTCTAAGCTAAGTGTCCTGTCCAGAATGTTTGCCAAAAAGGGGTAAATTATAAGAGGAAAGATGACATGTATTTCCTCTTGTAGGCTTCCTCAAGCCTTAAACCATCTCTGTTTGAGTCTGTCGGGGTGTTGACTTCTGTGGCACTTTCTTCCATGAACCTCTTCACCTTTCCCTGAACCTCTGTATGGATGTTGAACATAAATTGCATACTGCTGTATGAAGAATCACTTCTTTATTACTTGTTTGGACCTGTTATATGCTTGCTTCACTCTCTGATTCCTGTGTTGGAAGAGATGATGAGCAGTCTTTCTGGCCACTTTTGGCTCTACAGGCCTTCATCACATCTCCCCAAAGTATTTTCTTCTGTAAAACTTATTCCATGCCTGCTTAGTTTTCAGAAAATATTTTTAAGGAAAATTTGAGTAAATTTTTCTGGCTTTTGTAGAGAGAAGTCTTGCCTTATAAAACTTCTGGAGTATTGGAAGGGTTCAGCAAGCTATTTTGACTCTTCCTGAACATACTTCATGATTGTGAAGTGCTAAAGCTGAGAGTTGTCCTCAAGTTTACACATAACACAAGGCCTGTCTGTCTGAGATTGTATCCATACTGAGCAACTAAAGGTTAAACATAGTCTCTGTTTCCCTTTTGGTCAGGATAGCTTACAACCCAAATTTACCCACGAATTCTTTTATTACAAGGCAAAGCTTTCAGTTTTGTGTTTAAAAAAAAAAGCTAAGGGATTTATGGATGGATTTGGATGGAATGAATTGATTTATTTTGAGGTAACGTGAATGCATGAGTACGGAGCCTGTTTTTCCAGGCTAAATATATTAGTTGAAAATACTGGAAATAGAACCATGTTGCAAAAGCCTTTCTGTGCCTCTGTCAGTCAGGGGGGATTACAGCGGGGACAGTAAAGCACTCATTATTGAGGTTGAAGCCTTCACCATTTCCCCCTGTCCTGCTGTGACCTTAATGAGAGAGCTGCCCTTTGCATCGAGGCTGGCAGGCAGAACCCAGCAATTTGTCTGGTACCATCCCTGTGTGCTGGGGGAGACTGACAAGAAACTTCTGTAGAGTTCTGGCTGCTCTTGGCAATGCCTGTCCTCAGCAGAGCTGTACCCAGTGCCTGGTGAGGCAGCACCTTGTACCTGCTTCATCAGGACGCAGGTGCTCAGACAAAACCATAGAAGAGTTGCTTACAATTGACTACATAAGGACAGCTTACTTTGTAAACGATCTGGTTAGGCAGGAGATATTTTTCCATGGTGATAATAAGCAACTCCTGCTCTTTGGTTCTGTGTTGTTTTAAGTGATTGATACTTCAGATGGTGACAGTGTGATGACTAATTGTGAAATTACATGAGAGTAAAAAGTGGAATGAGGAAGGTTTTTCACATTTGTACAATAGTACAAAGATCTCTTGAAGGCATTTTCTTGAAAAACTAAGACCTTTGAGCTCTTTTCTGGCCCCTAAAAGTGACTCACACTAGTTGATAACTAAACTTTTTTTTCAGAAACTTTTGGAAAGATTAATGTGAAAACATTGATAACAGCTAACAATGAGGCACGTGGATCCTAGGAAATCAGTTCTTACCTAGGCTCAAATTATTAGTGAAATGAGTTTCCACTGACTGCTCTAGATTTAATTTTTATCCTCCTTTTAAACAACCTTGAATTCCTCTGTTAAAGTCATCCCTGGTTCTGTTTGTAATACTGCAGGAGAGTGGCATCTGTGATGTTACTGTGTAAAACCTTCCCACTGAGTTCTATATTGAAGAAAACCGTGTCTTTATTTTCTTCTCCTTGAACTTTTCTTATTTCTTATCATGCTGTATCTGTCCTATTGAGGTGCTTCAGCTTTCAGCTGCCTTGCAGACCCTTTTTCCTTATTTCACTTTCCTTCTCAGGCGCTGGTTCATCTGCTTATGAAGTATTTCTTTTCTCTTTCTAGTGTTCAATTGCTGCCTTGATTCCCTCCTGCTTTATCTCTGATTAATTCTTCCAGTCCTGGAAATAGAGGAAATGATGAGAGGAAGCTATCACAGAAACTGTTATAAAATGATGTGGAATGTAAATGACAGTATAATGACACTTACCGTGGGGTGTGCCAAAGATTCTCACGGAACTGATTATCTTTCAAGGCTTGGGAGGGATGAAGTTGATGCGTGCAGGGAATCTTTGGATACTGAAAGTGTCAACTATATAGACCCTGAAGAGGAGACCAGAATAAGAGTGGATTTTTTGGGTGGGAAGGTCAGTTTTAGGGTGATGAGGCAAAGATGACTTTGGCAGTTCTATCAAGGTCCCAGGGAGCCCCTTAATGGGATGAAGGGTGTCGTTGAACCTTGGTTCTGCCTTGAGATGCCGAGTGCTGCCTGATTGTTAGAGCCCCCCAACAGAGGAGAGAACATGATCATAATAATGCTTTGTTTCCTTGAGGCAATGGGCAATGATCCCCATGTTCCTGTTAAGTGAAGGAAAAGGTTTTGTACTTGTGAGTTCTTCCTCTTTTCAAGTGGTTTGTGCTCCTCCCGCTTCCTGGTGTCAACTTTTGGCATTTTATGAGCTGTCCTGAGAATCTGTTCAAGCTCTTGAATGTACGGGAAGCGATCCCTGTCACATTCCAGCTTCCCTCCCTCTGTCTTCCTCAGTCCCTTGCCCTATCCATCTCCTCTTCCTTGCTCCCCGCCCCCTCTGCCCTGCTATGTCGGAGTGTATAGACTCTGTTTTGACTGTGGTATCACGAGAAAAGGAGTGAGGGAGGAAAAAAAGTGGTGAGTCTGCTGTGCCTGTAATAGATTAGCCCATTGTTGCTTTATGGTGGGCAAATTGTTTGGTAGTGTCCAACGCAGAAGTTGAGCAAAAAGCGTGAAACTGCTGACGACTCTGCTCACAAAACACACCTCTCTAGTTTTGGGGCAGTCAGGTATGCCACTGCTGGATGGCTGACATCTCTCAACTATAGAAATGTTAATTCCCTCTGAATAGAAAACCGATAGTTATGGCTTGGACCCAAGCCTCACCCTTAACTCCCTCAAAGTTGCTTCTTTCTTCCCCTCAATTCTTTTACAAAATAACTTTCTTAATTGTGGAAACGGCCTGAGATTGGTATCAGCGCAAATCCTTAAGTGTAAGCTCTGTCCTGATGTTTTTGCATGAATGCAAGGTATTGAATGTCTTCAGGGGTGCTCTGCGTGGTGGTTATTTTAGACAGCAAAGTCTAGACAGTTCTTAGGATCTATTGCACATCTCTACACCTGCCAAAATTTGGGAGGGAGTTTTGTTCAAATTACACTGCAGTTCATCAGAAAGGTTTTCACAACACGCATAGCAGTAACTGTATTAGTCTGTCTCGTTCTCCCCCTCTCCCTCTGCTACTAGTGTTCTAAAACTTGAATAATGTTCTGCAATTGCTATTTTTATTTCTACCTTTCCTCATTCTCTGACAATTACGTAAATAGAAAGGACATTCTTTTATGCATGGTTTTGTTGTATGTGTAAGAAATAATGTAAAGATTTCACACACATGATTGAGACAAACACTTTTTAAACACACTTTGAGCCTAAAATGAATAGATTAGCTTTGAAAAAGGCTCTTCAGTGGATAAAGGATATAAATATAGATACCTTTTTTCAATGTCAGTCTTAATTGTATTTTTTCAGAAAAACAGAAAACTACTTTCTTGCTAGAACCTGCCAATATTGCGCTGTTGAAAATGACCTGCCATGTAAGAAAGTCTCTGAGTAATGTAAGAAATTATCTAGGTAATGCTGACTTGCTTTTTATAGTTTTTAGTTCATCTAAGTTCTTTGGCAATATCCAGACATTGCAATCGGCAGTACCAAGTCTCCATAAGGCTCTGAAGTTCATGGAGAAAATACATGGAAATAATATAAATATTTGGAAGAAAGGAAATATGAGCAGTTCATTTAGACTACTAGCGACATTTCAATGCTGATTTTAAAACTTTGCTTAAATATTATTAAAATTTATTGAATTAGGTTATGAGTCCTTCTTCCCTTCTCCCTCCCCTCTTGGAAGTGTGGTTTGCACATGACATTTTTGATTTGCGTGTGATTAAACATTTCATTCATATAATGGAAAATTAAGCTATAAAATGTGTTTGCAACCTCAATTACAATATTTATTATTTCCACCTAGGTTTCTTAGTAAAAATAATAACAATGTTCCTAATGTTGGTAAGCTCATCTTAAACTATCTACCAATACATGACTTTATGGATCTGTCTTCACTTCCTGCTTTGCATAGTGTTGGTCATTTAATCGTAAATACGTGTCTAACTGAGCACTTGTGCCACTGTGTTGGCTATTTTGAGTAACCGTTTTTGCAGTTTTGTAGTATCTTATTTTCTAAAAAATAGTCCTACAGTGTGATTATAAAAGTCCTGTTTTTAAAGGCTCTTGATTTAAAAAAAAAAATTAAAAGTAACCCTTCAAGTTTTAGTAGACCTTCAAGAATGGGCAACCATGAGCTAAAAAAGCACAGGCAAACTAAAAGCCACAGTTATATTTCTTGGGGAGGATATATATATTTGAGTCTCCATGTTTTAGCATAGAATGTAGTTCTAGAAAGGATAGTAGGCAAAACCCAAACTGCATAAAAAACCCTTAAAAAAATAAAACCTAAACTACATGCTGAATGAAGTGTTTTATTTTAGGTGTTTGTGTAGTTTGTAATGAAAACTATGGGCTTACAAGAGTAAATGATGGGAAACAGTGGTCTGTGAAGCAGCAATAAAAATTGGGAATGCCAAATATGTGCACTGTATGTCAGCCTTGGTTGTGAATTTGTTTGAAAAAATAAATTGTTCAACAATGAACAGTTATTTATTTTACATTATTTTCCCTGGGAAAAGAGTTTGTATAGCCTAAGGGGGAATTTGGTGCCTGTGGGAAAGAGAACACTGGGCTCAATTTTCAAAATTTTGCAGCTTTGCCAAGACATATGGGAAGAAACAAGAGTGCACCCTGACCAACTGTAGCCCTGGGAGACTCTGCTAGTCTTGCATGCAGGTTTTCCCATTCATAATTACGCTTAAAAGTCAAACTGCGCACTGGTAGCTCTGCACGGGGAGGAGTTGAGCTTGTTCAGCCAGATGTTGATTTACTCTAATAATTAAGCTTACCCAAGTCATGTAAAGGGATGTCTGTCCTCATTAACTTGGAAAGGCAAGTGGTATGTGTTTAGTCAGCCTTTGGGAGCCCGTCCTCTGCCTATCTGCCGGGAGCAGGCACTGAGAGCAAGCAGTGGCTGCTCCTGCTGCTGTTTGGATGTGAATATGTTTCATGTGACTCCTCAGACTTCCTTTGTGATTTGTGTCAAGTGTTTTCACGGTGGTAGAGTGTGCTGGGAGTGCTTGTTTTCCAGGCTGCTGCTGCAGTTCCCCAAGTGGAACTGAGTGCTGGTCTTTTGGCTCTCATTTCTCTGTTCAGGATGCTGTTCGTGTTTCTCATCTACTGCGTTCAATATCCTGTCCATCTCAATGGTTTCCTTTTGAACCAGCATTGTGCATAAACATCCTTTACTCAAGTAAATGTTCAACCCTTTTTAAAAAAAAAAAAAAGGAATGGTGAAACAATGTGAATGATACAAAGATGGTGTCAAATGCGTTATCTGAATTTTTGTGCATGTCATCTGTTTTCAGTGAGTGTGGTGTATTCCTGCAAAACAGATGTAATTGGGTCTGTCCTTTTGCTCTAGCCAAAATATTGAAGGGGAACAGAGTTGCAAGAGCACTGAGACATTTTTAAAATAATACATCCATCCAAATTCTGCCCCCCCCCTCCCCCCCAGATTGTTGCTGCTCACAGGCTCTTAAACAACAGAGGAAATAAAGAGAATACACAAGGAAACCGGATTAACACATGAAGCTTAGAGTAAAATAAGATGGAAACCAGACACTTTCTGTAATCACTTGGGAAAACCTACTGTAGAGAACAGGATCATAGAATCACAGTTTGAAGTGAGGATTTGGGGGATATTGCTGGGACAAAACAGTCTAAACTGTTTTAAAAATACTTCTAGATAGAAAAAATAAATTAGATTTCTTACTGGTGTGTGTTGTTAATCCTTAGAAAGGGGGAGAAATGGCTGCTTCAGGAAGTTGCAGGCTCTTATCGATCAAGGTAATAATGAGAATTGAGCCAAACATCCTTGTGATTGCTTTGCCTTTGTGTTTTATTTTTTCCTTCATTTTCCTTCTCATAATTTTATGCTTTTGTTTCTTTGCTTGTTTAGGCAAATTCTTGCCTTGGATTGGTGGTTAGGTGTTGTTTTTTTGCTGGGTTTTTTTTTTTTTTGGCTGCTGTTATTTTTTTATTGTTGCTATGGATGCCCCTTAGGGTTTGGGTTACCGTGATGTCTATGTCCCTTGGTCACTTTGCCTGTGCAGACAATAAAGGCACATTTTTACTGGCTGAGGTTGATCCACAAGGAGCAGGCAGGTTGTGCATTGACTTAGGTGACCCAAAGGTCCCCATAACTTATGTGCTCTATTTCTATGCTCCCATGGTACAACCTCAGTCACACTGCAAGTTTCTTTCATAATTTTGCATTGTATATTATATGAACTTAAAATTTTTGCCTTTTCTAACGTCCTTTTTTTTTTTTTTCCTTTTTTTTTCCTTTTTTTTTTCTTTTTTTTTGTGGGGAGCTTGTTTATTTCTGATGTCCTCTTGTGTCTCTTCTGTGTTTTGGTAGGCCTGGATGATTGCCTGCAGCAGTATGTCCATAAATTTGAACGGGAGAAGATAAATGGTGAACAGCTGCTACAGATTTCTCACCAGGACCTTGAAGACTTGGGTATTTCACGGATTGGACACCAGGAACTGGTTCTAGAGGCTGTGGATCTCCTGTGTGCACTGGTTAGTTAAGTTGTGAACAGATATGCAAAGAATTTCTTAAAGGGCTTTTTTGGGTGAATACAAAAGCAAGATTGGTAAAACCAGAATACCCTTGTGTGTTGCTTTCTGTTACACCTCACAATAGAAGAAAAAAGTAAGAATTTATTTAATTCTTGCAAATTGTGTATTAATAGCTCTCTAACTTTTTCCAGAAAAGAGGCAACTTCAATTCATTTTGTTGCACTTCCAAGGGATGAAGTTATCTGAGTGGCATTGTTAGATCTTGTGGCTCCTGTCAGAGAACAGTTTGTCTTAGAAGACAGAAGACACACTGTTGAAATGACAGGTGCTAGAAGTTCCTCACATCAGTTGAAATGGGTTTAGGATAATTCTGTAGCAAACCCAGGAAGCGAAGAAAAAATTGACTCTTGAGATGAGGGATGTTTAGCCACCTCAGTTTCAGTCTAGCTGAATTCTTTGTGGAATTCAGAACTTAAGCTGTTATTTTGTCCTGCTCCTGATATATAACTGCAGATACTTTGAAAACAAACATACTCTGAAAAGAATAAATATATTTTGGGTTGTTTTACTAGCACAGGCTTTATTTAAAAGCCATAGTTTGGTCACAGTCTTGAAGGCCTGTTTGATGTAGTGCAGTGTAGTGAGCACCAGAGGTATATATATAATTACATCAGGGAGGAGGGTGGGAAAGCCTGCCTGATGATTCCTTCCTTGGCCAGCACTGGCCTGTCTTCCCTACATTAGGCAAGGCTTGCAGCAGAGTGAGCATATGCTTCTTAAAATAGAGAGTCTTTATTGCCTGTGTGATGTGCTTTATTTGCTGCAGAGAGCTGATACAGGCACTGTTCCTACTCCAGAACCTGGAGCAAATTTTACGGAAAGAAACTTATTTAATGAAATCTCTTCAAACCATCTAAAAAATCTCTTCAAACCATCTAAAATGTTTCTTCAAGAGCTACTCTTATACTTGAAAGACATTTTATTTCCTTTAGGTATTTGATCTACCAAAAAAATTAACATTAACTTGAAAACCTAATAGAAGAATGTAACTAGACTGCAAAACAGTTCATGATGTGGGAAGGAGCTTGTTGAGCAAGTGCAGGAGTCTGGTGAGTTAGTAAATGTAGTGTAGGCTGTATATGGTTGTGATTGAAGTAATCTATGTGGCAGTCCCCAAAGGCACATTTTTATTCTCTTAAAAAAATTAGAATAAAGTGAACAAAGCTGGACAACTGCCAGAATCTAAAGCTGTGTTTTATCTCCTACAATTTCCTTCTAATTTCTTTTGTAGACAAAAGTTTTGACCTCAGACCCATTTCTGGAAATCCTTTGTGAAATGCAGCTCAAGTTAATGCATTAGACAGATATTGCATGTTACAGCTGAAACGTGCTTGTTCCCTTTTTAAGAGGTGAAGGAAGAATTCCTGTGTTTTCAGTATGCCCTTTGCCACCTTCTTGATTCCCGTTCCCTTGAGTTTTTGGAACTGCATAGAATCACCACTGATTTTGTTTCCAAGGGGATACTAAATGCTAATGACAACTAGTTTTTTGTTGTTGTTGTTGTTCTTTTTGTGCAAGAGAGAGGTTTCCTGATTCCACCTACATTAGTTCTTTGAAAGTGGGAATATTTATTGTTTAGTGGATGTCTTGTGCATATGCTGACACTTCCCCAACTTTTGGGCCTTGTAAGCTAAGGAACTAGTTTTTATTACTTTTTTTTATTCTTTTTTCCCCCTTTTGTTCCCCCTTTTTTGACCCCACTGCACCCCCACTCAGCTGTCAGCTCACACTGTGAAAATGTGGCATTGGCTGGGCCCGCCTGATGTCACTGTTTGAAAGGTTGTCATTCTTAGTGGACAAAGGCTGAGAGGGGGTTTTGGTGATTTCCCAGTCCTGGAGTTCCCAAGAAAAATTTCCCTTTTTATCTCGTTTTGCCTTGGCAGTTTCCCAGCTGTTTTTCCTTCAGATCAGTGCTTTGGTTGCCTCACACCACAAGAACACGTGGCTCTAAAGACAGTGAGGAAGCTCTCTTTGGAACATCTTTCTCCTGCAGTATCTTTTTTCAAGCATTCACCCTACAGACCTTTGTTCCAGCCTCAGCAGATCAGTCACTTAATAGAGTGTGAACATAGTCCTTGCCTTGAGAAAGGACACCAAATGCACCTGATTTTTTAAATTCAGTTTTTCTAGGGAGTAAGTACTATTTGGCAGCACCAAGCTAAAAATATGTCTGGAAATTTCTGGTGTGAAAAAGAAATTAATGCATCTTTCTATACTGCTTTGGTGATGAAGCAGTGTTCCCTCATGTCCTCGTAGCAGTGGCTGCATTTGCAGCATCTTCGAGAGTCAGCAGGAGAGTGTAAACTGGGATAAACACATTTCTGTCGCTCTTGAACTGCTCTAATAGAGTTTTCTGAACAGGTGTTGAGGACTTATTTGAGGAATTTAGAGGATATATCAAAGGACCTGAATTTCCCCTGAAGAAGGGAAAAAATCATCTTGAGTATTTCAACTTTTTGTTGACGCTATTGCTTGGTGGGGAGTGAGGGAAGGGATGGAAGAAAGATCATGTTTCTTTATTGATTGAAGTGTTTGGGGGAGGAGGGAACAAACGTACATAACTTTGCTTTTCATAACACAAAAGCAGGGACAGAAAACAAGCTTTTGAGGGCTTAATGAATATAAAACAATGCAAGCAAGAAACTGTGCAAATATTCACTTTTAATGTGTTCTTTGGATTTGATTTCTGAGTTTTTGCCTACGGTATGATGGGAGAGTTTAATAAAAAAAAAAAGCAGTGTATTTTTCTTGGGGTTAGAATAAAGAGATACTAATTATATACAATTAAAAAACCACCCCAAACCTTGGAAAAAACCCCATAAACCAAAGAAGGACATAGTTGTGCCTTTGATAATTTGACTGGTGGTGATGTTCTGCCAGCATATTTGCAGCGTAACAAAGTATAACATCATAACATTAAAAAAATACATGAAGACTTATCCTTTAGGTCCTATTCATTGTCAAAGGATATCTATGCACTACCACAAAAGATTTTAGTTTTTTTAGAGTCTTCAAATTTTGTGTTGTTTATTCGGAAATTTGCTATTCCAGAGGATTCTTTAGAATGCATTTTTGTTAAAAGGAAAAGACCAAGAATGGGTGATTGTGACAATACCTTGTGTTATTTCAAAGGTTTATATAGGCCTGCAGTGAGTTGGATCAGCATCTGAGCAAGGATTTGAACTGGTTTTATTAATTTTTTTTTTCCCCAGAGCAGGTTTTCAGTTCAATCAGGCAGCATGTCCAACTCATCCCATTGCAGCATGTGAACATGGCTGTGAAAGGGAAGAGGATGCTGTCCCTGAGCAGTAGCAGAGCTCTTTGTCAGCCCACTTCAGCTCTGACACAACTGCTCTGCTCTTTTGACTTCAGTTACCCACCTTGTTGGGTTTTTTTTTTGTTTTGTTCTGGTGTTTTTTTTTTTTTTTTTTGTTTTGTTTTGTTTTGTTTTGTTTTGTTTTGTTTTGTTTTTTTTTAAGTTGTTATGTCGGCTGCCTGACCTTGAGTCATTATTTGGTCCGATTACTTTTTCTCATTAAATGTGATGGAGTTTAGAAGGAGTGAGCTCATGTGCTGTCTCCTGCACGTGTGGGTGCTGCCTCTCCTCCAGCCCTGCATGTGGCTCCCCAGGTTAATGAGTAATAGCCTGGGAATGTTTGACATCGGGTGCTCTTGACCGCTGGCTGCTGCCTGTGTTTAGATTAAAACAACTTTGATGTTTAAAATCGGGAGCGATAGTAAAATGTAACCTTTTATTTGGTTCAGGAGCAACATCTAAAACCTTTTGGTTGCTTAAATAATAATTTGTTAACTCTTGTAGCCTTAGTCCTGTGGAAATATTTCAAGAAAAGCCTGCTAAGCTTTGCACTTCAGCTGTGTGTCACTGTGAAGGTTGTTTGGTGTATTGCCACAATATCAACATTCCTATCTGTCCTGGACTGGGGCTACAGTTCTATGACAAGTGAAATTAATCCAAGTCAGCTGCTGTCTCTACCCTCTCCCGTCCTCTGATTAGTGATCCTTTGTGCTTGCACTCACCTGACCCTGAAGTGAGCTACTTCAGGGACCTAAACCAAGGGATTGGATTTCTTTGTATTGTTTAGATCTCCAAGCCAACCCTCCTAACAGACTGGACATTGCAAGTGAAGGAGGGAGAATAGTTGGTATGCGAGAGCTGGTCAAGAGAGTTTTAGCTTGGGTAGAAGCATTGCTATATCCATTGAAGGGGCAAAATGCTTTCTGTGCACTAAAGCAGACAGTGAGTGGACTGGTGGAGCAGTGGTGGCTTAGATTGGGATGACTCCTATTTCTGGGGTAGTTCATCCACTAGGGCTGATCCAGAGTTATCCAGTTTGGTGTCCTGGTACTCAAGACCTGCACACTATGTGTTGTGCTGGGTAGGTGTGGTGCTTGGTCAGGACCTTTCCTGGAGCACAAACTGCTGATTTAGCAGTGGAGGTGCACTCTTGCAGAGCCTTTGGGGGAAGCTGTAGGAGAGCTTAGAGCAGTGATTTAGAGCTTGGCTGTGATGTTCTCTTGAGAGTCTGTTGGGGACACCAGTTGCAGTTATGAGCTGGAAGCCCCTGCATCCCTAGAGGCAGCACCTGTGTTGCTGAAGTCACCCTCAAAACTGAGAACTACTTAACAAAATTGTTTAAAAACTACCTGAACTGGAAGAGTCACACCAGACTCACCCATGGTACAAATAATGTGAAAGAGGTGTGACAAGGGGTATGTGAATGTTTTAAGGCCAAGCCCAAAATCTTACCAATATCAACACGTGTACTCTTAAATGCTGGTGCCACCTCTAATCTCAAGTACCCACAGGTGGCTGGCAGAGCTTCTGCATCTGAATAACAGAAAGAAAGATCTGGAGACACTTAACTACATGAAAGCTCTCAAGTTCTGATCACAGTGATTAGGTGATTATACCTCTTCACAGAAAATGTATTTTCTATTTTCTGTCCCTTTATGAATGCAGGGGATCAGCGTCCTCTAGTTCCCCTCTTTAAGGGGAAGATTTCTGATATGTGGCTGTGTTCTTGTGGTTGTAGGAACTTGCCCCACATCCAGACCTGTTTGTGGAAAAGTATTCCTTCAACAACAGACTAATATTCAGCCTTCTAAGAGGAGGATAAAGCTAACTGCAAGAAATGCATCCAAATAATGCTTTTGGGATGCTGTTTTTTAACTTTTTTTTTTTTTCTTTTGTTTGTTTGGTTTTTTGGGTTTTTTTGGGTGGGGTGGGGTTTTTTTTTTGTACTTGTATTTGTTGAAATTAAAGGGTGGTAAGTTCACATGTCACAGTGTGCAAATACTTTAAAGTTGTTTAGTAATCCAGATCTTTCCCTTTCTGTGATCTTGGAAAATTTAAGGATATCCTTTGCTGTTGCAACAGTGGCATTTTTTAAAATTGGACATATCCTTTCAACCTCTACTCCTGGCTGCACTTTAAGGGTATTTCCTTGCCAAGAGCCTTGAGGTGGAGGAGGGAGGCGCTTGTGTAACTTAAACCCACTGGGATCTTATCCATAGGAGGTAGCAGTATTTTTAAAGGTAGCTGTGTAGCTGAAACCTCTCCATACACTGTAGACATGTGTTTCTTTGGGTCAAAGATTCTTATATTTTGTAAATGACTTAATCTGAAATATTCCAGCCTGTTTTACAGATGCTTCACTCTGGAGAGAATGGAGCCACAAGCCAGCACTATGCCCTGGCAGCACCCTGGTCTGCATTAATGGGAGAGGGAGGGAAGTGTTTATCATCCTTTAGTTGTCCCACCTTAGTCTAAATATGCCCCCTGCCCCTAAGTACAGCAAAGGTACAAGGAAACCTGAGCAAGCTCAGTGAAGGGCTCTCACCTTGGTCAGGGCTGGAGTACTTGCCCTTGAGGAGAGGCTGAGAGACTGGGACTTCTTCAGACTGGGAATGAGAAAGCTCCAAGGAGGGCCAGCAGCAGATCCCCAGCACTCACCATGGTGGGGAGTCAGGTTGACAGAGTTGGGCTGTGCATGGCAGAAGTTGAAACAAGAGGTTCAGGCTGGATATAAGGAAACATTTTCTTCCTCTGAGGACAGTCAGACCAGGTGGATCAGGCTGCCCAGAGAAGTTGTACACTCTGTTTTTGGAGGTTTTCAAGACCTGACAAGATAAAATGCTGAATAAACTGGTCTGAGGTTACAGCGGATCCTGCTCTGAGCAGGAGATTAGTCTGAGACCTCCAAAGAGTCTCTTCAGCCTGGATGGTGATCCTTAGTGCATGTGTTAGGAACTCCTGGAAACTAGGAATTAAATGGAATTAAAATTTGCCTTAGTTGGTTTAGATTTTCGAGTAGGAAAGTAGAAAGAGTAGAGAGTATATCTGACTGAACTATGGAACTTGCAGGTTAGTTGCAAGAATCTGCAGCAGCAAAAGAATAGTGAAGGGCAGGACTTTCTTGTATTTTTGTGTGTTTGTTTTGTTCTGGTGGGAATATATTTTGTTGGGTTTTTTTTCCTCAAGAAAAGCAGGAATTTGAATTTATAAAGTTGAAGTTATAGGCAAGACTCTCAGATTTTTATTTTTTTTTTAGGTTTTATAAATGAATAAAAAATATGATGTCTAAAAAAGGGTTTAATTACCATGTATGATGTTAACACTGTCCTCAAACTTGCAAATAATTGCACTATTGTAGCCAAGGAGCACAGTTACTGAAAACCGGTGATCCAAATATTTACTCAAGGTTTTGATTGCAAAATTGCACTTGCTTTCTGTTGATGTTTTCATCTCTTACCAGATTTAACTTATCTTTAGTTGTGAATGAAATGCTACATCAGTGTTTATTTACCACAGGATAGAAAATAGTTTAAGAAAAACAAAATGTTTGCTCTTCTTTAACACAAAGAAAAACAACACAATCTAGTTATTAACAAGCAAATGATATCTATTACTAGGATCTATCTAATGATATCTATTATTACGACATTGGGACTTCATTCTGACTGAAAAGTGTCCTTAAATCTCATTAATGACAGAAACTGAGCTTTGGCACCCACAAAAGTATTCTTTACTGGCTATAGCGTAGAACAAATCTTCGAAGGCGTTTTTGCCAGAAACCACGAGAAAGTTGTGCAAATCATCAGGACTTTTCATCCCATGTGATCTTTTAACTTATTTTATAATAAATAGGAACTCAACAAGGATATTTATCAAGCTTAATAATGTTCCTTGCAGAACTATGGCCTTGAAACAGACAATATGAAGAACCTGGTTCTCAAGCTGCGAGGGTCATCCAACAACCTGCAGAACTACATCAGCAGCCGTAGGAAAAGTTCAAACTATGATGGAAACACCTCTCGCAAGCCCCCCAATGAATTCCTTACTTCTGTCGTAGAGCTCATTGGTGCTGCTAAAGCCTTGCTTGCATGGTTGGACAGGTGAGAATAAAATGATTATGTTTTAATATGCTGCTCTAATGAGTTGCTTCTCTTTGTAGGGGCTTTCCTAGATACTTGCCTGTAAAGGTTATAATGCTAGTAACCCCTTTTTTTGGTGTTACTAGAAGACCTCTAGTGGGTAAATTTAACCTAGGGTGCCTATTCTTCCACTTCCACTCTTGCAAAAATCAGTAAAACTGTTAACATTGCACTCAAACTGGTATCTGAAAAAGTAAGAGTTTTCCTTTTTAGGTCAGTTTCTCATACACATGGCTTTCCCAGCTTCTAAATTACTTGTCCTGAAAGATGTTTAAATGTTCTGTTGAAATCATGGCCTTAGCTATGTGATTTGAAAACTGAGAAGTGGGAGAGATTATCCTTCTGCTGTTTCGCTTTCTTTTTTCCAGGCAGGGATGTTACCAGTTTGTGCCTCTCACCCGGTCCTCTCCTCTCACTCTCTTTCTGGCAGCTCACCCTAATTTTTTTTCTGTAACTCACAGTCATCGAAATTACAGGCTTGTCTGTTTCCAAACCTGTTATGGTTATTTCTCAACCCTTCTTCTACATTTTGCAGCTGTCTGAAAGGTCAGAGGTAGGACTCTACAGGCCCTAAAGCTGTCTTACCTGTAATGATTCTTCTCTAAATCTCACTGCACCTCGGTGTGTAAGATGTGAAAATCTATTTTTCTTCTTTTAGAGAATCATTTTTTCGCTGTCCAGCAGAAAGTTGGAGATCTACTCACTGGTAAACCCAAGGACAGGGCTAGAAAATTCCCAGTTTTGGTTCAAGAGTGGAACAGGGCTATGCAGTCAGGAATATTTACACTGGAAGACTACCCTCACACCTCTGTCAATGTCAGAGTTGCAGCACTTACTCTCATATGCTCTTCCTCACTGGTAAGATAGGATGGGAGAAGGCTGATCCCTCCAATCTAAAGGGAATTTTCTCTTGTTGTAGGACCCCATTTACAGGTATTGCTGACTTTTCATCAATGAAGAACAGAATCATTCAGCTCTGCTTGGACCTCACTACTACTGTTCAAAAGGTCAGCTGATTTCTTTTCCTCTCTGCTTTCCAAAAGGGAAGGAAAGGGGGTGTTTGGGGAAGTAATGTGCTTGCTTTGTGTTGAGTGCTAATGAAAGGCAGTTCTGGGAGTGAGAGCTTACTTTTAACTTTGAACGTCCATGAAGGTCGGTTTCAGCTGTCTGTGTTTGAGAGTCGAGGGGTTTTTTGTTTGTTCCCCCTGCCCTTCAATCTAATCATCAATTTTGGTACTGCTGGCTGTATCTTAAATGACTGCAGCTCAAAGGCTACTCTTATTTTCTTGAGCTTTACTGGAAAGAGGGTTAGTCTTTGAAATAGTTGATCTGCATTTGAAGATTTTCACATTCCAAGCAGCATGTTGAAAAGCAGTTATCAGTGCTAGCTCTAAACAAAAATATGGCTCCAATTGTTTTTATACCTACATTTGCAGACTCCGTAGATCTTATCCCATGAACGATGTTTTAGCCATCAAATAGGAAGTGCTGCATGTAATGGAAGGACCTGCCACCTTTATGATACAGATCCCACTAGCCAGACTGCTTCTGCTACTGCAAGACCAGAATATTTTTCAAACTTTAATTTACCAGCTGTATGATGAGTGCTTGTTCAGATAATAGCTAAAAGGACATGTAGCAACTGTGGCAATCTTGGCAGTTGACATAATTTTGCTCTCTGAATAATCCTGCCTGGTTTTGAGCCTGTTCTGACAGCGTGGCACTGCTGTGGCTGTGAAGCTCTGTCTGCACACTTCAGTGACTGCCGAGCTTGCTCATAACCATTATTCCGTGCCCACATAATGTTTGAACTCTGCAGGACCATACCCTGTGACATGGGTGATTCCCTCCCCATGCTAAAGGGACGATGTCAAGGGACATAAACATCCTGATCTGTCATGCTGTGATGATGTCAGTTGTGTCATTGTGCAAGGATGGTGTCTGGGTTCCCCAAGGTGCACATTCCTGCTGCCCAGTGCCCTTCTTACTGGGACGCTCTGTGTGTAATGGCACAAACTCTGATTTACAGCTACAGGTGTGCAGGTTGTGCAGTGGAACAGAACATGGTTCTAGCTGCAGAGGGTGTTCACCCAGGAGTGCTGCAGGAACTGAGACAGGCGATTGCTGAATGTATTAATGAAACTGCTAAAAATGGTGTCTAATCTTTCTCTTAGATCAGCCTTTGATGGCAAGGGAATGGAAGTTGTGACTATAACCCTGGCCTTTTAAAAAAAAGTGTTAGACTACTTCTCTGCCAATTTGATATGAGCTATAATAAAAGATGGGGTTGGTGCATATGAGAAAAGCATTAATGGAGGAAGAACCAACCAACAGTTTTGTCCTGGGGCGGGGCATGTATGCTAGGATAGTCTGAAGGAGTCTCCTGATGTGGAAAAGAGATACAGTTGAAAAATTAGGAGGGTTTAAGGTATGGACTATAGAAAGAGCTGGTCAGTTCTAATGGCGAAGAAGAGGACAGAGTGGCTCTTGTGGAACCAATGCTGCTCTGCATAATCATAAATGATACATAAAAGCATATCATAATAAAGAAGGGATTGAATGCAAGAAGATTCTAGTTACCTTTGATGATAGCTATATAGATTCAAGGACAGGATTTTACTTCACTTAAAATTCCATGTCAAACTTTAGGTCTGCAATAATAAACAGTATAAACAGAAATGACTGGGAGGAGAAGGACTTTGCAGTATTGAGCGTTTTGGCTGCGTGATGATAGATGGCATTTGCTGTTGATTTGTGCTGATGTATTTAGCAGAGAAAAGCAGGGGAATGTCCTCCTCAAACTTCTCCAACATGACTCCTTCTTAAGCTTATTAAAATGTTAGGGCGTTTTCTCCCTGTAGATATTTTAAATCTTGTTTTATTATTTATGTGCTGTTTTAACTTTTTAATCTGAGAATAATGTCCTTCTCCAGTTCAGCACTTCTTGCAAAAAACAGTGATGACTTCTGTAGATTTTTACATGAACTTGTTTCAGTTCAAAGATTTTTATACCTGGGCTGTGTAAATAATGCCTTGTGTCCTCTGCTCTTCAGGAATGCCATTGGTAGGATATTTTTAAAAAAATCACTTTCCCTTCTATTTTTAACAGTGTGCTTAACTCGATTTTCATGCCTGGGGCAAAGGAGTACCTAAGCTGGGGTTTATCAGAGTAAGGCAAACGCATCTGCCTGGCCTTCTGAGAATCTGATTTAATTGTGCAGGGTTCTGCTTTTCTGGAAAAGTCAGCTGCTGTAATTGAATCCCACATTCTCTAAGTTTTCAAGGTTTATTGTTGCTTTCTGCCAGGGCCAGAAAATAGTTGCTTAACAGTACTTTTGAGCTGTACTGGGTGAAACTAATCTGACTAATCCCTGCAGCATGAATATTTCTGTTTGAGGTTAAAATGGAAGTTTTGCAGAGGCTTCAGAAATTGTTTCCATGTTTATTGGTTAATGTAGGGGTTTTGTTCTTGTTTTATTTTTAGGATTGCACTGTGGCTGACATGGAAGATAAAGTCCAGACTGTGGTAAGTTTATGTTTCTGTTGAGACTCAGCTGTCTGCATTCACATTCATTTCGATTTTTTCTATGCTGGCTGTATTGACAACAGCTTTTCAGTCCCAAATGTGCAATGCTTATTGTGCAAGTAACCATTACTATGACTTGTTTTATGAATATTCTTTATGCCGAGGAAATCATTGAAATTTCAGCAGATGGATAGTGTGCGGTGATAACATGGAGTCAAGTATTCCTTAAAATTTCATTACACAGCTAGATTTCCAAAAGAATTTAACCTCGAATTTTCGAGGGAGGACTAGTACTGTAAAATGATCACAGGTTAAATAAATCAATTATGCCTGTGAAGTGCATTTAGCACCTTAATAAGCAAATGCTCTGCCATGTTATGCTTCTTTATGTAAAAAAACTGCCCTGCCACAGAACTGAAGCTCTGGCTCTGTACTTGAGCTTAAGCTTCTAGGGTTGTTTGAAGCAGCCTTGTGACCAAAGGCAGAGTGTAATGGAATGCTTTTTATATTTTGTAACAGTTAATCATCGCTTCCTGCTTTTGACATGAACCAGGCTGTGCTCTTTGATAAGGCCTTCCGGTAGCTCATAGATGCTTAGGAATTTAGTAGCACAATAACTAAAAATAATTTTGTTCATAAATAATGAGACCATGTAAAAGGGAGTTTTATGCATCTTTCTTTTTCCATTTGTGCACACCCACACTGGAAGTAGGTATTGTTGTTTGGAATTCCCTTGTTTGAGCAGTTCCTCGCATTCACACTTAAACATTGTTTTGATTTATTTTATTGCTGCTTTATAAATCTGACGTAAAACAAGGTAGAAAACGTTGGAGCTATTGTTTCCAGGGACCATTGTAATCCAAACCAATGTCTTCCTATGACATAGCTCCCCCCAATTCTGTAATTACATGTGTCTACTTTGACTGAAGGATTTAAGTACTTTGTGAAAGGTAACTTACCTTGCAAGTTCCCAAACTGTTTATATCTAAGTACTGTACTGTGTACTAATCCTCTATCTCCTCTCCTTTAAGATTTTGTAACCTACTTTGAGTGTCAGCCTTACTTCAGTTGATGTCAAGACAGAAAACACAGTGGGACATAATGAAATTTGTGAGTGTAGAGAGGGCACATATTTTTAAACTTTTTTTTCTTCTTTTTTTTTCATGTTTAATTAGACATTCTGATAGTTACATGCCTCCAACTTTACTGACATGCACGCCAAGGTTAGAATTAGCCTTTAGTTATAATGTTGGCTTTGGATCAGTTATGTTTTGGTCAAAAGGAAATATGAACCTTGCCTGTGTAAGCATTCCAGAAGAGGTCAATTCAGAGGCACAGTGGAGAGAAGTACTGCAGAAGCACTTCAGTGCTGGATGGTCCTACCTTATGCTCTAAGGTTTTATGCAGATATGTCAATGGCCAGCACATCGCTTTTGTGACACATGACTAGTTATATTCTTATAGCAGAAATACAGAACAACATGAAAAACTGTCAATTGTTCCCACAAGGAATCATCAAAATGTTTCAATATTTTAATGAGTTCTACTTTGGTTAAAGCAAACAAACCCCAAACCCAATTTTGCTGTATTTTGTATGTTTATTTTTTCAGACAGAGGATGTGTCAGCATCTCTTAGTGATGGTAAGGTAGCACTACTGGAAACAGGTTGTTTCTGTGTTACAGTAAGGATGTAAACATACTGTAGAATAGATCTGTACAAATTAATCTTCTATTTTAGTGATTTTAGAAGTAATTTCCTTTATATCTTTTGAAAACTGAAAGAGGAAGAAGCCAGGAGAGAATTTTCCTAACTGTTTTCTGCATGCTCTCATTGCAGGCCAAGACTTTAAATGGCATTTGTGATAAAGCCATCCGATCAACTACAGACCCACTGATGAGCCAGTGTGCGTGTCTGGAGGAGGTCCATTTAACCAACATTAAACCTGGGGAAGGCCTGGTAAGAGCCAATTCTGGGATGTCCTGATGTTCCCAGTGTTTAATAGGTAGCCTTGTGAGCCAATGCAGGCATGTATTTATAATAAGGTATTTCAAAAAAGATGATAACCTGTGGGGAAAAGAAAGAGGCACGAGAAGGAACCCTGAAGGTCAGTTGTTAGGTGGTGTGCTGAAGTGGCTTCCAGGGACAGATATGCACATTAATAGGCTTGATCCCAACTATAATTTCTGACTCTAAATTGTTGAAGATTTGTTTATTAACCAGGATATTGGAGAATTTACAAATGCTTGTGAAGCTAATAGTTTTATGTAGCTAGCAGCTTCTGGTTACCATAACCACTTTTTTTCTGGGGGGGCTGGGAGAGGCAGAAGGCAATGAGAAATTATGTTTGTGATTTGAAAGATGCTTTTTAATGTGTGTTTATAGCAAGACTGAGATGAATGGGAGAATTTTGGAAGTTTGCTGTTAGCAGGAAAATGAGAATTTTTTTAACTGTTTGGCCATGTCTTGTTACTGACTCTTGTTCGTTCAATGGATTCTGCTCAGCTGAGTGCTGGTTATGAGAAACTTAATTTGAAATCTTGGTGGATTTTCTGTCTAGGGAACAGATGTGTTAGAATGAGTTGGAGGGAATTTAAATTGTTACATGCATTTTTATTCACCCCTAGCCCTGAAGGCAGGAGAAATGAACATTTTTAGAGAAAGCTGCAGAGTCTTACTGTGCTATATAGTTTTACCTAGACCAGTGGATTTGACTGAATCAGTCATGCATTCTTGAAATTATGGGAACCTCTTTGTTAATGCACAAGCTACATCAAAGCAGAGTCAGTCTTGCTTGGGCTGAGTTAGAAACAAGGAGTTGGGTGCACCCAATTGGATACTGACAGGAAAACAGGCAGGGAATTGCCTAGAGAGGAAGGGTCAAAAAGATCATCTACTTTTCCACCTACTTTTAAAGCAAATATGGTAACTTCATGCAGCTAAGCTGCTTTCAGCTCTTGAGTAACATCCAGTTCTGTATTTATCAGTGTGAGTGTTTCTAACAACAGATATAGAAAGGAAAAGTAGTTATGTATTTGTTCATGAATTATGAAATCGATCTGCTAGTCACCTCCTGTGGGAAATCTATTGTAATTATTAGTTAATAGCCTGTTTATGATTTTTAATTTCAACTTTTAATAATCAACACCCTCTTCATCAACTTTGTCCTTGTGTTCACACTCAGCATTAACACACAGAGCCACAAATACTCTGCTAGAACTTTAGTGCTTATGTAAGCACTGTGGTTATGAGGCTGTCTGTGTATTGACTTACCAAGAGAAGCTGTAAAAGAACATGTCAGCAATACTTGTAGCCCTGTGTGAGTCTGCTCTGTTTGAAGAGAACTGCTGGCCACCTAGTAAGACCTGTAATTCTCTAGAGCAGGCTGAGTAGTAAGGAAATAAAGTTCTGTTCAAGGCCAAAGACTGACAAGGCAGCAAAACCAGCAGCGTTTGGTATTACCAACCAGAGAATGTTTCTGTGTCTCATTCCATACACTAGGTGTTTTAAGTCATTATAAATATTATAATAAATTACACTAAAAGTGATCTGTGAAGAAGTTTAGAGTGTTGTAATACTAGACCACACATTTTTCTATGGGAGAATATACGAATTGTTAACTGGTTTTAATAATGTTTTGAGTCTGTTGCCAACAGTGTTTTAATCAGATAAGTTATGTGGTTTGTTTTGCCTTTAAACTTGTTTTTCATTTTTTTCCTTATATTTAGGGAATGTACATCAAATCAACTTATGATGGATTGCATGTAATTACTGGAACTACAGAAAATGTAAGTACAGCAAATGTAGATTATCTCAGACAGCAGCTTTGATTGAGTTAGTTTGACTTACTACTTTTTGTTGTTTTAGACTTGACTTGCATGGCATTACTGCTTTAAACGCTGCATGATCCATCATTTGTTTATCCACAGTTTGTAAATATTTTGTGCCTGCATATTTCACTGTTAGTCTAATTAAACCAGTTTCTGCAAGTACACAAATTAGTTTAAATGCTTGGCATTAAAGTAATTGCTTTAATAAGTTACTGTGTCTGCTATTCTGAGCTCTTATAGTATCTTGCTTAGCAAAGTCTTGGATGTGTTTGCTCTCCACTGGCAAAGGCAATCTCCACTGATGGGAGCATTTAGGTGGTAGTGTGCTAAATTCAGTAATGAGTAATGAAATCAATGAGCTGTCCCGTGACAAAATTACCTTGCAGAGTAAAAAGTGAACAAGTAAGACTTTAACAGTGGTCAGCTGGAAGGAAGTAGTTGGCAAGAAAGGCAACTAGTTTTTACTGCAGGTGGTTCCTTGTTTTATTTGTACACTGAGTCCTTTGTAGCTGAATGTTTATTGAAGGCTTCTGGGCAGCCCTTGAAGGAGTGGACCTCTAGCCAGCAGCTGAGGCTGGCAGGTGATGCTGTGGTGTTTTCAAACAGGCTACTACTGTCCAGGAACAGTGACTGAAAGAAAAAAAAAAAAGAGCAGAGAAGCTTGGCTTTCGCAGCAACGCTTTTTTTTTTTTTTTTGTGAATAGGAAAGAACCAGTGGTTCTACTTGTTCCCCTGCCAGGTCCAGGGACCAGGCAGGAGAGGGTGGAAATCTGTGCTTGCAGTTCAGAGTGCAGAGTGAAAGCTTCTATAACTTTGATACTGTTGTCCTGGCATAACTCTGTATAGGATCTACCACAGAGACCATGTCCACTTTTGCAGCAATTTTAACATCTGATAAATGCAAATGAATGTAATGTTAACTGCTGGCAAGCTGCTTCTGCATGTAGGTCTTATTTTGGGTCTGTATTCCTTCTGTATCTTTGAATGTTGACCTAAGTGTCATTTTTTTGTTATCAAAATTGGTTCTTGCTTTGGGGAAGCTCCTTCCTTTGGAGCTTCAGAGCCTGACAAGCAATTGAGGGATCTGTGAACGACTTATGACTTTATGGTGGTGTGGTATCATTTAGATGACCCAGGCTGGATCTTAGCTCAATTTTCTTGCTAGATTTGGATTGGTATTTTAGTAGCTGATGTATGGGAATGCGATGGAATTGCACCCCTGAATTGACAGTACTGAACAATGGAAGAAATGGGGAAGTCCATTTGGTATGAGTCAGCCAAGAGGATTCCTGAGTTATGCCATCCTATGTGACTTTGCATGTCACATTCACCTAGAGCTAAACTTTTCTTCTTCCCCTGTTCTCACACTGTGATTCCCGTGCTGTGACCTGTCACTTGCTGCAGGAGTTCTCTGTGCAAGGGTCCTCCATCCTCCCTCAGATGATCTGTTGGTCACCCAAAGGACAGCTTGAAATGAGCTTTGTTTTTCACAAACCTGACTCTGTCCCAACATTTTTTCATGATCTTGGTTGACTCCTTTCTGCAGAGGCATTTCCTCTCAGAGGAAGCAAGAAGACAATGAAGAAATGGAGTTACTCATGATAGCTGGAGCCTCCCACAAATTCCCCGTGTTTTCTTCCTTCGTTGCACTGTTTATTCTTACAGTCCTTTCTCATAGCAAAGTTACTTGAGGTCTAAAGGTGTGATGAGGTGGAGAAGCGAGTCCTTAATCCCAGTACGTAGTTCTGGAGTCTCTAGGAGGAGCTGGCCTGCTGCTTGGTGGTTACTCATGGGGTGGGGGGAATGCTGTCCTGTGACCAGGATGCAGCATGTACCTGGTAAGGTAGCATGTCTGTGTGCTTTGTGTATTGTCAAGGCTGGTAGGAGTTGGTGTGTTATAGCAGTGAGAGTGTTTTTTAATATCTGCAGCAAAGGCTGGTGCATTGTGCCAGCTGTTGATAAATCTAAATATTGAGATACTTATCCATTTCTTGCTAATGACTCCCCAGAGCTTAGGTTTCGTTCCAAGAAAATGGTATTTTAAAGTCTATTATTATTAGATAGGTATTTGAAAAATATCTATCTATGCAAGTATTTTTATCTGCTGACTTTGGTGATTCAGGCAGGCTGTTTCACATTAAAGTCAGAAGCTTTTATTTACATTGGAAAACAAAAAGGGAAAGTGCAAAGGACCTATCTTGTGGAGTGGAGGGGTTTTGGTCCTTTGTTCTGTACATTCAAAGTCTAAAATAAATACACATTTATTTAAGAGCTATTTAGGATGATTGTTGTGTTAGGGCAGAAATCCTCATCAATCCTCTTCCATTACTATGTGAAACTATAGGACAAACTGGAGGAGAAAAAGGAGAGTGGAGACTGTCCCATGACTTAAGTACAATTTGGCCTGTAACAGATGGAGGCTATGCCTTCTCTCTTCCCCTTTAGTTCCTCCAGTATAAGGATAAATAATTTGATTAATTCATTTACATTTCTCAGGTCATCAGCAGATGTGAAAATTATGTATAGTGAAGAGCATTGTTGATGCAACCTTTGACTTAGATCGGTGGGGGTTGTTGTGGGAGGGAAGGAGACCTGCTGCAGCACATGACTCTTGTTTTCCTCTTTGTAGTCCCCTGCTGATCGCTCCCAGAAGATTCACGCCGGCGATGAAGTGATCCAGGTTAATCGGCAAACTGTGGTGAGTAGCTTGCAGCATTACAGACCTTCCCTTAGGCTTGCTCTGCACCACAGGGGCTGAATAGATGGAGTCAGGAGACAGTTCTGGTGTTTTCCTCGTGAAATGTCTGAGGGTTTTCAACATTTTATTTTTATGACCAATTTTATTTTTTGCAGTATTTTGACAAAAAAAATATACAGTATTTTATGTTTAAGTGCTTTATGCATTGTATTAAAATAGTTTATGTTGCGTTTAAGGCCTGTTTTAAAATGCCTTGTTACAATCCACTGAAATGCAGACAAAGACCTTTAAAAAGCACCCCCAGTAATTTGCAAATAGTTGTCCATTCATTTGCATCTGGCAACCTGGATGTGATGATTGCATTTTTGCTTAGCACATTAAGTGGTGCCTTTCAATGTGAGAAAGAAACATGACAAAAGTAGTTCACTGTGAATCCCTGCATGAGTCAATTTGAACATATCTGTGCATCCTTCTAGGACTGGAACTGAGGTACAAAGAGCAGTGCTTGATATCTCAGTGTTTAGTTTACAGACTAAGTAGAGAACTTGGAAAGAAAATTAAGAACCTTGCGAATAAAGAGCTTTCCAATTTTTTAATTCTTAAGATGGCTTTTTTGGATCCCTTATCTCTTCTAGGTTCATATCAAAACAAACAGTCTGACTCGGGGGATTTGGGTTTTTCTTGTTTGTTTGCTTTCAGAAAAGAAATGCTAAATAAAAGATGTCTTTATTTTCTTCCAGGTTGGATGGCAACTAAAAAATCTGGTGGCAAAGTTGCGTGAGAATCCTGCTGGAGTTAGGCTGCTGCTTAAGAAACGTCCTACTGGCTCTTTTCATTTCACTCCTGCTCCACTGAAGAACCTGCGCTGGAAACCACCCTTGGTGCAGGTGAGGGCCCGCCAGCTCCACTCTGACCTCAGGATGGGAATGCCTTGGTTGCAGCTAGAAAAAAGAGAAATCCCAGAAATGCCCCAAAGTACTCAATGTTTGGGTATAGGTCAAGGCAGGTTAGGTGAGATGACTGTCCTCCTATGGTTCCTAGATAAAAGGGAAAATGTTCTTCTCTTTTTCTCTTTTTTTTTTTTTTTTTCTTTTTTTTTTTTTTTCCCTTGCAACCAAATAGTGCCTTCTTGGTACACAGAGGGACTAGGTGTGCTGAGTATTTTAATCTGTGTGCCACCAGGAGAACTTATCTGAGGCAAAACTGCTGATACGTATAGAATTAATCAGCATGGAGCAATAAATAACTGCTTTCTCTTTTTATCATAGTTAATATGTTTTTGCTGAAATAATTTAAGATTATCCCATATAATTGTCCTCTTTCTAGTCTAGTGAAGGGTGAGAAAGAGTGTTTTTTTTCAAGAAATTATTTAAACTACTTGTTTAAATAAGATGTTGTTGTTGGGCAATTCACAGATTGGGTACTGAGCAGACAAAGAAAGTGATGTTAGTAATTCTTAAATAACCATATTGAGGAGTGGCTTGTAGTATTAGGAAACTTAGGGCTTAATGCTTGCAGGAGCAAACAATCTAACTAAATTTAAACTAATTATCTGAAATTAATAAAACGAGAGAGAGTTCCCTCTCTTCCTCACGTTCTGATCCAGGTCTCCCTACAGCCGTGAGGATAATTTAAACCTATGAAATGCAGGTGGCTATCACAAGTCTCCTTGAAGGCAGATTTCTCTCAAAATGGGTAGAAGATGTATACTTGACTACTTGTTCATTCTTCCTTTCGCCAATGCACGTCCTGTTTTTGTGGCATCGTGCCTGGCATGTGCTACCAGTGTGAAGAGTTGAGGTGGGTTGGCTTATTGGCCATGCCCAGCAGTGTTTCCTCGGGGGAGGGAGTGATTGGAGAAAAGGTCTTTGAAACCTTTTCTCTCCTATAGGCAGACAGGAACCTGGAAAGATGCTGAGAATATATAGATGTGAGCCGCAAAGATGAGCAATGCCAAATCTATTTTTAATTTGCTTCCCTGGCCCTAGATATAGCCATTGATCCAATCTGTGGTGGACTTCACTGTATTCCTGTCTGTGCCCCAGGCATTGGAGTGTATGGAATAAAGGTAGCATATGCTGCCTTCACATGGCTTGCTAATCATATCTGTATTTAACAAATTGCATTCTTTTAATGCATCTAAAAATAGAAGAGGAGGTTCTGTCTCAGTTGCTTTTTTTGTCTGTGGAATTTACAGGAAAAATAGAACTGGAAAGAGCAAAATATTCTTGAGCAGTGCATTACTCATGATAGGACTTCTGTGGGAGGTCCTGTAAAGCTAGCCAAGACTGAGGGTGGAGGAAAATGTGGATTCTAAGAGTTTTTAAAGTGTTCGTACATCACAGAGATAGTAGTTCACTAGGGGATGAAAATGGTGCTGTTGATTATTAAGTTGTCTTTCTGTGAATGGTAAATGAATGTTCAGATGTTTGATAGCTGTTTAACATATTTCAGACCAGTCCTCCTCCACCAGTTTCAACTCAGTCACCAGAAAGCACCGTGGATACCTCACTGAAGAAGGAGAAGCCAGCCATTTTGGATCTGTACATACCCCCTCCACCAGCTGTTCCATATTCTCCTCGGTAAGCAAACAAACAGGCACCACTGAACAGAAACCTCCTTCATTGCGCTTGTTTCTGGGCTGGCTTGCTGTTAGAGCTCTGTGCAGATCAGCTTGAGGAAGCTGCAAATCTCAAACTTTCTTCTAGCTGTCTAAATGAGTTGGATTGCTTAAACTTATGCTTAAATGCATATCCTGCCAGGATTGCAAGAGATTTTGTTACTGGAAGATTGTGTGCCACAGAGAGCAGAGTTGTTCCCAGAACATGAACCAATGTCATCTCTGGTTTTGTTGTGGAGTTATGTTTCTGACACTGTTTAAATCCAACTGCACACAGCAAGAAGTAATTTTTGTTCCTAACATTTTTTTACTGTTGGATATTTTCTGTTTTAGCAAGTTGAGTAACGGTTGTGGGAGTTAGGATAGAAAAGAATGTCACGTTAAATGACGCCTATCACGTTAAATTTTTAAAATTGCAAGTTGTTTAAAACAAATATGTTCCCACTGAAAGGAAGGGAGAGGCAATACATCAACTTTTATTTTTTTATCCTGTGGTCTAGGCTATAAAAATGCAGACCTGTGTACACAGTGGGAAGGGGGAGTGGTGTGTATGGTAAGACTGACTGTTGTTTGTTCTCAAATCCATGTTGACTCATGCCAGAACCCTGCCAGCTGATCTGGGAATGTGTTGGGAAAAAAAGGTTTTAGGCAAGATGTGAAAGGCAGGTGTGCTTCCTGGCCTGCCCTGACATTTTGGGTTACGTGTACACAGCCCAGCAGGGAAACTGTGACCTTTTGCTGCAGGCCTTGTGGGAGGGTACTTGCCTCCTGTCATGTGAGGGCTGATACAGAGACAGAGGTTATATTACTGCAGTTTTTGGGGCAGGACTGGGAGGGGGCTTGCTTAGGTATGGTCTCTTTACTGAAGTTGGACCCACCTTAAACTGCTCTAGCCTTGCTTTTATGGTTACACATGCTCAGTTCTTATTTAAAAAAAAACAAAAAAAAAAAAAACAAACCTTTTGACATAATAACAAGCATATAGATTTAGCAGATGAATGCCTGAGTTGTTTCTTCAAATCATTAAATTTCAAGCACATTGGTGAATTTTATCTTTCCTAAAGAGACACAAAATTATATCAAGCTTCAAATGCCTTTAGACCTGAATCCCTGTTGACGGAAATCAACCATACGAGCTGCAAAACTTGTCCTGGGTGATGTGTGTAAAGGGAAAGGCATCTTGACTTTGACTTTTAAAGACAGTAAATGTGAGAAGCTATTGCAGGCACGAAGAGGAGAAAGGACAACTCTTTTGCCTTCTGTTTGGCTGTTTATTTTGACCTCTGCATGTTTTGCTTTTCTCTTGAAATTGTGGTGCATTTGTGTAATGGTTGCTTTCCCACCCCCATCATTCTATTCTCTTCCCTTCCTGGCATGGATCTCCTCTGCTCCACACTGGGAGTCAGAGGGCAGTGTTTGGTTTCCCTCCCCATGGCACAGTCTCCACATGGTGGTGGTGTAGGAGAGCTTTCCACACACACTTCTAGTGTAACACTTGAGTGCAATTTTTGGTCTCTGCCTCTACATAAATAGCTCCTTCCTATTCACTGAGGTGTAGCATTGTTCTTGCTGGAGAGCTGGACAAGTGGGATGTGCTGTCCAGGGACTGCCGTGAATACTGGTGTGTATGTGTGCTTAAACAGTCAGCTATGTGTTTTTATGCCTGCCTTGACTAATGGTTGCTTCAAGCAACAAGAGTGTAACATGCAGGAAGGGGAAAAAACCTCCAGACAAATCTTAACTTGAAGGATAGCTTCTCTTCCAAAAGTACTTTCAGAATTTAATCAAAATCTTTATATATATATATGTACACACACACAATGAATGTGTTATTGAAACTCTCGAGGAAGAGAGAAGGTGGTAAATATTCAGTGACAGTTATTGGACTCCTACAATGACTGAAAGGCAGAGTCCCTCAGATGGAGATAATAGGTTTATTACACATATAGAGATGGATAAATTTATGTAGCACTCCTGAGTCACAACTATGTACTGAGCAGGCAATGAATTGGGCTTTGATGCCCTCAGGACAGAAAGGTCTCATTTAGCAAAATCTTTTGCAGGAGTGGAGCCTCTAAATTTCTCAGTGTGTTAAATTACTAGCTCATTAAGAGTGAATTATCGTGGTGGGGGGGGTAGCTTTCTTTTCCTCTTGCTAAATATAATTAAGTCTTCTATCACCTGACTTATTTGGGGTTTTTTTCCAGCTTGTTTGCAGCACAATGCCAGTTGTCATGAGCATGACCTGCTGCTAGAAGCATCTTTCAAACCTACTCATGTCTGTAGCTTTAAACTCTTTCAAGCCACTAACTGAAATGACATGTCCTTTCAGAGATGAAAAGGGGAGCTTTGTGTATGGAGGAGGCAACAAACGCAGTCAGCCACTCCCTGGGTCCAAGGGCGCCGAGTCTCCCAATTCTTTTCTGGATCAGGAGAGCCGAAGGCGAAGGTTCACTATTGCTGATTCAGATCAGCTGCCTGGGTATCCCGTGGAAGTAAATATCCTGCCAGCCAAGATGAGAGAAAAAACACAGTCCTATGGTGAGTTTATTTCTCTTGTAATCGCTGTTGTGATAAGGGCTTTGATCAGTCTGAAATAATTTGTCTTAGAAAACTGCTCATCAGACTTGATTGATATTAAGGCCATTTGTACAAATTGTAAATGTGAAATTCTACATCTGAAATAATTTCTCTTAAACGCTGTTATTTCTGTAATGAATATCATTCAGCTGGGGTCTGCTGCTACAGAAAGCCATTTCCACATGTGTTTTTGGTTATAACATTATGGCCGCTCCTGCTCTAAATGGGCAAGGGGGTGATTTCTTATGGAAGTATCTTCAAATATCCTTTTTTTTCCTGCAGTTTGAATTCCTTATTGCTTATCTCTCTTTTTGTTTAACTGGGAAAAGCAAAAATTTAGATTGATTTCCTTACCTTTATAAGTAACTTACCTTTCCTTACCTTTATAAGTAACCTTTATAACTCCTCATAACCTTCTATGTTGTCTCTAGGAAAACCTCGTCCTTTGTCAATGCCTGCTGATGGAAGCTGGATAGGAGCTGCAGAACCCTTCTCTAGGCCACGAGGATCAGGGAGAAAAGGCAAGATTTTAGGTTTTATCCCTCATTCTCTTCCTCTCCAAAATTTCGTTGGGGTGAAGTACATGAAAGTGTCTAAATTAGGAATGGAGGATTATGGTTTGTGTATTGCTGAACTGATGCAAGGTGACTGGTTGCTGGGTTTAGCAGGAATGCCAGATGGTAACTGTGAAATTTCTGAGGCTATTCAGTGATGGGACTCAAATCTTATGCCTTAGACTTGTAGTGAGCATTAGAAGTTAGCTAGAATGACTAGGGCAGATCTGTACTTGTGACTTTATAGCACAGGTTTACCATTTTGCTCTTGCACACAGCCCTACTGTGTTTAATATTGATTATGAAACTACTTTTTTGCTAAGTCTTTCTTTTTGTTTAGCTCACTGTGGAGGCTGTTGAAGAAGCAAGCTTGTTCACAAAATGTGAAATGTAGGGCCTTTTAGGAGCTGCTTTTTACTGCTACTGCTGTTAGAAAGGAACATATTCTGCAGGCAGCACTAAATGGGAGAGAGACAGAAGCTCATAATATTTTGTGTTTGGTTGGATGGCTTTTTTAATTTCCCACACTGTCCTCTTCCTGCCCCCTTTGGCATCTGAAAGACTATTTGAGTCCTGTTAGTGTGAGAAATAAGGATGACTGGTTTATTCTTGGAATCACTTACGAAAGCTAATGTCTAATTCTAGCCAAAATCAAAGCTGGTTTCTATTATTTTCATGTAAAAGTAGAAGCTGATAATAAGAAGCATCAACCTGGAGGGATACTAACAGAGCGATCACCAGGTGGCAGGGCTGGTTTTTCTGTGTATGGTTTTACCTTTGGTTTTGTGTTGCCTTTTTTTTAATGCTTGAAATGTACCTAAGTGCTGCAGGCTTGTATTTAAGCTGTGTTGGATCAGAACCAAAGGCCTGCCTAGTCCAGTAGGATGTCTTTAGCAGCACCTGCCTTGGTCAGGTGTCTAGAGAAGAGTGAAAATAGGGAAAGCATCACAAATCACTGGTCATAACCAGGGAGGGAAGTGCTTACATCTTCACCTGCAAAATTAATTTCTTTTGTCCAGAGTAATATTAGTAGCTTTTAAGTTATTAATGAGTTATATTGAGAAGCTTATGGATTCTACTCCGGTCTCTTCAGCATTTTGAATAACACTTGAGAAGGTCTGTTACATCTCACCTGTGATAATGATTTGCACGAAGGTAGTCTGTATCAGCATTTTTGGTGTGTGTGAATCTGGAATGTAACAGTCAAATGGTATCTCCTCAGTGTATGGATTTATTTCATTGTGTTACTTAAAAATATTTAATATGCAAACAGCCTTGAATCTATTGATAGCTGCTTATGTCCAGGTGTTTTATGAACAAACCCCCAGATCTAGGTATTTGAAGTGTAACCAGAATACTTTTATGAAAATAAAACATGTTGATGGAGGGTTTTGAAGTCAGCAATAATTGATTTTCCTCTCCTGTTTGTACAGGTGAAGATGTCCTCTGCAGGTACTTCAGCAATGAAAGGATACCCCCAATCATTGAGGAAAGCCCCTCCGTGCAGCACCCGCTCTCCAGGCCAATGTCTGACAAGCAGTTAGTCAGGGGAACGGATTATATTCGAGGCAGCAGGTGTTTTATGAATACAGACCTCCACAACAGTGCAACAATTCCTTTTCAAGAGGAAGGCACTAAAAAATCATCGGTTACATCATCCACAAAATCCTCCTCGGCAGAGCCCTCGCTGCTGGTCAACTGGTTCACAAGACTGAAATTGTTGACTCACTGACTTGTCACCAACTTGTCCTCCACTGTTACCAAGTGCCTTTGCTCAGACCTTCTCTTCTTTGCAGCTTAACTGACACACAATGACTAATGCGGTGTTCTTTTCCTGGAGAATCTTACACTTTTGCCTTTTTGTTTGTCATTTTTGATGGATCAGAGGGTTTCTCAGTGCAAGGAGGGAAGAAAGATAAAGATCAAGTTCCTCTTCCTGGCCAAAAACTGAAGGCATTTATTCTGATGGAAATGAGTAAAATTTCAGCGAGGTAGAGGCCACACGTGACCTGGAAAATGCGTAATGACTCAGAGGGAAGCATTGCGTTACTGTGAAGCCCAGTGGCACTTTAGTTGTCTGAATGCTCGGAGGCTGGTGCAACTGGCAGGGTGTCAGAGTGTGCAGAGCTCACAGAAGTTGTTGCTCTCCTGACTGGGAAAATAAGCAGGGAAACAGCAGTTTCGTGCAACTTGGTGATGCTGTTTCAAGTACTGCATGAGATCAGCCTTGTGAGGAAGAAGTAGTAGTGTTACCGTTCTTTCTCTGATATCCAGAGTTCCCATGAAGTCTTAGGAAGAGAGTTCTCTTATTTGGAGATTTTAGGAAGTTGGACTAATTTAATTATAAATCAATCCAACCTTATATATATAATCTATTTTATTGAAATCACAGTGCAAGTAAGGAGCACTGAACAACTGCAGTGCTCATCTATAAAGATCTATGGGTTGCTATGACATGCCAAGGAAATGCATCTGTAGAGGTGGTGAAAGAATATATATTTTTTCCTTAATTGTTTAAGAATGACTTGCTGTTAACCAAAGTGACGTTTTAAAGACAGTCCTGTTGGACTTATGAAGAACTTTTACAGTGGTTCAGTTTTTGAATGATGCGTTGTTTTTATGAAAAATATGTGCTATCATACACTACAATTGTAAGACATCTTGCTATTTTCTATATAGCTCTAATTTTTACCCCTCCAGAATTTTAAAGTAGCATTGGGTATTTTGGGAGGAAAATAAAACTTGTTTTACAAAAGAGGCATTGTTTAAGAAGGAATGTACATAAGATTGTTAGTGTGCAAACAGTTGTGTTTAAAGTTATTTAAATGTTAAATATAGTTGTATATATTTTTACATTTAAACAGATAGTTTGTACCTTCCTGTATTGAAGTACTGGGCACAGCTTAGTCAAACAAAAAGAAAATAAGATTTTGTATTACCTTCTAATTATAAGACTAACTATTTTTGTAGATGATACTTTGCCAATAGCCTCTACTCCTCTGGTCTTGCTGAAAAGAAGGATTTCTATTTAGTAATTGGTGGGGAAAGAGGGAAGTTAAATGCTAATTTGCACTTAGAACTTAGGCAGGAATCACATGAGATAACAGGATGTTAAAAACACACTAATTCTGTCTTTGAAGATGTCACTGTTGTGCTGCAATGAGCTGATGAAGTTGTGCTACAGCCCCACAGAGAAAGACAAGGTGGTTCATTCACTTCTCATTAATTATGTTTGATTGTGACTCACTAATGACTGGGGAGGCTGGTTTGGACCTTTCTGATCACAGCAAGTATGTCTGTCTTCTGCCATTCTCCTCCACTCCCTGAGATGGCAGTCTGTACTAGAGGCATGAACTGCTGCTCTGCAGTAGAACCCTACAACAATTTGGTCCTGCCTCCAAGAAAGGGGCTGGAACTGCCATGTTGTGGTGGTGTAGTATAGTCCAGCCTCAGAAAGGCTGAACTGTTCTAAAGCTGTTATCTAAACAAGACTTTTAAAATGGAAATTCCGCTCATCCTCAATGTCATGTTTTCTGTACTTCAAAAATGAATGGGGGCCGTCATGCTTAACCTCTTATTATGTGTAGTGAATATAGAGGGTGCACTACAGTTTAGGGGCAAAAAAAAGTCCGACAGATCTAGGAATAAATCACAGCTGATATCCTTCTGGCTTAACCTACAGAAAATTCTGCTACTATGCAAAAATTTGACTCATCTCTTGATGTTGAAGGTATATGTATCTATCTGATCAAAAACTCTGCCTAGGCTGACTTCCCTAATGAGTACCATGTATGTTTCCAGATATCCTGCCATGGTACAGTACTCCACAATACTCTGAATACACAGTCATGGTGTCGAAACAATGCAGTTAAATTGGAAAAGATCATAAACCCCACAAAAATGGAAAATAATATTTAGTACTCATGCATATATGTATAGTGAGGGTCATGGACTTTTGAAATATTGAGCAGGCTTCTGTTGTAGTCTGTAGAATATGTAAAAGCCAATACCTTTGATTTCTCTTACATAACCATTGCAAAGAAATTCCTTGTGTGAGCGGAAATAAGACATAAAAATGAATGCTGACGGCTTGTAGAGACAAAGTGCAGGGTAATTCTCCAAGCCATGTGCTTCCTCTAGTATTACAGACAATTAAACTAATCAGTGTTTGAATTCTGGATGACCAACAGAGGTGGACACAGTACTGAGAGTATTATACTAATTTTGTGCTAATCAATGAGCCAATAACTTTTCCTTCCTCATAAGAAGGGCTTGTTTTAAAAACAACATGCTCCATACTCTTGGTGTTCGTTGAACAGAAAAGAGAAAAAGTAAAATTCCAAAACTTAACCAAACCAGGAAACAGATGATGAAAACTAGGTTTATAGTTAGAGAGGATAAAGAATTTTCTTCTTGCATAAATGTTTCTTTAGACTGAATCTTGTGTTATGTTTTATTACACTGCCAGCAGGTAGTCTTCACAAACTGCTCAATACCTGCAATCACATCCTGAATAGACCAAGTTAAATCCCTCATCAGGCTTTAACTTAGATCTTGATGAATTCAACTCAAACCTTTTTCTGCAGGTTTTACTTCCCTAGGAGCTTTCCTGCATTCATAATTCAATTTTTAAAATATCTAACACATAATCCAGGCAGAAAGGCTTTTGTGCAGATGCAGTCTCAGAAGTGCCTTTGCCAGGAGGATTGATATCTTGGAGGAGTGTGAATGTTGGCTTCTGTTTGTGTTTTCTGCACTAAAATATTCATCCCCCAATTTCCACCATACATCCTAGTGCACCATCTCAAAGTGTGAGATAGAAATGGTCATGGGCAATTGGAAAGAAGTGTTGTGTCTTTTGGAGTAACCTTTGTTCTGCTGTACAACTGTGGCTTCTTTCTTCTCTGTAGCCTGAGCTTTACTTTGCACGTGCTGTGGTTATGGAGCACGTGCTCTTTGTGGCTGTCACATAAAAATGCTTTTGTCTCCTTGCAGGCTGTAAGGTTTTTATAATGGACAAGAGCTCTTGAGGAAGCCACTGACTTAACTCAGCATATTCTGTGATTCACTTAAACTGTAGAAAGAGCACTCAAAACCCCCTCAATTTGGAGAATGAAAAAAGAGGGGTCAGGCTAAGCTAAATGTGTGGGTCTGTGTTGTGTCAAATGCTGCTTCAACTGTGTGGCAGTAACTCTGCAGACACCCCACACAACTGCAGCATGCACATTTGTTTCTACTGTTACCTTTGTATGATGCTAGAATATGAAACAAGGGCAGTCTTTCAAAGCAGTTATATATAGTTCCACACATCACACTGTAAGATGTATGACAAAGGCAGTCAAGAGCTACTGTCAGTTTGTCATTTCACCAAATTCTGCTGCCTGTGCTGCTGCTGCACCGGTTTAAAATAGTAACAACCTGTCTTTATCCTGTTGCTTGCACAATGCAAGTCTCTAACCATCAGTTTTATCTTCCTTTGTGATAGTTAGCAACTGCTGGTAAGATTGTGTCGTTGCCACAGGGCCTTGTGCAGTGGTCCAAAAGCTCAGTTAGGTTGGGTTGTTCTGGACTTTGTCCAAAAGTGGTAAATAAAATTTAAAAACAGTATTACTGCTCCAACATCACTTAGAGTTGGGATTTTTTTTTGTACATACTAAATATGAAACAGGCAGGAGTTGTCTGTTGCACAGACTTTGCCAGTGGAAGAAAAAATGAGGATTACATACTCAGTGGAGGAAAAAAACCCCAGACCTTTGGGTGTCCTCCAGTTCCTGCCAGAGGGAGAAATGTGTTTGTTTTAGCATGACATAGAATAGATGTAAACATTTCTTTTTAAACCTCCCTGTGTGGTCACCTCAGTTATTCAGAATGATGTAAGCCATTGACTTTCTCCCTTAAGCGGTTATGGAGTTACCCAACATATTTTTTGAGAGAGGACAAAGATGTTTTAGGCAATTACATGATTGATTAACAAGGTATGGAGATAGAGTAATTAAGCATAAAATAGGTGCCAGAGAGTGCCGAGTTATAGGGAGAATCCTTGGGATCGTTTTATTGTTCTCTGGTGAGGGTGAATGTTCTCTATTGCCAGACAGCAGCCAAGGAATCAGAGAACAAGAAGTCCAATTTACTGTGCTATCTTCAGCTGAGAGGGATAGTTGCTTGGGCTCTTTCAGTTTGTTGGTTGGTTGTCTCTGACATCTCACACCCTCCTTGGTAAGTGTAGCCCTTTTTCAGTACAAGTGAGCCAGAGGAGGAACTGTTGAAATGTACCTGTGGAGCAAACCTGACAAGATCCTGGTGGATCACTGGGCTGTGCTGACTGATGTGCTCAGTCACCACGTGTTTAGGTGTGTTCTGGGAGTGCTTTTGCAGGTGAGGAGCCTCAGACCTTTGTGCACTTTGCTTAGAAGCTTTTTTGTTTGGGCAATATTTACTGAGAGGCATAAAATATGCCACAGTCTAAACTGATATTTAATGTTTTGACGGTGTATTTAATGTTTTGGGTTTTTTTCCCAAGTAATTGCATGCTTCTCAGTGCTATTTATTAATGTGTTTTCTTCTTTCATCCTCCATTAGCTGTTTTCAATGTTTTTAATGAAATCCTCCCATATTTCCAGTAACAGTGTTCGTAATGCCAAGTAGTCACAAATGAGCCATAAAATTTTAATCTAAACTGTAAAAGAACCCCAACCAAACAAAACTCCATTAGCAGAAAACAAGAAAAAACACTTTTTCTGCTTCATGAATAACAATTTCGTGAGCGGTAATTGATAACAATGAAACTAAGGATTTTCATCCAGGTAAAAAGATAAGCGAAACTTTAGTGGCTGCATCTTGGGTGATTTTTAAAGTTTTATTACATGATAGTAGAAAGTGAGGGCTCTCATTCAGGTATTGTAGATTCTTGCAGAGCAACTGTGGTGTTTAAATGTGTCTCCGCAGAACATGACCAAAGGCTTTCTTAGGTATTAGACAGTTTTAGCTGAAACTTTCCCATGTTGCTGAATGTCCCATTGAACATGCAGAAGTCTTAATATTGTCAGGCATAGTTCTTGACCACTGGTTTCTGTGGGGAAGTTGGTATAAGTTCCTATAAGTGAATAGGATCAGAGCAAAATAAATGATGTCCTAAATTAATTATTTCCCTTTTCCTATGTCCTTCTTCCTCTCTGACCTTTCCCTCCCTACATTAAGGCTAAGGGACTCTCCAAGAATTTATTTCGCAAACAGCTATAAATTCTTTAATATTTATAGCATAATCAGTTTGTTTTGATGTCTGAGATCGTTTTGGCCAGAGCCTTCCAGCAAAAATAATGCTGCCCAGAGGCATTTCCAAGTTCTTGATTCATATAAGAATTCCTCTCTGATTAGTAAGCTGTTGCTTTAGACTCCACTTTGAAGTTACTTAGACCACCACCACAAGCGGTCCTTGGTCCTTTAGGTCCAGACACATCAGCTTCTTATTGGATAGGAGGAAAGGTCTGGTTTTTCTCCTCTTTCAGAGTTTTGTAAGGCTGGATTCACAGGTTGCATTGGAGAGATTGGTGTGGACCTACTGCCCTTCCTTCCCTGCCTGCCCTCTCCTGCTGTCAGCGCAGTGGCTGTGTGGGGGGGAGGGACAAGAAGACAAGGGGAAACCCATCAGCTGAAGCAGCAGCCTCTCTCTTCCCTGCCCCACGCTCAGGATATGAGTGACAGACCTCAGAATGAAAAGTTAATGGGACATGATCCATGATTTGCAGTTTGTTTCCTGTGAAAGTGTGGGAACATTATGGAGGAATGATGTGTCACACAGTGTTAGTGCAGAGGTAATGTGAGGGAGCCATTATCTAAAACCCAAAAAGTTTTGGCAGCATGTGAGCTGTTGTTGTGGCACAGGCATGTTTCACCTAGTGCTGCACAGAGAGGCCTTGATTAAAGCAAAGGGGACGAGTTGAGCTGGGGCTGTGTGGGAGGGGCAGCGATGCAGATACCCTGGGGTGCTCACACATGGGTGAATCTGGCCACAAGAAATGTGTTTGACCTGCTGCTGACCGTGGCTGTGCTTGGAATGGATGTGGTCTGTGTGGGAAATAAGGCTTTTTGAAGGATGTAGAAGAGGCTCAGGTTTCGGCGTCGTGACTCATTTTCCCAGTGGTTGACCAAAGCGGGGGAGGTGTGATGGGAAGCTGAGATGAGAAGTACTCCTGCTACCTTTCTCCCTATCAAGAAATGTCAGGGAGTGAAAACAAACATCACCAGAAGTCTGAAGTTCAGAAAACCTGAATCAGGCACGGAAACCAAAGCGCATGACTTCTCCCACAGGTCACTAGTTTGCAATGAAGTATTTGGTGTGTTTTCAAAATGCAAAAGGTTTTGGACACCCTCTGGTCTCACACAGCATTTGCTGTTCATGTAGCTGGCTCTGAAGTGAGACATTTTGGCTAGAGAGGCTGACTCTGGCAGTGTTGTCTCAGGGCAGGAGCTCTAAGGTGAGAATTACATCACCCTGACTGGTTCGATACAAGCCTTTTGGGTTGGATGTGCATAACACGGCTACATTTTAAAATGAAGTGGAAGTCAGTTATAAAATCACAAAGCATACAAAAGCCATTAGTGGGAGAAGAGATGCTGCCAAAACATTGTTCTCTGGTTGCTTTACAGTACTCCTGTCTCGTTTGCACCCCTAAGACAAAATTCCAGGTGCTGCTCTAGTGGAAGATGGCACACTACGTGACCCCGAAGGCTCATTTCCGTTGTTCAAAGCACAGGCCAAGCAACGTTTCTGATTTTTTTCTCTAGGTCTTGAGTGATTCCCAGTGATGACTATTCAGTCTATTCAGTCTGTTGCCACCTTCTCCCTTTGCTGAAGGTGCCCTTGCTGAGCACCTCAGGCATTTTTGGCATTGTCACACTTGGGTGCCTGTAGAAGGCAGTGTTGTGTTCAACAGGCTCGTGCTGCTTTTGTACTAGAGCATAAATAAGAAATTCTCCTGCTAAGTAAACAGGTTTTTTGGGCAAGAGGTTCTAAGTACTAGGTCTGATTGTTCCTTCTACTTTTTGTGTCAAATCTGATTGGTTGATTGGAGATGTTTCTGATTTATGATTGAAAGGGTGAAATGAAAATAAGATCTTGCTGATGCAGATGATTCAAATGAACATTTGACCAAATTAATAAAGGCCAAAGAAACTGGAGAAGTAAAACCAGGCACTAATTCTTTATATGAGCAGTGCTAAAAAAATACACATAATAAATGTATATGTGTTTTGAATTTGTGTGGGGTTTCATATCTCAGCCTGCTGTCTGGAAACTTTTAATATTATTCTCCTACAAGTTTCTTGACCATGAGCTTCAGGTATGATCAAGCTGCTGCTGTATTATTGTGCTGTTGTATTTTGGGAGAGCAGACTGCTTGCTACACCTGGGTTTTCTGTTCCTTCCCAGCCCTCCCACTCTAAAACCAATGCACATCACATCAAGTGGCTTTCAAGATTATAAGCTCTTCACTAGATCCTCTTTTCACTGTCCTACTCAGTTCAGCTTTTGAGAACAATATGAAATGTATTTTTAAAGGCTGAAGATGCTGCAATACATGAGTACAGGCAGATGTAATTATTGATTGGTTTGAGAACTGGAGCCACTGTAAGGTAACAGATACACTGATGTATTTAAGATGAAAAGTTGTTCTTCAAGAAGAAATTGTGTTATGTACTTGGACTATTAAATACACACTTGATTCAGAAATGCACAAAGCACCATTTATGCCACTTAAAGTTCACATGGAAAAGCTGAATCATCCAAGCCATCTGAATGATGCACACTATTTGGTAGTTGTTTTCTTCAGCAGGCAGCTGGTGATCTCTCTTCCTGTATTCAGGGCTTGGGTGGGGGAGGAAAAGGAAGACAGAAAGGAGTCTCCGGGGTGGGGGGAGAATCTATTGCTTCATGTGTGCAAACTTTATGGTTTTCCTGAGATCTCTCTAAATTTGTGGTAAGTTAAAACTATATTAAGAGGATTGGAGAAGCAATATATATTGCAACTAGGTTATAAAATGTTTTTATTTAAAAGTTATAATGTTTTATGAACATTTTAGGCATGATTTGTTTATTATAAGTTGTATTTCAAGCAGTTCTTCATGGGGGAAGACATGAGATATTTGCTAGGGCTGGAGGATCCTTCAGACTCAGTAGCTTCTGTGTTTTCTGCTCCCCTCTTGAAATAAGGAGGTGAACTCTGAGATTCCTTGCCTCAGTCACCAGCCAAAAAATGGTAACTCAATTTCTCTTGTGCTGCTCATGTTGTAAACTTAACACCCAATTTACATGTTTGCCCACTGCAGCTCAGTGGTAGTGAAGTGCTGAAAAAACTCCCAGGTCAGGAGTGGGACAGACATGTGACAGGGTTGGGGGGAGCAGCAGTTCTGCAGAAAACCCCACATGTACTCCCTGCAGCTACATCCTTAGTTTTCTACATTTAGGATGCATCTGTTTTTCTGTGGATATTTTCTTTATATTGACATTGGTGAAGAAGATTTTTTTATTCTTTTTTAATGATCGATCCCTTTATTGCAGTCTTTATTTGGATGGTAAGATTTTCTTTTTTTCTAGCAAGCCTTGTCTTGTAGTTTTAACTTCCTGAGTGTGCTGGGTTGAGGATTTAATTGTTCTCTCTTGTACTTATTCGTACAGTTGAAAGGGTCTAAAGAGCAGCAGAATGGAAAAAGCAATGCAGAGATCTTGTTTGTCTGACTTTTCTTTGGATTTTTCTTTTTACCCAAAGCTGAAGAGGGACACAGTCAGCCAGCAGGCATTCAAATCTTTTGAGTCTAAACCAAACTGTGACTGTCAGTGTGAATAATAAACTGCCTAGGAACTGATGGCAAATTACTTGTATTTCTGACCAACACAGAACAGAAGAAAAGGTCTTGGGCTCTGGTTCTCAGTAGATTTTTCAAGAGAGCCTCTCATTACCTGTGCAGGGGGTCACTTCCATTCTTTTTGGTGGCTGTCATTTTAGGGCTGACAGTGCCTGCAATAATCTGAAGTACTGGCCACAGCAGGTAGTTTCAGCAAGGGGGCAACAGCCCCTCTTGCTTAGAAAACATTGGCCTTTGAGAAAATGTTAAATGTTGCATAGTTGTAAGAAAAGAGGATTGCATTGGTGTCATAACAACAAATATTAAAGATTTATGTAAGAAATTTATAGGACAAGAGACAATAAGCTAAAATTACAGCACAGAGCTTGAATTTGGTTGAAAAATCTGATGTCAGGGAGAGTTAAGCACTGGTTTAAGATGCAGAAGGGAGCTGTGGAACCTCCATTATTTGATGTCTTAAAGAACGGGCTAGGCGGCCTCTGTCAGAAGTAGCCCCAGTATAATTGATCCTGCTGGGAGGGACGGACTTAATGATCTCTTGATGTCTCTACAACCTTATGAGTTTGCAGAGATGTGAGTAGGCTGTATGTGATTGCAGCCTGGTAGAGTTCATCAAGTGTTTTCAGGCCTTTCTGGATAAAAGCCACCATGCACGCTTCATCATAACCCCAGTGAAATTTGGAGGTTTAAAGGACCATGAAGCAATCAAATGAATGCATGAGAAGATGTAGTTCAGGGGTACCACACAGGAAAGAGGGACGGGGAGCAGTAACATTCAGAATCAACAGTTTTGCAGTTTTAGTACTTATCTAGAGCAAAATTATCATTGAAAATTATCATTGTTCCTTCAGTTGAGGCACTCACAGAACATTACGAAAACACCACTTTTTGTTTTGAAGAACTATGAGGGTTTTCCTCTTAATTAAGAGAAAGCATTAGGAATAGTGCTGCACTTCTGACAGGGGAAAGCATATTGATAGCTCTAAAATATAGTTTGGTCTTTTAAAATCAAGGTAATAGACCTACAAAATCTGCTGTTTTGTATTGCTTCCTGATTGAGTAGAAAGACACATTCCCACATCCCTGCCGTTTCTAAAGTAATTTTTAATTTTTAAAAAGGAAAATAACTTGCAGACAGGTAGGGCAGCTCTGTGCTTATGGAAGTACCTTGTTTCTGAATATAAGTTCCTTTTTATAGCAAGCTGTGAAGGAAGAAAGTACCCACCTTCATCTTCTTTCAACCAGTGGGTGGCTCAAGGTTATGAACTTTATGGGGAGACACATGGGTGGCATGATACTAAGAAATTAATTGCTCATGCAGTGGAAATTGTCAGTGGCCAGAGTCTCCAGAAAGCAGCACCAGATGTCCTGAATATTTTGATGTTCAAGTCTGTAGAAATCTCCTAAGAGGAGGAAGTGAAAGAATGGTGGCAAATCTCTTGCAAGCAATTTTAAGGATGTGGGACTTCATTTGCACATGAGTGTGACAGCTCTTTTCAACAAAAAAGCATGGTGGGAAGTGGGATAGACTTTGTCTCTACCACTCAAAGGACTGAGCCATCTGCTTTTCCATGTCATCAAGGAACACTGTCTGGTCTGCTGCCTTTGTCTCTTCTGTGCAATATTTACTCTTTCCATAAGTAACACATGTGCTTCTGCAGACCTGTCAGTATTGCCCTCACTATGATTCAGAGTGCACGTAAAGCCAGTAGTTATTTTAGGAAGCAATAGCTAAGTCTCCACATCAGATTTCAAGATACATTTTTGGGCAAGTTTTCAGATAATCCATTTATATGCAGCTGAAATGCTTTGAAGATATAAAGTGCCATGTTACAGATAAGTACTGATTAGTCATGCAAATAAATGGAGATATTTTAATTAGGGCAATTTCAACATGACTCGTACTGTGGAAAAGAGCCTGTGTAAACATATTAAATAGATAATTTATTACTAAGAACAACCTGTGATTAAGGGTGTTGTGTTTTAATTTTTGGGGGGGAATAATATACTTTGCAAAGTAACAATGCAAGAGAGTAACAGCCTGATAAGCTAAGAAACAATAACAAATCACCTCTGTTTTTCAAAACATTCATAAAATTATAAATGAGATATTTGTGTCTCTTCTGTCTGCTTGAGCCACAGTACAACTCCAAGTAAGCTGGGCATGCTGAAGTATGTACTGCCTGAAATGTGGCTCAGTCTGAGACTACTTACATATCCTGTGGTGCTATAGGAGCTTTGTTCTGGGACTTGCCATCACTTTTCTGCCAGGACCCTTTCTTGCAGTAACTTTTTTTTGAGTGTGTGTGATCTGTCAGCATCCTGACTGGGACTGGCAGCAAGTGACTGGGGTGTTTGCCACGAGGCTTTCTGGTGTTATGTAGGAGGTGTGTGAAGTGTTGGGTCATTCTAAATCTACTTGAGAGTCACTTTTGTATGTGCAATTATATATAAGGTGAATAGATATGGGGGCCAGGATCAAGGTAGTGTTTTGCTATACGTGCTCAGGAAGGCTTCTGAGAGTTAGAGCCAGACCTTTCATGTTCTTGGCTATGGTTGCACACTGCACTGTTGCTTTTCTTGGAATCAGGATTGGGTACCTCTGTGATGAGGAATGGAGCAGAATATCAGACCATTGTTATTGATATGCGTGTGTTTTTCACCTTTGACAATATAGCTGGGCAATGTAAGCGATGAATATTTGATGAACTATGGAAATACATCCATGAAATGATTCCTTGTCTCTTTGTTTTTAGTGTCAGGACTTGTTTATAGTGGAGTGTGCCAAAGTTAACCTCCAATTAAAAATCAGGAAAGGCAACAGTTTACCCCATGGTAAACACCATGTAGTGGCTCAATTTACTCTCTGTCAGTTAGTCACAACACCCACAGTGTTTTTAATTTATGACTAAAATGCAAAGGTGTAATGTAAGTGGATTTTCCAGTCTGGTTTCCTAGTTTCAGTGGAATTTGCCTGAGCTTTATGTAAGTATAAAAGTATTTACATGTGTGTATGCCTGTGGGTGAATTTATATGCCCATGTGCTGAATTCTGTTTAAGCTACTCGACCATAATATTTGAGATGGAATGGCATGACTTGTCAGCTCTGTCTTTCAGATTCAGCCTTTTACCTTTGCTAAAACCTTCCAAGGAGCTTAGACTTACGAACTATAGTCAAGGAATATGAGTCTGCTGTTGCCATATTTCTCAGTCCACACAACCCCCTTACCTAGAAAGAGGATAAAACCAGGCTCAAGTGAAAGTTTAGTGAAACAGCTTATGTGTAACTTCTCACTTTATGCCTGTATGAGAGGTATATTTCTCTTTTTCATTTTTTTTTCTTTAAATTGAGAATATATAAGAATAAAATTTCACAGTCATTGAGGTTGCAATTCCTACTCAGTAAGTATTTGAAGTACCGACAAAAGTTCAGTGCAAAACTTATTTTAATCATTGCTATTCTTCTTCTAGTGTAGGGGTTACACTCCAAGTGCAGCTGTGTCTATCTCTGCCTTTTTAAAAAGAAGTCAAATTTCAGTTAGAGTTGTGCTTTGAAAAAACCCAAACAACTGCTGTGACTTCATGACCTTTCTAAAATGTGTTCTTTGCCTTTTAAATAGGGACTTTCACTTGAAGGAATTTACAACAGATTTACCTCTCAGTCCTTCACACTTAGTCTTGGCTTCATTCCAGAGTGTAAAAACTAGATTTGTAATTGCCTTATTTACAAGGTACGATTTCTCCTTCTTCTTGTTTGCTTAACTCGTCAGACTATAGACTATCAGGCGCCACTTAACCTTCTTAAAAAAAAAGTTTTATTTCTATTCCTTTTTTGATAAATATCTATTTATTCTCCTAAAAAACCATCATCAGAATGAACAGAAAAAGTGAGTTATTCTGAATTTAATTTGTAATATAAGAGACTGAGTTTAACAGAATGGAAGAAACTAGATAAAGTGGTCCTCAATTTGATTGGAAAATAATTTGACTTAAAATTCCTGTTGTATTTTTTTCCCCAAAAGTTATGGATTTAGATAAAATTTGGGTAAAACAGTGGTCTGAAATTCCATTCCAGGCTTTAAACAAGGCTCAAGCACAGCAAATGTTTTGGAGGACAAAACCATTATTCCCAGTGGCTTTTGGCTTGTGATTGTGGGTTAATTATTTATTTTTACCATCAGTCTCTGCCTCTTGGGTGCCTGACTGGCTCTAGAATACACAGAACCAGCACAGGGACACTTGTTGGGAACACTTGTGCTTTCAGGACATGCTTGAGCCTTTCTCTCTCAAACGTGCCATCGTGTGCCCTTCAGCTCCTTGTCAGTACTTTACTTTTCCCAATTATCCTATCAGCAGGTCTGGCATCCTCTTTAGGAAGAGAAAGTTAATGGGTGAGAGGTAATGTCGTCCCAAGTGTGTTTTGGGACCAACAGGCTGTAAGAGAGATCCAGAGTGAGCTGTTTATCTTCCCATTGTCTGTCTTCTCCACTGGACTCCTCCCACTGCAGGAAAAGGCAAGCAGCAGCTCCAGGTCCTGCTCACATGGGTGGAGGAGGAGAAATGATGCCTCCACCTTGCCAGGGTAAGGCTATACCAAGGATCCATGCAGAAGGTTAGCCCTTCTATGGAAATTCTGGACAATGTTTTGCTGCTGTATTATATAACCTTTTTTTCAAGTATCGTTGGCCCTTGCTGTCTGCCTGCTGGTGCCATTAGGCTTTTATCTGTGTGGCTCTGCTGTAGGAGAGCACCACAGGAATTACTCAGATGGTTGGGCTGCTGAGGACTTGTCAGTGGTGACTAACCCTGTTGGATTTTCTAGTCCTCTCAGCCCTCTCTTTCTTCTTATCTCAGATAGATTGTGAAAATATTCTGAATGGTAAAAATTGACTTGTCCATAACGGTGCAACAAGCAGATTATCTATCACAGCCTGGTGTACAAGTCCTTTGGAAATTGTTTACCTACGTAGTTTCCTATTTTTTTGTGGCATTTGCTTGGCTGAGCTGTGTGGGTCTCTGCTCTCAGACAAACTTCTGCAGTGGGAGAAAGATGTTTTATTGTTCCCTGTGGATGAATGCTGGTATTCATACAAAACACAGCCTGTCTAGTCATGCACATAAATAAAAATCCATTCAAGATAATGATGATGTAAAGGGAACATACATACTTCAGATAGATCATATTCTGTAAATACAGACAATAATGAGGTTTGTAGCATCTACTTAACTTAGGTCTTGGTCCTGCAGGCATGTGAATACATTTATGTAGCACTGTTGACTTTTAGGACTGCTTGAGTTTATAAGATTAGTCCAAAGGCTGTGGAACACACATAGGCATTTTGTTAAACTTGTTTACTTTGAAGTGTTACTATTTTCTGCCTGTGGTCATGTGTGTTTTGTATGTCCTCACTGGGAAAGGCCACCCCAGAGGTGGCTGTAGCTCTTTATTGGGAACTGGCAAGTTGTGAGTGCAGGTCCCAGGGCTGCTGCAGTCTGCCTGCCTTCCCTTCTAGGATCTCGGCCTTAGGAAAAGCAAGGTCATGGTGGAGAAAGTAATATTTAACTCTCATACTGTAAAGTCTTAGAAGAGTGAATGCTTTCAGAAGTGTGGGGCCATCAAGAACTAGCCATGGCTCTGTGTTTTCTATTTGGGGACTGACTTTTATATTGCATGTAGCTTATTGCAAGATTCAGGTGTGAAAATTCTTGTAAATGCCTTCAAGTTTGACATCTGGAAGGAAATTTAGAATGGCTTGTTGTGCCTCATCTGCAAGTTAAAACAACCAAATTTAAAAAAAAAAGGACTTTGGAGCTAAAGCACAGTGTAAAACCATTAAAAACAAGACTGAAATTATTAGATTTACTTTTTTTTCTGTTTAAGAAAAGAGATTTAAAGCACATATATATTCAATATAGTGACAGTGAGCATTGATAGTATTTTGTAACTATACTTTTTGATGTTTTGAAGCTTTATGAGGTGTGATCTCTCAGCAGACATTAAGCTGATGCTCATTCCCACACCGTCACTGTTGTTGAATTGACTGAAATGTGAAAGTCCAGATATCTCCTTAGGGGACAGTCTCATGCTTTATCATGTGCATGTGTATATCAGTCAAGTTTGATTGATTTCATGCCAGTGAAAAATAGTGTATAGCTGAGTGGTAATGGAAACCTGGGTACAATGAACAGCAGGAGAAGAACTTAAAGGGAAAGAATGAGAACAGGAAGCCTAATCTTCAGCTTTTCTATATATAGCAAACACCTCAAGGGTAAGCACATACTGTGTCGTATAAATACATTTAAAATGTGTTTTGTAGGCACATATTTTCAATGTGTTGTCATGATCAGAAACACATGTAGACTCTGAAAAGTTATGTGAAGCATGCAGAACCCTTGCTCATGCACGTAAGTAAAAGCTATGCACAGTGTATGTGTGTGTAAACACCCAGCTGGAGGAACAGCCACATAAGAACTACTTCAGAACCATCTCCAAGTCAGGAAGCCACAAATTATAGGTTTGAAATTTACCACACTGGCATGTCAACATAAATAAAACCAACTGGAAAGATAGAGAGGAAAAACACGTTTACAAATAGAATTAGGTTAGAGAAGAGGAAAAATGCTAAACCCTTTTCTTGACTCCATTCAGAAGGCAGGAAGATTATTACAGGCAGGAGCTTGCAGACTTTAGCTAAACAACTTCCCGGTGCTGAGTAAGAGTCTTTTATTTACGTGTATGCATACAATCGGGGCTTTACACATAATCATTATTTTGATAGAGACCAAGAGGGGCCATGGTTGGATTTGTTTTTTCCCTTTCCAGGTACTTTGTCATCATCTTGTTCCCTTTTTATCTCTGCCAAGCCTTTGGGATGGGATGATGTCATCTTCTTTATCTACCCAGTATCTACCATGATGAGCCCTTGATCCTGACCAAGGGTGTTGGCTGTTTCATGAATGTTGCATTAAGAAGCAGCCATAGGAAAGCTGAATTTCTGTTGCAGACAGCAACACTTGAGCTAGAGTAAATACAACTGATAGTAGTAAAACCACTGAGGCAACTGCTAGTTTTCACAAAGCCTTATATAGGTCTTGTTACGTCAGTCCTCTTCCAGTCCTCCCAGCTTAGCCTGTGCCAGAGCAAACTCCCAGAGCTCCTCTCCCCACTCAGTTGCCACACTTGGAACTTGGACTCTGCTGCAGCTGGGCTGATGGAGGCATGGCAAAAGTAGCTGCTCTGAATGATTGGTCGCTTCTCAGCCCCAGATGTTCCTGGAACTGAAGGAAGCTCGGCAGGTAAAACACAATTCTTGGAATTGAAGAGTAAGAAAAGGGAGTGTCAGTAGATCTGAAGAAAGAAAAAAAAAAGCCACCGTTTGTGTTTGTTTGGAGCTGTCTTTTCTTTCTGTCTCTCTGAAGAGATTCACTGAACAGAAGTGTAATTGACTCTGATGTGGAGCATCCCCACACGGTAGAGAAAGCCTGGTGCTCACTTCATCTCCTGCTCGTGTCTGGGAGGTCTGTAGCACAACTGTGAGAAGGTAGCAAGGATCACTGCTCTTCCTACTGCAGTCTTCTTGGAGCTCTGCTTGTGTCCTCTGCTTCATCAGCTTGGAGAATGTAAGGGAAGAGGAACAGAAGAGAAAGCATTATGTAAGTTGGGGAAACTTTCTTACTATCTAACAATGTCTGACATTTTTAAATGGTGTGGTAAAAGGAAGAGTTTTCTTGAGACTGAATGTTATGAAACTAGAATTGAACACACAGGTTCAGACCCATTATGTGGCTTCTTGGAAAAAAAAATAGGAGGAGGTTCCTCTGTAAGTGCCTGGAATCTGGAGGCTTTTTGTAGGAGAAGGATGGGTAGGTTTAAAGAGTTTAGTTTTTTCCTCAGGCTCTGCTGTCAGACATCATAAGCAGATGTTGCACATAACCCTAAGGAAAATGACAAGAATGCATGGGCATTAATGCTGTTAGGTGAGGACTGGAGCACTGATGGTCCCTGGACCAGAGTTGTTTCTGTGGGAGAGTAGCTCCTGCTCTTGTTCTGAGAGCTGACTTCTGTGTCATTGTAGCTATGGCATTGCCATCAGCTTCATTAACTTAAAATCTTGAGAGTTTGGTCAGCAATTTTGAGTCTTTGCATATTTTTATGTTGTGTTGAAAGGCTAATTGCTGCTGTTAATGAGATGGATAGATCTCAGCCGGCATTTAATAACAAGCCCTTGTTTTGGATGCTGACTGGGGACTGCAATCCCCATATCTGGGGAGGGAAGTTCCCTAGTGTTTTGTGGATTTATATCTGCCCTTCACAACACTTCCATCTGCAGGAGAGAACAGCCATTGCTTTCCTTGGATGATCTGAGGAACTGAGACAGAGGTAAACCAAGATTGCTCAGCACCACAAAGCAAATGGGGGAATGGAAAGACCTTGAACTGTAAACCAGTGCTCTTTGCAGCTGGACTGTCTTCCCTGCTGTCAATCCCCTAACTATTCCATTGGTGTGGGTAATTCAGTAGTGCATGGCAGTGGTCACCACCCATTATTCAGTCTTTGAAATGACCTGTGTTTGATGGGGTATCTGTGCCTGCAGAAGATTCACTTGAACTGTATTTAGTGAAGAACTTGAAAAAATTAAGTCTGCAAATTACCCTAAGAAAAAAAATAAATACAGTTGGATATTTCTCTGTCCAGGATGAAGTTAAATTTTCTTTCAAGATTTTTAGTCCCCATTCTGATCTATTTGGAATGATTCCACCTTTTTTTTTTTCTTGTGGTATCAGAAATGGTCAATGTCTAAATCTTATTTGTTGAATTCTTGTGAATTAGAATGCACAGTTTTCTTTACTGAAGACAGGGGAAGGAAATGACTTGAGCTGTGGTATGGAAAAGTTGTGTAAAGAGAGGCTTAGGGTTTGCGTTTTGTGGTGTTTCCACTGCCTGTTCCATTGTGTATGTACAGAGCACTGTGTCCTTGGGGACAAGCTGCCCATACTGCTGTCACCTTCTGCAGCAGAAGGTTGAGCAGACAGCTGTGGGAAGGGGGAGCCTCTCTGATGGTATGATCATTGAAATGAACCTCTTTCTCTTACAGATTTTGGTACAGTCAAATCTATATGTGGCATTTCTTCTAAAATATCTTCATACCTAGTTCCTAAAAGTTTTTTAGCTATCTGTGGTGTTCCCTTTGAACTTCTCCGAAAAACCAGAAATATGTGATAAGGCAGGATTGGAAAAGGACACTTAAATGTTTAATTTTACTACCATTTTTGGGATTAAAAATTGTTGTAACTGGTGATTTCTTTAATACCTTGTATACGTGTAGTCTATAACATTTTACACAAATGAATGCAGTTCTACATTACCAATTTCTACCATGCTTTTGGTCAGATGGAGTTCCTGGAGTCATGCACAGGAGCTAGGTGTCTTTTTAGACTCTTCTTATCTCCTCTCAGAGGATAAGAAGTCCCAAGGAGCATCCCACTGAATCCTGAGTCCTGCAGGCCAGCCTAGATCCCTGCTTAGCTCTGCTGGAGGAGGGCACTCCAGCAGCTGTCGCATTCTGCTCTTTCAACCAGTGCTTCATCCAACCCTATTGCAGGACCTGGCTGGACCAGGGAAAGTGCTGCTGGTGGAAATCTGCTGTGATCCAACAAGTAGTTAATGATTAAGCCCTCCTTGGCCTAAGAAGGCTGGGTCATACTAGTTCAGATTTTTAATGTGGGGTTAGTCTGTAGAGAAACCTAGAGCTGAGTGTTTCTGGCAGACAGCCTAAGGGGTGGGAAAGAAAGGCTTTTGTAAATTCACTGCTGTGCAAATGTATGTTTAATGTGTGCATGCAACCTAGTATTTATCAAACAAATAGGTTTTCCTAGCAGGAGAGATGAGCAGGTGTTCTGCATATGGCTGGGGCATGGTGCTGCTTCCCAGCAGAGCCTGACCCCTGTCCTCTCCTGCCAGGTGCCACCAGCCCCAGAGTGTGGGGCAGCAGCGTCCTGCTGCCTCCTGCAGCCTCCCTGACCCCTGCTTTGGCTTTGGGGTGAAACTGTTATTGCTGCTTTTATTACTGCTGTTCATCTTCCAACTCAGGATTGCTGAGAAAACTAACATCAGTACTTAGTATGTAGGGATATTTTTTTGATGATGGACAAAAACTTTTATTGAGATTGTTTAGTAGGAAGAGCTTATAAACCGCCCCCCAAAACAACATCCTGGATAAAATTTATGTTCCATATGGCAGAGGTTAAGGGGAATGCCAAAGAAAACATTATATATCTCATTTTTACCAAGTTAAACAAATGTAGGAACCACAGTGACTTCAAATTCAGCATCAATCTGATAGTTAAGGAATCAAGTAAAGTGACTTTAAAAAGTGGAACTAAATGATGTGTGTTGAGAGAAAAATAAGAAAAACAGCTAAAAGGACAAGCTGTTTGAAATGGCATCAAGTCTCTTTAATTGTATTATTGGTAGAAACCAAGAGTAAATATGTATACGTGTCAAGGAAGATTTAAAAAAATACCAATAATAACATGACAAAGATGGTACGTGCAAACAGCAAATTACAGCAGTCTGTTAAAAACGAGGTGGTTTTATTTTGAAAAATTGGGAGTCATGTCCAATAGCATAAAAATGGAAAAAACCATAAGTTTTGGTAAATATTTTGTCTTTTTGGTTTGATTGCTAAAGTCATAAAAAATGGGCTGGGGCATAATCCTTTCAGATAATTAAAAACAGAAACCAGAGAAAGATTTTGACAATGTTTGAGTTGTAGAAGTAGCAAAAGATGTTAAGACTAAGAAACAGTATTTTGTGAGCTTGTACTAGATGTTTCTAGAGAAAAGCTTTTTTTTTTTTTTTTTTTTTTTTTTTTTTTTTTTTTTTTTTTTTGGTGGAGGAAATCTAAGGAGCTATCCATTCCAAAGTGAACTAGTACAAGAATGAATTTTAAAACAAATAAGTAAAAAAAGCTTGTAGATCATGAGCACCCACCAGTGTTCATGGAGAATTCTAGAGCAACTGGGAAAAAGAAATGCTAAAACAGAAACTGTGGCATGAATTAGTACTAGAGGAATAAGAAGAGGTAAATTAATAAACAGGTGGATTCATATGTATCAAGGGAGACATACTGATTTGGGGGTTTTGGGGGGTAAAAACGATGCTCTTCATAAATTCAGCATTCTTTGTCTTTATGAGCCAACCTGAATTGAAGGTGCATCCAGTTGATAGGGGATGTTTTGACTCAGGTGTGTCAATTCAGATAAGGAGTGCACTTCTGAAGCAAATCTCCAGATTATCCCCAGTTACCTTGCTATAGTTCACATGACGGACAGATTTTGCATTACACAAAATGAGCATCCTTTGAATAAAATTGACCAGACGTGCTCCAGGAGTGCCCTGCTAATCAGTCCACAAGACTGGACTGCTGATGCTCATTTATTTGTGTGCATGGCAGATCTTGGCACTGCACATTTTGCTCTATAGACTCATTGTTGGAAGCCTACTGCTTGTCTATGTGTGCATCACTGCAGCAGGCTTGGATTACCAGACACCTTTCACCAAAAACTTGTGACAGATAAGGCAACAGCTACAGCTCTTCTGTGGGCTAACAGCTGATTAAACTATGGGAAGCGAAGGCTGGGAACACGATATGGAAAAGGGGAACGAGGGTTTCAGTGCACTGGAGCTCCTCAGCTTGAAAAAGAGGATTGAGAGGTAATGTGAGGTCTGTCAGCTATGACCACCACATCAGTGGTTACAAAGTGGTAGTGAATTTTTTCCACAGGAAAACTAGTATGCACCATTTATTAAAACAATACAAACAACAAGCCACAGCCAACATCTCAAAAAAACTCAAGCAAAAAAAGCCAACAAAACTGGCAGTAAATTTAAAGGAAAAAAAGTACTTTTTCACGGATTGCAAAATTAAATTGTGGGAGTTAGTGTAGATTTAATTTTGCTGAATGTATAAATGGGTTCAAAAAGCAAAGAAAAAATTATGGAAGAAGAAATGTTGAGAAATGAAGCTCTTTATACAATGAAGCTCTGCAAATCTGCTTTCAGGATATGCCCAGACTGCAGAATTCCTCATGGAGATTTCACCTGACATTGTCTCTGTTCTTGACTCTTTTCCTGTTGATTTCCACTTTACCTTTATTCTGACACAGTTTGAACACTAAATAAAAATGCCACTCTTATTTCCTCTCAAATCTGGCATATAATTAAGTAAATAAGTAAAAGTAATAATCCATGAGATCAAATTTCTTCAGCTTGCTGTTGAAGATACATATACTTCCTCTCTGCATCCTCTTGGGACACCCAGATTATCCATACTTCTTTTTATGCAGCAACCTTGGGTTGAGCTCTCTAGAAAGAGCTGAGGATGAAATTGGCACGTGTATCTTATTCTCTAACAATATTGCATTGTCTTGCAATGCCAAAGGGAGCTTACTTTAATTGTGGAGATGCTGCTGGTGCTGTGAAGGTGTGCATGGGGCCTCTCAGCTTTTTGCATCACCTGTGACCTCACTTGAAGGGTCCTGCTGTAGTTTCCAGCTTTGGGAAGTGGCCTGCATGTGCTGTTTGTGTCAGCCCCAGGAACAATGTTGATGTGGGTGTTTGGGACAAAGCTCAGTGGTAGCAGGGAGGTGGCACAGGGCAGGTGGAGGGGTGCTGTGCCAAGGACCAAGACAAGCGAGAATGCCCAAAGGGCATTTGGTGGTTTCTGACTCTGAGAAGCACCAGGGAAGTTACAGATGTGGTTACAGATGTTATAGAGGGCTGTAGTACAGCAAGGGAACTTCTTTTAAGTGGTGACACTGCAGAAAATGTGGAGAGCTTCTTAGAGTGCTGAAATTGTAAGACCGGGTGGATGGGTGTCCTGGTAAGCAGAGACTGCCTGGGAATCTATGGAGAGCTCCTCAGGAGATGTGATGCTCTCTCAAATTTCAAAGGTCCTTTGAACTTCGTAGCCCAGAACTGGTGCAGGCCCTTGAAAGAAACACGTGTAGCAAAGTGGCAGTCTGTACCACTAGCTTTTCTAATCACATTTTCTCTCTTGCCCTCTTACTTGTTATTTTTGCTCTTTCTGTAGTCATTCACCTTTGTTCCCCTCCATCTCTTTTTTTTGAGCAGACAGGGAATTCCTCTATAACGGGAGCTTGGAACTTTTAATACATGAGTGTGAAGAGATTGTTGCAGCGCTGTTAAGCACAAAACCTCACATAACAAGGTTTTTGGGTTTCAGAAGCTGTTTATAGTGGTGGAGCAAACGTGTAGGAGTAGCAGTGGGGTTGGGGAGTTCCGAGCCCTTCTTGAAGTGTCAAAGGACGTGTGTGGTACTGTCACTGAGTCATGTTGACCACAGGTGTGGAGGACAGTGGAAGGGCTCCTTATCTGCTTCATTACCAAATAAAATTATTAAGGTTGCAAAAGACCTCCAAAGATTGCTGACCCTTACCTTAACCAAAGAACACCTAGTCAACTCGACCACAGCACTAAGTGCCATGTCCAGTCATTTCTTGAACATCTCCAGGAGCAGTGACTCCACCACCTCCCTGGGCAGCCCATTCCAGTGCTTAACCACCCTTTCAGTGAAGGAATTCTTTCAGATGTCCAACCTGAACATCCCCAGTGCAGTTTGAGGGTTTTCCTCGTGTTCTGTTGCTGGTTCCCTGGGAGGAGAGATCCATTCTCACCTGGCTACACGCTCCCTTCAGAGAGCTGTGGAGGCCTACCCTTAGCCTCCCTTTCTCCAGGCTAGACACCCCCAGCTCTCTTAGCTCCTCTTCACAAGAATTGTGCTCCAGATCTTTCACCAGCTCTGTTGCCCTTCTCTGGACATGCTCCAGCC
>VZSR01003807.1:14065983-14107530 GCA_013398615.1 Brachypodius melanocephalos
GTGGGAAGCTGTTGCAGGCTCTCTGGCAGGCATTTTGAGCATATACAGCCACAACAAGCAGCAGTAGCGCTAACGTGACTAAAGCTGCTGAGGGCTTTTTATCAAAGATGAAAGGAAAGCAGCGGCATAAGGTTGTGCAAGAAATGGCTTTGAAGCAAAGGGTGGGATTTAGGATTCTGTACAGATGCTAAAGCCCTTGTTTAGTATAGTGCCGCAATAAAACTGGTGTCTAATGCTTAACGTTGGCAAGTGTTGGTTTTCAAGATGTTTAAGCAATTTTCTGGCCACGTAAAGGTGTTTTTCTGTTCTGATAATGCTGTCCTTACAAAAGCAGCTCATATGCTTCCCACCTGTGAAGCAGTTTATCTGAGCAGCTCCAAACACTTTAGAGGAATTAATTACTAAATATAATAAAATTTCTCCAATGTAGGTAATTATTGTGTACCTCCTTTAAAAGCATGGAGGTAAAGCTATGGAAGAAGTGGGTTCAAAGTGGTAAGTCAGTGCCAGAATCAGGTCTGGAGCTTCCGAGTACTGCTTCCCTGCTCAAAGGCTTTCAGTTTCACATTGTTCATCAGCATTTTATTTGCGAAATCTCACACTGGGATTTAGCCAAGTGGTAAAGGCAACTATACAGCTGATTTCCTCCCCTTTGATTTTGCCAATAATGCTCCCACAAGGGTGATTTGATCTGGGGTAGAGAGAAGCACAAAAGTGAGGTGATGTGTATAAACCCCCACCATTTTCTCAACACTGGAGCATTCAAAGACTGATTAACGCTCTCTGTTTCAAATTCACTTCATTAACTGAAACAAAATAGAAAAGGAAGCTCACCGAGAAAGCTGGAACAACTTTACTGCTTAGAAGGAAAACTTTATGGTTGTGGGAGTCAGTAGCTTCCAACCATAAGTGTTAAGTGCTGATAACACCTGGTTTGCCTGTCACAGGTGCATTTGGTAAATATGAATCATACTGGTTGACAGAGTCTCATCTCATCCCACTTGTGGTCTCTACAGCCTGTGACAGGAGTTTCAGCTGCTCTCCCATACCTTTTGGTACATTCATTGGTAACTGAGCTGTCTGAGTAGGCAAAGGAAAGCTCAGACCATACCTTGCTTTCCTGTCTGATAAGAAACAAACATTCAAGGTGCATTTTGATTAAAAAAAATACAGTGTCAAATGGGATTTTATTGCAAATAAACTGTAAATTGGGGGACCCTTCCCCCCCGCCCTTTTCTGTGACAACTGCTGTTCAGCTCAAGGAAAAAATAAAGATGCTATGTCTTAAATTTTTGACCAGACAGATATGTTTTCTACTGTGATTCCCAGCTCTGATGAAATCTGCTGTAGGAAAGCAATGGAAAAGTAGTTTGACCTGCCTGCTTTCACCAAGTGTCACTCATCTCTGTGAGCTGCCCTCATGTTTGTATGTGCCCTGGTACATATGATTCTGATTTTTCTGCTTACAACAATCCTTTATTTCCTCACAGGCAATTTGCCAGGGAAACAGAAATTGGAAATTCCTCAATATTTTTGGTGCCCCCCAGCAAATTTTCCTGTCCCCTTGTAGCCATGCTGGCAGGAAGTCCCTTCAGAAATCCTTTTTATGCTCCAGTCTTCCATAACTACCTGTGTGGAAACCTAGTGATTTCTACAGCCTATATTTGCAAAACTATATAAATAATTTCTTTTAACTCTCTGCATCACTTACCCTACTGCAATTTTAATTTCTGAGTTGAGCATCTGCCTCAAAAGTTAGTGACAATTTCTGACTCTTTGCCACTGCTGTGGCCAAAAGAAGCTAGTAAAACTAAAAGAATAATGTTTTTATGCTGTGAAATTTGCCATGAATATTTTGACCTAATATTCTTGAGAACTACTTAATTTACTGCTGTCTACACATACTGAATCACTATTGGCCCTGTTTCACAGAGTAATATTTTCAATTCTGTACCGAAGTTCCAAACACTGTGTATGAATCTTCTTCCTTCTCTTCATTTTATTGCATTTCATTGTTTGTTCCTTCCCTTTTTGTTTTACATGACTGAGAAAGAGATGTGCTTTCCCTATATAAATCATATAATCTAAGCTATTTATGTTGAAACCCTTATCAGTCAAGCCACACTACAAAGCATTGTTTGCATTAAAATCTATCTCCCTACAAGAGTTTTTCCCCCCTGGCAAGTCTTGACCTTTCTTTTCACTGCCCTTGAACATGTTGTACACCTCCTCTCTTTAAGTTCATTTGCAGCAAGAGAGTTATTAAGTAAATCAGTGGAGTACTTTCTACTTCAAATATTATTAATGGAGATTTAGCTACAAAGATGCATCTACTTATTCTTGTCTTACCTTATGTCTTGAAATGATACATTGGAGTCAAGACTTTACAGACATTTGCCTTAGCTAGGGGTTAGAAAAGTGGAAAATTACTCTCTTGGTAAAGAAGGAAAAAAAAAGGAAAAGCAACATAAAATAAGTTTATTGGTATATTTTGAAGGATGTATGAGTACTTTTCAATGCTGGTGTAAAGTAACATGGGAATGCAATGCAAATATTGGTCAATGAAATGTGGTGCACTGGGTTAAAATGGTCCATAGTTAAAAAACCAAACTGAGAGTGGAAAAAATAAAAACAAACAAAAAGTGTGCAGCCACAATGGAAACTTTCTGTAGATTCAAGGGTGATGTCTCTCTTGGCTGGAAGTGATTGAGGATGTGGCAGATCTCTCTCGCCCACACTGGCACAAGCTCTGTAGTGGATGGACTATGGGTGCATTTTGCTGGTACATCCTCCTTCCACAAAAGATTCATCTTTGTAGCAAAATATCCTCTTCTGGATGTGCTGATGCATGTTGCTCTATGTGAACAAGGCTTTCAAGTAACTCCCTGCAGACTGACATGAGTCATCCATTTTTGTGTTCCTACACTTCTGCCAAGACTACTAGAAAGCCCTATAATTATAACTGGTGTTCGTGGCACCAGCAGGGCCCAAATTAATTTTTTATGGATGTCCTACAGGTGGCACTGTAATTTCAGTGTCATGAATAGTAAAGCATGGTGATCTCTGTATATCTCCTTTACCTGACTCTGGGACCTGGAATTTTGCTGTGACAGGGAAAGAGATCTGAGAAAATGCAGGAGAATCCCTAAGCAGCAGTAGCCCTCCATCCTGCTTTGAGGAAACTGATCTGTAATATTCCAGTGAGTCAAAAAGGAAAAAATAATTTCAAAGCATGTGATGGTATGCCTTATTTTTAGCAATGCCTATCACTTTGAGGAAGGATGAAATTTAACAGAGTGCACGTTGTGTCTTTACAGGCTAATGTGATACGTGAAATAAGTAAACAGCTGTGCAGATAGAGCAATGAAAAGTGACTTGGATGTTTGTGCTAGATGTTTATTTATTCTTGAAGTCCACATACCTTTAGCTAACTAAAACTGTTGAATACATAAGCCAGGAAAGTACCCCAAAATACAAGGTCCTGAATTTTTATTTCGTTTTTTTCCACAAGCCTAGTGAATATGTAACTTACAGAGGCATCTGTCTCATATTTTTAACAGGGTTATTAATTTTGGCTTACCATTCTGTCAGCTAGTTGAAAAGGAAATGTGGTAACTAAAGATGGTTGATTTGAAGCTATTAGATCCATGTGCTTGTCTGCAGATCTTGCTGTCATCCCTGCTTGGATGGGGTTTCCTGGGACACACCTTACAGATGACCCAGAAAAACCAAACCGACAGCACTCCATGTCCCGTCTTTCCTTTTGTCCCAAGGGCTCCCTGGCCTTGGTGTGGCTGAGTTCAGGCTCTGCCACACCTTGGGGTTCAGGAGTGAACCCTGGGGCCCCTGGCAGACCGGGACTGGAGAGCTGCTCTGGGGAGTGTGTTAGCAAGAGAGGCTGTGCTGAGGCTCGGAGGGTGCCATTTGTCACAGGGACTGTTGTATACTTCCTTCTGTCTCCCACAAGCCTCTGCTCAGGAATGTGTGAGAGTACATTTTTTAAACCAATTTGCATTTGGGAAACCAACAAAAATATTAAAAAATAGCTAACTGGGTATATTCCTAATATTTTATTTCCTACCCCCTTTCCACCTGTCTGGGTTCTAGCATTAGCACTTCTGGCAGGCAAGGCTTTTAGCATTTGCTTTGATGCCTGACTTGTGGTTTGTGTAGTCATGGCTTGTAAAATAGACGTGAGTTTCCTCTTGGGCAATTTCAGCATTGCAGCTGATTTCTGTAAGAGTTTCCTCTCTGCTTTGCAAGGTGTATGGAGCTGACGGGACAAGCGTGGCTATTCGTCAGAATTCCTTGCTGGTAAGGTTGTGGCTTATTTCTTTTTGCTTAAGTGACAAATGTTAGTTATTTTTGTCTAGGCACATTTATTTCTTTTTCTTTTTAAAAGACTGTATTGTTTGAGCTGATAAGAAACAATGGTACGATAAAGGAAGTTCACAGGGGCAAGTAGCTGCCTGTTTTTAAAGGCTCGTGTAAAAGATCTCATGTTCTCCCTTCCCCCTCTCTACTTTGGTTAAAAATGCAAATGGATCACTAAAAAATAATGACATAATTGGAAAAATATTTGTTGAGTGAAGACAATGAACAACATGTATATGAATTATTCTCTTCTGGACAAGTTTAATTGTCCAGTTATGTTTTAAGATCCATCAAGGGCCATGGTGACAATCTATTCATGACTGTTTCATGTCAATCTGATATTTGTAAAGACAAATGTGTAATATGAAAATTAAAGCAATTTCTTTATTGATTTTGGGTTTCTAGAGAAAAGCATGCAAATATAGTGTTGTGTGAAAAGAATTGAGGGTGCAATATGGGAGTAGATCTTATTGTGCTGTGGTGACAGCACTGAGCAGAATTATTTCTGTTTTCAATGTGAAAAGAATTTGAGAGTCCATTAATTTTAATGTTTCTCTCATACACATTAAATTGAATGAGTAAAGACATGGCTAAAATACTGTGTGAATGGGCTTACCCATACAAAAGGACAGCTGGAATTGGAATCTCCTGTCCTTTGTGCTGAAACAGAAAACCCAAACCCATCTTTATCTCCGGATTCGAGTTTTCCTCAACTAAATGTACCTCTGGAGAAAGTGGAGATTAGCATCTAGTTTAATTATTCACTTTCTTACTTTCTTTCAACAAATCCTTTTTGAAGTAGGGCTCAGTAGTGTTATTTGGGTTTCTTGGAAGGTTTATTATCCCCATGCAGGAACTGCCGTTCAGTTTGGCAGGATTTTCCCATCTGCCAGTTATGCCAATGTTCAATGGTTTGCAACAATTCAAAAAGGAGAGAGAAATTGTTTTGTGACTTCTTATGGAATGGCCTTTCCATACCCTCCCCTATGGTGAAACTTTCTAGATGCAAAACTACCTCTGTGGAAAGGAGATTCCCACAATGACCTTCTCTTGGTGCTGACTCTGGTGGCAGAGCTGCACACAGTGTGACCAGGTGTGAGTCCTGTGGCACGTGGAGGCTGTGTGCCTCAGGTCAGGCACGCTGAATCTGTCTGCTTTCAAATGCTGCATCACCTTCCCTTTGCCCAGCATGTTGCCTCGCTGCTGCCCTTTTCCATCACAGGGTGGTGGAAGGCTGTTTTAGTTTATCAGTGGCAAGAGCTATTAATGCCAGGCTACTAATGTTCATGTGAACTTCGGGTTCTAGCTGTTTGCTTCTTGTCCCCATGCATACTGGGAGATCTGATTTCTTGCAGGCCTGTCTAGTTGCCAGAAGACAACATTTGCTTCTCACCTCTTTGAGTGCATTTCCTCGTAGGTGCAGCAGCTGCCTGCTGTCTGCTGAGCATGGCAGGCTCTCCACCAGTGCTGTGCAGTCCCTGCAAGGTGATAGGGGAAGGCATCAAGCCAATACAGGCTGAAGGGCTTCCTCAAGTTTAAGATGCTCTGTCTTGTCCTCGTTCATTCCAGACGTTTCCTCTTGCCCCGCACATCCATCCCTCACACACTCCCCCATGATCTCTCTACAGTAATATTGACTTGGTTGTGGGTTAGTGGGACAAGATCTGCTGTGGATAAAGACACAGCTGTGGGGCACTGTACAGACAGTATATTGTGCACTTGCTTGATTAAATAGCATGGATCTACAGCCTTCTTGCCATGGGGAGATCCTGGGAGATTCTCAGCTGCTGTTGGATCCTGTGGTAGGAGCAGTAACCAAGGAGAAGGCTGTCACTGAATGACACCCTGAATAGTTTCACTGTTTTGTGCACTCCTTGAAGAATTCTTCAAGAGAGTTCTTCAAGGAGTCAGTCAGGCCCCTGTTAACTCAGAGCGCTGTTTACAGGCCAGTGTAGCTGCTACTGGTCTCATGCCTGGATCCTTCCTGCTGCGTCACTTAATGCTGATAAAATCATGCTGGGTGTTGTGCAATCACTAGACAGGGAGATGGGCACAGAGGTAATGTTGCATGTGAAACTATACCTATTACCCCTTTCTGCATCTCAGTTCCTTCTTGCCTGAAGGAGAGACGCATTTTTTTTTCTCTTAAGAATTTCTCTGGAAAGCAGTTAAAGACACAGCTCATCAAAGTGTGTGCACTGCGTTTATGCCTTAGCGACATGCGTTTCTAAAAATATTTCCCTTTTGCAGCCTCCTCTACTCTTTAATTGCTCACTTCTCTTTCCTATCATCAAGTTACAGTCTGGCTGTCCTCCAGTGTCTGTTTCTTTTGCTTTGGCTGTGGGGCATCTCTGGCATAAATCTTGTGCATAGGCTGTGTCTGTTCTCCTCCAGCTCTATCCCCTGCATCTGGCTTAGCTGAGTCATGTTTTCTCTGTGCTTATACCTTCAATTGTCCCCATATTCTTGTGTCCTTTCTCTCCAAACAGCTCTTGTGGGTTGCTTCTAGGGGGGAAGAAAAAAATCAACATAATGACATGGCCTTGACTCACCTACTGGTTCTTTAGCTACTTCAGCAGATATGGCTTCCTCATCAGGGAAGAGCTCATCCTCCTTTGACTTCTCTACCTTGCTTTTCTCCAAAACCTCCCCTAGTCTTTATTTCTTTCTCAGCTAGCATGTTCTTATTTCTTCTATTGACTACAATCAATTAACACAATCCTGTCCACTATGCCTTCATTTTATCCTGGAATTTACCTTCAATTTTATCAGAAAATCTCTTCTTGAAACCTTCCATCTGTGATTCTATCTGCCAATGGTTCTCCATCTGTTTTCTGAAAACATATGTAAATGTCTTTCAGAAGCTCCTGATATACCTCAACATGCTGTTTACGATCTAATAAATGGTACTGTGTTCTGATCCTTTCCTCTGTGCATTTTGCCCAAGCATTTTGACTCACAAACATCCTCTTACGAAGGACAGATCTAATCCTAAACACAGAATTGTCTTTTTTTTTTTTTTAAATTTTATTTTCGGATCAAATGTAGAGTTTGGCCTGCCTCTCTGGTATGTCATGGCTCAGCTTCTAATTGAATCCAGCCAGCATGATCAACTTCTACCTTTCTTAAGTCCTACTTCCTCATTACTGACAATGATATACTGATAATGCCATCATAGTCTAAGCACTTTCTTTAGTTCTCTCTCCCATTTCCAAGCTATTGGTTAGATTTCAACCATAAACTTTCAAATTCCTTCACCCTCCATACACAGGAATACGTTGTTATCCAAGTGTTATTATCTAATGTCAGTTTTACTGAAATCTCGTGTTATCTGGCCTTGACAAAAGCAATTTCATTCCCTCATATCAATTCAGAAACTCACTGCAAGGATATTTTTCCTACTCTGGTTCATTGATGAATCTCCTATCTTCTTTATTTATATTTCTGAGCAATATTAAACATACTGAGCCTGAGCTCTCATTTTGAACTGCCTGGGATCCCTCTCTTATTTTTATAAGCCTTTGAATGCATACTATCTCATTATTTTTCAAAGCCCTTGCCCTGGCGCTAACACAAACCGTCGACAATGCCTGTCCCCAGGCTTCCTGAGACCCAAAATATGATCCTGGTGGTTGTTGTCCCACTGTTATCTTGGAGCCTGTCTGACTCCTGCCTACATCCTCCTGCTGTATCTTGCCTTGAACCTGCCAAGAGCAGTTGTCTTTTCTTCCCTGTTCCTACAGTACACATGGTCCATTGTAATGGAAGCAAGCATACTGCAATCCCTGTTGCTAATACTTCAGAGAAGTTTCTTCAAAAATATTTTGTGTGGTGATGCTGTGAATCACTTTACATATTTCCCTGCTTTGTTACATTCTGTAGCTGTTTTGTTGTCCTTGTTCCTTCTTGCAAGGTCTCAAGAGAGCTCACTCTTATTCCGTGGTACATCCAAGTCTGCCAGGCTCTTCTAGGAGCAGCTTCTGAGTACAAGCACCATCAAAATACCATACCAGCTGAGTCATATTAATTGTGCTTATTTTCTCTTAATCTAAAGCAAAAACAACCTCTAGGTAATTCGGTTTGCCTTAAAGCTCTTTTGTAGTTAATGTGTCTCAGCTAATACACAGTAATTTGCTTATTGTCTGAGCTTTCTGCAGCTCCCTAATAGAGTCTTTAAATGATTTGTGTGGATCTTACAAAGGGCAAGGAGGAAGGAGATGATGTCAAATCGTCAAGTTTTCTCAGAAAGCAACAGGGTGAAGATGTTTTTATTTAGTAAGATGCAGCATTTCCCAAATTGGTTGTTTAAAATCTCTGCAGATAAGAGCAAAATAGAGAATTTTGGGAGGGAAGGGAAGACAGCTGAAATGGAGAATTAGAAAGTATCATTATTTATTTGTTTGTTTACTAGGGATGTAGTGCACTGAATTTTTTTTTTCAGTTGTGATTTTTCCATTGTATCTCCGCCTGGGGTCTTGTGGGTTTTGCCCAAGTGCTACCAGCACACTTAAAGCAATGCTGAGATGAAGTTTGAATCTATATTCTAAATTGCCATGTAGAACCCAGCATTGCAGGGGTATGCAAGACCCTCCAGCAGTTTTCTGTGTTCTGGATGTGCTGTCTGTGCTTGGCATGCACTTCATTTCCAAATGAAGCGCAAATGAAATGCAAGGATGCATTGTGAAGATAAAATCCTAGAAACACAGTGAATCAGAGCAATTGCACTCTGGTCCTGGGTTCCCAAACCCACAGAAAAGACTTGGTCTTGTACTGATTAATTGCTGAGTCCATAGAGCTTTTTCCAGTTCCTCCACTTTAGTGATTTCTGATCAGATAGACTTTCAGGTGATGGTTGTGTTCTGGCCTGTTTGTCTCCTGATGGAAGCCTTGGTACAGCTTCAGAGACAGCTGCTCAGCATGTGGAGATACATTGCTCCTATTTTTGGGCCATATATAACTTTATACTATATCAGATGATGTTATATTTGAGTTCTATACTGCTGCCTGTGGATGTGCAAGGACAGTGAGTGCTCTGTGGGAGTCCACAGCTTTCCCCTGCTGCTGCTTCCTCTTCTTTCACTTTTAAGGACATGACAAAGTAGGAACATATTTGTTGCACATGCAAGACATTATGAAACGTGCTGAAAAGCTGATTGACATCCAGTTTAAACAGCTGTTCAGCCTTCAGACCTCACTCTGTGGAGTTTTAGCCTTGGCTATCTTGAATTCAACATTTTCAGCATTCTTTCATCCTATCCTTGTGGTCAGGTCTTCTTTTCTTGCTAAGAGATGAGGCTTAAATTCTGGAGTGGCAGACATTTAATAAAGCAACAACACAAGCATATTGTCAAAGTGAGTCCTCTGAAGTGGTTTGGAATAGCTTGCATTTTTTGCATTTTTGATCCTCATTGATCTCAATAAATCACAGACTGATGGTCAAAAGTCTGTACAATTTATGAGAAGTAGGTTTCTTGTGCCAACCTTCTTATGAATTTAGATTCATTTCATATTATTACTTTATTGTATATAAGTTATAAAATTTAAATTTAAGCACTGTAATATAATTTGAAAAATAAATATTTTCAGTCAGAACATACTTAAACTTAGAAATTACATTGTTATTGGTGTAAATTAGGGCTCTGCTGCAATGGGAAAAGTAGGGTTGCTTTTCTTCAAGCATTTATCTTTCATTTGTTAATTTTACTACCATGGAGATTCTCTTGCCAATGAGAGGAAAAACTGAATTAACAAGTTAAAACAATTTTTTTTAAAGAGGATCGTAGAGATAAGAGTAACTATTGAGGCTGCAGTTACTGTGGGATATATAAACAGGTGATTATACTAATTTTATATTTTCTTGAATATTATTATGACTAAAAAGTCAAGAATTTATTTTTGAATTATTATTAATAATTGAATTATTATAATAATGCTATTCAATTATTATAATTGAATTATTTATTTTGAATTTACTATTTGTTTTTCCTCTATAAAGCTTCAAAATATGTGTATAAGAATTTTGAAAAAAATGGAGATTCTCTATACAGAAACACACTCTTTTAAATATAAAAGGACATAAAGAGCTGGGAGCATTTTAGAAGAAAAATAGAGAAGAAAGGAAGTCTCTCCTTAGAAGAAAAATAAGACACAGAGATTAACTTTGTATAGATTGTTGTGAGAACCATAGAATGGTGGAATACTAGTACAAAAGTTTGGTGAAATACAGCTTATGACATAAAAGAAAATTCAGATCATCTGGAAAGACCTTGAAATTGTTCCTGTGAAAGAAAAAGTTCAGTTTTTAGTTCCGTGTGGGCAATTTTAACATATGAGTTTCTCCTTTAGAAAAAGGCTCACTGCATCCATTTCAGATTTTACTACAGTGAGAGTAACACTACAGAAAAGGAGTAGAGAAAAGTGTTCATTTCTGTAAGATTCAAGAAGCAAGTATCTGATGTAGTCAGATCTGCATTTGCAGGAGCAGCAAACACTTGTCTCTAATGATTTGTTTCTTTGTGCAGATGTTCTAGCAAAGGCTGTGGTGTTTAAGAAACAAGAATCAGTAAATCCTGAATGCCTACAGGCACTGAAGGCTAAAGAAAAGTACTGCAGGAATCATTTGCATACAGCCATCATTTGCAACCATTCATAGGGGTTTTTTTAATGTTTTATTGCAGCTCTCTCAGGGCCAACCAGCCTGTTATGCTGCCCACCTTAGACAAAGACCCCCTTTTCACACTGGTGAGGGTCTGTATTCTAGCAGATGTTACTTACTGTGCTCTTTTTGTGTGGTGAAGAGTTTCTTTTCTCTTATTGCAAATATAAATCAAAGCATATGTGGCTGGTAGCAGCTGAAGACAAGAATGAATCTGTTTAAAAGAAATACAAATCTACTGCTTGAACAGTCTAGAAGCAGGCAAGCAACTTGATAATTAAACTTGATTTCAGGGCAAAATGATCCTAAGAGTACCTTCTCATCATAACTTTGAGCTTTCATCCCAGAGATGATTTTTTCTGCCTCTCAGCAGCCCATATCTGGTCTAACCCAGACATACTGAGAGCAGCCTTTGTCTCCCAGTTCCCTGCCCAGCTCACTGCTCTGCCTGTCCTAGACCTTGGAGAAATTCTATGTTAGCACGTGGATGTTGAATGGAGGAATGGGTTCTGGCTAAATTTCTCTGGAGAAGCTGTGATGTCAGCAGTCCAGTTTTCTCCATTCCCTTGTTCCTGGGGAAATGCCTTTCAACCACGGGAAAATTGAGGCCACTTGCAAATCTGCACAGCTCAGCAGATGACAGTGTGAGCAGAAGCTGTTCCACCCTGCTCTGGCAAAACTTGCCAGGGCAGTTTGTCCTTGCTATGCCTCTCCCCACTGCGATTGCCCTGTTGCAGAGGTGATGTTTGAGGGCAGCAAATGTGCTCTGATGTGTGGGAGGAAGATGAACTCTTCACTGCTCCTGACCTTTTAATGAAGAAGCAGACAGGACTCTCGAGACTTCAGTTTCTTGAGAACTTTATGAATGTGGAGTGGAATTCTTTGATGGAAGGAGCAGCAAGTTCCCTAGATATTTCTTACCTATTTTATCCTCATAGTCATTAACATAATGATTTTGCTTTCTTTTTTGAAATCTGTTCTCTTGAGATTCCCCTGGAAGTGTGAATGCTGGCCTTTTGTATAGTGCTGTTGATACAACGAATGTTTTCTTAGCAGAAGAAAGCAGACTTACATCTAAGCTTCAGAGAGTACAAACAACAATTTTTGCTGGCCTCTTATTCTCAAATGCAACAGTTGAAAGCATGCTCCTGCAATTTTTATCTTCCATTGGATGTATAAACCTCCTGCAACGCCATGACAGCTAAGGTTATTCAGAATTGCCTCCCAGTAAGGATGTCTCAGGTTCTTGTCACTGCAATAATCCAAATTTGCAAGTAGAGCAGCAGTTCTGTACCTCTGTGCTAGGGTGAATCATGCCCTTGTTCTCTCTCTATGGACTGGATCTTGCAGTGTTCCCCCAAAACTGTCTTGGCTGAACAACTGATCTGAAAAAACAGAGGAGGGAGTGATGGTCCCTCTCTCCTCATCTGAATCTTTTCACAAGGGACTTGCTTCAAGAGAAACCCCTTAGATTGTTATCTCAGGAGGATCTATAGGAGTTTTACTTTTTTTTTTTTTTTCTTCCTCCCTTCTGTGTTTCATCTTCTGGACTAGCAAAAGACCTGTGCATCTTTGGAAGAGAGCAGAACATGAGGGAAGTGCATCTTTTTCCCTGGAGTGTTTCCTTATCCCTTCAGTGCACTAACTCTTCATCCATTTTTGCATCCAGCTTAGCTTTGCCTGCTTTCATTGCCTGCCACAGCAAAAACAAAAAGCCACCTAGGAGGCAGCAGGAATTGAAGCATTGCAGTCAATGTTTCTGCAAACTCTTCCTTGGCCTTCAAGCATAGCAGCACTAGGAGTCAGTTCAACACTACAAGGAATTTGAGGCAGACAAACTTCATTAAGCATGCCATTTTGTGTTCTCATTCTAGTCTGTGAGCCCCCAGAGGCAGCTGGAGTATGTCTTCCTTTTGTTGAACCTCCTCTTTCTTTCCAGCCCCTCTCCTCCTGAAGGCAGAGAGCAGTGACTCCTGCATCTGCTTGCTCAGAGCTGTCAGCACATATAACCTGCTGCCCTCGGGCTTCCCAGCTGGGCTGACAGGACCTGGCCATGATCCAGGCAGGGTGATGCCTCCAGACCCTTTCTGTCTCCAACACAGAAGCAGTGAACTTTGTTCCAGTTTTTCCTGGCCTTCTCCCAAACAGAGTCACAAGTCATCTTTTTGAATTGCTTTCACATGAGGGGATTGAGTAATACCAAATGCATTTGAAAACAATGTTATAACCAATGGTGTTATAAAACATAAATGTATTAGATACAAAAAATGCAGTTTCTTGCTGCTAAGCCTGTGAAAAGAGCCCTTTGGTCTTTTCAAAGTGTAACACTTATTGAAAAGGTTAAGGTTATTGTGGCCAAAGGGGAAGGTATACTATGACAATTATGACTATATTTTCATAGACTTGCTCTTTCTGATGCTAATGGTGAATCTGTAGTTTCATCTTCAATTGGAAACATGAAGTCATGGGGACCAGGGTGGGTGGGGCAACCTTGTCCAGAATGGGACTGGTCCATGAACTTTGCTGAAAATTAGCTTTGTCTGTATTTGTCATTGTCCTGAGGCAAAGTGCCACCTTAATATCCATCTTCCCTGGTGAGCTCATGTATGAGAGAAAATCTGCAGGCCAAGAAACTCCTTGCACAAGTTAGACAGTCAATTTAGATAGCTGATTAACCAGTTAAGTACCTGAGTAGAGCTGACTAATTAGTGGTTAATAGTAAGGTTCTGTCAGATTAAATTGATCTCTGGTAAGCCTAAGGACAATTATGAGCTTGCATGATCATTGTGATCATTTTCCCCCTGCATGGTTGCAAGAACCCCAGTTAGAGGTAATGTGAAAATTTAGGACTATTATGTAAGGCTGTCTCCTTGCCACAGGACAGTGCTTCAAGCACTGCTATAAATTGGGGCAATGCTCTTCCTAATGTCTGGTGAAATATGTGATTAAGTAATCATTGATTTTTTGGGGGGAGCCTTTGTAGCACTCTCACTAGTTTCATGTCACCTGTCAATTCATTGCCCATTGAAGTGTGGATTGTTCCAGGCAGCCAAATGAACAGAGAACAGGCACAGAGGTTAAGGCTGGTGACCAATGTGAGAAATGTAAACAGAAGGCTCACAGCTTACTTTCCAGGTTCTCTACAGCCCTGTCTTGGTGTTGGGTATACAGAAATTTTCTTTTGGAGTAGTCTGTGTCATTGCCACCTGAACAGGAGCTTAGCTATGCACATTTTGGGTGCTTCTGCCACACAAATAGTCTGAATCATGTTGCATATATCCAATATTTTTCTCAGAAGCAGAAAGGCATATGTCCACTCTGGATGCCATCTAAGAGATGCCTGGAAGGCATGTCTGGCAGGCTTATGCCATGATCATTGCAGATTGACATACTCACTGTAGCTTGTAATTGGCAAGAGGCAGCATAAGGCCCTGTGGATTTTGATTTTCCCAAGAGGAATATTACTAATGAATTAAGATTGATTTTTGCAATTAGTCATTGGAACCTCAGTGTTCTCTCATTTTTTTCTTTTTTTTTCCCACTCTTTCAAATTACATTTGATCTTTACAGAGATATTTCTATATATTTTAGGAGATGATGAGTCAAACAAACTACCTCTATTATTGCAAGATATTTCTGATGTCACCTGTCACATTTTCACATTTATTGCAACAGCTTATTGCTCCCATACCTACTTGCTTATTGCTCTTCTTGAAAAAGCAATGGTGAAGTGAGTCTAATAAAACTATGCACACTGATACTTATAGTTCGGTTGTTAAATCAAAATAAAAAAAAATCCTCAAGAACTTGATCTGAAAATCTTTTAACTGAAACTGCATTTGGCATTGTCTTCAATTCAGACTAAAATGAAATCAGATGTTTCAGAAAGCTCCTAGAAAAGCCAAAGAAATATAAATATGGTTTACAAACTGATAATACATCTATCCCCTTTGCTTTTATTGAGTACATCCATTGCAGTTTAGCCTCCAGAAATGAGAGATTCAAGGGTTTTTTACTGCTTCTGAAACCATCTGAAGTGGGAGAGGGTTTACTATGTTTAGTTTTCTCTCTTTGGTTTATTCCACATTTCAATTTTAGCAAATTGAGCATCCGCTACAGCAGACTGCAATCCTGTTGCACATCTTCCATGTGGGTACCTTAATCTGTGGGCTGGAGGATTTTCCTCTCCTTCTATTCCTGGAATTTATCTTGTTGCAAGTGGAGAGTTTTAGGAAGAGGGCTAGAACCCCACACCCAAATTTCAGGGTGACATCCCTCTTCAAATTCAAAGTCCACCTAGGTCAGGACAAGGATACACACAGGTCTTCAGGCTGTAACAGCACTGTGAGTGCTGTGAAATGGGCTGAGTCTTCTGCTGCAGCTATTCCAGCTTGGAGTCAGGACACCTTCCTGATGATATGAACTGAAGGGGTGTCTCTTACTAACCTCTTACTGACCTGCAAAGCTCCTGAGCTTTAGGTGCAGCTTTTGTGGGCTGGGAAGCTCTTCTCTTGGCCAAGCTGCCCTCCCTGGGCTGCCATGTTGTGACCACTGCCACCACACAGAGGGAAAAGTGAGGGCACTGCCCATCATGAGATCTTGGCTGCAGCTTGTATGAGGGGCTTTTCAAGGGGCAGGGGGCTCTGGTTCCCAGAGACAGCCCCTGCAGAGTCGTGCTGAGCCATCCAGTAAGGTGCATATTGATTGGCTCTATTTGAGTGGCCACATTTATCCAACTCCTTCTCCTGATTCACCCAACTGTTTAGAAAGGAGAGATCGTTTTCCCACAGTGTACCTGCACAAAATTGAAAAGGATCACTTGTTTTGCTCTAGTGCAGAGATAAGCAGGTTATGCCCTTCTGAAATGTTAGTTTTGAAACAGTTGAGTACACTTGAATGGATATAAAAATCCCAATGCCTTTTCACAGAGTAACTAATCTCACTCAGGTTGGGCTTTCTTAGGAGAAAGAAACTCAGGTTAAGTGTCTAAGAGTTATTTCTGCAGTGCCTGTGTGATTTTTTAAGTATCTTTCATTACACAGAGACCAATACATTTTATCTTTAACTAGAATGGGACAGAAGTCAATGTTGCTTTTGAACACTGGGTGCTGGCTCAAAACTGCTTATCCAGTTTCTGGAAACTAAACAAATGTTTGAGTTAAAGTCACTGAAACCCATTTCAGCTCCTTTGGCACAAAGCACACAGGAGGAAACCTTGCCTTGCCAGTTAACTAATGCTTCTCCTCTTGCTCCTGGTACTGCGTCTGATTCGAAGCTGTGTGCAGTTTCTCAACCCAATGCATTAATTGAGTGAAATTAAGAAATGACAGGAAAAAGGCCACATCACAATACTTACTGTGATATGGTCTGTTATTCCCTTGCTTTCTTGCTCTGTATTTGAGGCTCAGTGTTAATTTTCTTGTGTAACTCAAGGTGTTTCCTCTGCTTGTTTGTACTAGCTATGATTTCTAAACATCCTTGAAATTATTGGCCATAACATCTCTCCACATCATGATATTACTTCAACTTGAGCTACTTATAGAAAGTGCTTCCTTCTACTTTTGAACAGAAATGGCTGAGAGCCAGAAAAATATGTATTTGTTTGCCTTTCTATTTTTGGTTTGAAATTGCTGGAAGCCAGTAGGTGGGTTTTTATTTTCTTCTTTAAGATTTTATTTTCAAACTAAATATTATGTATGAGGAGTGGCACATATCTTAAATAACTGGTTCTAGTAACAGGAAGATGTTCTTGTTAGAAATTCTTCTGAAGTGTGGCTCTATTTCTGGAAATCCTTGCTTGCTTGCTTCAGCAGAGTTTTGTATCCTCTTCCATTTTCCTCCATGACTCTTTCCGTGCAGAGGGGTGAGCTTTGTAGGAACTTTGATGGCACCAAAAACATTGGTACACTGCACCAATCAATCATCTGCCCATTCTACCAACCAAGGAAAAATCACTCAGGGAGCTGACAAGTGCCTGTGTTAACCAAATGAAATCACCTCATCTGCCACCTAAATGGATACCTACTAACCTGGTGTGTCCTTGGAAAATAGAACCCGGTGTCTGTTGTTGGACTGCACAGATTTTGGTGTCCAGAAAGGAAAATTTCAATCCTTTACAAAATGTGTAGTGCAGTATGTGGTCTCATCCCATTTAGAAGACCCAGAAGGTTGCTTAATTTTTATTCCCAGAAAACACTGGGTATTACTTAATCAAAACAGGAATCCAAATCCTATAGACTTCTTTCAGACTAAAGACCAAAATGAACAAAAAAATCCACTCTCAATTTCATTTATTTATTCTGTCTCTTGCATTTCCTCTTAAAACCCCAAAAATCTCCAATCCCACCCAACTCCAAAACCCATCACAACCAAGCAAAAAACAACCCTCTGGCCACATCCATGAGCTTTGTTCTGTTTATTTCATTTAAAAAAAAAAAAAAAAAAAAAAAAAAGCTTGGATAGTTTTGAATTAATGCTACTGACTGCTTGTTGAATTCTAAATCAGTAAAATCAGTTCTCATAACATAGGATTGTCTGTGGAAAATTTTTTTAAGGGGCTGGAAGAAGTTGGAGGGTAGAGTTAGAAGGACAAAATGTTTTAAAGCATTTTTTACTCTACTGCCAAGACTTATTTTATGTGAAAATATAATACAGAGCTTAAGTACACAAAATTTTCTCTTTCCACAGCTTTTCCATTGAACTTTGAAACCATTCATGGAAACTGATGGCAATATTCTTGTAAGTATAACTTAAGTTATGCCAGAATTATTGATCATCTGAAGACATCGTATGTTGGGATTATATCCTTGTAGTCACAAAGACCATGAGCAGCATAAAAGAAGAGCATGTGTGAACAGCATCAGTATCCAAACAAGATCTTTCTTATGGGCGAGCCCAAGGGGAGAGGTTGCCCCAATTCTGCTATAAAGTTAATATGAAATCTACTGCACCTGCCTGATGCTAGAGGTGCCCTCACTTCCAAGTCCTACCCCTCAATGGATGAGATGACTGTAACCTAAGACACATGAGGTTAGCAAAGGATTTTCTTTGCCACACAGTCTACCCCTTGGGAAGCTTAAAGAAAACACAGCTCTGTAGAATATAACTGATGATCGTAGCTGCCTTTGGTGCCTTCTCAGACTCATGTGTTGTGAGTAGAACTTCATGAGACATGAAGCCTCTTTTTAGTATTAGCCCAATGCCCCTGCTTTTCCATGTAGGCATTTTTTCCTTTCCCCTGAAATAGCCTCATATACCTATTTCACCCCATTTTTATTCCTGGGGAGTTTGCAGGCTGCCCCTGACCCGGGACTCTTTGATGCAGCTCCCTCTGACTAGGAAGAGTCAAGGATCCTTTAACAGGTGTTTGGAAGGGACCTGCCCTGAGAGCAGCCAGCAGAGCCATCAGTGTGTGCAGCAGGGTGTGAAGAAAGAGTGAGATAAGGGGGCCTCCACTGAAACTGTGGGGCTGTAGCAGTCTTAGACACGGTGGTAAGAGGGCAGTGTCCCCAGAAGGTGTAGAAACAGCTGTCCCTGCTAGGACAGAGGTTTCCACACAGAGTGGCTGCAGCCCCCCAAGTCCCAGATTTCAGGGCGTGTCAGGAACATCTCCCTGAGGCCAAGGGTGGTGTCTCTCGGCCCTGCAGGACACCTTGGAGGAGCTGTGCTGGAAAGGGGAGGAGGTTTGGGAGGAAGCATGCAAACTACAGCATCAGAGAAAGTGGAAGGGAAAGAGAGAGGGTCTTTGAGGCACAACAGCCCGAAGATCATCAGCCTCCACCTGCAGTGGAGAAGCAGGCAGTGTCTGTGACTGCTATCAAAGTAAGAAGAACCTCTGGAGAGCTGGAAGAAGTTGATGACTTCTTGTATCAAGAGGAGACTTCTTCCTCATCTCAGAACAGGCTTACTGCCCTCATAAGTGAAGAGGAGCCAGAGGTGTCCCCTAGCAAAACGTGGTTCACTGAACTGTAAACCATGCAGATCTTCCAGGCAGAAATGGTGAGACCCTGCAGTGGGTGACTCCCTGCTGGAGGGGCAAAGGACCCATCTGTAGGCCTGACCAACCATCTAGAGGTGTTTGCTGCCTGGGAGGGCCAGGATCCAGGGTGTCATGCAGAGACTGCCAAAGCCTGTCCAGCCCTCTGGCTTCTATCCCCTGTTGGTATTCCATCTGAGCACAAATGATGCTTCCAGGGGTAATCAGTACATGCTGAGGGCCATAGAGCTGGAAAGTAGCTTTTCAGTGAAGGACCTGGGAATCTTGGTGGACATCATGGGCCAACAATGCCGCAAGGAAGGTAAATGTTATCTTTGGCTACATTAGATGAAGTATTCCCAGCAGGTCAAGAGAGGTCATAGTTTATTGAGTGCTGCTGAGGCCACCCCTGGAAAGACTTCTCAATATAAGAGACACATGATATACTGAAGGGCCCAATGAAAGGCCAGAAGGATAATTAAGGGACTGTAGCATCTAAGATATGAGGAAAGACTAAGTGAACTGGGATGGTTTAGCTTGGAGGAAATCTTACCCATGAGGAGATCAGGGGGCCTCTTACCCATGTGTACAAATACCTGAAGGGAGGAAGTAAAGAAGAGGACATGGTTTAATGGCCAGCATGGTGGTGGTGCTAAGTTGATGGTCAGACTTGATGATTTTGAAGGTCTTTTCCAACCTTAACAATTCTATGATTCTTAGGCATGACTTAGGATGACTGGGCACTGCCACAGGTTGCTCAGAGAGAGTGGGGTGTCTCCATGCTTGGTGAAATGCAAAAGCCATCTGGAAACAGTCCTGGAAAAGAAGTTGCAAGTGGGGAGTGGACTCAGATGACCTCCTGAAATCCCTTCAGTCTTAATCATACTGTGATTCTGTGCAAAAATAGGACTTCTAAACTGACAGAAGCTTCCGCTGAAGTTGTGACTTCTCTCATATGTTTTTGCTCATCACTGGAGCCTGCCTGGCACAGAAGTGGCTATGGACAATGGGGAGTTGAACAGGTTCCTTTGCAACTCAGTCACGGTGTGTTTGCCAAGTGGAGGAGTAACAGCAAATTTGAAGTCTGTGTTCTGCAGGATCACTATCCCATCCTGTTCAGTCCTTAGCAAACCAAAGCCTACCAAAATAATTAGAACCTACTTTCTATTACCAGTCATACACAGATGTGTATGTCCTGCAGTTATCCCAGAGCTTTCTGAAAGCTACTGCTCTCAGATTTCCCTTGGTAAGGAGAAATAGAAATATGTCTGATGTTCTTCGTTTGTTTTTCAGTTGAACCTGTGATAATGAAATAAATCACTTCCCATTAGGAAACTGAAAATTATAGAAAAACATCCACCATTGTTAAAAGCAAAATCATGACATTTGGTTTAGTTTCAGATTGTTTCAGTGGCTATGTCTGCTAGTTACAGTACATTCACGTCTGAATCTGCTGTTATACCCCTGGTTTTATTGGTGACAACTCTGCCTTCCACAGTTTTCTCTTTGTTTGCACTGGTAAGAATCACTAGAAAAGTGAAACACAAAAGTATCTCTTAATCAACGTTCAGCCAGGTCCACTGATATAAAAGATTATTGACTTTTTTATAAAAGAGTTTTCAGTGAAGGAAACTTTAATTTGCTTCTTGAAAAAAGGTTTGCCACTGGAGACTTGCTAATGTGTTATATTCTCATGGAAAATTGAATCCAAATGGTGCTCTTGAGGCATTTTATGAATTTTGTGGTAGGTTCATTTAAATATAGGTTTTCTATTGGTTTGAGATGAAAACAGTTTTACTGAAAATGTTTGTTTATTTCATAAAGTATCTATCTGACTCCAAACACTGTGCTTTGGAGGAAGAGATTGTTTTTATTTGTTTATAGATCAACAAAATTTGAGAAGGCAATTTTGTGAATCATGCCACATTTTATTTTTGCAGTTGGGGATAAGAGCTTTCTCTTGTGTGGAACAGAACACATACTTTTTAATGGGATGAGCTGGGTTTCTGAACAGCACTGAAACACAACCAGAAGTTGCAGAATTCCAGGCTTAGTGCTAATTTGTTGAAAATTTACCTCAATATTCAGGAATACTTGGAAAGATAATGAGAAATGTATCTTAATTTAAAAAAATCATTCAGCAATTATTTTGCTAGAGATTTACCACTGATTTTATCTGGGCAAACTAATTACAGTTCTGGCTGGAAAAAACTGCTCTTCCACCATTAGTTTCCCAACTTCTCCCACAATATATGAAGATAAGAAGTTTGGTTCATCACCCCTATCAACTTGCAGCAGGATACCATTGTTGCCACAGAATAATGCACTTAAATTTGTAAATTCTTTTAGCTAGCCCAAGCTCTTTCTAGGTGATCAGTTTTTGCCTCAGTCTGATATAAGGTGGGCCCCAAGAGATGACTTACATAACATGGGTAGTAACCCTTGACAAACGAGCAATAGACCATGTTATGTTTCTTTCGATCATCAACAAGGTTAGTGGAAAGATTGCTTCCTCCTCAGCTGTGTGGAGAGAGCCACATCCTGTCTCAGTATCACTCGTCTTTTTGTGTGACTTTATACCAGTTATAGATGAAATGACCCCAATACCGTGCCATGGCAAAGATGTGATGTTGCTTTACTACGCAGTTTTTAGGCCAGGAGACCTGATTAATATTTGTTTTTCTTAATATAATTTTTGATAGCTCTGAAGGAAATTAATTAGTTTGTGTGACCCATTGATTCCCTGAGGCCATACATTATTTCCAATGTCCTAAATAGGGCATAAGTTTCTTTGGAATGAAGACGTGAAGGGTGGCCTATAAAGGATAGGGAAATAGCAGAGTCTCTAATAGAGCTGATGTGTTTTCTTATGCTTTTCTTTGTGTGTTGTCATGGAGAATAGTCTGAGAGAGAGAGGCAATGGTAGAATTGAAAAAAAAAAAAAAAAAGAGAAAAAGGAAAAAAGAATACTCAGTGAATAAGCAGGAGTCTGGGATTATTCATGCCTAGTAAAGCCTCCCACGAGAGTGTTGTTCAGGTCATGTCAAAGAGGCACCAGTTAAGCACAGGGCTGCAGTACATGGCTCTGTGGTACAGAGCACAGGGATCCCTGTAGAGATCTGCTTCAGAAAGTTGTAGCTCTTGTAAATGCTGGTGGCACTGGTCTCTTCTGTCATTGTTTGCAGATGGTCTAGCTTTACTCCCTTTTAATTCGTCTGTGAGAAGAGCCATCAGATTTTTCGAGAGTGATGTGAAATGGGGTTTTGTTTTCCTGGGAAGCAGTCTGGCGGGGCAGAGGGGCTACATTAGGGATGTTCACAGCGTAGCTCTGCAGCGGCTCAGGTAGCTGCCGGCTTTGCATAGCAACATTGTGGCCAGCATGTTAAATCATACCTCACTTCACTCAGCATTTGTCATCCGGAGGCTTCAGACCCTTCCTAAAAATAGAAAAAATGAATGTGTTAGTTCCCGCACCAGGGAAGGAAAGGTTGAGGTAAAGAGAAGTCAAGTACTTTGTCCACAACCACACAACCAACCAGCCTGTCTGGGGAGAATTTACTCCAAAAGCCATAGCTTCCATTTTCAATAATCTCCTTTTTTGTTCTGTGGTCTTCTCTTTTAGTTTCATTTTCTATATGTTTATGCAGGATTAAATATGTAGACTACAAATGTGCAACTAAATTCAATTGTGCTACTTTTGCAGTGACTAAAATTTCCATATATTTTGCATGTTTTTTTTCTTAAGAAATATTATGAAACTATTCCATAGGGAAAAAATACATGTTCTGCATTAAATAAAATAAAGCAAAGGTGAAGATAATTTTTTTTTCCTTTTCAGGATTTCTTAGAGCGAGCTAAATGACTCTCAGTCATCTGGCATGCATTTTAATCTCCCCATGTTGGTAAATCCTCCTTGTGGAGCCTAATGAAGCATTAAAATGCTGGAATTTTAACTTCTATATTTTAACTTCAGAACACAGAACACAATTCAGGCAAACACAGTGAAGTAGAAGCTGCCTGTGGATGTGAAACAGGAAGCAGTAGTAGATAGACACATGTGTAATAGGGTTGTGTTTGCTCTTGCTCAACCAGATATACATCAATTTTAATTAACACGTTTTGTGCTTCAGCTGCTAACATCCCTTCAGCAGTGAGTGGGTTATGTGTTTCCATCCTGCATATACCACCAGCATCACCACCACGTCCTTCTCTAGCTTCCCCCTCCCCTTTCTACACAAATGTTGCAACACAATCTGAAATTTCCTCTTTTCTTTCCTTCCTGCATTTCTTACAGGTTCCTTTGCGTCAGAAGGCAAAAAAGAAAAGTCAAGGTAATGACAGATTGTTTTTTCTTTTCTCTCCTGGATTCCTCTTCTGTTATTTTCTTAGTATGTCTTATTCTTGGGAGGGTGAGGATTTTGTACTGCTACTCTTCTGGTGAAAGGCTGCTTTTTAACTCCACTGATTCTTACACCGATTCTGAGAAAAATGACAACGGGCTGTTCCTTTGGACTAAATCCTTGTGGTATGTTAATTGAATCAAAGCTGGAAATCAGTGAGGAATCAGCTGCCTGCACAGACATACACACTAGTGGTTTTCATGTACTTGGCATAATAGTTTTCTCTAGCTGACTTAAATAGATGTATTCTTTTCAGTGCAGCTGTGTGAAGGAAAATATATGCATGCTTCTCTTAAAAGGATCAAGGGCTGTATTTTTAATTTACAGAAACTCGTGTATGGTTATCTTACCATTAATTAGTATCTGCATTATCTATAGCTTACTGTTTTATTTCAGCAAGCTTTTCGAATGAATGTGTGTTACTGTCACAGCCACTATAAAACTGAATGACTTCTAAGTACATTTTAAGATATGCTTGGATGACTTGCTGAGATTCCTAATTAAGGATGATATCCTTAATTAGCAGCAACATCTTTCCTGGTAACACAGTTTCAAGCAAGCACAACGCTGTATTTTTAATGGCACAGGGTTCTTTATAATGAGCCGACGGAGGATATCGTGCAAAGAGCTGGGGCAAGCCGACTGCCAAGGATGGCTCTACAAAAAGAAGGAGAAAGGAGCTTTCATTGGCAACAAATGGAAAAAGTTCTGGTGTGTGCTGAAGGAGTCATCGCTGTATTGGTACAGCAGTCAGCTGGTGAGTACAGCACACAGCCAGCCCCGGGTGCCAGACGAGCAGCGTCTGCTGGGGCTGAGGGAACGGAAGCTGGGGTCACAATTTAGGAGCACCTTGGAGGAGTAGAACCAACTGGGTTTATTTCTCTTCCCTGACACTTTTTGTGATCTGGGCAGTGTCTATATGAATTTGAAATATGCAGAAAGCTATGTGTTTTCTAGTTCAGCAGGTACTTGTGAAATGCTAACTTGCTGTCTGTTTTACCCTGTAAAGAGCTGTTCTTTAAAGGCTCTGGTGGCATTTGAATTTGAGAAATGTTTTCCTGGGTATAGGCAATTTGCAAACACTTGTTGCCAAGAGTCAAAACAGGAATGCTTCTTCACTCATTAATTTTATTTTCAGAAATGTTTCTCTTTTCATTCCCTTCCGCATTGAGATTATTCTGTTTGTGTGTTTGGTTTCTTTTTCTTTTTTTCTTCTATTTTTTTTCCTATTTTTTTCCTTTTTTTATTCTTTCTTTTATTTTTTTTTGTCCTCCTATCTTTTTTTTTTTTTTCCTTTCTTTTCTTTTCAAATGGCAGAGGGCAGCTGGCTTTCTTCTGGGCTTGTTTAATTGGGCAGAGAGGATGTCTTGCCCATCCTAGGAAGATTCAAGTACAGTTATTCCCTTCACCTTGCTGTCTGGCACTGCTACCTCTAAAAAGCTCTTGTCACATTCGAATGATGGAGTGACAGAGCTAAGAATCAGGGTGTGAAGAGAATTAGGGCATGCCAGCAAAAACATAGGTTGAAACTCAGCAGCTTCAGTGTCCAATTGTGGATGGACATGAGGTTCCCTAGATGCAAAGTAGCTGCTCTGGAAATCAGCATGTGGCAGGCACAGCAAAGGATGAAATATTAAAGGAACCCTTATTAATTCTTACAGCATTTAAAAAAAGAAATCAAAGGCAATCTGGATGATTTCCAGATTATTGTTTGTTTCCACTGCAGTAATCCCCATCAAAAAATTTGCTAACTGTTTCAGGGGAAAAAAATTAGTTTAAGCCATTAAAAACATCCTCATACCCTAAACAAAACTTTGCTCGTGCAAACTATTTCACATTCTCCCTTCAGTTGTGGGTATAGTGTTAGTGGTTTTTTGGTGGGGTTTTTGTTTTCTTGTGTGTGAGAGAGAGAGGTTATTTTTTTTTTTTTATTTTTAAAATCCAAATAAAATCTTTGATGGGTACTTCAAGATGATACTAATTATTTCTTTTCGGGGTAAAGGAGAGCAACTCAGCTGGTCTTGGGCTGCTCTTTTTTATGGTGTTGTGGTAGTCTGATATGGAGTCCTTTCAAGACTGTATCAAATACATGCATATTAGAAAGAAAAAAATGAGAAAAATTGGGAAAAAAGATTTAAAAAGCAACTTTTTTCCTAATGCTTACAATATCTCTGCTTGAAAGACATGGCAAGGCAGTAATACTAATGAGCAGCATTAACACCTTGCAAAACCTTATCAGTATTGGCTTTTATAAATCTGTGTTTGCAGTTGTACTTCTGGCCATGCAGTTCTAAGAAAGGTGAGCTGGCTGCCTGACATGCCTTTTTAGACACAGAAAATATCAGAAAGGAGTGATCCTGAGGGGTAATCAAGATGGGAGGAAATTTAAAAAGCAAGACTAGGAAAAGTTTGCCTCTGGGAAGAGAACAATGATGGGGAAGAGGTGCAAATTCCTCCACTTCCTTCAGTCGTTCTGGCCTGGTTAAATTCCACTCCTGAGATCCAGAGAAACCATGATCATGCTGATCCCAGTGCTCCTAGGCAGCACTCAGTCTTTTAGTCCATGCCTGCTCCCTGACTGTCACTGGCTGCCCCTAAATGAACAAGGCTGAAAAATAAGTGTCAGCCTCGTTCCAATTAATTTCTTTTCCTCTGAAGAGCTCATATGGCTTCCAGACACTGTTGTCTTGTGTCAGCCCTGAGCTCTCACCTATCACAGTTGTGCTTTAAGCATTCTAGCTGGTAGTACCTCTTTGCTTTCAACTTCTGCCAACTCTCACACACTATGTTGTGCTAAAACCTCAAGATTTCTTTTGGCAGCCTAAGGTGCAGCCTCTCTGTAATTATAGATCCAAACAGTGTTTGCAGAATGTCAGTAACTGAGGGGTTTGGAAAGGAGAGGAGATGTTCTTTGCTAAGGCCTGCTTTCTTAAATTCTTGAGACCAGAGGCATCCTCAGAGTTGTATGTGAGATCAATTAGACCCAGATATCCTCACTTCTAGATTGATGAAGGAGAAATAGCAGTGGCACATTCTCTTGCTTGCTTGGCAATCTCTGTCCTGGCCTTAGGACTACCTGCACTTCCACTGTCTCCAGTAAAGCTCATCCTTGGTCCCAAGGGGGTGTACAAGATGACAGCCTAAAGCTCTGTTGAAACAGGAGACCTGCTTCTCACGTGCCTGAGGCTTTCTGTGCCCAGCCTTTTTACAGAGGCTGATGCCAAAGGAGGTGATGAAAGAGTGGGGCTGATGCCAAAGGGGCTGGGGCACACTGGCTGCCTGTAGCTCTGCTTGACCTGTTTGGTTCTGGTGAGAAAGGAGCACGGTTTGTTTGTGGCTGTGTGAAAACCAGACACTGGCAACTGTAGCATAGCAACAGGGTGCTGGACCTTTTTTCTGATGGAGATGGAGAAAATAGAGAGTGGGTGGAATTTGTATGGGAACATGCATTATCCTGAACTTGAGTAGATCGCCTCATTTGAATATCATCTTCTTGGTCATGTTTGTCTTCATGTGCCTCTGAAGCTCTGAATGTTTCTGCCACTCTTGTTTAATTTTTCTTCAAACCCGCTCTGGTTCTGGGTCTCTCATGAGAGGCAGATTTGGGTACATGACCTAGGACACTTGTTGTGACATTTGCAGCTGATATTTCCTTCAATTTAGCATAAAATAGTTTGTGAATGCCACAGCTCAAAAGAATAAAAGTAATTAACAGGTCAGCAATAGCAGATCAGACACCCCAAGAGTCAAGCTTCTCCTTCACTGAAGGAAAGCTAGAGAACACAGGCAAATCTGAATAAACTTTTGAGAAGCTAGCTGAGGTCAGGGCCCAGTGGTCTCAGCAGGCTTGGGTAAGCTGCCCTGGAGCCTCTTGCCACAGACCCTTCTTTCTACAAAATGTGAGGCAAGTAAACTTCTCTTTGCAGCATGGCAGCACTCCCAGTCTGGGGAGGGGAGGCTGGTTGGACTAGGAGGAAGCACAGAAAGGTTGGTTTTGCAATGATAACACAGGAAATGTCATAATGAATCTGGGCAGTCAGACTTCCTGGGTGCACTCAAGAACACCAGACTCCTTGGACAACTGCTCTTCATTAGTCTTAGTTTCTGTTTTGGCTTTTTTTTAGTACTGCTCTCTGTAGGCAGCTGCCTTGAAGACAAGTGTTTAAATATTACAGTTTGTGATCCTGCCTGACCCTTGAGCTGTTTCAATTCTCATAGTGAAACCCCAGAGGGAATTAGTGCTCCTGCATAGGAAGAGGGGTGGTGGGGGAGGATTGTCACATGTAATCCCAGGCTCCTGGATCTTTGTGCTTATTTCAGCTGTGTTGGATAGTGTTGGCTGGGATGGGACAAAGGACTAAATGCCTCTCTCTGGTGGGTCTTCAGGGTAGCTTGACTGGTTTTCCAAGTAGAGTTGAAATAGATTTTTGCAGAATGTGTTAACGGTGGTTGTCATGGGGATTCAGCTGAAAAGAAATATAAATATAAAATTAAAGAGTTGCAGGCTGTGATCTACTGTCACTATTTGTCTTTGTAGTTTTTTTTCCCCTCATTCACTGCATTTAAATTGGTCCTCACTCCAACAGCTTTGCTGGAAGCTGTATAATTACGGTCTTTTAAAAGAAAAATCTTTCACCTTTGAGTTGTAATAGCTGCTTATGTGGATGAGAAAAACTCATTGATGTCAGCTGATTGAGCTGAGAGGCTTGGGGACCTATGACCTGATATCTTACAAAAATTACTCACAGTTCTATAGGATGCCTCACTGGCAGAGAGAAAAAAAAGGCTCAAATTCTGAACTGCTCCTCCAACATCCATAAGGTCTTCTGGGGGCAATGCTGAAACACTGACGAAGCCATGAGCACTACCCTGATTTGCAGATTGGAGCTGTTCCACAAAAACAAGATATTTCATTTCCTAGCACTAGTTTTTAAAATCTTGCTGCAACATTACACTCACTTTAAACGACTTACTAAATCTAAAGCCACAACATTTAGATAACATACTGAGGCAAGCTCAAAAGGACATTAGCCTCTTTCATTGGATTCATGCATTGTGTTTCATAAATGCTTTCTTTATTTTTGAGTGTAAAGCTTTTTCTGTGAAAAAATGGCTACTTTCTGCTTTGCCACAAGAATTTGCAGAGACCGTTGCTATTAATGAAATTATTTTTCTACAACTTGGAATAGCAAAAGTACAGATTTCTGTTAGGATAACCTCCATAAAACCCATGAGAGATAACAGCTTATTCTTTTAAACATCCTGATTAAGTAGAAAACAGGTCAAGGTTCTTTTTATCTGAGTTTTTAGGGCTATTTTACAGCTTTGCATCAAAATCTGAAGGAATCTTGAATGAAATGTGTGAATTAAATAATAGCATGCTAAAGTCATGTTAGAGATAACATTTTGGAAGAAAGAAAGCACTTAGGATTTCTATATGCTTTAAATGTTTTAAAGCATCATTTTTAACCCAAGAATGACTGAAAAGATAACTTCCACATGTTCTGTTCCTAGGATTTATTTGGAATTCTGTTTGCTGACTGAAATAACACCCTTAAGGACTTCTATTCTTTTTTTCCTTTCTTTTTTTCCTGATAATTATGAAGCTACATACCCATTAAACCCTTCTTTTCTCTTTCACAGATGGCACACTTTAGATCTGTACAAATAGTGTATTTCACTCATACATAAAATGAAACCTGATTTCTTCTTTAACTGAACAAATATGAAATCACAGGCAGAATTAGTGTAGAATCTGAGTGCATTGAGAGAGAATGTGTAAGTGAGAACATAATCTTTTACCAACTGGAACAGGCCAAGTACTGCATACTTGGTTGGGGATTTCTCTGTTGTACAACTGTTAAAATTAAAGTGCTGGAATCAAAGCCTACAGACTTTAGTAATTCATTAGTAATTCATTAGTAATTTAGAGGGAGCTCCCCTAATTTAGACAGAGGAATCTATTTAAATTACTAATGGATTAAGTCAGTGGTTCAAGCCCGAGGTCCATTTCTGCATGGGTGGGAGTGTTCCAGGTGAGTGTCTCCGCTCTGGCTGACAGGGTGCTGGTAATTCACTAGTCCAATATAAAATCCAAACACTCCAATACATTGACAGTAGAGACAGTGACTTATCTAATGGCGTTTCATGGACATAATCCCCTCAGGTGTGCTTTTGCAGCACTCTAAATTGTTTATAGGCTGCAGTCTAGACCAATGGTTACTGCATTGAGAGATAGAACTGGTCAAGCTGTAATTGCATTGGGAGCATGGAAGAAAAAAGGCCAAATCTGTCCCAGACCTGAGTCACCCACTCATCCACCTGATGGCTTACCCAGCCCAGGCCATGGATTTATTGCTGCTTGGGTACCTGGGCAGCAAGATACTTCACTCAGAGTCTTGTGGATAACTTTTTCTTAAACTGGAAGCGTTGATTGGTACTGCAGAGAAGCAACTGGCACTGTATGCATTTCTCATCCAGCAATGTGTGCAATAGCAATTGTTGTACCTCATGGACAGCTTTTTTGAGATTGGAATCTGGTATTCTCAGACTGGTCTTGGGAACTAAACAGGAAATTCAGTGCTCCAGATCCAGTAAGTGATCATCTTTTTGGAACAGAAATGCTGGATAATACAATCTCTAGTACAGTGCAGCCCAAGCTCTTTCATTACTCACCAGTATTTATTTCCTCATCCCTATATACTTAATATACTATGGGATGGTAATACTAGGTTTAGTGAGTTGTTATTTTATCTCAATAACTTTAGCCTCATGAAATTTCAGCCTGTGAAATGGAAACACACGCTCCTCAAGCTAGTCACTAAACAGGTTTTACAGATACAAATACAATCAGAGAATATTTAAAGTCCACAGTAGCAAATAAGCCCTTTTTCATACAAAACTTACAAAAGGAAAGTTTGTAAAAAAACTGATGTAAAAAATAAAGTAATTTTTTTCTCCTGTACTGAAAGAAAATAAGAAAAAAACCCCTCCTACTAATGCTATGTGTCAGTGTGTGTGTGTGTCTTGGAGCAGCAAAACTGTTTACTGGCGATGATGTAAAATATAAACTTCTCACATAAATGTTTAATACATGTAGATGACAGGAATGATGGTTAGGCCATGATTTATTGTGTACCCAAGAACTGATATGCAGATGTGAGGGGAAGCCACCCACTGAATTATCCATTCTGTATCCATATTTCAGTTCGTGGAAATTCATACTTCCAAGCATTAAAGCTCAAAGTCTTGTCTTGATGAACATCTTTTTACAGTCTCGTCATATTCATGCATAATGAGACTTGAGGTACTGTCAGACGTTCATTTATCCTCTGCCTTTGTAATTGTTGTGTGTATTTACCTGCTTTAACTCAGTGTACATTTTCAGAATTTTAGTGTGTCTACAAGCAATGGCTGGGAGCAGCAAAAATGTAATTCAGGAATGAGCACTCTGTGTTTTGGAAAGTACTTTTTTCCCTGACCTTACGTCCTACAGACTTTTGTCTACATAATATAGACATCTTAGGAGGACTCCTAATCTTATTGCAGATGCCCAGGTGTATGCAGATAGATGTAGTAAGGAAGATGTTTCTGCTTCAGATGTTTCAGTTTTAGGCAGCACAAACAGGGATTTGAGGCTTGTCACTTCTGTTTTGCTGGAGGAATGCTCTGACTCAGAGTCCTGCTGACTGAGAGCAGAGACGTCAGTGCTCAGCAAACCTCCCTGCATGGAGAAAGGGATGACTGGGTATAAACAGGGTACTGTAAATGTCTGCCTGGATTTTGCTACCTCTTGTACCATGCCTGCAAATTTCTGGGGGGAGTGATAGCTGGGTGACCTCTGAGGCAGGTTTGCAGTGTTTAGTCACAGAGCTCAGCTGTGTGGGATGATCCCCTTGCACCCTGGGGGATGGGAGCAGCCTGCATTGCCTCTGCCTTGCTTGTGTACAGGTGGCTCTGCAAAATGGTCCATGCTGCAGTTTGCCCTCCTCCATTTCCACTTAGAATCATCTTGGGGCACTTTTGAATTGTATTTTTCAGCTATACATAGGTTGTTTTATGTGCTGCTGTTACATGTTTGTGTAAGATGCACACCTGGCACAAACCCACCTTTGGAGATCATCCAGACCTGAACAGATGATGCAACCCTTGCTCATTCTTTTTAGTCAACAAATACCACTTGCACCCATAGGAGTGGTGGTTTTCCAGCACCCCAGATTTGCACAAATATAGCTGGTATAGAAATATTTCATCAGGCGTTAATGTGTCCCCATGGTGATGAGCATATATTTTCACAGTATAAAAAGCTGTCAAAAACAAGCACTTGCATGTTAAATATTATTCAGCGTTGAAGTCTACTAGCTTACCAGTCGGTTGATGTGGTGATATTTAAATTTTTTTCTCTTATGAAAGGCTGAAAAAGCAGAAGGATTTATAAGACTTCCAGACTTCAGTGTGGATCGTGCCATTGAATGCAAAAAAAAGCAGTAAGTTTATCTCTCATTCCCAGTTTTGCATGATTTTTATGATATTGTAAGGAATGAATCTCAGTAGTCTTTGACAGTGAAGCTGTGGGGAGTTCTTTTGTGTTGTATAAATAATGTGATATTAATTGAGCTACTGAAAGAAAACCATTTTGCAAAAATTTTTTTGAAAAATCTCTGCCAGATGTGTTTTGCTAAAACCACAAACAAAAAAACCCCAACCAGATGAGCGTGCCAAATGCTTTCTTTTTCTTTCCCTTTTTTTTTATTCACTGTTTATGAGTAGACTGTAGTTCTCAGATGCTCCCTCTCAGCTGAGGAGGTCAGCAGTGGTGCAAGTAATGCTGCATCTCTCCAAGCCTGGACTATTCTTTAGGCAGCTGTGGTGCAACTGAGCTTGGGCTGTACTTGAAGCCTTTGGTTGTACAGGGAATAAATACTTTCTTTAGCAGGGTGCACATTTAAAAATATCCTCTCCAAACTCCATATGAAGCACTGACTTCCAGCTGCTTCTGAGCACACTTGAAAGGTTTGGAGGGGTGTTGCTGTTGTTCAAAGTTATGAAGTGCAGCATGGTTTTAATTGCCTCCCTCAAGAGAAAGCCTTCATTCTTCTGATGGGGAAGTCAGAAGAGTCAGTCACCGTTCATTTTACTGTGTCACATGGCCCTTCCCTCAGCCATCAGTTTTCCATGCTTTGGGGTCTTAGCCTGATTGACCACAGCATATGGAAGTTCTTCCATGTCTTGGGTCACTACTGGTGCTTTCTTCCAACATTTTTCAAGTTTGCTTTACATCTCAGAGCTGGAAGAAGCAAAACTGCACATAGTATTTGAGATATGGGAATGCAACAGGATTATGTAATGAAATAATGAAAGCCTTTGTTTTATTCTTTATTCCTTCCTTTTTAGTTCCTGTAGTTTATTCTCTCTAAATAATGTATGGCCTAGGAAGTGAGCTAAAAATAGACTAGAGGTTTAAAGAAAGAGTTGTATTGATGGACAAGCTAATCTGGATTAACACAATGGAGTGAATAAATATTTTAAATAATTCATTCAGCTATTATTTTTTCTTTCTTATGGAAAGTCGTTTTCTTCATATCTCTTTTTTTTTTTTGCTTCTCCTAAAGTGCTATTAAGATCAGCCACCCACAGATCAAGACATTTTATTTTGCGGCAGAAAATGTTCTGGAAATGAACACGTGAGTAGGAGCGACTGGTCATGTTTCATCCTGTCTCATGCATGAGAACACCCTTTGAAAGTTCACTCTTTCACTGTCAGGCAGTCGTTGACAAAGTTATTTGGGGAAATACTGAGTCTATTTTTTCTGGTCACTAAACAAAAGAAAACTGCTCTTTGTTCACTAATTATGATTGAAATCAGAATCGCATTATTAGCCCAATTTTGATACTAATCTTTCCAATATTTTCTGGTATAAATCACTTTCTGTTAGAGCTGTGCTAAGATTTGATAGCCGGTGCAGCACCTGGGAAGAAGTGAGGGGGGAAAGGAAAGAGAGGGAAAAGTGCCAGAAGTGATCTAGGACTAGAATATAACAGCTCCTGATTTCAGAGTATCACATCAGCTAACAAGGAGGGTTAGAGGGATAGAAAGGCCTGTTTCTTAAATGTAAATTAGCATTAGCTTCAGCATCAAACTGTGCTGTGGTTGAATGATCCTCATGACAGGTCAGAAATTTTCTTTCCACAAATGTCCAGAACATCAACAGTCAAATAGTTCTCAATGGAAGAAATAAAAATGGATATTTTTAAAATGGATATTCTAAAATGCTGCCATTTTAGAAACCACTGAGCTATCAGAAAGACATTAATTTCCACTAATCCAATTTTGGCCCATTTAGAAGTATCGCCTATCTTTGCCCTTTTTACTTCAGATTGTCTATGCCATTCCATTAAATGGCCAAATACTGGATACAACAGTATCCAGCTCCTACAACAGTCAGGTCAGGATTTTAATCAGGGCTCTACTGGTGATCTTTTTTTTGATTTTTTCATAGGGCAGTACACTCATTCCCTCTATAAACAGGAAACTTCATACATATTTGCCACAACAGAAAAAGAGAGGTTGAGAGAACATGTGTGACCTTCAGAAAGATCTATAGATACAGAAATGTACAATATTCCAGTAGTGGATGTACATAGATATGTATTAATAATTCTGTACTCTACAGATGCCTGCAAGTAAACATAGATGAAAATAATCTGTTGCCCTTTGCAAGCTGGAGCATCATGGAGCATTGTGGTGGGGAGATAGCCATACATTTTGGTGTTCCTGCATTTCCCACCAGAGCTCCTGAATGGAGTGACAAGCTCCTGATGCAGATAGGATGAAGTTGGCTGAGAATCAGGGACAGCTGGACAGGAATATTTCAGTAGAGAGGGTAACCCTGGTTAAGAAAAAAGAGATGGAAGTGCATATGGAGAAGGAAAATTAGAGCTAATGGAGGATATTAGTAAGTGCTAACAGCCAGTTTGGAGCCCAGCTGGAAATTCTCCTGTGAAAAATGTTTAGTCTCCTGTGAGTGACTGATTAAGATCTATGCAGGTGTCTTAGCTCTTATGCCCCTGGAATGGTTTTGTTCAAACTCCACTTCTTGAGTGAATTTCATTTTGGCTTAAAGCTAGGTAGCCTAGTGTTAGAGCAGCCTGCACTACACTGTACTAACTCCCCACTGTTGCAACTGATGATGTTTTCCTTGGCAAAGTATAAAATACTTGCAATTAATACATAAAGTACACGCATACTCACGCATATGTGGAAACAGACTAAAAGGCATCTGTTTCCTTGGCTGCAGTCCTGCAAACACACATGTGAATGGTTCCACTGAACTCACTGGAGCATTTGTGTGTGTCGAGTTCCTGGTGTGCATAAACGCTTGATGGATCATGACCTTTTGTAACTCTTCATGCGTATATCGACACATGCTTATATCTCTACGTATATCTCTATTAAATCAACAGTGGATTTATTAACACAGTCATTTGTTTCATTAATTTATCATGTATTTGCTATTGTCATGCACACATGAGAAGTAAAGACATGCTGAATAGCTGCATGCATTTAGCTGGACAGTTGTACAGTTATTAGTGACCTGCCTGCCCTCGTCATTGATGAAGTCCTGGAATTTTTAGGAAATCTTGTTCCTTGTTAAGGTGGATTTTCATTTAAAAAAATCATTCTGTTAGGATTAGCTGTTAGAAAAGAGTTCACTCTTGGACCACTCTTATAGAAATTAGACTTTTTTTTCTCTGAATTGTTTGTGCCTCTATAGCTCATACTGCAGTCTAGTGCAGTTACTTTGATGCTGATCTTACTAGCAAATTCCCTATTGCTTTAGTAGAACCAAAATCAAACAAAATAGGGATTCTTTTCAGTAACAAATTCCCACCCTTCATACTCTCTCTACATACGCCTTGAGTTTTGCTCTTAAAAGCTTGAGCTTTTTCAGTAATTAGTTACTTAAAATGTGGCTAGCTCTGAATGACCTAAAGGCAAATACAGTATACAAAAAGTATTACTAGGGAATGTTTTTATCACTGGAAAAATACTGCTACCTAGGAAGAGAAGCGAAAGACACCCCGGTTAATAGCTTAATACAACACAGGAGGTGAGACTTACTAAAGCCAAAAGTACATAGCAAGAAAAATGTGATATGTTATGATCAAAAAGTTTGGTTTCAAGTGGCACAGACTGTGCTGCAATAGTTTTGGCCAGGGCAGCTGACATCACCTTCTATGGCTCCCACGCCTTTTTCTTCATCTCAGGTGAAAGATGGATTAATTCACTGAGAGCTGGTGTTCTAGTTCTCAACAGCTGGACTAGTTCACTGACATGGTGTTAGAGCACAAAGACCTTTTCTTTAGCTTACACAAATGTGGCTGCTGGATCACCAGTAGTGCCTTTTTTCAGTATGAGGGAAAGATGTCCCAGGCAGCTAATCCTGGTCACCACAGGGAATATTAATATGGAGGTAACTGGTGCCTTTCTAGAAGATGATCTAAGAAATTGAAACTTTAACATTTAGTATTCAGGCTGATGAAAACAGATGTGATGATGTAGAACAAAACTGAAAGGAACAAAACTCAGTCTGAAGAGCATGTGAGTGTCCCTGACTCTGTGTTCCCTGTTTCAAGCACAGGTGGCTAAGTAAGCTGGGAATGGCTGTAGACCCTCTGGCACCAAACAGGAAGAATGAGGAAGGTATGTTCCTAACTGGTTTCAGTGTGTAACTACATTGTCTTCTTCAGTTTTTGCTTGGCCAAATTTTTGTCAGCTGTTTTCTTTCTGTGGAACTGTCATCTTGGGTCTGTCTACTGTCTGACCTCAGAGAAACCACATTATTCACATCATCACAGTGCAGAGTAATCACAGGGAAAGAAAAAATGATGAGAAACAGTGTCAGTGAGAGACACTAGGTGATCTTGTGAGAGCTGTGTAACTACTTTCTGACAGTTTGCTGGCTTGCTAAGCCTACCAAGTGTGAAGAGGAACAGCTGTGCTGCTCTGGGTTTTGAGCTGCTGAGTTTTGTTACAGGAGTTGTGCTACAGCATGGCAGCTCGAAGGCCTGGGAACAGCTTGTGCTCTGCAGACCCATCCCTACTGTGTCCTCCAGTCCTGGGGGTTTCAACAACCACAATCTTGGGAGATGAGGGAGGGGTACTGCTGTTCTGGAGCCTACAATTTGTTTCAGAGCCAAGCCCGAGTTCACTATGGAGTGAGAAACTTTGAAAGTTCTAAACAATTTATTTATTGTCTTAATTTGCACACCAACCTAATATAGCTCTTTGGTGGGAGGATACCAACACTCAAATCACAAATCTGGGCAGAAGAGTTGGTTTAGAATGAGAAGTGCTCCGGAACTTGTTTAGAATTAGAAGTGCTCTGAATATTATGTTACCAAACCAGGAATGGACTCTAACCTGAGGAATATGTGTCATCACCTGTGCTTTTAAGTCTCCATTTTTAGAGTATTGGTACCCAGTGTCCTTTTTAGAACTGCTGAGCTTGTGAAGGAGCTATCATTATGAAGAAGAAATTGGTATTTGCAGTAGTATGAGCACTTAGGCGATGCAGCCTCTTTTGTCTAAGCAATGAAGTGTTCCTCTCTGCAATCCTTCTGCTTTATCACAAAATTCAAGAATGTGGTTTATGCCCGGGCTCGGGACATGTAATTACATTACTGATTAATTTGATCTGGCTCCATTTATGCTCTACCATTAAAAGCAGCTTTGGGGTTGGTAAACACAGATAATACTGATTCCTGGTGAATTCAGCAAGTCCCATCAGTTTCTTTCTTTCAGTTCACAATTGTTTCTTGTCAGGAAACTTGTTAATATGCACACCATCCAATTCCTCCTGCCTGTATCCCATTTGAAGCCAACTTTATCAAAACTCTTTAGGATAAAGAGCTATATTGACTGTTATGTTGTGCAGCAAGAACTGCAAGATACTTGTACTTAGAGAGGAAGTGTGCAAATATGTTGTCCATGTTTTTATGAAGGGAAGAGATTGATGGAAAATGGGAATGGCCAAAATTTATACATTAAACCAATCTCTGTAAAACTAAAAAAAATGTGATACTGGTTGAGTTGAAAATTATGAAGCAACAAAAAAATGAGTCATTCCCCAAATTTTAATCTAAAAAAAGAAGTCCAAAAGAGACAAAATAATCCACTCAATAACCTCTGCAACAGGTTATCTAATAACTTTGCAATAGCATAACATAGCCAATATTTCTTCAGCTTTTAAAGATAGTCACCCATTACCCCCTCAGGAAAAGACCTTCTGATTCTGGCATCAAACACTTCCTTGTCTTTTCATGCATGTTTTTTTGTCACAGGTGATCCAGCAGCTGCCTTCAGTGTGGGTGCAGCACCCACTGGTGCCTGGGTGGACATGTCCTTGCAGAAACATTGCTATGTTTCATAAAAATATTTTCACTATCCACAGTGACTTCTGTTCCTACTGACCAGTTCTTCCTCTTTGTATCACACACCATAATTCTCCAGAAGTCTTGGCTCTTTTTATGGCATTTCATGTGTATTCGTGTACTTTGTGTGCATTTTAACACCTTCCCCCCACCATGCCATTTTCCTGTTTAGAGTATCAGAAACAACAGTTGATTCTTTTTCAGTTCTTCTGTGTGCCTAAAAGCATGAGCTTTTTACTGAGTTACTCAAAAAGGCATTAATAGAGTATTAGAATTTGATATAGGCCTTATTGCAGCCAGTTTCAGTCCTTTATGCTTAGTTAGATGTGCCAGCATATACTTCCAGTAAACAGAGTAACATCCATGCTACTCAAAACCCTATGGTTCTGCAAAGAGTACAGGGAGAAAAAAATAACAAACCTCTTTAAGTTTCTCTTTGTTAACATGTTAGAAAATTCTCTCTCACGCACAAAATTCTTCTCTCTTACAACTTTATTCCCCCCACTCTGTGCTTATTAACAGCCACCCTACCCCCCACAATGATGTGAAGAAAAATAAAGCATGTGGGTATTAAATGAGTTAATTTTAGTTGAAATAATCTCAGGTGACTGTCTGGAGACCATGCTAGCACACTGCTTTCTAGAGGTGTGAGCCTCTCAAGTCCAGCTCTCATGCGGAATCAGAGCTGGACTTAAGCAACCCCTGCTCTCTGGGGCAGAGCTGGACAGAGGCTCTTGGACAGCACTGCTGAGTGCATGTGGCCTGCAAAGGGCACTGCTGGATCCCACAGACACCTCAGGGGCAGCCCCTGCTCTGTGACCCTTGGCACTCAAGCTGTCCTCATCAAGCTCTGACCTTGCCTCTGCGAACTCTGCTGTGCCCAGCTCAGTGGGGTGGGGCTGAGGCTGTCACCCTGCACGTGTGGGGCAGGGCAGGATGCAAGCACTTGCCCCTGTGAAGGTTGCATTTGTTTTGGGAGATTTAGCAAAAGTGATCCTTGTGGCCTTTCAGTGCACACAAGAGAAGCTGAGGGCAAGAAAGGGTTGGGCGAACATTTTAGCAGGGTATACTGGAAAGGGAGTAATGGTTTTACACTAAGAAAGGGCCAGTTCAGACTAGACATAAAGATGAAATTTTTTTACAGTGAGGTTGGCAAAACACTGAAACAGGTGGCCCAGAGAGGTGGCACAAGCTCCATCCCTGGAAACACTCAAGGTCAGGCTGGACAAGCAGCTTGGTCTAGTTGAAGCTGTCTGTGCTCATTGCAGAGAAGTTGGACTATATGACGTTTTATGGTCCCTCCCAAACCAAACTATTCTATGATTTTATGATCTTGTCCAATGTTTACTACTGCCAGGTCCTGGGCATAAGAACCAGGTTGCCTGCCTTTTTCTGTGTTTAATTTTATCAATGATTATCACTTCATTTAATCCAAATTTGTGGAAAATTTCCCCTGCTGCACAGATATTTGAAAGAAATAACAGCAAGACTGCCTCTGCCACGTGTCAAGAGATATTAAGGCTCCTATGAGTTTGTTTTTGTTAAGAAAAAAAAAAAAAGTGAGACAAGGAGGGTAGTCTTAGAGTACTGTCTTTACTTTTGGTATTACCTCTTCATATGTACTGCCATGCTGTATGGTGTGCCTGTATGAGATACCTGTGTGACAAAAGGCTCTCACAAGGCTGCTCTATGGTTTCCAAAGCATGATATGAACAATCTGTTTACTCCAAAATTGTGGCCAAACCCCCAATGCTTGTTGCTAGCTCCAGGAAAACTTACTGATTACGGGGATTAAGGGATTTTTCCTGGTAATGCTCTCCAGCATTACCAGAATTGGATCAGGAGACATTGACTTGTTAAAGTGTAGTCCCGAGTCCAGAACACCCTACTTGGTGATCTTTGGTTGCCACAGTGCTGCAAAGAATAATGTGTCCATCATCTAATTCTTTATTTTTGCTCATTTTCCATGTCTACCTCAGAATGCTACAGTGAAAGTGAACACGACGAGCCAGAAATAACAGACACACCACCTCCACCCTACAGAGTCCAGACACCACCTCCTCCTTCGGTAAGTGCTCCAGTGATTACCTTGCTTCTTGTTGCAAGCAGCTTGAAGCAAAACTCTCCTGAGATGGTGCACCTCTAGGAATGACCTAAAACATTGTCTGGAAATGTCCACGCTGTGTTCCTGTGAAACCTTGATGCACAGGCTGCCTACCCCATGGCAGAGCACACAGCTGGCACATCCTGCATGCAGGGAGCTCTGCACTGTGAAAGATCAGCTCCTTTCAATTTATCTTGCTGGAGAAAGGAAGGTGTTTTTCTACCTCATACACAAACCGTGTCTTTTCTTTACAAGATTTTTAACACACTTCCATAAGCTGTTTTTTTCATACTGTTCTCTCTTTTAAAAAAAATCCATCCTGAAACCTCTCTCTTTTTGTGACCTTGGTAGCATATCCAACAGCTTTGCATTTATTTATTTGAGTGAGCTGTTTTTAAGACTGCGGAATTTGAAGCTGCTTTTTTGTCAGTGAACAGAAGTGAAGGGAAAGAGGCCTCTTAGCACGGAGATAAAAATCTGTTTTTTTTCCTCTACCTCTGAAAAATAGACATGAAAAAGAAAATAGGCATTCTTCCAAAATCTATGTAGCATATTGCCCCAGAATATTCCTTCCTGTCTCACTTCATTTCATAAATTAAAATAAGCACTATGAATTCTCATGAGTCTAATCAAATTGGCTTGCCTAATTATTATCTACTTCTTGCCCTATTAATCTTGTTTCTATATCATTGTTTTTCCCAGTGATCTCATTGTTCTTACATATAATTTAAATGGATTTTTAAAACAATCTTTAAATTTTATCAAATTTTTCATTTTTTTTTTGGTAAAGAAAGAAAAGTTGTTAATTTGCTATGGTAGCTTCACTAGTAGGTTTAGGGTAGGTTTTTTCTTGTCTTTGCAGCCTTTAAAAGAAAAGTTTCATTTGTAGTAGAAGTCAGGGAGAGCTGTTGCAAGTAGCAGGGGCAATCCTTCAATTTCTGTAACCAGTAAGTTTTCTTGGAGCTAGCACCAGGCATGGGGATTTGGCTGCAAATTTGGAGTAAACAGATTGTTCATGTCATGCTTTGGAAACTATAGAGCAGCCTTATGACAGTCTTTTGTCACCGTATTTTTAATTTTAAAAATTGCTTCCATTAAAATGGAAAGTCAAATTTACTTAATTCTGTGTTTAGAAATGAGTGACGTGGTTTGGGCTGGTAATAAGGAATCCTGATTCGAGCCTTTCCCTTCACTACCTGAATGTTCACACCGAGAGGTGTGCAGTAATATTCTTGGTACTAAATATTCTCGTGGCATCTCACGGAAGGGAAGTGTCTGCTGTGGTACTGTTGTGGTACAAGTTCCTCTGGGGCACCCTGAAATGACATCCAGCAGCTGGGGTGGGCACAGGAGCAGCGAAGCAGGAGCAAATCTGAAACATACAGATAAGCCAGAGAAGCTTGTGCAATCACAGGCATTAATAAAAGGAGATGTCATGGAGAGGGTTGCCTGCCTGCCAATCTCTAACCAACTCACATAAAGCTGGGAGCTCACACCACACAGTCACACACTTGTCCCCCTCATTTTCAGTCAGATAAGTCAGTCAGTCTTCATTTCCTCTCCTGAAATGTGTAACTTTTATCACTAGAACAATCCACCTGGCACA
>VZSR01003807.1:14107858-14167085 GCA_013398615.1 Brachypodius melanocephalos
AGAGAAGAGAAGAGAAGAGAAGAGAAGAGAAGAGAAGAGCTTTGGCTATATGTGTCCCACAGTTATTCAGGGCCATGAGTCAGTTAATGAAGCATCAGGAATTTTATACTTCAATGTCTTGCCTTTAGGAGGCTGTAGATATGTTTTCCATCTGCTCACCTCTGAGTGAACGCCTGTGTTTTTCCAGATGATGAGTTTTAAACAGGTGCTGTTTTTAGTTTTCTGTTTTCCTGGTTTCCTGCTGCCTGTTGGAGTGTTGCTGCAGAGGCGATCTCCGGTTGTCTCCTTCCCATACGCTCCTCTTGAGTGCTGGCCTCCACGTTCTGGCAGGGAACATGTGGGAGGCAGGCAGTGATGCAGATGCTGAGGGATCCTGATTTCTCAAGCTTTCCCATAAAGGGTATCTTCCCTTTAGCTTTTACCTTTGTCAGCTCGTTTCCCTTCTTCTTATCCTTTAAAATCCCTTCCCTTGTGAACAAAGGTTAGTGTCTCCTGGGCAAAGGTATCATCTTTTCACACCAGACCTGGCCTCTGGAATAAGCTCCATTTGCTGTGGGTCTGCCCCATGCTCTGCTTGCTTACATAGTGAGTAGGAACAGCTCTGACTGCAGGTATTTAATAGCCCCTTCACTTCTGGACCACTGCTGAAACAAGAAAAACACTGGAGGGATCGGGAAAGTGCAGCTTCTACTAAAAACTCAGTTCTAGGTTTGGAGCCTGTGGTTTTCTCAGGGGGGCTGGTTAAACATGGCTCTCTACCTGTTTACTTGTTTCAGAGTTCTTGAATCAAGCTGTGAAGACAAACTAATAGAAACTCAGGTGTAGGCTCTGTTACATTTTAAAGCAGAACTTTGCGGTACTTCCAGCACAAAATTTGTACTTGCTGTTCTATTCCCTGCTGACTCAAACCATTTTGAAACTTGAAGAAGACAAAAGTAGTGATCATGAGGTTCCATGTGTATGCATGGGTTTGGGTACTGTGGAGGAAAAAAGCAAGCAAGGAACAAGTAAATTATAACATCTGTAGGACAAAAGTTGAACTGACCACCTGCGTTAATTTGTTCACATGTGAATGGATATACAGTTGAAAAATGAGCAGATATGTTGAGGCAATAGATTGCAGCAGTGGCCAAAAAAGCAGTTGAAGAATTTCATGGTCATAATTTTTCTCTTAAAAATATCTAGAGACTCATTAATTTACAGTGAAATCCTTATGATCTGCATTTTAAAACATCCCCAAATGGAAATTATTATCATATGGATGATTGCAAAACTTCCAAAGGAGTCACTCAAATAAATTAGGAAAACATTTGTCATGCCAAAGAAAAAACAAACCACAACACATATGCAGAGAAAAAGAAACACCTTCTGGCACTTGTATTTATTCTCACTCGTATTTTTAAATTAACACACAATGAAAATGGAAACAAAAATACATTCCTCTCAGTGAGGCACAGTCTTCATTTCACTTACACTTTTTCTTTTAAATGGACAAATGCCAAAGAAATAGAGGTGAGATCTAACATCTTCCTTTTCAGCTTTGAACAACTGAAATTAGACCATCTAAAATATGTGGGCAAGAGCTGTTACTGTTCGGTTATTCTGCTTGACTTTAGAAATGCTTCAAGTCTTTGTGATAGGAGCTCTTAGATGAAATGCTTCATATCACCTGTGTTCCCAAGGGCATTTTTAGCACTTGTAGTTTACTACCACCTTGTAGTAAACTTGTAGTTTACTATCTCCTTGTTCTTTGCTTGAGGTGAAGGTTTCCATTTTAGAAACAAAAACACACCTGAAACACAGTGCTGTACTTTTCATGGGAGAATAAAATTGTCTGGATCCTGCAATGTTTGGCACAGTCTTACAGGAATCATGAAAGGACCAGAGAACATGCCTTATGAGGAATGGTTGAGAGAGCTGGGTTTGCTCAGTCTCAAGAAGAAGAGGGTCAGGGGATACCTCATCACCCTCTACAGCTCCCTGAAAGGAGGTTGTAGCCAGGTGGGAGCCGTGCCTACAGTGGCAGGACTGGAGGAAGTGGCCTTAAGTTGGGACAGGGCAGATTCAAATTAGATACAAGACAAATTTTTTTCACCATTAGGTTGATGAAACCAAGGATTGGAATACATTGCCTGGGGAAGTGGTGAAGTCAACATACCTGGAAGTGTTCAAGAGGAGTCCAAATCCAGTGCTGGATGATGTGATTTAGAGGTTGCAGTGGTAGTGCTGGGTGGATGGCTGGACTGGATGATCTTGAGAGTCTCTTCCAACCTTAACAATTCCATGATTCCAACATAGAATTCTAATTAAATTCTATGAATGTCTTCGAAAATTTACAAAAGTGAAGAAGCTGCTAGAAACAAATAGTGCTCACAGTCTGATATAGGTCCTCCTCATCCTCTGAATTAACAGAATTAACTGAATTAACAGGATGCAGCTGTATTAGAAGCACAGGAAGGCTTTTCTGTGCGTAATATAAGAAGGAAGTAGTGTATATTATGGTATATAACACTGAATAGTGGAGTTTAAAAATCATAATTAAAAAAATGTTACTCTTGCTTTGGTTTATTTGAATAAAACTTCTTTCTGGTTTACTGGGTTATAAATAGGTATTCCAGGCTAGCCCCTTTACTGTGTTTTCAGCTTTTCCAGGTTTCCCTAGCAACATCTTCTCAGCAAGTTTCAATATTTTCCGTCTAGCTATCATCCGTTTTAATCCTCACAAGATCTATTCTACATAAATATTGAGGACAGAAATTTGCCAGAATTGTGGTACGTCAAGTCTGGTATTCCGATGCTGGCATTGGCCAGTAGGAGAGGATCTGCAGAAGGAGTAAATTCCTGCAGTAGCAAGAAATCTGGCTTTCATATCGTGATGATCTCATCAAAATTTCCGATAGTTTCTGCTGAGCCTTCTTGCCCAGGTGAACAAATATCCCTTGAATGGACTAGGAAAAACACTTCTTTACTGTACTTCCATGCTTGGGACACCTTTCGTCTATCTCTGGTTATTGCATTGGTGGAACTGTTAGGTGCTTCATGTTCAATGGTTAATTTGGAGTTTTTCTTCTTCACTCTTAATTAGGCCAATAAAGTGAAGACAAAGTAAAGAAAGAGAGTGTGAGACCATGGAAGGCTACATTCAGCATAAGAGTTTTCCTTGGTCTTTTTTTCTAGGCACTGTCAGGTTTTCAGGTTTTTGTCTCCTTTGCCTTTGGCTTCCTGGTGGCTTGGTTTCTGAAGGTACTGCTCTGTAGAGATTGATTGCCATACCATAGGCTTGTTTGGATGAATAAGTAACCAGATTACATCAATTTTTGGTCATTTAGCATTTCAGCTGCATACCAATGTATCATGTAGAACCTAGAAACAGGAGTAATTTGTAAATATTTTTTCTTTTTTCTTTCCCCCCATCCCCACTTTTGTTTCTGGAAAGCAGGATCAGCAGAAGTCATCATTCACCTCAACTCTGTCAAGTGAAGCATCTTGTTCTCTCTCCTCTCCTGAAAGCACTCTCAACTCCCAAGAATCCTCGTCCTCCTTGACCTCCAGAGTGGTTTGTTCTGAGAGGCAGTCCTGGCTTGACCTGGTTACAGGTTCTGCCCCGGAGGAGGGTGATCAGCCTTTGACATTCTGTGTACAGATTCACTCTGATGAGCCACCAGAAGTGGTCCCTGGAGATGCAGCAGAAAGCCAGGAAGTCCAGCTTTCCCAACCCAATGGTGGATCCCAAACCTCTCACTTAAGTGCAGATACACACTGTCTAGCTGTGCCAGATGCAACAGGACAGCGATCACCAGCCAAAGGTGAGCTAATGAGAGAGGAGATTTTTGCTGCAGAACCATACAGTATAAGAGTTACATGTTTTCTTAACTATCCTTTCCCTGTTCCTCTATATTCTTCACTGAAGACATCGTGGCACATTGTTTATAACATGTTTATAGCATTTAATTTGTTGCACATTAAATACATAACTGAGTATCTAGTTGGTAGGTACCTTTACAACTTTTCTCAAATTGTATCTATATGTTAGATCATAAGTTCTGTATATAAATATAGCATAGACATAATTTTATTAACAGTCTTTATTTCAATGCAGATATCTTTTATTAGTAAGGATTGAATCAAAATCTTAACAGTGTGTCACAGAATGGACACTCTAACAAGACCATAACAATTAGGGAAGGGTGTACATGGTGTTAAGTCAGTCCAATTTTACAAATATGTGCTGTTGCATTTACTCAAAGTACATACCCCCTATTTGCTTCATTAAGTTGCTTTGTAATCAAGAGAACAACTGAAATCCTGAATCAGAAAGTCTATTAAGACTGGATTTTGTTTAAGCAAATAGGTATCTGCACAATATCCTCCTACTGAAACATACTGCTAATTGAAAAAGGTGGCATGGTTCCAGAATTTAGTCATTGTTACTGTTCATAGCTCCCCTGTGTAGCGAGGAAATATCTCCTGCCTTTTGAGCAAAGCTGCTTCTTTCTGAATTAAAAGCAGTTGAAGCCTAAGCGTTATTCCTGGCATACAATTATTCTGCACAGAGGGGTAATACATAAGGGAACAACAACATTCCTATGCCCCAACAGTTCCCATGATTCCAAGTCCTTGTAAAGACTTTAAGTGAGTACTTTGTTGCTGAAAGAGAAGGGTTGTCCCAGCAAAATGAATAAGAAAGGTGCATCTAAGAGCTTAGGCTGAAAGTAGTGCAGTGGTGGAAAGCAACAGCACTGGACTTGTTGGGAACACAGTGTATTTCTCTGTAGGTGAACTTGACACTGAAAGATGGTACTATGAAGCATATTAGTTACCTTGTCCGTCTCCCTGTGTTTTACAAATATCAACACTTAGAAAGCTGGCACCCCTTTTTGTTGTCATACCTTTTCTGATTTTACATGAAAAAAGGGACATTAAGAAAAGTACAGTTTTCATCAAAAGTGAAAATCAACTCATTGTTTTATGCTTACCTAACTTATCCATTTTGTAGGTTTTCTGCTAGAAAATTCTGCAGCAATGAAATCAGAAAGAATTAAAATCCAGAGCGAGCATATGTGCTGTTTCTATGTATCGGAAAAGAGAGCTCTGCTTTGAGTTAATATGGAATCTAAGTCCCCTAATTCTGGCTTTGCAAGTTGTGAAAAGGCTGGGGCTGGCAGAAATGGAGTCACTAATGAAAATGTTAAAAAGACATATTAAATATATTTTTTTCTGTAATTTTAATTTCTGGGTTAAATTTGATAAAGTAATGTCTTTGGGAAACAGTACTAGGGACATTGAGGTGGATTGTTGGAATGTAGGTCACAAATGGCATAGTGGCTTATTGATCCTGTTGGATTCAGTGGTTGGTTGCTCTTCAGAAATCTAAACTTTTGCTTAGAATATATTCCTCTGGTATTGTCAGAAATCCTGCAATAATGTGTAGGTTACTGCTTTCCATTTTATTGCAAGGGTGACAAATAATTTAATGGGTGTCTTAGAATTAGCATCACACATTGATAATCACTTAAAGTGTAATTTGATAGGGTCAATCATACTAACCAATAAAATGGGATTAAAATGTAAATCAAGGTATATTTTGGGATGTTCCTGCAGTGTGCAAGATGGTTTAATTTTGATAAGATTATTCCTGGGGAAATGAATTCTTCTGTTGCTTACTGCTTAGTTGATGGGCAACTGTGATGGAAGAGCACAGAGCACTTCCATCCTAACCACAGCGGTGATCACTGACAGAATTCCAGAAATAGATAATTTCACCAAGACAATCACTATGGAAACTCTATAACCTCACTAGTTCTTGTCTGCATCATAACCCATTGCTGACCAAGTAAAACAAAAGGTTTGTCTTTCCTTTATCAGTCTGCATATTATGGGCTGGGTGTGGAGAGAGCTGCTGTGTGGGGCCCTCCCTTGCAGTGGTCACTGAAAACATTAAGGAATATTTTGGAAGGAGATTAAGTTACTTCAGTTTGAAGATGAGGTAGGAAAAGAAGAATAAATGTAAAATAACAATTCAGTTCTGAGTGAAAGTTATCAAAAAGGATGCAATTCTGGTTCTGTGGCTTATCGCCCAAGAATTTCCGTCTCCAGCTAGCTGATAAGCATGTGAACAAATACTGTGAGATGAGTTCAGGTTGTTGGGTAAAATCCAGCTGCAAATTCTCCTGATTTGCAATAACTGGTTAGAACACCCTTGTTATCTGATGCAAAACAAGAAGGCATACCTCAGTGCAGGCAGTATTATTTGCTTTACAGTGCTTCTGAATAGTGCATTTCTGACATGTTTCCGTCATGAGACTGCATCCAGGAGGAGACAAGTCTGTCTTATGTCAACATTTGTCCTAAAACACATGTTCCCTGTGTGTAGAGATTGCCCTGCTGTCATCAGAACAGCTATGTTCTTCGATAGTCTTTGATCCCAGTCCCCCACAGAATCTAGGGGTGTGTCTGTGCTCTCTCTCTCCTCATTGTTTTCTGGCCAAATTTTTCGAAGTAAAACCCCAAATTGACATATTAGTTGTAGCTGATAAGAGCCTAGAGTTGAGGTGAAAATTTTTTTTGGAACTGAAGAGCACTTTTGCTGGACAATGTCTAAAAATAGAGACCAATGTGAGAAAAGGCAGTACTTAGAAGGAAGAAAGAGTAGCTGTGGTTTTGTGGGAAGAGCTTACCATGAAAAAGTACAAAAACAGTGAAGAAATCTTAGTGATGAGTTAAAACATAAAAGAAACATTTTTCAGAAATAAATGGATGAATCTCCATAAGAAAAACTACCCATTCAGCTAAATGATGACGAATTATTTTTTCAACAGAAATTTTTTTATGAGCTCTGCTCAGTGAGTATCTGGTGCAAGGAGCCATATATCATAAATATGATATTTTTAACAATCTTTCCAACCACTCTTATTGGCATTATGAACACTGTCAGCATGAATTCTCTGCACCAGTGAGAATGTAACTGGGGAGAAGTTACATTCCAGAGAGTGTTGCAAAGAAGGGGAGTTTATCAGTTTACTCTTTTGAAAGGAGACCAACATTATGTGTCCATTTACTTTTTGGGAATATTTAAGATGTTGGCGATGCAGCTTGCAACATACACAGTGATAAAATATTCTAAGCTGCCTGTGATGCAAAGAAACTGAAAGGTAAACAAGAAACAGCTGAGGATACAAACAGCTGTCTGACTACGTGTGCTGCATCCAGAAGCTAGCCTTGTCCCCTCCAGGATGGCTAGACACGCTCTCCAGCCAAACTCCATCCTTTGTATTTCTTCTGGCAACCACTGGAAGAAAAAGTATCTGAGTCTGACACACCACCATTATGATCAAAAACTGTAACAGCTACAGGAAGCCACAGGAACAGAGAGGTTATATAAGAAAATAGGAATGTATGTTTCTATTTATTTAGGGATCTATTACTATAGCAGTAAGATCCTTCTTCCTGGTATTTTCTGAGGATTTCATGGACACATGAAGTCAATGTGTCTTGGCAAAGCATTCTTATTTTACCACTTCTGGTTTATTTTACCTTAGCTCAGAGTAGCTGTGGAAGATCTGGTGTGTGCTGATATTTTCAAACCTGGACAGCTTTCCAAATACCTCTTGGATTTTATCTGGGTTGGTTTTGTGGGAAGGAGTTGGTTAAATAGGAGCCAGATCCATTCAACTCCTTCTTTTCTTGCTACTGACATCCTCTTCCTCTCTGGAGTCTGCCTGTGCCAGTAATAGCCAGAACAGATCCTCTGATGTGCTCTGGCCCCTTTGTTCCCTCTGCAAAAGTTGTAGCAAATAGCTAAATCATGGCTGAGACGAGATGAGAAATGTGCCTATGGTGAGAACAACTGTCCAGTAAAACAACTTGAATAATTATTTTTTTTCTCATCAAAAAAACTTTAGAAATCACAGTGAAAACTATGGTGCTATGGTTTTCTGAACCCTCTGAAAAAGAGATACTTCTTTATGTTGTTTCCAGTTCAGTCAGTTTATTAAAATTCCTCCCCTCACTGCTGAATCCACTATACTATCAGACAACAGCATCTAGTTGTTTGTGGAAACATAGTTTTGCTGTTATTTTCTTGCAATCTTTCCTCCCTTAGTTCTACATTTGCCAGTGAGGAGTTGGACTGTGTTACACTCACCTAATTGAATTTTTTTCTGTATTTTCTGTTCCACAATTATGTGGGAAATGTGATTTCCCTGAGGTGACTTTCCCATTGAAAAGTCTGCTACCACTATGGAGATGGGCTAGGAGGTGGATAGGTAGGTAAGGGCAAAAATCAGTTATGACTTTTTTTCCTCTGCTCTTCCCAGCCTTGGGTGTATGTGTTCTCTCCCAGTGGTATCAGAAATTTTAGCAGAATCAGAAACAGAGGTGCTGGCAAAGCTACAAGAAGCTCATAAAAGTAGCAAGAACAGGAGGAAGAAGCAGGTTTTGGCTTTTTTTTTTGGTTTTTTTTTTTTTTTGGTTTTTTTTTCCCCTGGGATTAATACACAGCTGGGAGTCTGTGAGATCTCAATTACAGAGTGGGAGAACAAATATTTACATTACAGATAAATTTAGTCAGATACATTCTGTTGGAGGTGGTTTTTCAATGCAAAATGCTCTTTCTGCCAAACATTCCCAATTTCTATATCTTTACCACTGAGAAACAATCAACTTTATTTTTCACAGCTGCTTTTTTGAAAGTTCTGGATAATTTCACTTACATAGGCCTAAAGAGCATTAAAGTCCTGTATTGATGCTCCAAGATGGGGAGTCTCAATATCTTAATGTCTCCAGCCTGTGGCACGTTGGCTGACAGGAGAGCGGAAGCTGAAAGTTGAGGAAGTGAAGAATAGGCATGTTGAACCTCTGGGAGACTGTTCTTGTCTGTGATACCTCCTGTTACAGGGAAATTCCAGATAAATGGCATCAAGCCCCAGAATCACATTTTAGTTCCCCTAAATCAGAATTTTTCAATTCCTCCATTACCTCTGCCCCTTTCAGATGTACAGCATCAATCTAGTGCATTCAGTGGCAACATCAAGCCTGCAAAAGGTTGTCTTTTTCTTTCTGAACTTGGCTCAGGGGTACTCAGGACCCTGGAAGGTAAAATTCCAAATAGGTAACAGAGAGTCTGGCCTCAGTTTATAGAGTTTATTGGCAGACACATCCTTTGTCAACAGCAGTTTTACACAAACACACAGTATTGGGACACTCTTTTATTTTTTAACTGTAGTTGAAATGCATCAAAGATGGTGACGAAAGTGCTATGTAACTCACACCTGGCTCTACACAACCCACTCACCCTTGTTTTCCAGCAGTTTGCTGAAAATCCATTTAGCTGCTTTACTCTGACTTCCTTTATCCACCTAATTTGAAGAATTTGACACATTCCTTTCCCTTTGAAATTACCTGACCCTGATTAATTCCTTGGAGTATGAGAATGGTGGAAGAATAAGAAGCAGGAAAAGAGTTTCAGGTAGAAGTCTTGAAAGTCAGCAGGAGCTGAGTACACTTTGCTGAGAAAGTGCATCATCTGGGAGCCTTCTCCTGGGCTTTTCTGACTTTGGCTCCATCTTTTTCTGTGCTGAGTGTTACTGTGCTCCTTACAGTTTCCTACAAGTGCACGGAAGATATCAGAATATTTAACGAGAAAGACGAGTGTTCAGTGGTGGTGTTTTCTCAGGCTTACTGCTTTGTGACTCTTTTAGGACACCGAGGAAGGTCATGAGTTAGTCTCAAAAGGTGTCTGGAGCAGGGACCTTAAGTCCCATGCAGGTTGATTTTATCTAAAAGTTGCTGAATAGGATTGAAGCAATTTTTTTTATTCTTACATAGCCTTTCTTGGATTGCTGATGAAAATCAATTCATCTCTCAAAGTATTACTGTGCACAGTCCTGATGGGTGATGTCTACAGCAGAGTTGAGCCAGTCCTGTGCAGAAGCTGGCTGATGAAACAAACAGCTGCTTCATCCCAGGAAAACAGGCAGGAAACTAGTTAATACGAGCCTCATGGCATGTACTACTGCCGTGTATTATGCCTTACACTTCCATTTTTTTTTCTGTTTCCTGCAGCTTGTTAAATAAACAAGAGTTCTCCTTTTCCTCCCCCAGCAATGTACTAATGTTGGAAGTTATATTTAGTTTTCGTCAAGTTACAGTAGGCTTTTTATAATCACACAGTAGTGAAGAATAGGCCAGAAACACAGTGAAGGCAAATATTTGCAGCATATCATAAACCTTTCCTGTAACCTAAATATTTAGAAAGAACAGAGATGGAGGAGGATGCTGTACTTTATAAAACATGGAAAAGATAAGAAGCAGCCTCCTTAGTGGGCTGACATATTGCAGAAGCCTCTTTGCAGCAGCATGAGTGAGCAGAAGGACTTGTTCCTTTTGTTCAGAATGTATTTGCTGACTGCAGATGATTTAGAAAAGTAAATGTTTATCTTTAAAAGAAAAAGTGCCCAGCCAGTTCGATGGGAATAGGAAGGACTGCAGTTGAGAACCAACACCACTACTGCCAGTGATATAAAACTGAGTATTATCCGAAGTGGATCTTGGGGGATTCATTAGCACCCTGAAAACAGCAATAGCTGTAAGATTTTCCTTTAGAGATCACTGGAGCCATGAGCACTGAAGGACAAGAAGTGAGTTGCTCAGTCTGTTGCTAAAAATGGCCTTCTGCTAAAACACCCCTACATATGCCTGGCACATTTTTAGTTTCCATCTGTTCATTTTTAGGTTGTTTTATTCTGAGAAATGCCTTTGCTTCAATTTTCATCTTATTTTATGCTATTCTCAGCTGTTTACTCACTTTTCCTTTCATGTGCTCTCTGTCTTGGAAGGTGGTCCTGCAGCTTGGGAGCCATCAGAATAATTAAGATGGAGATAATCAAGGCTTTGTTGTGAGGATTACAAACAAATTCTCTGCTGCAATCTGTGAAACTCAGGGGCAAGACATTGGATGCCACAAGGGTTCTTGCTTTAATCTGTTTTCTAGGGATCTTCTCTTGGGCCTCTGAAATGTTTATATATTTCTTTCAATTACTCATTTTTTAAACTCTGTTTCCAGTAAGTACCAAAACCTGGTGATGAATCAGCACACCAAAGAGAATTTGCCCTGTGAGTTGCCAGGTAGAAGAATAATTCACTGTGTGTAGCATGCAGAGAGGGGTGAATAGGTGTAGATGCTATCAGGGTTGTTTCATGCAAACATGGAGCTATTGAGAGTTGTTCAAAGTCTGTGATATATTCAGAGCATTAAAGCAGCACTCTATTAGTGGAGATACAGGCTCACATCTGTTTCGATCATTACCTGATTCTTAACAACATGTGAGTTTGGAAGTATGTGCTTCCTACTTCATACAGGCATTATTACCCTAGAAATTACTCTAATTGCCCCCAGTTCTAACTCTAATACCATTATTTTTTGATTTGGTTGAGAGCCTTCCTGGTGGCTGAACATAACTTTTCTGTTATCTGCTGCCACATTCATGTTCTCATACCCAATTTACTCTTTGCAGACCAGGAAAAATGTGATGATGATGATGAGATGGAGCGACTGTACAAGTCACTGGAGCAAGCAAGCCTGTCTCCCATTGGAGATCGTCGACTGTCAACTAAGAAGGAGCTTAGGAAGTCATTTATCAAGCGCAGCAAAAACCCCTCCATTAATGAGAAACTCCACAAAATTCGAATGCTGAACAGTACATTAAAGGTGAGTTTGCAGATCTTGCCAAAGAAAAGCTTGAGAGAAAAAAACAGTTTGGCTGAAAAAGGAGCAGTATAGGTTTCAGCCAAATTCTAATTACATATTTACTGAAAGCTCCAGAGAATTTTGTTAAGTTTTTGAACTATATTTTTCTGCTTCATTGTGAATACTGATCTGTGTTATGTTGTTCAGTTTGAACTGGAAGCGGGGGCAATAGCTCAGGAGGGACTCTTCTTGAAGAAGTTCCAGCCCATTTGGAAAATTTATTAAAGAAAATTCTCAGTTAACTGGAAAACTTGCAAGCACAGCTAAATGCAATAAACAGGGGAGCCTTAAAAAAGGAAGAGCAGACAAAGTACATTGATGATAAAGCACACGAAAATGACCCTGAGCCAAAAAAAGTTTTCCTTATGTGATTATCAGAGAATGTACAGGATGTGCCAAAGCTATTGTAAAGACCTCCTGTAACTAAAATATTTTTAATAACAAAAGCATCCTGCTTTTATGTTGGAAATATATCACGAACTGGAGGGGCACAGGGCTCCACGAGATGTTCTATGAAAGGGCCAGTAAATCCATCTGGAATATGGGAATTTATGAAGTGGTTTACTTGCCAGCATCAGGTGTCACGGGATTTCAAAGCCTGCTTCTGAATGATACCGAGGGAAACAAAAAGCTTAATTATAGCATTTGTATTGTAAGGAGAAGAAAGAATAAATGCAAACTTGGGGCTTCACTTGTATGCATTAGAAGCAGAAATTGAGTATCTTGTTTCAAAGGGATGTATTTGGCTTCAGGCACTGTAAACTGGAAAAATGCATGTAAAACGGTTGGACTTGGTGATCTTAGAGGTCTTTTCCAACTTTAGCAGTTCTGTGATTCTAAAACATTTATCCTGTCAGCAGAATCATTTGTTTGATTATTAGTTGCAATGGGAGGCTTGGGTTTGGCACCTCGGCCTGTATTGAAATTCCTGAAAAGTAAAAAGAATTGGGAAGGGAGGCATTCTTCTTGGCTCCATATGAGACTTGGTGAAGTCTCTCCTCAGTACCAAGGAGTCTTCAGTGATGTGGCAGTGACTACAGAAGTATTCATTTGCATCAGCAATGAAGTGAGCCCTCCACACAGCAGAAAGTTAGTTTAGAAAGCATGCCAATTTTACAGGACAGGAAGCTACATACAGAAACATTCTGCAAGGCTTTTCTTGACAGGAGCCTCACCAATAAATCTAAGAACCACTTAGTGCAAACTGGAGTTGTATTTTGTGGGACAGTCACTTTCATTAGTATGGAGCTGAATGGAAGCCTTAATGTCAGATAAGAGCAAGGGACAACGGTGCATGGATTTAGCATGGGAGTATCATGTAAGTTGTGATTAACTTAGGCTTGTCTAACTGGTATTCAATATGGAAAAATAAGTTTTGGAATGTTCATAACTTTTAAAATGTGTTGATCTCTTTGATTTTATTTTGGTTGGTTTTTGTAGTATTTGTTGTTGTTTGTTTGTTTGTTTGCTTTCTTGAAACTAAGAAACTGGAGTATTGACAGACAGATAAAAAAGCACAGACACTTTCTCATAGGCATAAACAGAGCTCTGTAAACAGCAGTATTTAAGTTAGCCTGTGTGAAAGTCAAGTGCCTGCAGTGGGAAAGTGCTATATTCTTTACATCTGTGGAATTATGTGCTTTTAAAGTCAATTTTCTTAATGTATAATACAAGACATAAAATAACTGCAAATGATCTACTGGAAATTTAAAAATCAGGATTTTTTTTTCTTCTGATCCATATGTACTCTGCTTTAATTAAAACCCTATTAGCTTGAGAAGTGATTTATGCAAGTTTCAATGCAATTTTAATTTTAGACTTCTGACTCCACATATTTAACAACAGATTAATGTTGCTGCCACAATATATCATTAACAAAACATGCTTTGAATACTTTGGAAAAGAGAGAAGCTATGTGCAGATGCATCACAGTCTTAGTGAATGTGGGAAATAGTTTTAGTGGCACAGGGGAAATTCCATGGCATTGCTTTTTGTTGCCAAATTTGTTCATTGGAAATACTCCTCTCCCTTCCACCTCCCTATCTCCTCTCTTCTTCTCTTAAGCTAACTACATATATCCCTGCATCAGTGCCAGAAGTCTTCTTAAAAGGGCTGGCACTGGGTCTTGAGGGTAGGATGTGCGTAAAATATAATTGAACGAGGTTTTGGGTTTAAAAAGCAGCCAAGGCATCACAGAGATTGGAGCAGTTGAAGGTTCATTAGAGTAGGAGTGGGATATGGATGAATAAACAGCTGATTGCTGCTATCAGAGGGTGAAATGAATGTGTGAGAGCACTTTCAAGGTGTTTTCAAGGCTGCCACCAGCACAGGGTGTCCTTGGGTGTGATCAATGTGTGGCAACAGGAGAAGATGGTTAGAACTATTCCATGACTTTCACACACAGACTGGAGGGAGCAAGCCCAGCAAAAGTAGTCAAGTTTTGTTGGTGCAGCATGGTGTCTTCATTAAGAAATTATACCTGCTACCAGGGGCTTCTCTGTCCTGTGGTCCATTGCATGGATCGGCAATACAGGGTGGAAAAGCATCAGTGTGTGAAAGGAGGATGTAATGAAGACAGAGCCAGGCTATTTTTAGTGGTGCCCAGTAACAGGACCACAAGTGATGGGTCCAAACTGAAACACAGAAGGTTTGCCCTGGATTTCAAGAAGTACTTTTTTACTGTGAGGATGACCAAGCACAGGTTGTCCAGGGAAGCTCTTGAGTCTCTTGGAGATATTCAAGAGTCATCTGCACACAGTGCTGGGCAGCCTGTAGTAGGTGGCTCTACTTAAGGAAGGGTTTTGGACTAAATGACTTTCAGAGGTCCCTTCCAAGATCAACCATTGTGTAGTTCTGTGACACAGAGAGTCTCAGTGTCTCTGCATCAGCCACTGTTCACGTCTTACAAGTGAACCAGGGTGCCTGCAGTACATTGTCTGAGCTGCTCTTGCATAAAAGTAGATACTAGATTTATTAGCAGTAGCTGGTGGTAGATGGCAGCCACATGTACTGGAGCCACTCCACCGCCAGCGCATATATTATATCCAAAATTGTGGATATAATTGTCCAGCTCCCAGGGAAGAGACATTTTTTACATGGAAAAAGTGTTTTTTGAGAAAGTTAGAACTGCTGTGAATTACAGAAATAAATGCTGTTGTGTCTAGTTTCATGCAAGTACTGTCTTGTTGAGAGACAGCATAACAATATGTCATTTTCACATGAATCTTCTCTCATCAAGATTTTTAAGAAGCCTATTAAAAAATCTAGATGAAATCATAACTTACCTTTAGCTGGGAAGAATTTTTGCTGTAGACATAACTTTGATAACCTATGATCTAAAAACGGGAACAAGCTGCCAGGAGGATGGCTAATTGGCCATCTCCCTGTGACATGAGTCTAATGTTCCCAGAGTGTTTCTGTTAGGGACAGTTGTCTTGACATTTTCTGTGGAAATAACCACTTGTTCTCTTCCTAGTGTAAAGAACATGACCTGGCTACAATTAACCAGTTGCTAGAGGACCCAAAGTTGACAGCGGTGAAGTACAGAGAGTGGAGGAGCACAAACATCATGCTGATCCAAGATATTTATCAGCAGCAGGAGGTCCAGGACATGTCCACAGAGAATAGTGAGGAGCAAGAGATAACTCCACAGCCAGTCACTGAAAGTGCTATTTGATTAACGGCACATGGCAAGCTTTTTCTCCACGGGTCTTCGCATACAAGCAATTTAAGCTGCTGTACCTTGAGATTTGTTTTTTGCAAGCGTGCTTCAAAAGGAAAACAACCCGTTCTCCAAAGTTTCGAAGGGCCTTGCAGAGCTCATTTAATGTCAAAAGGTCAAGTTTCCCAAACTTGTCCAAGTTCCCCAAAAAGCACACCTGAACATGGCCTGCATACATAAGAAGACTATTTAACCAGGTAGCAAAGAAACGTTTTTCAGTTTTTGGAGAAGAAAATTCTAAGTGTCCAGATCCTGGAGGACACAGAACTGTGTAGTATGTACTGTATAAATATGAGAACCTTGGGATTGTTTTAACCATACAACTTACCTTGAAATGAAGCTAAACTGATACCAACAGGATGCTGTCTACTCTACCTTTTCACTCTCTAAGGTAACCCAAGGTATACATTTTCGTTTCTGTACCCATTTACTTTCACCACTCTACTGGTTTAAGCAGAGACAAATGGAAGAGTAATTATGCATAAATTGATACAGTAGACAGCTGCCAGGCACCCAGTTTGGGCTCTGCCTGAGGTTTTATGGGTTTCAAATTTATTTATGGTCCAGACCAAGAAGGTACTGTCTTTCTACATGAAGAAGAGGTCTCTCAGTTTTTGCTAACACATAATTTACTCTTCAGTGAGACAAGTTTCAACTTTTCTTATGGACTTGGCTGAATTCCTTGGAAGATTATGTTCTTATTTTTGACAATTGGGAGTACATAAGGTACAAGTTCGTTCCAGAGTCCAGCTCAAGGAAGGTGATCATATTCACAGGCCAGAAGCTAAATAACTATACTCCTAATGTGGACTTGAAAGTGTAAAACAAAGCTGCAAATATTTTTGTAAATATATGTAATTTTATGGCTTATATGAATGTGACTATGTACTGTATAGATGTTTTATTTATATATTTATATATACTGAATTTCCTAATATAAATAGGCACATGTGGACCAAGCCCACCCAGCTGTGAGTGCTTACAGATTAACTTGAAATGCCTCTTTATTTTGTGTTCCATTATAGATCACAGTAATGGCTCTATAGCTGAGACTACCCTGAGTCATCTGCTGTGACTCTTCTGCTTTTCTAGCTTTGAGTTTTAGTTGAAGATTTTAGGGCCTGAAATTTTTTTCTAGAAAGTTTCAAGATTTCCTTTTGTGCAAAAAAAAAAAAAAAGAGGTATTTTCTGTAAGATCATGATTTTTTGGCTTCATTGTCCTCAGTGCAAGATTTTGGACTTTTGCCTTCCCCTCTTCTGCAGTATGGAAATTTTTCAGTGTCGAATTTTGAAAAGCAAGAATAAGTCCACCATTCCCAAATTAATGCCACTACAGGAACTGCGACAATCTGCACTTCTGTTATTATTGCTGTGTTGCAAAGATATTCTTTGTCATTACTTTTCAATACAGTTTATCTGTTAAAGCAAAATACACTCTAGAGATGGAGCCATATTCATCTGTCTTTATACATTTTATGTTTTATCATAGCTTGATTGAGAAAACAAAGGATAATTGTGTTAGTGGGAATATATGAAATCTTTTCCACCTTTGTAGTGATTAGTTTGACTGTTGATATTGTGTTTTTAATACTCAGCTCCTTTCTTTTAAAATAGAGGCAAGGAAATAGATGAAAAATGACTGAATGGGGATGCAAACACAAAATCCTGGATGGTTAAAAAGCTATTCTTTTCAGGAAATCATCATATAAGCAGTGATTTCATCATTTCACTAATTCTAAATAGACGTTAAGCAAGCTTAATACCTGGTGCAATTTGGATTCAATTAATTGCATCTTAAAAATGGACCCGATTTTTAGGTTGTTTTTTTGTTCTTATTGTTTTGTTTTTTTTTTTTTTTTTTTAATAATTCTTCCAGAAATTCTATTGAAATGCAGTCACTTAACTCCTGAAAATTAGGAGTGTAGGGATTAATCTGCTTGGTCTATTTCCTTTTTAACTACCTGGTGCTGAGTAATTGATAAGTATTGGAGGTCAAACTGCACGTACATTTTCTATCACACATGCAGGTTTCTCACGAAACAAAGCGTGTAAACACCATTTTCCTTCAAAGCATCTTCACTTAGATGTTGGAAAGAAGCACATGCTTAAGTGGCCTGTTGAGCTGGACCAGACAAGCCAGTGCCTTGCAGTTCTGAGCATTATTTTATGAAAATAATCTGAGTCACCTCCATTTGCTGAAGCAGATTTGCAGTATACACAGAGAAGCCTATGTGCCCTGTACGTGCTGTGTTGGCTCTTTTCACACTGCACTTGTATAAGCATATACAAAACAGCTTTCCCAAATCTAAGGACAAAGAGGTGCCCTTGGACTGCCCAAACTCTACTATTGGTTCTGACAGATTACATAGCCTAAAATTGCTTTTAAATTACTCTCTTTGAAATGGCCAGCAGATACTTATTGTTGAACTACTGAGGTTTTGGAGACCTGCTGAGAATGGGCTCTGTCATCACTTAGAAGAGAACAGAAAATTCTTGAAGGGGTTATTTGAATTCCAGTTATAACTTTAACCAATTTCTTTGTTCAGGAAAACAAATGTATGGGTTTTATGCAAGTACTGTGCAGAAAGTTTAACTCCACTCAGATACTATTTAGACTCAAAGTAATGGAAAGTGTGGAAAACGTGAAGTGAAAATTGCAGTGAAACAGGATTAATTTTCTGGCATTGCTAATTACTGTGACAGTTTTTGCCTGGGTTTATCACAAGGAGCTGCCCAGCAGCGTGAAAGCCATAATTGGAGACAGAATTACGCACAAGCTGACAGCTACAGCGAGGAGCCACCTCAGCAGGAGAAATTTGGACAAGTCTGTGCTCTGCTCAGTGATGCTTGGAGTAACTGGTGTTTCTTGGTCTGGATTTGGAAGACCTGCACTATTGACTCATTGCATAGGGAGCTATGCATCCCTAGTGTGTGAATGTCAAGTCTAACCATCTGCCTCAAAGGGACATGTTTTATATAGTTTTTTTGGGAGAAGTATGTGTGTGTGGATATGTGAACATGCACAATTTTTCCTCTGGCAGTAAAGCCAGTTGGTGCAGCAAGTCCAGCAATGGAGATTTTGGAATTCCTGGAACAATATCTAATTTCAACTCTTCCTGCAGCTTTTCTGGAAATCAAACCTCTCTGTTCTGGTGGTGTACATCTCATGAGATACCAGAATGAGGTGGGATCACGTTTCCTTTCCTATGATGGAAGAGATTTCATGTGGGGATTGTGAATAATTTTTACATCTAGCTCTGATGATTCAATCAATGCTAGGGTTTCATCTTGTCATGGTTTTAAGTGTAGCTGGAGATGAAACACCATGCAGTTGCTTGCTCACCACCCCCCCCCCCTTTTCCTTCCCCATCCCTGTGTAATGGGGAGCAGAATTGAAGTAAAACATGTATTCTGAAACAAGAATGGTTTTATAATTTAAAATAAAGTAAAATACAACAACAACAATGGTATATAATAAAAATGATAATAAAAAGGAAAGAAACCCAACCAAGTGATGTACAACACGATTGCTCATCACCCACTGACCTGCCAGACCCCTCTTCCCAAACCCAGATCAGGCCCCCCTTTCAGGTAGTTCCCCGTGGTTTGTATACCTGGCATGGTGTTCTGTGGTGTGGAATATCCCTTTGGTCAGCTGGAGTCACCTGTCCCAGCTGTGCTCCCTGCCAGTTTGGTTTTACACGTATTTCCTCACTGGCAGAGCACAAGAGAAAGAAAAATATCCTTGACTTAGGGTAAACATGGCTTAGCAAAAAACCAAAACATCAGTGTGTTATCAATACCATTCTCATTCTGAATCCAAAACACAGCACTGTTACAGTTACTGAAGAAGAAATTAACTCTATCCTAACTGATACCAGGAATAAACAGGAATAAATAATGTACTACTTCTCTCTTTTTTTGCAAATAATTTGAATTTTGGAGGAAACCATCACCATATTCGGAGAAAAGGCTGGTTTGGGACAGTCATGGAGGATGGGGAAGAAAAACCACAGTATTTGATTTAAAACTCTGTGGAAATTCAGAATTTAAAATTATTTCTAACTTGGAAAGATTATGAGTGCATTACGTCTATTGTATGCACCTGTAAGCTTACATGTCTATTACAGATTTAATACAAAAACCTGTATTTTTGAACTTTTCAAGTAGCAAAGGAGCCCATGTAAGCATATTTTTTATGAGGGGAACTCCATGTCCTGTGATTGGGTTTTGGGCTTTGAGCTTTTTTTGTTGTTGTTTTGCTTGTTTAGTCGTTCAAAAATAACAAATTGTAACCAGCCAAGTGGGGGCCCAAGTTTACTTCATTTATACCAAGTATGTCTTTCTGCTAACAGGAAGCTAAAGTGGTTTTCTTAGAGTAGTAGAGCCAAAGTGGAATTTCCTGTTTTGTGTGGGGCATTTAAAAGCAGCAGACATTTTAAGGTGTCAGTGAGCATTTCCTTGATGCTTGAAGATTTACCCCACTTTGGTTTGCTTCAAGCTGCAACATTATTGCATTTTTTAAAAAACTGCCTTGATTCTGAACTGAAATAAAATTTGAGGTGAAAAAAGGAAAACAGAGCAGAAAAAGCTGGGAGCTAAGATCATGCTGAAATTCACATCTCTGCATAGGGTAGTAGGAGCTGAGCTTGCCAAAAACGAAGCATTTCATCATTGAAAAACATTGCGAGGCGTTGAAAAGAGTATTGCATTCCTTGAAATTTGCTATGGGAGAAGTTCCAAGACCTGTCTGCTCTGGAAAAATGAATATTTTCCTACTTTATTTCCTCCTGATAAAAATCCAAAGGGAGTGGTTTATAAGATGGCAGCAAGTTAATGATGAAATATGTAATTCATTGATAGCTCAACAGCCTTGATGTACGATCTGGAAATGGTTGACTTGTAACAGAAAATCCATTACTTTGGGAAAGCATTGTAGCTACCGGTGTCTGAAGCTTATGTACCCCATCTGGTCCACATGAAGTCCATTTTGAAGATGTAGGTGAATGGCCTTTCTTTAGGGGAAATAGTTTGTGTCATCATACCGTAGCTTAGGAACCACTCCCTGTGTCCTAGATGCCTTAGGACCTGCCCAAATTATTCTCTTGAAGTTTCTTATGGCAAGTTTTATCTTCTCCCAAATAAAAATAAAAAGAGGATATGCAAACACATTTCTTACTCCCACATGAAGCAAAACTAGCACCAGTCTAGCAGAGATTAATGTAAATCACCTTATTTATGAGTGCTTAGCAGAATAACTCACCTGGTGAAAAGCCATTTGTGCTCTTGTGCCAAGCTTTCAGTGCTGAGGACTGGCCCAAAGGAAGAATGGCTGTGTCTGTCCCACTGTGCTCTGTGTAGAGAGGAAAAGTCATGCACACAGGAATATTTGCAAGCACTTCTATCAGGCAGTGGCAGGGCCTGCAGCACCAAAAAAGTATATTTGGAATCCAAATCCAGTATTTTATCTGCTGAGCCTTTTTTTTTTTCTTCACTGGTTTAAAACTCACAGCACAATGTTGGCACTCAGCGTTGCCTTTTTACTGCTTGTTGCCTACATGTGTGAATTGATTTTCATGGAATGATACACACATCTTGCAGAATGAGAGCCTTATGTTTGCACTTGTCAACTAAACACTGAAATGAGAGAATATTTTGCTCAGCCTTTTTTTTTTTTCTTTTTTATTTTCACTGCAGATTTTTCAGTTTACTGCTATAGAATAAAATAATTTTTTGCTGGTTCTTTAAACAAACAATTTCCCTGTGGGACTAATATTATTATTAAGTTGTATAGTCTGGAACCAGGAAGAGTCAGTGAAGGGTTTGACTGAGGAATGCCTGTACTAGTTTGCAATGTGATACTTGAAACTGCTTTTAAATTAGTTAACTATATTTAATTGGTTATTGTAGGCACCCTTCAGGAAGATTAGTCTCTTCTGCCAGGTGTGGAATATTACTAGATTTTTTTGAAGCTCACAGAACAGTCTGTTTCAATTAAAGGGAGATAGGTATTTTTGTCAAAATGGTTTCAGTTTAGCAGGAGATAGCAATATGGTGAAGGTATGTTTCCTAGGAAATGAGCTGGTCCTAAGGGCTCAGCTGAAAAAAGAATATCCCTGTCTCTGTCACCTCTCTTCCCCCAACCTCCTACATGCTCCCACTGCTTGCCTTGGGCTGATCAGCTCATCATTTGGCACCTCTGCCAGCTGAGCCAAGTCAGGCAGCAGGGAACAGACACAGCAAGCTGGATACTCATCTACAGTGATGATAACTAAAATTGCCTTATGGAGAGGTTCAGTGCCTGACAGCGTCCTCAGAAGGGAAGCAGCTGGATTCTGTAAGCAGAAGCAGAAGGAAGAAGAGCTGTGTAAGTGGGAGGGAAAAGGAGGACTTTTTCCTTTCAGAAGCAGAGCATTAGCTTGGCTCAGGTTCCCATAAAGATATACCTTTGTTTCCACCAAGCAATGATTTCTCTTTTCTCCCCTTGCTAGACAAGGAGTCGTGAAGACAACCTGAGAAAACAGTTTTCATGTGATCTCAGCCTGTGCTCTTGCTTTCAGTGCCTAATGCACCGCCAAACTTTTGGTTTCTGGGCCTGAAAGCAAAACTCTACAAAAAAGCATTCGATTATATCTTTCTTTAGGATCCTTCCTGGCATGCTTGCTGCGGGAATGCTGACAGGAAAGGCAGTGGGGCACCATATGTCTACCCTTATGCCTTCTGTAACACCTCGCCTCACTGGCTTGGTTTGCTTCTTGTTTGGCTCTTGCTTTTGCTTTACACCCTCTTGTGGTGGTACAAAACACGAGCTGTTCCAAAGTTTTATAGAGGTATCACTGAGCTGCTCATCATGATTTGGACATTTGCCTTTTGTCTGCTTAAAAAAGCCTGCTGGGCTTTATAGGGCTTGCTTGCTGTGAGCCTGGGATGAGCATGATCACTGGCAACAGAGAGCACAGGCTCCATCCCTGGCATCTGACCCTATTTCATCACTGCTTGTTTTGGAACTCAGGCATCGTTCTTCTTATTAATATGTTAATATGTTTGTTTTTTTTTTTTTTTTTTTTTTTTTTTTTAAAGCTGGAAGAATGTGCCTACTGTCAGTGAAAAAGTTGCTGTATTATCTTCCAGTCCTCAAGAAATATCCTCGTTGTCACTAGAGATTGTTTCAAATTGTCTAACAGAAGCCTTGGCAGTACAGGGGATACAGTGTACAGTGACAAACTGCTCTGTTATTTTGATGGGGAAATTGTATCTCTCCCCTTTCCACTTTTTGGCAAAGTGCTTTCAGTCTTGGGCAGACAAACAAGTTCTTGTACTGCAAACCGGTCTCAGCATGTTCCTGAAGGAGAAAACTGATCCCTGAGCACAGCCTGCTGGCAGCTGGCAGCACGGCACGCAACGGGGGAAATCACAGCTTCGTGTGTAAGAGGGGAAATAAAAATAAGAGGGTTTGCTGCAGGATCACGGTTTTTTGGTTTCTTTATCCTCAGTATAAGGTTTTGGGGTTTTGCCTTCCCCTCTTCTGCATGTGTACAAGTTTGTGATGGTCTCAGCCCACATTTGAGGAAGTTTTGCGGGGAGGTGACCACATTTACTGCAGAAGTGAAAATGGAGATGCTGTCTGGACACTGACCCCCTCCAGACCTGAAACAGAAGCAGTAAAATGAAACCAAAATCAGTCTGGATAAAGATGCTCTGTGAGGAAGAGCAAGTGAACCCCTGAGCAGCAAAAGCAGACACAAAGTAAAAAGTGCTGGTAAATTAGGGGTGTGGGAAAGGGATAATTATTTTCCGATGAAAAATGGGTGGCATGAGATTAGTGGAACACCCCAGTTGGCCATACAATGGATGGGGATGATTTTTAGTATCTGGTTATTTAATATCCATGTATCTCATCCGATTGCTGTATCTCAGCAATTTGTTAAAGCTGGTTTGCAGAGCACCCTGAAAGTTGAGGGTTCAGATGTCAGAGATTGTTTTGTGGAAAATGCACTTATGGACCATGGTGTGTTTCTGTCCCTTGTGAAACATTCTGTGCATGCCTGGTGAAACCCCAAAGCCACTATCATGCTGTGTCACAAGAAAATAGCTGAAAAGTCAGAGGCATTTCCAATGTCCTCAGCTTTTGCAGTGGCAGCCATGTCCTGATAATTGACAGGTCTCTCAGTGCTCTTGTAGTCCTGTTGCTGAAGTAGAATCTTTGTTTCTAAGATGTATTTTCCTAAATCTCATTTTTTTACAGACAGTAAAAAATGGCTGTTACATATGAACTTAGGTTCATATGTAACAGCAGCTATAAAGATGACTCTGATAGTGGTGTCATTTGCTGTGAAATTTGGAAATTTTGCTCTACAAATGTCAGGAGGAGCTTCAAATCATATTTCACACTGTTGTAAAACACACATATCACCTTCCCAGATAGATGTGATTTCATCATGAGCAAAATTTCTTTTCTGTGAAACAATTTATTCTGTTCATCCTTTTACTGATGGCATGAGGCAATTCAGGCGGCTGTGTTGTTTCTGAAATGTGTTTTCTAACACAAGAAAAAAAATGACTTATGGTGCTGGTACTATTTGGAAGAAGCAGATGAGAGCCTCAGGACTGAGGCAGCAAACAAATCTCAGCACTTTGGAGACAGTGACACAAATGACATCTGCAAAGAAGATGTGGGACTTTCATTCATTAAAGAGAGAACAGAAGCCTATCCCATAAGGAATCAGGGAAATGATGAAGGCAGAGTTTGTGTGACAGTGCTATTCACACAAAAAATCTGTGTGAAGTAGCCCCTGGGAATAAAGTCCAGATGCAGGAAGGGATGATGTTTAGGAGCATGGCTGCTCTGGAGGATTGTAGGGTGACCTGCCTGGGCCACAGCCCAGGCAGGGTTGGACAGCACATCAGCTGACATCTGGAACTAGCTTAATGACACAAGGCAAGAGGATCCCATGGAGAGAAAAAACTGGATGGAAAACAGCCTTGGTTCCCAAGTTCCATTTGTTTCACAGACACCACCTGGCAAGGTAAGTAGAGCATCCAGACATAGTAAACCATGTCTTGGTGTAAGACAGGATGGGAAGGTGACACAAGGGAAACTGCAGTAGGTTCAGTTCCCCAAGATGTATTTGTACATAAGAGGCAGCTGCAATAGCTCAGCACCCTGGGTCTGAACTTTGGAGTGTGGCCTGAACCATGATGCCACTTTTGGCAATGTTCACAACTCAGTCTCTCCAGCCTTTAGTCTTCCGGTGATTTTGTTGCTTTGGAAGATATGAAATCCTACTGTGTGGGTTTACACCTTCCCTGATATACTACCTACCTACTGGATAGGAAACAGTGATGAATTCTGTTTATAGTTCAAGGGAAGCTACAGAGACATTGCACAACTGCCTAGAAAGACATAGCTATCTCTGGGATTTTATGCCACCTGCAGCCTCCCAGAGTTTCACAGTAAAATTACTTTGGATGAGGATCTTCCCAACAATTTCGTGCTTCTACTTTGTCTGTCAAAGTTCAAATAAAGATCAGAAAAATAACTATACACAAACCTGTATTCAGTTCTTAATGTAGCATCCAATTAATTCCACTGCACCAAATTCCCCTGTGGCATTAGCTGAAGAACGAGATAGAGTTTTTCCTTTGATTCAGTGGAAGTTTTGGAATAATTTGTACCTGCAGTATCAGGCTAAATTCTTAAGTGCTACATTAGTGAGGAATACAACAGTAGTACAGATCAAGATGAAAGAGAGACATTTATTCTGTATTGCTCCAATTAATCCTTTCTAGTCCAGCAGCCTTTTCTGGAGTACACATAAATTTACACATATCTACAGATTCACAGATGAAGGTGCTGATATTGGTTCCAACAAAACACCTTGAGCTTGAAGAAAGCTTGCACACTATTGAACACTCACAATATGTTTTTTTCTTCATAACACATTTTAGATAACACTTTATTTCACTGTTCTTTGCATCATAAACTTAAAAAAAAAAAAACTTCTTCAAACACTCTCATTGACATCTCTGCTAAAAGCCCAGCTGCAGCCATCAAATACATTATTAGAAACTATGCACTTAAAAGGAAGAATCATTTCTACAAAAGAATAGGACAAGAAAGAGGATTGCTCCTGTGTTGGAGAAGAGGTAGCAGCAATTCCACTGAACTTACACCAGACAGAAAGTAAAACAGCAACTACAAAGCAGAGGCAGTAATGTTAAAGGGAAAGAGGTGGAGGAATGGAAAGGGGAAACCTCAGTAAGACAGCCTGTGGAGATAACCACCTATGGGACATTTAAAATTTGCCCTAAGTTTTACTCCATTATTGGCAATACCGATTTCACTGAATTTTCCTGCATAATAAATTCACATATGCTGTATGCTTTCTTCTTCTCACTCAGTTCTAGACTGTATTTTATTATTGACGTTTAGGGCCTGGGAAGAGATTTGCTGAAGTTTTGTCATTGTTACTTAAAATCTACAGCAACTAGTGATCTATATTTTTATTTTTAAACCAAAACATGGCGAGGATTTCTTGAGATGGTGTTTTGCTCATCCCTCACAAGCAAATTCACCAATCCAGAGATTTGAAAGCCAAACCCATATGCTACAACCTTCTGTTCAGACTTTCTACACAAGCATTCTGCTAGTCTTTTACCAAGTCCATGATGTTCTGCTTTAATTGTGGAGGGAGGGTATTCTTGGTTCAGTAAGTTGAAATCCCACTATACCTTCATCATACTTCTGTCTAAAATGTCTCTAGTACGTGTGTATACAGGGGAGCCACCAGAATTGGCCACTGATTAGCTTCCTACTGATTGCAATTCCTTTTCTGACTGTTTAAAGACTACCCTGCTATTAAAGGGACTAAAATTTCCAGTTGGTGAAAGGTCTGGAGCACAGGTCATAGGAGAAGCGGCTGAGGGAGCTTGTGGGTGTTTATCCTGGAGAAAAGGAAGCTCATGGGAGACCTTATCACTCTCTGTGATTGCCTCAAACGTGGTTGTAGCCAGATGAAGCTTGGTCTCCTCTCCCAAGTAACAAATGGTGGGATGAGAGGAAATGGCCTCAAGTTGCACCAGGAGAAGTTTAGATTGGATATTAGGAAAACTTGCTTCATGCAAAGGCTTGTCAAGCATTGGAACAGGCTGCCCAGGGAAGTAGTTGAGTTTGGATTCCTGGAGGTATTCAAAAGATCTATTAGAGACATGTTTAATGGTGGGCTTGGGAGTGCTGGGTTAAAGGCTGGACTTGATGATCTTAGAGCTCTTTTCTCACCTAAGTGATTCTATGATTCTGTGATTCTACTTCCTTTTCAACCAACAGGCAGAAGTATAGGTAGTGTGTACACTTACAAGCACCTGTGTAATTCCATTGCTACTTCTACTTTCACACAGTTCACACAGGGGTTTCTCTGCCACATCTAGCGCATGGTTTTCTTGGGAGAGAAGAAAAGCTTTCTTAATATTATCCCATATTCAACTTCCAAATTACAGAAATGATGATGGCAGTATAAAAGGCAACATAAATGCTCCATCAAATGCTTAAAAAAAATTAACCCTCTGTTGCTCTGTAATGAATTGAATTAAGCTAGAGATCATCAGTACAGAGGGAGGTTACAGTTATTAGCAACACCAATGGGAAGCCTCCCATTCAGAGTTAATCTGGTGATGAAATTCATCTTCTCCATTACCAAGAATTAATGTCAATGCATGAAATTTTTGATCCATCATAAGTGGATACTATGATACAGTCTGATCCTCTCTTGAAAATAAGTCTCACAAACATTATATAATAGTTTTTGTGTTAGTCAGTGTTATGACGCTACCATTCTCTGTTTTTATCTAATTGCATTATGATACATGGAAGCAGTCTTGATTTGTAAATCTTTCAGAGCAAGAAGTTTTGTCTGCTTCATCATCAGACCCCTCATCACATTTGGATCTACCAGGTTGTATTTATCCCTCTGACTCAATGTACAGGACTCTTCTTCTGAGAAGAATGAGTTCTTCTGATGCTGCCTACTGACAGCATTACAAGGGAAAAATAAAACAGATATTTACAGAAAGAGACTGTGACAGTAAATTGATGTGCAAAAACAACGTGATGCATCACTTACATGTGAACAGCGTATGCCTGGAGCCTGCCTGTTCTTTTGTCTTCTCTTCCCTGGAACATCAGATACAAGAAAATATCCCAGTGGAGAAATACAAAAAAAGCAATTAAATTTGAACAGCCTGTATCATCTCTGCGCTATTGAGTAAACCAAGCAAACATTTAATATAAGAGGTTTGAATATGTACGTTCGCAGAATTGGTAAGAAGCGAGAGAGAATTCAGATGATCCTGAACTAAACTGCATCTTACTCACAAATATATTTCTTCTTTGAAAAATTCAAAAGAAAATAACTAGTTGTTGGAAATCTGTGGGGGGAAAAAAAGAAGAATATGATTCTGTGTCAGGTAAAAAGTTCAGCCAAAAAATAAATGAAAATCCAAGAACTTTCGCTTTCACTTTATTTGAGAAAATGTAGTACATGGAATCATTGAGAAAATTTTAAAAAGATCAGGAGAAACAGCAGCTGGTAAAATTAGAACTGGATACCAATAGAAAGTAAAGTGCTGATCTTATCACCTGGTTTGGAGATTTCAGTACTGCCAATTCCCAGATGATATTTCCAGATGATTTTGCAGGCAGTTAACAGTCGTGACACAAAAGTCATCACTTTGATCCTACATGTTGAAGAAAATGTTTGATGCAAAGCAAAAACTGAAAAAAAACCAAAAATGCTTTCAGTTTGTTTGTACAGAAAGGCTTTCAAGAGAACATGATCTTAAAAACAGTTCTGAGAAAATCAAGTAACAGAAGTAGGTCACTTAAAAAAAAAATTGAATGGTCTTCAAAAAATCAAAGCTAAACTGTTTTTTTTTTTCTTTATAAATTTGGCAAAACACTGACCTTATATACAAAATTGCTTTGATCAAAAAGACCCCAACACACCAAAACCTGTGAAAAATAAGTCGTAAGGACAGGGACACCCCTAAGAGGACTGTGTCTGAAGGCAACCCAGACTGGGGCAGGGATCCACTGGAGGCCACCAAAGTAGTATTTTTATCACTGCAGTTGGCACATAGTTGATTTCAAGAGTTTTCCCCGATTCCCTGAATCCTTGTGGTTAATTAGCAAGAATTAGTTGAGACTGTTTTGCCCATGATACAATCTAAGTGACCTATTTATTTATTAATTTGGAGGTACAGAAGGGCATGATGTAGATTTCTCAGGTTTCTTCCCAATATTCAAAATGAGAGTCAGATGCCTGTAGCACAGGTAAGCCTACTCATGGTGCCTTGATTTTATTAATAATAAAGCCAAAAAGACAGGGAGCTCAGCTGTTGAGCTCTCCATTCTCTTTGTTAGTTGAGTGAACTGGCACAAGTCAGCTCAAACCCAACTCAGCTGCATAATTCTTTTGCTAAAGCATCTGCAATTACACTCAGCTACATTCCAGCCTCAAGAGAGACAAACTAACACAAAGAGACTTGGGTCCATGGAATCTATCTGTGCAGTGGAAAATGTCAACTGCAGGATGGAGCACCCCGTGTTGAGGGGACGTTTAAGTAGAAAATATCTTCAGTTTTCCTCTTCCCTTTATATAGAGATTCCTTCAAGTATTTAGGGAATTGTCTGATGTAATTGCCAAGACATTCTCCATCATATTTGAAAAGTTATGGCAGTCAGGTGTAGCCCCAGGTGACTGGAAAAAGGGAAACATTGCACCTGTCTTTAAAATGGGTAGCAGGGAGGCTCCTGGGAACCAACATACCAGCCAGCCTCACCTCTGTGTCTGGGAACATCATGGAACTCCCAGAAGTTATATCAAGGCACAGGGGGGACAGGGAGGTGATTGGGACAGCCTGTACGGCTTTGACAAGGGCAAATCCTGCCTGACCATCCCTGTTGCCTTCTATGATGGAGTGACATCATCACTGGATTAGAGAAGCGCCTCGGGTGCCATTGGTCTGGACACAGGTAAGATCTTTGACGTGGTCTCCCACAACATCCTTCTCTCTAAACTGGGCACATACGGCTTTGATGGCTGGACTATTCAATAATGAGAAACTGCCTGGACAGCCACACCCAAAGAGTAGTGGTCTAAGGCTCAGTGTCCACATGGGCATCGATGACAAATTACCTCCCTCCAGGGTCTGTTTGGGATCAGTGCTATTTAATATTTTCCACAACCACAAACATGGACAATGGGGTTGAGCACAAATCCACAAGAAACAGACATTTTTATTAAAAGTTTACAATGCAGATACAGAAGTTGTGTCATAATATGCTACTTACTGCAAAGCACTACCAATGAACACTCAAGCCTTATGGAAAAAAAAAACATTTTTCTTACTTTTTTGCTAGTGCTCTGCTAATAAAATTTACTTCCTCATAACCTTAAACCATCAAGGCTACAACATTATTACTGCTAAACATATTTACATTCAGGTTTCTCAGTTGTTGGACCGCAGAAACAGAAAATGTCCTTAAAAATATCTGGCTGTCTGCTAGCAAGTCACAGCATTTTGCCTGTGTGCTTCATGAAAAGTAAAGAAACAATGGCTTCAATTAATTATGTAAATTTTGTGGAAGCTGACCTTTTGACTACTCACAAAACTATGTTCTTAAGTTAAACATGTTTTTGGTCTATCAGTTAAGACTTTCCAAATATTCAGTATTTTAAATTTTTTGACTATTGTATGTGAGCATGTCAGACTACTCTGAATCCATCAGGTAGTAAGGATGTCATAGGATGTTAGTCCATTCAAATCCAGTGTATTCTGTGTTGTTTTTGTTATTTAAATAATACTGCTGTGTGGTGCAAAACAATGTATCAACTTCTTCCAAGTGCCCATCTTACGCTGTTTAAAAATTAAGACGCAAAACCTCTCAGAATGGTGATGACTCTGGTTTAAACTTAAATGATGACTATGAGGTAATACAGCTAAACTAACACAAAATAAACTTAAATCCATATGACCACACAGTGGAATTTTCAACAGAAAGAGGAAAAAAAATAAGGCACTTCTGTTATACCTAGCTTCATATTCTGCTGATATATAAGCTACATATTTAGCTGCAACACAGTGATGAAACTCAAAATAATCCTTTACTTTACAACTTGCAAGGATTTGGTCTTCAATCTTTATTATGCAGTCTATGGCAGAAACAAACAATGTCACATTATAACCTTATTGTAACACAGTCTCTTAACAATGAAAATAAGAAATACATTTTGGCTGCAGAAAGAAAAAGACAAAAAAACCCCTCTGTTCCATATAGTTGTATTTCAGAATACATTTAAATCCATCAAAGTACATTTCCCCCCAGTTAACTGCTGATGATTTATTTACAATGCAAGTAAGAAACAATGTCTAGAAAATACCATTGCACCACGAATTATCTACATGGATATTTCTAATTTTCATACTAGAAAACAGCTAAGAAGGCATTTGCTGCAGCACAATGTTTCTTCCTGAAATCTTAATGTGTTTTAGCAGCTTATGCAAAATGCAGATGCAACTGTACTATGTTAATTAGAAAAGCAAACACACTATGGGTTTGGTTAAAAAAAAATAGGTGTCCAGCAATTTGTTTTTTATTTTTAAAAAAAGGTTTAATGCATTAACTGCTCCAAGTACTTCACATAGGGGCTGTCATTTACTTACAAATTGAAAATGCTGCTGACAGAGCAGCTGAAATTTGAGAAACTACTTGAAGGAGAAGACATCATCAGCCTATGCAAGCTCTGACAGGCTTACAGCTATATTTTTATTTACAAAGAAATTTATGTTAATATATGCTGTTTTGGGGATCATTTGACAATCAATAACAATGTACTTTCATTTACTCACCGCTTTTAGAAAAACTGATAGCTCATTGGTTTGATTTGAAAGTATTTTTTTAATATATGCAAAATAGAAGCAGAAGATGAAGCTTGGAGGGTTTCTTGGTTTGGGGTTTTTTGGGGGTTGTTTTTTTTTAAAGTTAAGGGATCACTGAAAAAGATATTTTCCTTTGAAACTGCAGAACATGCAACCCTTGCAAGACCAGACCTCTTGAACTACAAATGTGTTTTTCTACATGATCTCGTGAGACTTCAGCATGCAAATAACCTGCACAGAAAACCCCTCTAAAAATAAATTTTAAGAGTAAATAGAGTGTACCCAACAGTATTACAACTTCACATTCCATCATTTTCTATCCTCAAAAGCTCACCTTATTTTTCAGACTATAGTTGTCTAGCCTTTGAGTTTGTGTTTCCAACCTGTTTTAACACCACTGTAACTTACCAAGAGCATGTCAGGCTGCTACAGGCGCAGTAGCTTTGTTTTAGACTAATGTTTGTGCTCCTGGTAAACAGGACTGCTTTGAACACTGGAGCCTGGAAGACCCCACATCTCCTGGCTCTGCTCGCTGTAACATTTCGTGCTTCTGTTATGTGCAATGCAGATGTGCTGCAGAAGCAATTTTTGACAGACTGGAAAAGCAGGCACTTTCCTCTGTATTTTTTTTTTTTTGAGGGAAAGCATATCCTACATGTTGGCACTGGCACAGTGTGGCAGTGGCAACTGCTGTGAGAGCCCTGCAGCAGGAGACCCTGTCACGGCAGTGGAGTGGTTTCAGCTTCTTGAAGTTCCAACTGAAAGGAAAGAAATTGCAAATACAATGAACAATTGCTTGATATCTTCCCACCCACAAGTTTGCGTGTGTGTGTGTTTTTAGGAGGAATTTATTTCTCATCTGCAGCTACTGTCCTGATGTATGAATCTAAGCACATAGCCCAGAGTAAGGCAAGACTATGCTTTTGCCACGAAGCAACAGAGGAAATGATCACAAAGAAACATCAGTAGGTCTGAAATTTGAATTAGAATTAGAATATACTTCACATCAAGCCAGTTGTTCTCTATCTAGGGTGGAACTCTATGAATTTCATGAGCATGGAAAAATTTCACTCATTTTCTGTATTCTTTCTGTAGCAGTTACAGGGGAATTAGTACTTTAGTTGAATACATTCTGTGCTCATATCAGAACAGTGTCTAACTTTTGGATTTTCAGTTACAGCCTAGTTTCAATTCTGTGTGAGGTGGACTTACATCAGCAAAAATTCCCCAACAGCCTCTCAGCCCTGTGTGTCCACAGTCTCCATGCAGAGTACTATCTGCATGCAGGCACAGTAGCTCTTGAGATGTTTTCATCAAGATAACCTGCTTACTGCATGGCATGTCCTGAAAGGCTGCAACCCTTTTCTGCTCTACAAATTTTGTACCAGAACCTGTTGAGAACTGGGTGGGAGACTGCAAATCAAGGGTTTATGGAATGGAAAGCAGAGACACAGATGAAGCCTGGAGATTCACAAAGAGCTCATGTCAGTGCTTATCAGCTACAAAAGAAACCCCAGTTTTAAGGATCTGTTGAACTTGGACAAGTATTTCATAGATGTCACTATCTCACCAGAAACAGGCTTTTTAAGAAGCCAATACTTGAAAATTATTATGAAATACAGTATAATTCACAAAGGAGACATACTCATTTTCTAAAAATACACATGAAGGCTGTTCTCTGTTAATACAGGTAGATGTAAATCTGCCAAGAAGCTGCCCAATTTTTTTTTTCATATTTCTGCAACAGGAATCACCAGCATTCCCCACATTCGTTCAGGGTGGGTCATACAAGGAAAATTAGGAGTTAAGAAAACCCTTTCTTCATTTAGTTAATCAAAGTGAAACTAGCTTTCATTTTTTCCTTGTTTTAGCTTGAAAACTTTTTCTTGAATGCAACATCCTTTTTATTTCTACATGTTGCTGCCAGTCCAGCCAGCAAAGGCAAAGCTTTCAGGGCTGAGCCTTTTGTTATTGAACATATCTGAGGCCTCATTTTCATCAAATGGGGAGGATTTACAGTTTGCATTATGGCATTTAGACATTTCAGTAGTTGACTAGAAAGCATCAGAAGCTAAAATTGAAAGGAAGAGTTACACACAGGGTGACTAAATAGTCCTGAAGATGTGCCTATACACAATTTGCTAAGTTGCTTGGATACATTCAGGTGAAGCTGCTATAAAAGCAGCTATAAAATGGGTCACGAAGAAACTAATCCACTGAAACAAATTAAATTTCTCAGATTTCTATAACTATTAATAATCCCTAATTATTTAGGATTTTTTGTTATTAACACATAGGTACCAGAAAAAAAACCCTTAGTTTTCAGGGGAAAATAGCTATCAATTGATTTTACATTTAAAAAGTTAAACCTTCTTTTAATCTCAGAGGTAAACTGACACCGTGAGTCCCTGAGCATCTGAAGTAAAAGCTACTTCAATATACTTGTGAAGATTTTGATATGAATCAGTTAATGTCAACAACATCAAAAACCCTCAGCCATGTGCAAAAGCTTCTATCTGGTCCTTCATTCCCCTCTCCTGCCAATACTTGGTCACAGAGAAAAGTTCAAAGAAAGCAGTTTCACTTTTCAAGCATTTTTTCCCCCCAGGATTACATCACTCCTTCTCCATGCAAATGCACTTACAAGATTGCATAACCCTCCAGAAAACTGTAAGCACTTAATCGAGACTTTTTTGGTAATGCCAAGGAGCCACAGTGTAGGCTGAAGGCCAGTCTATTAACCCAGAATAATATGAACATTTATGATGTTTCCTGTGGTGCTTTTGAACTGATAGAAGACATTCTTGTTCCTTCCAACCACTTAAATACTTAAGAGTGCTAATTCTAAATGCTTTTGAATGCTTTAAGAGTGTTAGGCCTTATGTGATTGAGCCTCGCAGTTCCCATTAACTTTAGCAGGAGAAAAGTATTCTCACCTGCCAAAAAAGCAACTTGTAGAACATCTGTTTCTTAGAAAATTATGTGAATTGTGCCAAGTACTACACAGCCTTGCAATTAGAATTCATACCAAATGATCCCCAAGGCCTTGTCTATACAAGAAAGAAGTATACTTCAATCAACAGATACACAAGCTAGACTTTCTTTTATAGAAAGCACTTACCTGTAAAAAGAATACCCTGGCTATAGAATTTACAGAATCTCACTGTCTGAGCAAATATTGGTTTGTCCAGGGATTTATTTTCTTTTTCATTTTCTGAGAGCTAAAGCTGCATTCACTCTAGGGCTTTTTGTGTTTAAAATAATAATATAAAAATACCAGGTATTACACTTGTAGTTACCATTCCAGAGAACCTTTTTAATGTAATTAGTTCAAAAATCTTGTCTCTCATTCTGATAAAAGCAGACATTAAAAAATGTCTCTTACAGAAATGTTTGCTGGAGAAAAAAAGATATTATCAAGCTTTGAAAATGGCTTGCTGTGAATGCATTCTGTAGACATTACAGAGAGTGAGAAAGACTGTACCAAATAGCTGCTGAGCTGAACTCCAGGGATGTCGGAACCCAGGGCATCCCTCTGGCTGCCCTGGGAGCTCAGGAACCCTGGCCAAACAGTGGGAACTGAGCAAGAAGGCTTGACCCCACTACAGGAGGCTTACAGCCCGGTACAAGGGCATCTGAATTCGGTACAGGGGGGTCAGAAACCATGGCACAGAGCCCAGGAAGGCACCCTCTTTGATTTCAGTCCATGGGAAAGATTGTCACCACTGGGAGAGGAATTACAAGTCTCAGGAATGTGAAAGGCAGAAGTATAGTTTATCACTGAGTGAGAAATTTGTAGTTTTAGGTTCTTACAATAGAAGTATATGGAGACAAGGAGATTTTGGGGCGGGGTTTAGGCTGCTTCTTCTTTCTCGTCTCCATCTTTCTGCTGTGACGTTAGTACAATATAGTTTATAGAGATTGGGTAGAAGTAGAAATAACTCGTTAGTATAGGTAGTAAGTATTGGCATATAAATGCAAACTAAGATACCTAATAGGGGGTAGAAAAGGGCTCTGACTGCCCAGGGGCGGGGAGTCCAGCCATGGCCAAGGTGCAGGGCAGATCACGCTGGGCACAGAGCGAACTGTGAGATAAAGAAATAATAAACAAAGTGATAGACCTTGGAGAAACAAAAGCTTGAAGCCTGTGTCTCCTTCTTGCGTCTGGCTCAAAGGTCCCAGGAGGGCAAAAAGGACTCAAACCACCTGAATCTCAGAAATACAACCTGAGACAGGGAGAAGGCCCAGGTCAGCATTCAGGGAGCACATCTGGCAGAAATAAACCAATGGCAGCATCAGCAGGTGTCAAAGCAAGGACTGCAGGGACGGTGGTGAGGGAAGTGGAGTTGGCCACTCCAGTCTTTCAAATACCCAAACATGCAAAGACCTATCCACCCACCTATGAGGACCTGAGCTACCAAATGTTGTCTTCTCCCTGGCTCTGGGGAAAATTGATGGTTAGCTGCTAGGAAGAGCTACCAAAGTAGTCAAACAGTTTCTTCCAGCTCTGCATGCACCATTTTTGTTCCATCCAGATCAGCTCTTTCCTTCAGTTTCTATCCTTACTGCCTCACTTGGACCTCATTCCTTACATTTCTCTTTCTCCTCAGCATTCTTCCTCTCACCTCCCTTTCCTTTAAGTGTCCTTCCCTTCTGCTCTGTTTATACATGCTTTATTTCTTCATAACTGATTTATTTCATCACTATTCCTTGGGAAAAAACCAAACCCTAACCAGCAAAGAACCCAACCATAGGACTAGCTTCCTCCTTATCGCCATTCTCAAGATCCCTTCACTTGCTTGCTCCATCCCTGCCCCAGCAGGCTGTCTCTCTTGGTGGTGTAGGCTGAAATATCTCTCTGGGAAACATCATCTCCTATTCTGTGCTTGCTCAGTGCTCAGGGAAATAGATTTTATATCACTCAGGCTCCAAGCAGTACCACATTAATCTTTTCTACGGGTAGAAGTTTAGAAGGCTACAGCTGTCCTAGAAGTAGGTATATAACCAAATGTAGAAAATGGGTGCATACACACTGCACTCTAAAAAGCTGGAATTGTACTAGACAGAAATACAATCTGGTTGTCAGACACATGCACAAAATTGACTCCACTGAGGATTACAAATGCATTATTAACAGATGAATGTAGTAATTTGCTACACCTAGTAAATACTACACATATATACATACATTCATACACACACACATATATGTGTGTGCCTACGCCAAGTTTGGCAGTTCTGCTTCACCAGCAGACTCAGCAGGGGCCGATTTCACAGGCCAGAGTTTGGCATGTATGAATCAGACACTGGTGAGCAATACCAATTGTTGATGCTGAACAAAGCTTCTTGCTTTAGCCCTTCTCCATTTAGACTTCCCTCCTCTTTTCTGGTGCAATTACTGTTAAGTCTCCTTGGAGATGGGAACATTCTTATTTGAGCTATCTGGCAGCAGCTGAGTGTCAGCTGCTTTCCCAAGAAGCCACTGAGTTCTGCACCTTGAGGAGGCAGCCAGCTTGTGGCTGAAGTGGCAGCAGTGAGAAACTGTTCCATGAGCAACCTAAGTACATTGCTGAAAGGTGACAATGGCAAGGAATGAACCAGGCTTATGCCTTTTGTTCTTATTTTTAGGGAATTACAGAGACAACTCAAACTTCTAGTGCTTGCAATGTTCTTGAATTACTTTCATGAGTTTAAGATTTGGTTTCATGTTTTGCTTGAAAAGATGGAGCTTGGAAATTCTCAAGACATGGATAATGAACATGGACAAAAGAGCTTCTTCACCAAAACTATACAAAAATAGGCTGAATAAGAAAACAAACTCTTGTTATCTGATGTGCCATAAAATCCCTACTTCTTAAAGGCTTTTTCTATATGGAAAAGGTAAAAAGGTATTTTCTTGGTATACCTGAAATGGCAAAATGGCACATTAGTATTTAACATGCGCGTATGTATTTTTATATATATGTATATATACACGCACACACACATATATATACACACACATATCTAACCCCACCTTATTCACCAGATAATTATCTGACACAAGAACTGCATGTAGACAAATGTTGGTCTATCTCTTGCATGACTTTCAGGACAAACAAGGCCAGGTAGGCCTTCTTTGTTCATCAATGAAAAGTGAAGAAGCACAGGTTTTTATCTTTTTATTCACTGCTGCAATGGGAGAAAAAGAGAGGTCTGTATTCTGTTGCACTCCTGTCTCCATCAGCAGACAAGGAGTATGAACAGAGAAATCTGTGATTAATTTTCAACCTGTTGCAAACATCCTGCAAGGGAAACACTGCTTTATGTGCTTTGTACATGCATGCACGCTGGACCCAGTCACTCCAGGTACCCTTTAGAACCCTTGGCTTCTGAGCATCAAGCAGGGCAGAGAACAACTAGCACCATGCAGGACTGGGGTCTCTGTGTATGCATACACCAGTGTCAAACATAACCTTGAAGGTGTTCAGACCTTCCAACAGCTACAAATCAGTGTAAGTGGTAACTTCAGAACACATGTCATCTCCAAGTGGGTGGCCTGGCTCCAGAGATGACATCTCCACTGCTAGTCATACCTGATGGTTAGTCCTATCCACAGTGTTGGCAGTGGAAGCATGGTCACGAGTGTTTTGTCGGACTCGGGTGGAGTTTTGCTGCTCAATGGTTGAGGAAGTGGGGATGCAGAACTCTCTGAAACACCTTTTGAAATTCTCATCTAGAAACGCATAAAGGACTGGATTAAGGCAGCTATTAGTGTACCCTAGAGCAATACAGAAGTGCCAGGAGACAGTCTGGAAAGTAGTTTCTGGGATGTTGACCAGGGCTTTAATGATAACATAAATGTGGATGGGAGTCCAGCAGACAATGAACACTGCCACCACCACGAGAACCATCCTGGTGATCCTGCGCAGGTTCCTGTCCTTCTCTTTGGAGCCGGATAACATGCGAACACTCTTCAGGCGTAAAATCATCAGCCCGTAGCACACGGTAATGATCAGGACGGGCATGATGAAGGCAAAGATGAACACACAGATTTTCAGGAGGTTCTCCCAGTACCAAGCAGGGTGGGAGAATGTCAGTGTGCAGTCAATTGAGCCTGAGGAAAAGAAAAAACAGCAGAGAAGAACATATAGGTCAGTTTTTCATTTGCTTTTCCTTAAACTTATCTTTAATTAAATATCACAGGCAAATATATGAAGACTTTACACCTAAGTAAACATGTAAAATGAAGCAATCTCTGACCTGTCATTGGCACAAACATTGGTAGGACTGAGTGCTGCAAGACATGCATGAACCGTGAGTTAGGAAAACAAAATCTAATTAATATGTTCTCTTTTGCATATTATGGCTTGCAATTTAATGCATATTAAACAATGAAAAGAGCTGAATTGTCATAAATGCTTAAACTTTGACTCATTTTCACTTTCAGTATAAAGCATGGTGAAAAGAAAGGTTGTTAAACCAGCACATATGCTGAGAGTTTGGGCATTTCAGGGCAACGGGGAAGAGAATGACAGGACACCTGGTAACTACGCACTGTGCAAGTCTGGATTTATGTTTAAATGCTGTCACTGCCCCTTTTTGGAAAATCTTAGAGCACCAGTGGTCCATAATGTTCTCTCTGCTCTCTTTCATGTCCTGCTGGACAGGGTGTAACATATCTATGACGGCCAGCTTCCTAGTGGGAGTACCCTGGGTAAAGTACAGTCTCCTATGCTGCAGGGCAATGCAGAACTGCCCTACAGCAGAAGGCAGGCAGGCACAGATGCTTTTCCAAACACTACAGTAAACTGAATGGTACAGCGAGACTTGTGGACCCACAGAAGGAGCTGGAGCTGCTTGTAAAGGACAGATCACATGCACTGCTCGTTCAGTCAACTACAGCCAGATGCAAAACTGTTGAAGGGACTAATTTGCACTGATACTTGCTTTACACAGATTGGAGGTCAGAAGTTAATTCAATGCCTCCACACTACAGTGAAACAATGCAGAAAGAAGTTTAAAGGTTGAGTACTCAATTTAGGAATGAAAGCCAGACTTACCATGCCTGTATTTAGTAGTTGCCATGAACATTACTGGCAGGCCAATGGCAGAGGAGAGAATCCAGTTGCAGACATTGACAATTTTGGCGTTTCGGGGTGTACGGAAATCAAGGGCTTTAACTGGGTGGCAAACAGCCACGTAGCGATCCACACTCATGGTGCAGAGAGTGAAGATACTGGTGAACATATTGTAGTAGTCTATGGATATAACAATCTTACAAAGGATGGTTCCAAAGGGCCAGGTTCCCATCAAGTAATTCACACTCTGGAATGGCAGAGTACTTGTTGCTAGGGCATCTGCCAATGCAAGATTGAAAATATAGATGTTGGTGGCAGTCTTCATCTTTGTATACCTAGAAAAAAAAATTGGCAGAGCATGTGAATGACCACAACTGACACTGTTAAATAAAACGGAATTCAGTGCATCATCTATAAGAGGCTTCTGTAAAATAATGTGCTAGACACTGTCAAAGATCACATTTTCTGCTTTTGACTGAATGACCATGCTATGATGCTACATGTTGGCAGTTCAGTGAGACATCAGCTAAAGCATGTAAGGAGGAACGTGTATGGAGATTCATTTAACTTGTGCAGACAGAAAAGGTACACATAGAAGAAACAGTATTTATAGATGCTAAAAATTGAGAAGCTGAAAAAATTTTGTATTTACGGATCAGATAGGGTACTACACGGATAGATTTCCTGTACCCGCTGATGTCATGCCAAATATCATAACTGTGGTCTGTAGAAATAGAGAATTCATTTGTAGGTAGTGGAGTAGTAATGATGTCATTCCAAATGAGCAGCACTTGAGACCCACTTTTTATCTGGATGCTGTACTTTTGCAGTGGTACAAAAAAATGTTTCAATTAAAGTAATGTTCCTGGTCATGCTGCCCTGACTGCTGCTCAGGTTGCTGTGCCCTGTGGCTGCTTGGATTTTGAGGGGTCAGATGGCTTGCTCTTTTGATGAAACTTCCTTCCATTTCTGCAAAACTAATAAGCAGAGTGTTTGATCAAACATTTTACAATTTATTGAGTGCTTTTCAAGAGAACAGCTCATTTCAAAAGATCTGTCAGGGAACCTGCCAGGTAAGACAAAATATAAAATTCACAATTTAGTGGGTTTCATCTCTCTGAGTTGGATCTCTTCAGAACATGAGTCAGTTTCAAAAAATGCCAATAAAAGGATTGTGCAGGGAATGTGCATTTGGAACTTCAGTAGGGTGTGTAGAAATGCAGACTTCATGTTGAATGGACTTAGAAAGCTTTTATGTTGAACATTTTAAGTCACTGGTACTCGTTCTGTTCTCTCATTTTTAGCACTGTGGATGAGAAGACGCTAACAATCCTAATTTCAGTTTAGGGTGGTTTTTAAAAACAGATTTTCAAGTAGATCCAAACTCTATCTTGACTGCTGCCTTGAGAAAGTATGATCTGAATATGATACTTTCAAGCTGTAAATAAACTCCATATTCTGAAAGTCCTTTAAATTTTTTTCTTACTCCATTTATGTAACAAGTTTGTAACTAACATAGGAGGAGGTAGATGCTGCAAGTACCTACAACTCTCTCTTCTGGAAATTGGAAAGAAATGTACAGGATTGCAGTGTGGAAGAGGTACACAATAAAAGCTACAGCTCTAAAAACTGTTTGGAGGGAGGAGAAAATAATTCTTGGGCAATTTGCTGGAGAATCTTCCAGATGCAAATGAAAGCAGCAACATTTATATTTTGCTTTTACTGTTATCCAGTGCTAAGCCCCATGGTTTATCAAAATGAATATTTCATCAAAGGTGTGTCCAGAGCTAACCTGAAGGTTTGATTGCGTTGTAAGCAGACATATCCAGCTTGGCAGAGGGGCAGTGGCTCTCAGCTCTGCACAAACAGGCAGAGGTGACAGGATGCTGTGCCCTCACCCAGGCTGCCAATCCCTGCTCAGACCTTAGATGGTTGCCTGCCTTCTTTACATCTGGACAAGAAAGCACACTTGGCAATGCTGCCCAGTGCTGCTGCCATCACATGTGATTCCGTGATTCCGGGGCAGGTCTGTCTGGAGAGCTCACCATCAGATATTAATGACAATGCTTTGTTATCAGTAATTAAAGCCACCGTGATTTAAAAGGAATGCTGACACAGCAAAAAAGCCCAAACCATCAACCAATATGTAAATCACTTTCAGGTTAGCATGACAGAGGACGGACAGAAAAACACTCAGAATAAATAGAATAAAGTTTCTTCACTCACTTATCCCACTTAAATGGTACATATTTTTCAGTTTTGCTATCTAACTTTCATTGTCAGTTTAAGTTTAAGAGTTCTTGGCCTTACTTTGTTTAATGGCCTCTACAGACCATTAGTGAAGGGTTTTGCTTGATGTACCCTGTAATCTTTGTACTTCTAATCATGCTGTTCTTACAATGAACAGAAGCAGAGCTCTTATGGTGATAGAAAGTGTTTACCTCCACAACTGCCTAATCAACAAAAGCCTGCTGAAATTTACAATATTCCTTTCAGTGAATTCTATGAGATTTGGGCGTTTCTCTGTACGGAACATTTAAAGATTTTTTAAGGGGCTTATTTCTGCAAGGTGCATTTTGTAAAACATGTATTTTTCCAAATAAGTAGATTATCAGTGTCCCCAGGATTATTTTTTTTGCATGAATAAATAAATACCAAAGCAATTGATTAAACGTGATTTTAACAGCAGGAAAAGTAACAGTCAATCAAAATGGAGCTTTTCAAAGTCTTGATCTTAGCTGCTATTACACTGTTTGCTGAGGTATCAGCCTACCTATTTGAACAAGCAGAACAAACATTTCCATTATCCAGACAGAGGTGTATACGCGATGTGATTTCTACAGTTGAGAGGAACTTAGTAATACCAAAATTTATAATGCAATCCAACATTCATAAATGCAACCCTTTAAGATACTGCTTTCACACTTTCATTCAAACTCACTAGAGAATCTAAAAATTAGATTTTAGACGCGTAGAGAAAAAAAATCCCAATTGCAAACTCATGAAAATCTGAATACTGGTATTTAGATTACATTGAAATTTCAGCATCTAAAACATCAAGTGTATTAAATTTGCATGACAATTAGCAAGGTTGCAAGCGAAGGCAGAAGTTGGCTCTGGGTGGCATTACTTTTATTTTACAGCTCTGCAATGAAAAGACTAATAGAATGTGATGGTTCAGGGGCTTTTTGTGAATATTTAGCGCAATAATGCTCTTGGTATATACTCAGTTATGCTCATTATAATACTGGCACCTACTAGTATACCCCTTCTAACTCCTCAGTGCAGGTTTTGTATCATAAAATATACATTTCTGAACCGTTGTTTTGTTGGTAATATTAGATGATAAATCAGGTTTACAACAGTAAGAATACACTTTATGTCTGTCTAATTTTTTAGGGAAAGCTCAGCCTTGTCTTTATCTTCAATCCTACAAAGCTTTAAAGGAGACTTCAAGTTTGAAGACCTGAGCTGTACAGTCCACTCAATTGAGAGTTGCTTGAATAAGAAAAAGCAATGGAGAAAAGAGTGAGAATTCAGCTCAGATAGTCACCAAGTTCCTAGTATCCAAGGATTATTAGAAAGTCTTGAAATGGTCCCCTCAACTGTCTGCCCACAGGTCACTTGGAGTTTGTAAACCAAACAAAACTTTCACCAGATTAACCTCAGAGAGACTCCAGCTCCCAATTGTAACAGCACCTTGGACAGGAGCCAGGAGCACCTTCCCTTCCACTTTTCATGCAACAGGAGAGATGTGAGCATGTTTGTGACTCTCTGCAAAGACACCTGCCATGGCCCTGTTTATGGCCTGTCCACTCCAAAAGTTTAGTTACGACCTTCAAATATTTTTTAAGAGTCTCTTCTTTTTAAGCTTCTTAAAATTTAATGAAATCTTCAGTTTGCATCATACTTTATTTAAGCCTCACAGAGTTTGTATACTGCTATCGTAGTCTATACAACTAATGTAGTTGTGTCCCTACTGCTCCTTGGCCAAGTGGTTTACATCCATGTGGACTGTTGAGATATCCCCTCCTCCACAGCCTCCTGCCCTTCTGGAGCAGATCAGCTTTACAGCATCCTTGGACATAATAATAATAATAATAATAATCATAATAATCATAATAATAGTGATGATGATGATGATGATGATGATGATGATGATGATGATGATTACTCAGTCTCAGAGTAATACACAACATTACAAATTAATTTGAAAAACTTCCTCTCTGAACAACATCAGTGAGGAGGAAAGCAGAAACAGTCTTCTGCACTTAGGAAATGGGCTGGTTGATGACAGACTGGTAATAATTACTTTCAGGAACACAAAGGCATGCAAGGTTTTGCTTACAGGATGCTAATTTGGAGACAAAGACAACTCCAAGATCTGTGTTTAAGTTCAGCACAAAATACATGAAAAACTGGACAAAATTACTGGAGATTCACTGCAGAAAGCAGTCACTCTCAAAATGGTTTGGCTGCTGACAGAAAAAACCAGCTAACAGTTTGGTCTTGCATACAGACAACCTGACACAACTCTTCTTGATGCTGGAGATTAGGTAAGTGTTTCAAATTCATGTTCTTCTTGCATAAATGACTTGTTAAACAAATGAAGAATTATGTGCATACATTAGATTAGTTGAAGTCGCCTTGGGTGGGAAGATTAAAAATATGTGAAGTATGCCTAGTTGAATCAATTTAAATTATTTTTTTGCCCATGATTGTTCTGGTGCACCTTGTATATGCAACTCAAAAACAGTAGGAAAAAGGAAATTTTTGTCATGTTTTCTTGAGATATCAGGTACTTCCAATTTTTCTTGAGCCCTTAAAGCTTTGAACAGTCATAACATATTCAAGGTGGTCTTGAGGGTAAAAACCCTCAAGATTTTTTCTGTCTGCCAATCCAGTTTTAATATTTGACACTGAAATGAAGTCTCTCAATTCAAATTCTGTAAAGTACCTTTGAGCTAAAGGGTGTCAAATGATGGACTTTACTGATGTCCATCTATTTTATTATCCTTTTCTTTTCTTCCCATGGTAATGAGTCTCTATAGAGTGAAAGACCCATACTGTGTCTTAGTCACTGCTGTGACATGTGCTGTGGCAGGCTGTAACCTCTTAAAAGTTTTGAAGTCATATGTATTCTGGATAGGTCTAACCTTCCTGTCTGCAAGCATATCATTTAATCAGCTTGAAAACTTAAGTCTTTGATTTTTCTATTCATGGGCACTTCCGCATGCTTATTCCTTAAGCCATTAAATTTCATCTCTGGCTACAAGCACCATAAATTTGTGCACAAGCCTGACAGGTCATTAGGCAGTGAGGCCACTCAGATTGCAGGTGCCATCTTGTGGTTAACAATCTCTGCATCCTTTTGATGCATATTCTGCTGAAGAGATCTTATACAAGGCTGTAACTTAAACATAGTAAGCCCTAAGTGAAACCAAACTGACAACAAAATTGAAAAACTAAACAAAACCCTGAGCAGGTACAATGATAGAGCTGAAAGCATTCACACTTGGTTACAATCAAATTGTGCAATTTGCATCACATTCACTTACTTCCTGCAGCCATCCCGAATTTGGGGGTAACAGCTGAAATGGGGAAGTGAGGAAGATTTTACTGCCTTTAAGAAAGTCAGAGGCAGTTACTGTTCCCCCCTGTTAAAGCCTTGCATCCTGACTCCCAGCACAGCGCTACCCTGTCACTGCTGTGACCTGCCATGGTGGTTTAATAGAGAGGAAAAATATCAGGCACCACTTAGGTGTCAGGCATGACATACTGAGGGAGTGCAGCAGATCTAAAATCCAAGAGTTTAGTTATTTGGCATACTCAGTCATACCTCACATAAATTGTTCTGGAGCAGCTTTCTTTCCCTTCTTCACTCACTGGCAAAGGGATGTCCATTTCTTGAAGGAGTCTGAGTGTGCATGTGCTCAATGTGGACCTGAGCACAGGACGGGGAGCTGCTGCACTGTAGTTGCTTCAATTGCTACCTCTTTTCTCCCTAGGAATTTGTTTTCCTACTGCTTTGTCACTTTATTCTGCTCCATAGTACAAGCGAGATTTGGCCAGGATGCCACCAAAGTTTACTTTCCTCAGGCTACCTTGTTAGCATCTTTGACTCCCCAGCTTATCCCTTCCTCTCATCAGGGCAGTGCCAAGGCATGTGCAGATCCAGCAGTATTTGCTTACAGGATGCAGGAGAAGCAAGCAGAGCACATCACATACTGGGAAGCAGCACCAGCTCAGGGCCATTTTTCTTGTACTCAGAGCCCATAGGAATTTATCTCATACCTCAGCTTTGGGAGAGGGTGAGCTAAACAAAAGCCTTTTAGGCAGAGTCACCTTTAGACATGAGTGCCAGTCTTTTGGGAGATGATGTGGCACCAAGAGAGTTGTGAGGGCATCTGACTCATCCTGTTTTCCTGTGTTGGACGTTGGACTAAAAATGACTTGCTGCTGTCTTTGTGGCTCTTCCTGATTTTATTTTTTTGCTACTGAAAGGCATCATATAGAAGTCTTCTTTCTGCTGTTCAGTTTGAGCCAGTGAGTTCAGTCCCTACCTGGAAAAAATAAAACTAGCTTTTTTTCCCAAAATTTATTCCCTTTGGGAAAAATAGCTATTTTCAGGAGGAAGGCTGGTCCTTTCCCCTGATGTATGACTGAGAGGATTAAAAAGCAAGGAGATTACTTCAGACAGAACACACAAACCTCACAGTAGCCATAACAGGTAATTATTTTACAATTTCTTATTTTATGCCTTTTAGGTTACAGAAATGTGAAAAACACCCTGGCAGAAATCCATACAAAATAAAACTGATGTGATGCATTTTTTTTTTCAAAAAGGGGTGGAGAACCAGCCAAGAACAGGTATAGGTATATCACTTGCCACAAAGATATTTAAGATGCTGCCATGTCTAATAACTTCTAATTTCCTCTCCTTTCCCCAGACATCATAAAAAGCCACTTAATGATAAAAACCAAATGACAGTAGCAAGTATGCTCCAGTGCCCAAACAGTCATCTGCTGGTACATTTCCTTCCCTTCCAGCCTAGTTCAATGGGGGAAAAATTACCTGCCAGTTATTTCAGAACTTAATCTGGCCTGTTTGTTAAGCCACTTTTCTGTGAGTCTCTGTTTGCCTGGTGCTGAGGCACATATGGGTCTCCAATAAAGGTCGCTGCTTTCACGGTTATTGTGTAACATATCTGTCTGAAATAAATCAATGGTGCTAAAAAGGCTAACTTCAACCTACTGCCATTATCCAGCAGCAGGTGCTTATTGTTGAAGGTTTTGCTTTGCTAGTAAGACATATAAAGGAGAACTGTCAGTATATTCAATTTGACTTTTTCCCCTCTGCCTTCAGGGAAGTGTGACTGAGAGTAAAAGTGCTGACTACGCCTCTGATAACTGTGGTGACATTTTTCTAGAGAGGACAAGTTATCAGCTACCTTGTCTGCTTTCCAGGTGCTGGTACCCACCTCCTGATCTGTAGATTGATCACCTGAGATAAGGACTGTACATGAAATATCCCTGCTCAGCAGGGAAGCTGGCAGGGAAGCCTTTGAAGACAGTTTTAGTGCTAGTAGATGTGAGATCCTTACAGGTGTGGTAGGGAACAGCAGGTAGTCAATCCCCCTGGTCAGAGGGTAGCAGGGAGAAGGCATGGGGCTGGGGGCCAGGCCATACACAGACTGTACAGACCAAAGGAACACCAGGTGCACAAGAAATGGCCTGTTGCATACAGGAGATTGGGATCTTCTGGTGAAGCTGTTGAGTGTGATCTGGAGAGGAGCCACAGAGGTGAGACAAAGGAACTAAAGAGAGAATAAATGCAGAGGAAAGCTTGTCTGTGATGTGGGCAGAAGGGGACAGCAGGCAATGGTGGAAGCTGGCATGACAAGAAGAAGGAGCACAGTTATGTGTTACGTGAGAAGACCAAACCAAAAGTCCTGGGAATCATGTCCTCAGTCTCTACATGACAAGGATGAGACTGTGTCTGAAACTGCAGCTCCAAGGAGTTACTAAGACCACAATCTTATGAGAATGAGTTGGGTAATTGGCTCCTTAGATGATTTTTCTACAGGAGCAGCACATTCCAGGGCTGAAGACTAGCACAGTGACAACTGCTGCTCCCTGTTCCCCCTTAAAAAGGAGAGTTCACTCAGTTGGAACCGCTCCACACAACACAACCAGGAAGAGATGTTCCATTTTACACAAACATTTTTGTTCTGAAGTTTTATTCTTCATCTCAGATACAAGATCTTATAGCTGATAATTGAACACTTCTCAGTAAGACGGTGGAAAAAATCTATTTCATGTCCTTCACAGTTATTTGATTAGCTATGGTGTGTCATCCCTACCTTTTTTCATCATGTAAATTCAAAGGGAAATATAAATAAAATTTAGAAGTGTTTAACATTAAATGGATGAATGAGAATGATTATCACAGCTCTACTAAGCTGTGGAACTCCTTGATAGTGAACACCATTAAAAGCCGACTTCCAAAACAGTCTGGGGTCCTTGAAAGATAATTATAATATTCCCACTTTCTGTACCATAAACCCTAAATTCCTGATATAAACCAAAGGAGACACAGATAGTTATAAAACGAGCTTTCTTTGAGATCAGCTTGAGCACAACAATTCAGAAAATAGTTGCTTTTGGAATTTTCAAAAATATAATTACAAGAGTGGATTTGTATTTTGAAGAGACTTATCAAGCATTGAAAACTTGTTTTCACTTGGAATCATCATGAAAGTAAGTAATTTTTTGAAAATGTCTGTTAATGAAGATCTAATCTTTGTGACTTTCTTTTTCCAATCTTATTTTTGATCCTCATTTTTTTGGGGAGTGCTGCAGGTTAGAAATGTCCACAAAAAGCTACTGAATAAATGCTAATGCAAACTGCAGCTCAGAAAGTCTCTCTGCAGTCTATTAGAAGGAAACTTACACAGTGTTTCCCCTATTTTCTCCACACTGTGACTAAACACCAGCTGTTGGCTATGGCTGGAAAGAGGCTAGTAAGCTAAATCATGATTCTGAGACATTTGGATTTGCATCATGCTTTGTATGAGACTTTTGTAAATATGCCACTTTTTGATCTAGAAAAGCTATAAAAGCTTATCCACAGCGTTTAGCAAAAGTTATGCTTGATGGTTTGGGAAAACACTGCAAATGAAAATTAAATAAAGCAGTACTTCAGGATCATGTTAGCTAAATAGCTCATTAGTCATTAGCTTGCTAGCAATTATGTAATATAAGCAATATGTGCATACAGTATTTTCTACCCTTACTGAAGCCTTGCAAAGTTGGTAACTTTTGGTTATTTTTTAATAAAGAAATTAAAAAAAAAAGTCAGGAAGTGCTTAACACTATTTTTTCATGGGAGCCATCACCATAATGTCACTCCAGGGAAAGTACAGTGGGATCAAACAGCTTTTACAGGCAAGTTGAGTGAGGAGGGTTGTTTTCTGCCCAGAATTGCCTGGTGGTAGGCACTAGCAAAGCCAGAGGGTCTGTGCACTCCTGCACACAGGACAGCATGCCAGGCCCAGGGGCTGCAGATGAGTCTGGGGCTGCAGAGCTCCCACTCATCCCTCAGGTGCCTCTGCTTCCCCAAAGATGGATGTTACACCCAGGTTGCAGCCTCATGTATTTTTGGTCAAATTTTCATGCCTATAAAAATGTAATTAAAAAAAAATATATACACAAAGGTATACATTGCATTTTATCTGCGTGCTTTCCTTCATCTTGGGGGAGGGAGGGAGGAAGGGTTGCTGCTTGCTAGTTAAACATTTACCCACTAGCAAAGGTTGGTAAACTCCATCACAAACAGTGTGCAAACAGGGACACCTGCCTTTCTGTAAGGCAGGATGCTGAGGGTCACCCCTTGCTATGCTGCTGATTTAATCCAGCTCCTCTGCTGCTCCTGCCCAACAGTGCTCCCTCAGTTCTGTCCCCAGGTCTTCCCTGGCTGCTGCTGTGAGCTGTATTAATTCATAATTGACATGACTGGATAAGGCTGCTGAGGCTTTCAGCTCTTAGCATGGGCGTGCAACCTTTGCAGTCAGAGGAATAGGCAGGACACACTCACACAAGCAATGCTGTGCAAATGCAGAGAAGTTCATGAGGCTGTGGACAGGAAAGAAAACCAGGAATTTAATCCACTTCTCGGTTTCTAAGCTCCCTGATCTGTGCTGCTACCAAAGATGTTGAAGGTCACCTTACATACTGCACTCATAACACCTTGCAAAGAACCTATTTTTTAGAAACACTTGTTTTGCTTCATCCACTTTCAAGCTTTTTTTTCCGAATTGTGAGTGAGCTCAGCTGAACTAACCAACATTTTCAGTGCTACAGTCTTTCCAGATCAGATGATGCTTCAATCACAGCTCTTTTTTTTTTAAAAAAAACACTATTAAGAGGCTGTTTTAAGACACATGGAAAGATTCCTCTTAATTTCAGAGAGGCCTTCTTCAACTTCTTTCCCTGTTTGCCTTTTTGTTTTTTTCTTTAAAGCAGTCTAATAATTTACTCTACGAAACAAGACATTTCCTTCCTCTACAAAGGACCGCGAAGAATCTGAGACCCCTTTGTTTATGATATGTGAAAAATTTATAGCAAACCAATCGAGGAATGACTCTGAACTTGAGTGACTTCAGGGGCTGTTGGTGGAATTACAGTTCTCCCAGAGCATTTGCATTGCAGAGGACTGGGGCCTCTGTGAGCTATTCCTCCCTTCCATACCTGTAATGCTTCAGATTTTCATGTAGGATCTATTGCAGCTTTCTAGCATATTGACTTTATCACAAGGCATATTCTTATTTCCACTGTAATTGTGAGACCAATATTCCATTGACTCGATGAGAAATCTGGAAAAGCCTTTGGATTACTGTGAAAATTAATTCAATGCCACATGGTACTAATTGTACACTGTCTTGTACTCTGCAGCAGCTAGAAGTAGCATTTGCTGTTGATATAGCCATAACAACATTGTGTTCATATTAGTAATTTACACTTATACAAAGCACACGAGGAAAACAGATAATTGAAATTATCTACAGATTTTTCAGATTACAGAAAATTCACAGTTGGCAGTAAAACCTATGAAACTACTACTGCTGTGACTTGAAGGTATTTTTTGGTACTTGAGAAAGGAAACAGGTCAGTATCAGTAACATGAGGTTAAGCCTCACACACTACATACAAAACACGTAAATATTAATTCAAGGATGAAAGCATTCAGCTGAACGGGAACCATCTGGAAGAATAAGGAGGGTGGATGAGAATGTATTAATTATAACTAATGTGTATAAATTGGAAATCCATGGACCTGCTTTGCATGAAGAGTCTTCTTTTCACATTGTTAATCACAATACATTTCTAACTCCTCCTTGGACATATCTGCTTTCTGACCTCTGTTTGCCCCAGCAGGGACAGCAAGGTGGCATTGTGGAGTGATTGTGATAGCTCCCTGTCAGGCCAGCACTTGCACAGCTCTGGCTCCAAACCCCCGGATTTGCCTCACGTGGAAAAATTTTAAGAGTAATAATGTTTAAAAGAATGATATAATTATTTTAACACTATTTCCAAAGAAACCAAGCATGAGATGTTGGCAAGGAGCACACTCGACCTGAAGTCACTGTTGCTTTTACTGGGGCTGGACTCTGAAAGGTGAGTAGGACAGTTTCAAATATCTGAGCACCTACCTCCCAACTCCTAGTATACTCACTAGCACCAAACTAGGTACCAATATTACTTAAAAATCGTAATTTTTAGTAGCCTCAATTCCTATCACAATTAATATGAAGTTCAACGTTTTGTTCTTCCTGAGCAGGCATGATGGGAAAGGCAAATAAAGAAGGGGAATTTTACATGATGACAAATCCAATTCAGGGAAACTGTGGCCTCTTATGTGTAGCTGGATGAAAGGAGGCATGAATGTGAGCACACAGGGTCATCATTTCATAGGTTCATATTCTATGATTCAAAACACTCTCAAGCAAGCTAGGATAGCTTGCAACAGGAATTAAATCACTAAATTCCCTATTGCTGACTAGATACACTACACCTACAGAGAAGCACAGAAAGGGAATGTATTTTCATGGTGCTTAAGCCACAGATCCTATTCAGCCATTAGCATGTAAATTCCTTGTCATCCCAATTGTTAAACTGCTGCATGCTAGTATTAATTGGGAAGGAATTCTGTCATAACAAAAGCTGTTCCTGCACAGGAGATGTAGGGTTTGCCATAAAATTCCCAATGGTTTTGGACAAGCCATTTAATTTGTGTTTTCCTCTGTAAAATGAAGATATATTTTTGCTTTCTCCTATTGCTTCTGGCTTTTGTTTTTAAGCTGTCATCTCAGGGAACGATGCTTTCTTTAGATAAAAATCTAAATACAAGTGCCTCATTCGATTTAGCTTTGTGGTGCAAGCGTAATTCAATTAATTACTGTAAGAAATATGAACCTAGTAAGGGTTATGCCCAGGATAATAAATACATAATTCCAGGCAGGGACAACCTGTGGCATATTTCTCTGCTGACAGCTGTCCTGTCTCTGTTACACTGTGCATCTGCTTTTCCTCCCAGAGGAATGCATTCAACACTGCTATGGTGATTGCAGTCATGCCCCCACTCAGAAGCCTTTCTGCAGATGCATCTTCACACAGACAGCTTGAGTTTCAGACTGACCAAAACCACAAGACAGAAGAGAATCTCCCCCGCTCTGTGCATGCAGCCTCTAAAGTCTAGTTAAACCCACAAGGTCTCTGGACTGCTCTAGTCTGGACCACTGAGGGATACTGTGTTCCCACTAGGTCTACCAGATGCACAGGCTTTGCAGTGACATCCCTAACACGTGCCCAAGGAACCATCCTCCATCCTGCTGCAACACCCCACCGTGACCGCGACCCTCACCCCCGGCTTTCTACAGCTGGCACTGCTTGCGCTGCACCCACGCCCCACAAAGCCACCCGCTGCCGCTGGCATGCCAGCGATGCCAAGAGACAACCCCGCATCCTGCGGCCCCGACTCCTCGGGGAATGCAGGGCTCAAAGGGAGAACTGACGCTCCAGACTGGGGGGAAATTGAAGGGCTTGGGGCTGCTTCGATAGGAACGGAGCGCACCCCTGGGCCATCCCCATCTCCCCCGCTTAAAAGCGCCCGCTGGGCTCTCCAGGGCTCGATGGATGCTTGGTTTGGAAACGACGAGCAGCCACGAGGGGAGATGAGCTCAGCCGGCCCCGTCCTGTCGCGCCCCGCGGTCCCGCTGCCGGCCCGTGGCTCCCGGGAGGTGGCAGTGTTCCCCCACGGAAGGCACCCGCTTCCAGCTACCCAGCTCCGCTTCGCTGCCAGGCCGGCGAGGGAGCCTCTTTCATCTCCCTCTCGCTCGTTTTCCGCTCATTTACGGGCAATGGATTTATCGCGCGTGATCTGATCCGTAATAGCCCCACTGGGGGCTTTTTCTCTTGCGGGCGAGAAAGCTGCGAAGTGCCGCAGCACAGCCGGAACGCCGGAATTACGGGAGGCGGTCGCGATCACGGCATACGTATTTATACACGTGTATACGCATGTATGTCTATACACATATATAAATATATTTCAATAGACACATACAGATCTAGACTTGAGGCAGAGGACGTGCAAACACGGCTACAGAGAAGCGTTTAGCCGCGGTGCCATTTACATTTTGTTCGTGCATTTGGGAGATGTTGGTGAAAACACAGGTGGATGCGTGCCGGCTATCCGTGTACCACCCCGTACCCATACAAGCCCACATGCAGTGCCTACAGTCCCTTTAAATCCTCGCTCCTTAGGGGACAGGTGCGGGATTCAGGCCCCGCTGGCCAGAGCCGCTCGCAGAGGTGCTGCAGCTCGGAGGGTCCTTAGAGCATCCTCGGAGGCGCAGCGGTTTCTGACGGACCGGCCGCCCCCCACGGTTTCACCGCAAGTTTCTCTTCCCCATCACTCGCTCCGACTCTTTATTAAAAGCCTTCTTCCCTTTCCCGCGGGGGCCGGCGCCCGTCCGCACCCCCCCAGTGTGTCCCTTTGCGCGCTGCCCGGCGGAGGGGGACGGCAGCATCCCCGCCGGGACACCGTCCCGCATCCCGGCTCCTGGCGACGGGGTTCCGCCCCGACGGCAGCGGCCGTGGGCTGCGGGGCGGGGCAGGGCGGCACTCACCTGACGATGACATACATGACCAAGAAGTTGCCGAAGAGCCCCACGACGCAGACCACGGAGTAGAGGGCCATAATCGCGATGGCGGTGACCACAGAGGGGCCGCCGCCCGCGGGCGCGCAGGGCCCGCCGCCCGCGCTGCCATTGCCGCCGCCGCAGGGCTCGGAGCGGTTCCAGCCCAGCGCCGCCGAGGCGTTGCCCCAGGCCGGGCAGGGCGGCCCGGGCGGGCGGCAGGCGGAGGCGTTGGCGGCGAACGGGACCTCCAGGGCGCCGGCGAAGAGCGGCGCGGACGCGTTTCCCAGCAGGTAGGCGACAGCCATGGCGCGCAGCGGCGTCAGCGCGGCCGCCCGCTCTCCGCGCCCGAGGGACGCCGCGATGCCGCCGCGGTGTCGGGGAGGCGACGGCGCCCGCCCGCCCCGACGGCGCGCCCCGCCGCTGGGTGCGGGCACATGTGTGCGGCGGGCGGGGCGGGCCGGGAGGAGGGGCCGTGTCCGCGGGAGCGGCGGGAGCCGCCTCCCCGCACCCGCCGCCCGCCGCCGCCGCTCCTCCCAGGCCGACGGGACGCGGTGGCGGCCGCCCCCAGCGGCGAGCGGGGCGCACCCGCGGCGGCCAGCGGGAGGCGCGCCGGCGGTGTCCCCCTCCCCTGCGGGTGGCACTTGAAGGCAAAGCGCTTAAAATGCCGTCCCCAGCGCCACAGGCGTCTGTGGCAAACACCCGAGAGAGGGAACCGGGGGATACTGACTTGGCTGGTGCAGAGGAGATCAGTGCGCGACTGATCATCGTAGTGGGTCGGGGATCTTGGCAAAACGATGTTCTCAGTGATTATAGAAAAACAGAACCTTGTAATAAAATGTGATGAACTTTACGACAACACTTTGGGAGGGGTGGTTGTGAACAGAATTGTCGTTTGGAAACGACTCAGATCTCATGGATCCTCAGGACGTTCTGTTCAGAGCTCCAGAAATTTTCTCCCCTAGATATTGGTGTGACTGTTATCGGATAGGATAATCCAGATAGGAACGACATCAAAACCGTTCTCCTGGGCCTTACATTCATTGTTACTGGGTGCTTAATTCGCACACTGTTTGTTTGCACCAGCACCTTTTCGTGATCAGTTGTTCCAAACGAGTACAGAGGTGCAGAACTGCCTGATGGCTGATTATTAGGACTTAGCTCATTTACTGTCTCACTAATGAAATCTGAAGAGTTCCCTGGTAAGGCAGAAAAAAAATCTCCTGGTGAACAGGAAAGTGGCAGAGTAGCAGTGATTGCTCCCGCTGCCTCATCATGGATGCAAACTTATTCTCACCCTGTGCAGAGCATCTCCTGCTATTTCAAGAGTGGTAATGACAAAAGTGGAGGAGAAAGAAGTTGTAACCTAAGAGAAAGAGGCATAATCCTGGGCATTTTAGTCTAAGGATTGCCTATGTGCTTGTGCTGCAAGCGATGGGAACCAGTGCCGCTCAGGGCAGGTAACAGTAGCAGAATTGACCACACATTTCGAGGTATATCTGATAATTTGTGGGAAGGAAAGAACAGGGAATGGGAAAAGGGTGTCACTGGACTTTGAGAGGGATATAGATCTGGAGAATTTGTGTTCCTTTTTTCATTTTAAAGGGAAATGGAAGGAGAACAACAAGTAAGCTATTAACAGGCACTTTCAGTAGATAGCGTGTATTGCTTCATGGCCAGAGAGAGTATTTTCAGCATCCTTCATTGATAGAAGAGAGCCATTTAGCGTTGCATTTAGGAAGAGCTTTAGAATAGGAGTTATTTTTTCTCTGGAAAAAAAAGCTGTGGACAAGGGGAAATGAAAGCAAGAACTCAGAGATTTTATGTGGTCAAAAACGCTGCCTCTTTATCCCCTTCTGAAGTGTAGCATGTATAGTCATACACAGAGCAAGAGGAGCAAGGCTTTAAAACTGGGCCTTTCTCAGAGACTTTAATCTCTGGGTATGTGCACAGAGTGTGGGAGCCTCTCCCTGTGCTTGCTCTTTGTTGCACCAAAGCCATCAGAAGAGTTTAATGTAAGCCTGTACACAATTAGTATTTAGCCCTTTGAACACAACTGTGCCTGGCTGTGGAAGGGATGGGGAAGATGGGGAACAAAAATCAAGGCTGCCAGGAGATCCACTCCGTATCTTGTGTCATAGCCAGATTTGTATCATCCTCACTATCAGAAAGCCCTTTTGTGCATTGAAAATGACTTAAAAATTACATTAAAATGTCTTTTAAAAAGCCCTTAAAAACAGATGTCCAGGTAAATGGAGTGCTATATACAAGTCTTTATGACTGCTCACAGAAAAGTGATTACACACACAAAAAATTATTATGCCCAAATAAATCAACCATTTGGCAGGTGCAGATGAAAACTTAGGATGCAGAGAGGGCTGGCAAAAAGCCCTGGGAGTTGAGCCTGTTTAGGACAAGCCTCATTAAGCAAAATTTCAAGGTACGAGAGTGATAGTTGAATGCAGCTCTTTGCAAAGTTATTGCGAGTGTTATTTTGCAAGGACATAGGCAATGTGAAATAAATCTTTAGAATAAAGCTTTCAGATGGTAAATGTAACTTTGAGTGTAATAATGTGTGAGACCCGTTCTTCAAATAATTTCAGATAACATAGGACTGTGTAGCCAAGATTCTGGTGAAAAGGTGTTTGTGAAGTTGAAGACCAGTAATTCCTTCCTGTTGATAGATTAACTTTTTCCTTCTTCGCAGAAAAGAAGGAGTCTCAGTCATTTGCATTGTTTCTGTATTCACAGATCACCTGTGTCTCCTTCCTAGACTGTGACAGTGACTCTGCAGATAAGGGCAATCTGCAGAGTGGCAAATGCTATATCCGTTAGTTGAAAATAAGTACTTTAAGTTTCATCATCTTTGAGTTCTTCTGCCCTTGTAGAAAATGAAATTTCTCTTCAAAGTTTAATAAATGTAGCTGTAAGTGATAGTTTTGTTTTGCATAACAGGTCTGAAGGATGTTAGCTGGACCACATTGATTGGACTAGATGATCTTTAAGATGTCTTCCAACCTTGATGATACTGTGATTCTGTGATATAGTCTTCAATTTCCTTATCTGGCAAGGCTACAAAGCAGGTTCAGGATGGTTTTTTAAGGACTGTATTAACTGTCCTTGATAATTAACTATATTCTCAACTATCCTTGACAAACTAATAGTTTTACTTTTGCTGAGTTGGAGCTACATATTGAATGACAAGAGTGAAAGGTGTTCCAAAAAGCGACTACTATAGTTAATGACATAAGGGTCTAGAGGAAGTTACTGTGTGATGTAATTAAATACTATAGTAAGGGGAGCAGTTCGGTTCATACAATCTTACATTTCTAACTCTTAGGTATTTTGACTCTGCAAGTTCAATTCTTAGTTATTGGTTAGGCTTTCCAAATCCAGTAGCTCAACAGAGGGGAGGTTGCTGCAGCCCTGTGCCCTCAGGTCCAACTAATAGCCAGACTGGGCTTGTATTCCCAATAGTCAAGCCTGCAAACACCTTTATAGAACTCACACATATATACACACACCTGGCCCCACAGACATGAACTCAGCACTAACAGAGACACAAACTGCACCAGCGGCCTCACCCTGTCCCCCTCTGGCTGTTCAGGGTGAAAATCTCCTAGTGGGAATATATATGTACGTGTACACCATATGGCTCTCCTCAGTGAGCATGTGGATCGGTCTCTCAGTCTGCCCAGTAGCTGCTCCCTGCATCCCAGCTGTTTGCACGTGGACACAGGAGCCCTGAGGCTGCAGCCCCACTCAGGCTGTGGGTATGGACCCACATTCAGACACCCAACATACACATGGTGGGGACACACTAGGGCCTCCTAGGAACCATTGTCAGACTTAATGTACCCAGTAGTTTGCCTGTATCCCTCTCTTTTCCTGCCTGTGCCTCCTCCCTTAAGCATCTCGTGACACACTTTTGTGCAATCCCAAGATACTCTTCTCCTGCATCCCATACTGTGTCCCATATCCTTAGGCAGTGACACCCCACAGTCTGGGAGGTGCTCCAGGCAACTGCTCCCCTGTGGTGTTGGTCACTGTGCTTGGCACATGGGGCTGAGGCTCCCCTGTGACAGCCTGGGGACAGTCTAGGGAGAGATCTCATTTCTCTGATGGCATTACTGGTGTTCCCCCACCTGCCCTTGTGTCCTGGTGCTCCTTGCTGTGTGTGGAGATGGGTCTTTTTTGGGATGGTGGTTCCTCTGGTGGCTCCTGGAATAGCCAGGACAGAGAATTATTTAGGTTCCCCCACCTGCTTCTGTCTCTGTATCTCTCCCTACCTGTGTGCAGATACGGATCACATAACTTAGGAATCATCTCTGGCAGTTTCACTGCTAAGTACTGATTTCTCTAATATGCCAGAAAGGCAGCATTAGGCATACACAAAGGATGCACCTCTTGGAGAAATACTGTCCACAGAGACTGACTACAGTGCCCACTCACAGATGGTAATGTAGGGAAAAGTATTTATGTGGCCATAAAATTGGCTTTTGCTGAAGGGAGGAGATTCAAATAGATAATTTAAATACATTTATATACTTCTAGGAAATCCTCAGAATGCACTAGTAAAATATTTGTTATGAGCCTCACAGGTTCCACAAAGCATTTAGAAATAAATGGAAAACTCTGAGCCATCATAAATTGGCCTGTGACAAGTAAATTTCTTAACTACAATGTAATGCCACTTTGGTAGCACTAAAAGTAGGGCATTATGTGACACTAAGTAATTGCCACCCATTACGTGATTAATGAAATTAAATAACACAGTGTGGCAGAATAAAGAACTCCCTGATAGTTTAATATCTGTATTATATTCTGGTTCCCAAAACTGCCCCCAGCACTGGAGGTGAGGCTGCCCCAGCTCAGAGCAGAGCAGGACAATCCCCTCCCTTGCCCAGCTGGTGATGCTGTGCCCGATGTCCCCCAGGACAAGGTTGTCCCTCCTGGCTGCCAGGGCACTGCTGGCTCATGTTCAGCTTGCCATTTTTCTGTGGCACTGCTCTCCAGCCTCTCACTCCTCAGTCTGTGCACACAGCTGGGGTTGCCCTGTCCCAGGTGCAGAATCCAGCACTTGCCTCATCCAGCTGGTGATCTCCCAGTCCCCTGATTTGTCAAGGTCTCTCTGCAGGGCCTCCCTGCCTCCAAGGGAGTTTTCCCAATTTAGTGTCATTGGCAAACTTGTTATTCCTTGGAGTTCTGCATCCGTGTTGTTTATGAAGGTGTTGAAGAGCACAGGGGCTAGGATGGAGCCCTGCAGGGTCCCACTGGTGACTGGACCTGGTGTAACCCCCTTCACTATAACCCTTTGTGTCTGACCCGTGAGCCAGTTGTTCACCCATCGTGCATGGATGTATGCTGGATATTTTGTCCAGGAGGATACTGTGAGAGACAGTATCAAGAGCTTCACTGAACTCCAAAAGAGCTGCATCTACTGGCTTTCCTAGAGCAGCTGGTTACTCTCTGAAGTCAGGTTCGACAGAAAGGACTTCCCCTCAGGAAGCCATGCTGGCTGTGACTAATTGTTGGAACCCAGGGCATCTCTCTGGCTGCCCTGGGAGCT
>VZSR01003807.1:14167185-14177404 GCA_013398615.1 Brachypodius melanocephalos
GAATTGCTAGCTGTTGTCTGAAATCAGTCTCTTTCAGCTTTGTTTTTGAAGACAAGACTCATTTTCCAGGACAGCTGGGAGAAGGATCAAGTGGAGGATGCTACCCATTGTTACCTCTGAGTTGCTGAGAAGGGCACAATGGTACAGCTTTTTCCTTGTCATTTCATGTTGTCTAACATAGTGGGTCACATCCTTGGCAGGCAGGTTCATGGATGTCATTCAGAAGTGCCTAAATCTGCCTGTTTCTTGCGCAAGGCAAGAAGAAACAATGAACTCCGTGTTCTCTGTTTGAAAGCTGGACCACCTGGTCAGCTAAGGACACAGTGGTCAGTGGTGGTTCAGTTGGTGTTTTAGCATTCCATGTATGTGTGTCATGTCTCTGAAACAGTATTTTTGAATTCAAATAAGACAGTATTTTAAATTTAAATTTTAATCAAGGAGTTATGATCTCTTTTTCTTAGGATCACTGAAAAAATGAACGTGTTTTCCTGAGTTCTGTGAAAAGCCGTTACATGTACTTTTCAGATAATTATTGATTTTTAAACTCTTCAATGATAATTTGCACTCAGAATACTTCTAATATGAGAAGTCAGTGGTAATACCAAATGATTTTATATATTTGTTAACATACACAAGCATTTTATTTTGATATCAACAGAGATATACTTGATGTTAATGTAAAATGTTAAAATAAACTTACTTGAAGAAGCTTCTTCCATTCAGAAAATCTAAAGAAATAACAGTGTTTCAGAGTATTCCACTGGGTAACCGTGCATGAAGTTGGCAGAAGATTTCAAAGGGCTAATAAAAATTATATTAGATATACTATAAATTATAATGAAGACAAGCAAAGAAGAGATGAATTTCTTAGCTCAGCTTATGAATCTTAAACCCTAAAAAGATATTTTCTAAGAAATGTGGTGTTTCTTGGCAAAGAATAAATGTTATATTCTAGTAAGTTTTTTTGCTATAATTTTTTTCCCTTTTTTTTTTCCAGGCCAAGTTGAATAAAATATATTAAATGAGAATAAAGAGAGAAAACTGTTGATGTGCCCTTCAAATATCCTGTTTTTCCCCTCATGAAAGCATAAGCCAGAGCTGGGGCACCATTGAAATGAGCCAAAATAAAAAATTCAGCGCACCTCCTCACAGTCTTTATCTCTGTGTTCTTCCACATGCAGTGGAAGCCCACTTTACCACCATATCTGCAGTAATTTGTAGGGAGGTAATTTTGGAGGCTCAGATAAATCATGAAAGCAGTGTTCTCACAAACAGTGCTTGCAAAGGCACGGGGAACACACCCAAATGAGAAAAATTACCTGCAGGCGTGCCACGGGCTTTGTTTTTTCAAACCTTTTCTCAGTAAGTGATACTGAGAAGAGAATTAATCTCTCTTTTGTCTTCGCAGTAAGTATCAATTAGTGTAAAATAAGGTCCTCTGTCTTCCAGCTCATAATTGTTGCTTCTTGCTTGATTTGTCTGCTCTGGCAATTGATACTCAAAGTGCTCTTGAAGCCTTTGTGTGCATTCTTGCTGTGTGCAGCGTGCCTTGCTTCTTTCAGAATGGAGGGCTGCCTGTTTTTGTAAGACAGCACTACACTTTAAATCTTGCACATAACAGATGTAAGACATGAGTAGGGCTAGAGGCGAAGCAAAGACAGACCACAGGGAAGGAAAAAGGCACAATGGAAAACTTGAATTCCATAAAGAGTCTGATGTCAAACTGGCTTCTCATAATAGCAGGTGCAGTCCTAGAAATCCCTGCAAATAGTGCAGAGGCTGAACCTCATTTTGTGTTATTGAGTAATAGGAATAATCATCTTGAGATGCAACATGAGTTCTTTGAGTCATCAGTTTAGCCACAAAAGGCCAGTTTGATCAAAAGGTTTAGATATTTGATCATAGAATCACAGCTCCTTTCCAAAATGTGAAGTTCCATACTTCTATTTGGCTGCCATGTGTCACTAGATGCTAAATATTTTGTATTTACAGTGTTCAGTGGAACAGGAATTGATATTAAAGTTCACCTCAGGAAGCAAAGCTTCTTAATTGCTGAACTGGGAATTATCATTGTCCCTTTGCTCTGGCTAAGTAAATGGTTAATTATCCACAATTAAATGGAGCAGCTTCCAAAAAGAGAGTCCTTTCACATCTTTTCTCCCAGTCTCCCGTGAAACAATCATCTGTTGTTTAAGCACTCTGCTAAAAATTGTGCTTAGGTCCTTTTGATCTCATGAGAGTTGAGAACTCAGGCCTTCCATCTTCTCTGCAGGGTGTCTTCTTCTTGAAGTGCATTTTAGGACGTGTGAGGGAGAAGGCATAGGAGCAGCAGCAGCAGTGATTGATGAGGTGACATGGAGATGATCACCCAGCAGTGGAAGAAGTTGTGGCTGTGATTTAGAATCGAGTGAGGCATCTTCCTCAGGTACCGGGTAAGGGAACTTATGTCCAAAGGATAACTTCTGATTTTGGTGCTCAAATTTACTTTAACACTTGCAAATGCCTGCTTTAAAGAAACCTTGGGGTTTGAACTCAACCCACACAGTGCTCTATAGATGACTGCTGCAAGATAATGACATTGTCTAAATAGAGTATCTTAAGCAGAATGCTGGTGTAATCTCAGTTTAGATTTATGACAGAAAGCAGAGCAGTACTCTTTCTCAGGTTGTTTACTTGCATTCGTCCTTGTCATACCTTTGACAAATGTTTGAGTTTGCATCTTGTAAGTATTGCATCTATATAAAACACAAAAGAAAGGCACTTATACTTCTCCACTTATTTTTTTCTAAGTGTCCTGCTTTTAGCTGGGATAGAATTAATTTTCTTCTTAGTAGCTGGCACAGTCTTGTGTTTTGAATTTAGTATAAGGATACTGTTGAAAACACACTGACGTCTTGTTTGTTGCTAAATAGTGCTTACCCTAAATCAGAGACTTCTCAATGTCTCATGCTCTGACAGTGAGAGCAGGGAGAGAGCATAGCCAGGAGAGCTGACTCAAATGGTCTAAATGGACATTCCATAGAATAGAACATAATTTTCTGTATATGAACTGGGAGGACTTGGTTGGGAGGGGACAATCACTGCTTGGAGATGGGCTGAGCATTGATGAGTGAGTGGTGAGCACTTTTATTTTACATCACTTCATTTTCCTGTGTTGTGTTTCTCTTTCTCCATTATTATTATTATTATTATTATTATTATTATTATTATTATTATTATTATTGTTGTTGTTGTTGTTGTTGTTGTTGTTGTTGTTGTTGTTGTTGTTGCTGTTTTTTGGTTTCTTTCAATGATTAAACTGTTCTTATCTTGACCCAAAAATTTATACTTTTTTCCAATTATTCTCTCCATTCCAGCATGGATAGGAAGTGAGTGACTGGTTCTGTGGTCCTTAGTACCCAGCTGGGGTTAAACCATGACACTCAGAAAGCAGAACTGTCTTGGAATGATGCTTTTTTCACCTGTTGCTTTCCAGTTCATGGGCTGAGAAAAGGATGAACTATTGTGGCCTTGTTCCCACACTAATCCATTTTGAACAATTGTCCTGGTGAGGGGATACATTGAAGGAGGACAAAGAGTTTTCCTGGTTAATTTTTCCTGGAAAAGTGTATCTGCTCAGCTTATTTCTTTGCAGCAAGTACAAGAGGTAATAATCTTTCTTGATGCCACATGGCATAGGATTTCACTGAAGTATGGTGATGTGTTATTTTATTCTGAGTGCAGTATTTGTATTGTGAATATGTGCAAGCATGCAGAGACTCTGCTCAGTGAGTTATTAAGCCTCTTTATCAAATGCATAACAGAATCAGCAAGCTACACAAATTAGATGTCTGAGTCATAGCTTTCACATTTGCATAGGAGGGATAATAGTACTACTTATGACAGGATGAAAGGTCACAAGTATGTCCCATATTTATTTATGTATATTTAAGTAACATAAAATCTAAAATTTGAAATTAACTTTTATTTCTGATTTTTCTGATTTCTGTTTTCACTTCCTTCCTTTCCTATTTTCTTTTTTGTTGCAAGTAGTTTGCAGTTACTAAAAAGAGAGCATAGGAGATGATTCATTTCCAAATAACCACAATAGGAGAAAGAAATCAACTTGAAGTGAAGCTTTCACACTTATCTGTATAATAAGCACTTCCAGTTTCTCATCAATTAGTGATTGCAAAAACTAGTTTGCAGTAGGATATGACATATAGGAAAATGACCTTTAATTTGTCACTGAGATTCTGAATGCTAACAGCCACTGGCAAGAGAAAGGTATCCTTTTGGGGCACAATGACATTTGAAGTGATGGAAAAAATACTCCTTGCACCCCAAACCTGTTAGATTGTGGAAATTATCATTTATTGAAATGTCTATAATTTCAAACTAGTTTAGAATATTTTTTCTCTCTTTGATTTCTCCCTTCTATGGAACTTCTGTAGTCTGTTAGGTTAAGATCTCTTGTAACCTCTGATGTGTGACTTTGCCTGCAAGAATAAACAGAGTGAAGAAGCATGTGCATTTTTGCCTGAGGTAAATGGGACCACACATGGGTAATGCAGTGGAAAGTTGTGCGATGGATGGTTGTAAACATGGACATAGTAGTTGCATGACTATCTTTTAATGTTTTATCTATGTCTGAGTTGCAGTCCACGTTTCTATGTCCAAGTGGACAGAAGTGACACATGACATTCCTCAGGGGTTGGTATTGAAACCAGCACTTTTTAAAGTGTTTGTCAACAGCAATGCAGTCTCAGCAAGTTTGCCAATGACATGGCACACAGACGGAAGGGGTGGCACTGGGAGGAACCTTGGCAGGTTTCAGAGCTGGTTCTGTGCAATCCTCATGAAGTTCAACAAGGTGAAGTGTAAGATCTTGCACCTGAGTTGGGGCAGTCCCAAGCGAAGTACAGACTGGGTGTAGAAAGGATCAAGACTAGCTCTGGGTACAAGGACTTGGGGTGGTTCGTGGACAAAAAACTCGACATGCACTTGCAGCCCAGAAAGCCAACCATGTCCTGTGCTGCTTCTAAAGCAGAGTGGCCAGCAGGGTCAGGGAAGTGATTCTTCCCTTCTACTCTGCTCTTGTGAGAGAGTGCTCACCTGGAGTGCTCCATTCAGCTCTGGGGCCCCCAACACAAGAAAGACCTTGGCTCTGTTGGAATGAGTCCAGAGGAGGACCATGAAGATGGTAAGAGGGCTGGAGTAGCTCTCCTATAAAGAAAGGCTTTGAGGGAATTGAGAGAGAATTCTTTTGAGAGAATTGAGGTTGTTGAACCTAGAGAAAAGAAGGCTCTGAGGAGACCTCATACCAACCAACCTTACTGTACCTAAAGGGCACCTATAAGAGAGATGGAAAGGGACTTTGCACAAGAGCATGTGATAGGGCAAGAGACAATGGCCTTTAGCTGAAGGAGAGCTGGTTTAGGCTAGATACTAGGAAGAAATTCTTTACCATAGGGGTGGTGAGGCACTGGAACAGATTTCCAGACGAGCTGGGGGTGCCCCATCCCTGCAAGCATTCAAGGCCAGGCTGGATGGAGCTTTGAGTAAACTGGTCCTTGCCCATGGTGAGGGGGTTGGAACTAGATGATCTTTGAGGTGCCTTCCAATCCTAACCATTCTGTGACTTTGTGGTTCTGTGATTCTATGTTTCCAGAGCCTTGGCCTCACAGAATTGGCCTGCCTGGGGCCACACCACTTCATGCTGCATCCGTATCATGACCCACAGTGGGAAGCTGCACAGTAGCCATAGTTGATAGTATAGCTGCTGTACAAGGATAGCAAATGATGCGGGAAGTGGAGGAGAGAAGCAACGGATGCTGATTTTTGATGGAATATACTGCAGGAGTACATAAAAAAGAGCTTGGGTTACTTGTATTACTAAACAGTCAGCTATGCTAATAGGAGAGAATGGTAAATTCCTGACTTGTATTTTCATTAATGTTTCAGTGAATCTGAAGCAAAATGAAGTTTTAGCCCTCTGGAATAAACAGCGACTGAATTCCCTTTGCTTTATTTCAAAGTAATATACTGACATTTCTCACTTCCTGCAGAAGTGTTTATATACTGTCAGATAATTTCTTGGTTCTCTCTTGGAAGCTAGTACAGTTTACTGAGGAGCTGAAGCCTTCATTACATCTTTTATGTGTCTCAGAAGGGTATTATGAAGTTCAATTAACATTTGAGAAGTGTTCTGCAATCCTCAGATGACATGTACAGTGGAAGCATACAAAATGGTTATTATCCCTTAAATGCATGATTTTTGCAGTGTATCTATCTTTCATCAAGTTACTCCTAAGTAGAAGTGTTCTCTTCTTGGTTAGAAGACCACTTGAACTTGTGCAGCAGTGCTGGCCAAATATAGCATTAGGGGGGTGTGAGATTTTGCTGCTAGCTGAAATCACTTACAATTGAAGGGAGGGTGAAAAATCATTGTTCAAGACTTCTTGAACATAAAAATCTTATCAATTTTCAGTTCCACATCTTGTAAGGAACTATGAAGTCATTGTGAAAGTAAGCACAAAGGAAAGGAAGTCTAGGAGGCAGGAACCACGATCCTGCTATTGTGAGTGTTTCACCTGCCAGGCAATGATCACCTTTGCAGTCCTTGCATCACTTCTAAGGTCGAGTAAGCAGAGTAATCAGAACATGAATTCAGAGTTCAGATTGTCCTTGTAAGTTTGTGCCTTGATATGGCAGACCGTGGGAGTATGGGTTGCCAAAACCTTGACATTTCATTAGTCCTGAGATGAATCATCTGTGCAGCAGAAAGGCTGGAGTCAGTCTGCCCTCTTTGAATGAATATAGGCTTTTCATATTCAAGTATTGCGAATCTGGTTTCAGAGCACCTCACAATTCATGCTTTCCAATAGCACACTTGGTCAGTCAGGAAGCCCTTCAGGTGGGTTCCTAAATGCAAGTGGCTGGGAGAGCATTGGACCATCAAATGCTGAGTGGGGTTGGGGCATAAGCACAAAATAAAATGCAGCCAAATGCATAGGGTCCTTCAGCTGTGATACAGAAGATGCAATTGCAGATGAGAATCTCTCTCTAATAAATAACTCAGCAAGCCAGTGGGTTTATTTCTTCCCTTCCAGGTACTTCTAGGAAAACTTTCCTTTGTTCATGAGTATCGCATGAGTGCAGTTCCAGTATCACTTTTCATGGCACCTGCTGTTATTCCAGCCCATCCATAATAAAATTCCCTTTCTGCCAGGAACTGAAGAAAGAGTTCTGGTTCTGTAGGATGTACAGGAGGGATGGAGAACAGAGCTACAGTGGGGGGAACAAGTAGTGGCAGAGTGGGAACTGCACTGAACCATGTGCAAGAGTCATTTCTCTCACCTGAGGAAGCCTCTGCCTTTCTGTTTCCTGTGTCCATGCTGGACCTCAAAATCCCTAACACAGATGCCTCTGTTAAGTGCCCAAGTAAAATGAATCTAGTCTTCATAAATTTCCAGGGGATAACTTGCACACAAGAACGTGTATGCAATGTAGGCAATGCCATATACCTTGGGATAAGTAGAAATTTTTGTTGACTAAAGCCATGGAGTTTATCCATCAGTTTATCTATTTCTTTCTTTTTATGGCATTGTAACAATCTTTTTTCTCTGTTGGGTGTTAATTGAGGTAGGTTGCTTCCAGGCTACAGTGCATGCACAAAATTATGGAATCCTGAACTGAGGCTGGGCACATTCCCTGTCTGGTGCCTTGTCAGACAGCTCCTTGGTTGTTGGTCTGTCAGCCTGTATTCAGGTCCCAAACCACGCCCTCTCTGCACTGGGTGTCCACAAAAGCATCTGCCTGTTCTGACAGGGGCACTTCAGGGGTGCCAGGACTCATTCCTCACTTGTTACTTGTTACTTGTAAGTTTTCCTCACTACTTTTTTGTGGTGTTCCATAAGCAACACTAGCAAACAAACCAAGGTATATCAACCACCATATCTGTCATCAGGTATTAGTGGATGATGTGTCTTCTCACCATAAATATCCTTCTGTTTTTAATTATTGATTTGAACTTTTCTTTGGTAGTATAGAAAAATGTGAGTAGAGTAGCTTTATGCAACAGCAGAGACTTTAAGTTTTAAAGGAGTGAAGGGCTAATCTTGTTCCAATGTGCTATTAAAAATACCCAATATCCTCTATTTAAAGTGTTTGCTCTTTCCATCTAATAGATATTTGTGTGTCAGAGGTGATGAGAAATGATTACCAGATGTTTCCAGTCGTCTTGGGAAACAGATTTGTGTCCTGAAGGCTGGAAGCCTTTCCTCTTTTCTCAAAAGAGGCCCATTTTCAATCCCAAAACAGTGTTTAAGGATGTACAGGTATGGGTATTATCAATGTTCTCTTTAATAAATATATCTTTAAAGATCTTTAATAAAAAGATGGATCTATATTTCTATTTTGGCCTTAACTCCCACCTCCTGCAAAGACCACCAAATTTTGAGACTTATTTCTAGCATTAAGAGTAGAAGAAAGGGGAAAGAAAGGGGAAAGAAAGGAGAAAACAGCCTACCTGTGGAGAGACATATTATGCATGCAGCATGTCCAGATAGAGGAAACAACCAGCTCCCTTTCCTTCCTCAGAAATGTCTCTCTAGAAGTATACTGTAAATGCAGTCAGAAGTCTATATTCTAGACTGAAACTTTAGCAGCACCAAAAATAAGTGACCCAACCTGATACAACTAATTTATGTCTCGAACAACTCCACAAATGGAGAGTATAGGCTGCCTTCTCTGCCTTCTCAGTCTGGCCATAACAATACTTTAATTTAGAATATCTTGTCCTTATGTATAAGAAAGGTTTGTATGTAGTTTAGAAGTCCAGCAGCTAAAGAGCAATTCACTTTGAAATTGCTTAATAGTGAACATTTCAATAATTTACTTTTATGCTATCTTTTCCTGTCTCTGTCAAAAGTTCCTTGTTCCAGTCTAAATTTCTCAAGCCCACACAGAATCTCTGCCTGAGACACACAGAGTAGAAATTCATTCTCTCAGAGAGGTTTACAGTTTTAAAAAATTACTTTAATTTCAGCTGTATACAAAACCTGACATTTTAAAATTTGCCAAGAAATAACATCCAGAAAAAATAATTTCACACGGAGCAAAGTTTTACTTTCAAAATGCTATTTTTGTCATCTATGATTTATTTTTATTTGTCTCATCTGTTCTAATTGAAATTTTAAAATGAAAAGTTGAATCAAAATTACTTTCCAGCACAGTCATGGTGCTTTGTGAAATATTTTAGCAGTCCCAGGATCTCCAGTTCAGATACCAAGACCTTTTGTCTTTTTTTTGTCCTTCCCTACCATGAGATTCAATGTGTTCTCTGCATGAAATGATCTTCCAACTCAGGGCCATTGTATTGGGACTTGCTGTTGTTTCTCCCATTATATTCAAAGGGTTGGAATGGCATTAATCAACAAAATGAAATAAATATTCAAGTTCTGACCTTCTCCAGTGCAGGTCCCAGGGCATATCTTATCCCCTGGCTTTTAGACATTAGTACCTTCTCTGTGTCCCAAAGCAGCAGGTTAGTTAAGTGTGCATTACAGCTAAAAAATCCAAAACAAGACAAAAAAAAAAAAAAAGCTTTGCAATATGTGGGCCACTGAATATGAATTAAAGGGCTCAGTCTTGACATGGGCTTTCTCAGTGGCCAATTCAGACAGGGTGAAATTCAGTTCCTTGAACACTGACATCCATTGCCATTAAAGATATCCTTTAAGGTGTTGGTGTTCATCTGGACTCCTGTTGGGTCTTCAGAAGGTCTTGTGTCATTGCCACCACGTGGTGTCCTTAGACAGGACAAGAATCCTGTCCTTAAGGTTTATTTAAAGTGAATCACAGCAGCAGTTTCACTGAACTTGGTATTAAGCAGATGCTGAAGTTAAGATACCACCTAGTGACATGTTTCTGCAGAACTCAGACCACTGCAGGGCTGTGTTTACTTGGAAAAGCCAGAATACTATTTATGATTCACAGAACCACATACAGAGTAAGAATATAAAGATGTCAGTCTAAATCCTGACTTTGTTAGTTATAAGTAGCAGCTGCTGTCTGTAACACAATAGTAGCAGGACCAGCATGTAGCAGTGCTTCCTCAGATTTTCTTCTGGTTTCTATATGTTTTCACTTTGGGACGTCCCAAGACAGGGAGGATATCCTTGTATTTGCTAAGACATGACCCTTCCCTTCCCTTCCCTTCCCTTCCCTTCCCTTCCCT
>VZSR01003807.1:14177566-14294249 GCA_013398615.1 Brachypodius melanocephalos
CCCTTCCCTTCCCTTCCCTTCCCTTCCCTTCCCTTCCCCTACATGGAAGAGTTTTTGTTATGAATACCATAATAATCCATGAGGAACTGTCAGTGAGCCTTCCCTGGCACCTATTTGTAACCTTGATTTTTTTCATAGACAAGTGTGGTATGTTAATGCTATTTTCTACTGTCTGAGAACCACCTACACCTATCTTTATCCTTACACATTCATCAGAAACTCACTGTCAACTGTAAATAACAACAAAATTGAATTGTAGGCATTTTTTATTTAGCCCTGTCTTGTCTGAAATACATTAACACCCATCTGTACTTAATGCAATGTTTTCAAATGTCAGTGTCTCTTCCTCTACCCATACATCATGACTGCCAGTAGGCAGTGCAGTTAAGGATAGAGTTCAATTATTTCCAAAGATATGGCACTACAGGATTAGGTATGCATGTATTTTCTACCATATTCCTTCTTGTATGATTGTCTGCTCTTTTTGGCCACTGTTGCCATCCACTAGATATGCACTCTTAACAGTGACTTGCTGATCTCTGATTTGTTTTCTGATTTCCTGACCGCTGGCATGCAGACAAGCACCCCCATTATCTAATTTGCCTCAGCATACACAACACATACGTCTAAAACTATCTCTGTGAATCGTTTCTTCGAAGGAGCTACATTTTCCCTATTCATAATTTCTGCAGCAAGGGAAATAGTTATATTTGTTTGCTAAAAATGCATCTACTCTTTGCTCAGCATTGTCCTTTACCATGTCAGAGCTGAGTGAATTTGCTCAGCATGTCCTCATCTGCTGTTGCATTAGGAGAATTCCTGGGAAAAGGCATTAAAAGCCGGAGGGACTTGGAGTTGTAAAAATATTTTTGTCAAAGAAAACAGTGTGCAAAAATAGAAAAGCAAACTCTCCTTTTCTGGTTTTTTTTTTGGTTTTTTTTTTTTTTTAAGAACTAACCCTTCTTTTTAATTTTTTTTCTTTTTCTTCCCCTTTTTCCTTTTTCCTTTTTTTCCTTTTTTTTTTTTTTTTTTTTTTTTTTTCCTTTTTCCTTTTTCTTTTTTCCTTTCCCTTTGTCTCTATCCCACAGATTAAGGAAAACTGGGTTCAAACTGCTGGTCTTACCTAGTTTGGTTTCTCCTCAGGAAAAGAGTGCTGTTTACTGCATGAGCAAAAACCCAGTGATGGATTAATTTTCAGTGTTATTTGAATTGCTCCCTGGATTGGAGGAAAAAATCAAATCTGTGGGCATGTTTTGTGAATGTTAAGCAAGCTGTGACCCCAGTTTATGAATTCCTGATTTGCAATTCAGCCACAGAGGTATTCATGCATTCACCTCCTATTTAAATTACATGGTTTGGGTTAATTAAATCAGGACTAGATCTATAAACACCCAAGACACGCAGTTCTTTATGTAGCTGTATTCTTTATGCATTTAAACCAACTCTTCTAGCAAGCCTGTGGCAGTTACTGTCAGATAATATAGGAAATAATACATGATAGCCACCGGGGACAGAATAAGATGTAAGTAACACTGCAGCATTTATGAGTAACTGTTTCAAGTGGTTTGTGTCAGCATAGCTCTAGTTAAATTGGAAATCAGATGGCTGGAAAACTGACATGAGAATAAGAGGTGAGCTAGGAGTTTCCACTGGCAAGAAAGATAGTGGGATTAGCTTGACTGCAAAGGATGCAGTCTACTTCTATTATGTCTTATTTTGCTAAAATGGTATCCAGTTGCCTATTGTACATTGTGATGATTTTATATTGGTGAATAAGATAATACAAGCATAGGCCTCTGTGAAGGTACTGCTCCTCTGGCACTGAGTTCATATACATGCTGAGTTTCCCTAAAACTTTCAAACTTTTTTCTGATCTTAGGAAAAATTTTCACAGAGGGATAGAGTATCTAAAGGTGGAAAGGACCCACAAGGATCACCAAAGTCCAACTCCTGGCCCTGCACAGGACTACCCCAAGACTCACACCATGAGAAGGAAAAGAAAAAGAAGACTCAGTAGGCAGGCTTTTGCTGCTCACAGGTCAGTCCTTCCAAAGATTTCAGGCCAAGGTTTTTTTGAGAACAGGATGGACAAGGTTCTGATACCTGGGGAAGGAATTGCTACGTGGGACAACATTTGAGCAGATTTCAGTTCAGCTGAACATGGTGACACCTGCAATCTCCTCACAGGTACATGACAGAAAAGTGCTCATAGCATGCCCCCACCCCTTATGAAATTTTAAACAATGGGCTGACAGTATATGTCATATGTCTGACAGTGTTTAAACAAACATAATAAATGAATCAATATTTTTCCTATGTGCAAGTAATTCCCTTGGAGATCAAAATGCTCTCTGCAGACTAACTGTATGTGTGTATTGACCACTAATAGATTATTTAAGTGCTAGTTAGGCCTTCTGTGGATATAATTTTTTGCCATGTTTTGGCAAAATAATTGTAAAAGGAGAATAAAGTGCTGGATCCTAGGTAGATGCAAGGAAACCAGAAGTTTGTGACAAGCAGAATGTTGTAAATTCAACGTTTACAGTTTGTTTAATATACCATAAATTGATGAGCAAAAGGAGGTCATCTTATGCTTGGTTTCTTAGAACATCTGCACAGTTTTGAGGGGCTTTTTTGATGGTTGTGAAATATTGAAAATGGGAAAAGGAGACTTCCACTCTGCTGTAGCTAGCTGTTGTGCATGGCTGAGAGATAGTATAGCATGGAGATACATGTATTATAGAAATGTTGGGTTATGGCAAGGTCTGGGAAAGGAGTGTGGTCATCTGACTTAAGTTGACTTTAAGTTCATTTCAGCTATCCCCACTGGCAGCTACCTGAGACTATTAAATAAAACAATTTGTATCCAGTTGCCATCTGTGAGCTGCTAGCAGCTTTTCTCTCATCTGAGGCACTGTATCTAACAGTGTGGCATTCCCTTTTTACTGTAAAATAAAGGAATCCATAGGAGATCTCGTTGAAGGTGCTCCTCCACCTGTCTAGATTGAGGAGTTGGATCTTGTGAGCCATTTCAACCTGCTGCCCAGGTTGCAGGTGACACTGCAGGGACCATTGCTTTCTTTCCAAGTAGGTGGCCCCTTGCTAAGCAAGAGCTCCCTGGTTACAGCACATGTGCAGAGTTCTGCCTCTCCTGACATGACTTTCCATTTCCCTCTCAAAAAAAAGGATCACTATTTTCCTTCTCCAAAGATTGTACCTTTGTCGTCGTTGTTGTTGCTACAGTCGCGACATTGCTCATAGGAGTTCAGAGTAGCTGTGAAAAAAGGTGTAAAAAAAAAAGTCTGGTCTTTAGCTACATGTTTTGGCTGTTCACCTGGGAGATAAATAGCACGGGACTCCTGTTTAAACAACGTCAACCAGTCTTTGACTAGAGCACACAAATGGTCTGTAAACCAGGCTGGGAACCTGAGTCCCCTCACTTTAATCTGAATGCTCAAACTACTAAACTGTGAAACCACACTTGCTAATATTCTATCTTGGCTGCCAGTTCATCATTAATATTCCTTTCCCAGAGGTTACACTCACTAAGCAATTTGTAAACAACAGCGAATCAGATAAAAAGGCAAAAGCTGCCTTCCAGAGTAATAACAACAAACAATAAAACAAGACCCAGACTTGCCAATACTATCTAGATAAGATCACTTTCAAAGTGGGAATTTCCACTATACAATCAGTTCTTTTACTGAGGTGTTCTGAGAGGAACATAATTACTACCCAAGTAACAGTAGACAAACCTATACCTGTGATACATCAAAGGGAATCAAAACTTCAGCCTGGCTGAGATGATGCATTATTACATGCAGTATTGTACTGCAGCCTATGGAAAAAATTGCTAACCTTACTTTAGATTAACTATATGTTAACTGAAGAGAGTATGTTAATACTGTTGGAATGATGAAGTGCTTTCTCTTAACTTTTGGTCTAAACACCTCACAGAGGTCTGTATTTATGACACTATGCCAACATAAGGTGAGCAATAGTTGCTGGCCATTGAAAGCCAAAGGTAAATAGACTGATTAGGATCTGTAAAGAGTGAGAGATGAATACACAGGGAAATAAATTTACATCACAGAATTTTAAGGCAACTTTGAGAACATAGTTCTTCCCCCGTCCTAAGACAGAACTAAATAAGCCAAGTACCCTTCTAGCAAATGTTTGTATATTCCCTGGAAGGAACCTTGGAGATATATATATATATATATATATATATATATACAAGGAACCTTGTATATTCCCTGGAAGGAACCTTGGGAACATAGCTCTTCCCCAGTCCGAAGACAGAACTAAATAAGTAAAGTACCCTTCTAGCAAATGTTTGTATATTCCCTCAATACTGTTCCAAACAATTGAGTTCTGGAAACATTTTCTGAGAGTAGTAAAGGGATTGAAATGCTAAATAGTGTCAGGACTGGAGCCTGACCAAACTTGACCAGGTATGTGAAAGGGATCTCTGGTAGGACAGCTGGTACTAGGAGGAGACTGGAACTGATCCCTGGGGAAAAGTCTGTTTGTGCTCTATTATTCTTAGAAGGAGCTGGCTATTCTGCCAGGAATAATACTTCATTTTATTCTGGTTCACGCAGGCCAAAACTCTAGCTAACTGTCTATTTGTTTGCAGAGTAATTTTAAGCAAGATGTTGCAGGGCAAATTGGCAGGGAACACATCTGGGCTCAGACTTAGCTGCTCCTGCCCTTTGACAGGAATACAGGGAGGAAGCAGAGAAACACAGACTAGAAGAGAGACAGGGAGGGGATGGAGCCATTGTCTAGGGCAGACAAACTTCTTGTTTGGGGGATTGAATAAAAGCATGAGTGTGAATCCAACTTCCTCGATCCCCAAAAACTCTGTGCCACTCCCTCTCCAGCAGCCAGTTTGACCTTCCAGGAGCCTGTCAAGGGCAAAGGAGGTATCCAGCTTTAGGGAAGTCCTTACACTACCTGTGCTGAGCCATTGCTTCCTGCTTGTAAGCAATCACCATCAGAGTTGGAAGAGTGTCCCCATCTAGCTGACCCAGCTGTCCTGATGGCTTGGTACCACCAAAAAGCCCCCTACACCTTTTTATTTTCTCCATGGGCCATACCAAGTCCTGATGGCATATGACTGCCTCTCAAGTGCTGCCAAAACAATGTTAGATCGAATCTTTTAGAAATTATACCCCTGCTTTTCTCCCCTTCATCCCTGGAAGGAAACATGACTTTCAAAATGTGATTAAAGCCTGCATGGCTCTGTTAGGGCTGAAATCTGGGGCTTTTTAGCAGATGTCTAATCATACTAGATGCCAGTTCTTGTTCAACTTAAACTGCAATCCAGATTTCCTGATATGCCACATCTCCAAATTAAATACTGTCTTACATTTCTGAGGGGTAAAATAAAGATGTTTTCAGATTAAAACTGTCAAAGAATGTTAGCTTTATTAGCAGTAACAAAAATGAAAGGCAAGCTGTCTTGAGTGTACATAAGACATAAAACTTGGTGAATGCAGCTAAAAGGACAGTTTTTATGCAGTGACAGCCCTAGATCAAGAAACTGAAGCAGATAAATGATAAATATACAGAAAACATCAGGTTTCTTGGTATTAAAAGAACATTAATTTTATCTTGCATAAACAAGCAGAACTGAAGAAAGTAAAATATTAAAGAAATGGTACATGCTGAAAATCATGTAATATAACATATTTTGTGTAGATTTACTTTGTAGTATTCAATTTCTCTTTACAAAGTCATACCTCAGTTTGCATCAAATTCTATCACAAAATAAGAGTACTTGGAATAGGTTCACGGTCTTGATTTGTACACAGGCAGAAACTTAATTTGAATAGAGCTCAGGTTGGAAACATACCTAAACAGTTTTAGTTGTAATAGGCTATTGTAATTGCCTCATCTGAAACCAGAAATAAAAGAAATTGAGAGAATGTATTATTAGATAAGTGAAATTATGAGGTACAAAAAAAATGTGTTTGGGTGAGCTAGGAATTTTAATATTCCCTCTTAGAACCTTTCCAAATCGTCACCTGGTTTAAAGGCTGCAATCCTGTTCACCGAGTACTTCAGAGATTGCCTTCAATTTTTCCTCATTCATCACTGAATTACCTTCTTTGGAAGAAACCTTCACTTTCCTCACAGTGATGTTGTGCAAAAGCTACAAGACTGCATTTGGGTAACTTCAAAGTTTGTTGATCTGAATTTATTTACACTATACTGATTTTTAAATCTCACACTGTTTTATCTCCCACTCCTTGACTGTCTTGCTATAAGAGAAGGCAAGAAATGTTGGTAGGGATCTGGGGAAGATGATGGGAAAAGATGGGGTTTGTAGCCCCAATTTATTCTGTGAACTCATTCTCCCAGTTTCCAAATGAGGATTTTAGCTCTGTATTTAAATCAGGAAGGATGAGAACTGTCAGTTATGGTGGAAAGCAGAAATGTGTTTATACCCTGTGGTGGGTGCCAGAGGAAAGGAGTGCATCATGTTTGCTTTAAACAAGCTTGCTTGCGTGCAAGAGTGCTGTGGCCATGGGAGCAGAACAGGACAATTAGTGTGCTATTTCCTTCTTACCTCTGGCCTGGGAGGACAGCCTTGGGTCCTGGCTGTGATCTTACCAGCAGCATTCCCACAGCAGCATCCAAAGCTGGCTGAGAATCCAGAGGAGCTTTCACATTATTGTCTTGCAGTGGGAAGATAGCTGGGACCCACTGAAAATTATTTACATGCCAGAAAGGAATGCTGAGAGACATGCTGCTGTTTGTCCTTTGAGTTTTCAGTGGAGATGGTCCTTAGGAGCTTAATATAGGCCTTTCAAAGTGTTGTCTTCTGTCATTGCTTCTTCTTAGCTTCAGTAGGTCTCATTTTGTTGTAATCCCAAAGCCCACTGAAGTCCATTGCAGGATTCCATTGGCCTGTGTGGGTTTGAGACCATATTCCAGCATACAATTTATCTTCAACTTCACTAGAAATGGTCAAAGATGAGCATAAATGATGCCATGTCTCAGGCTGAGTCACTTTTCATTCAAATAAAATGTTTTGAAAATGGATAAATGGCAGCATTTTAAAAAAAAGAATCTGGGTGCATTTGACATTCTCAATGAATTTAGCACGGCTAATGGCGATTCTGAGAGTGTTGTTCTTTTATCTTGTGCCCTCATGAGTTGGTTGGGCTGGTGGCAGTCCCCAATTCCAGCTTTTGAGCAATAGGATTAAGCCAAATGTGGATCTTATTACTTTAGTCTTTGCAATAATTGGTTCACTGTGAGCCACAAAGTTTGTCATGTTGGATCCCCAGCTGTCACAACTCAGCATCTTCAGGTAATATTGGTTAAAAAGGACAGCCTTATGACAACTGGTAAGGTAGTAGCTGAGAAATCAACTAATGTTGTCAAGTGAATTGGTAAGATCAGTATTGCTAGCTACAGGTCACAGGCCCTACACTAATTTTGGAATGTGAGGGACAATACTTTTAAGGCTAAAAATGCTTCAAAGAGGTATATGGGTCAGAGGCTCATCTACTTTTGATTCGTTGGCCTCTCAAAAGAAGCAGTGAAAAACAAACTTTCAGTGTGGCACTTGAAAATATGCTCGGTGAAAGGGCGGATATATCAAACTGAGGGAAGGCAATGGTTGCTGAGAGATAAATTCATTGTTTCTGAAGATCCTGACCACCCTTCTGAAGATGTGACTCTGGTGAGATTCTAACTGCGTGGGGTTTTAGACTGTGGAAGGCAGGGAACCAGCCAAATGATGCAGAGCAGTAACAGATCAATTTTTTACAGTGGAGTTCTATAAATATTCTTCATTTTGGCTGTAGAAAACATCTATTTTTAAGGTCTATGTTTAAGGTAGCTGTCTAGAAAATTGAGTATTTTAAAGAAAATTGTTGTCACATGATCAAGGAGAGCTGTCAAAACCACTTGACAAAAAACAACACTAAGTAATTAATGCCAGAGATATTTATGTGTTATTGCTAAGGAGAGAAAAAAAAATAAAAAAAGCCATGCTGAGTATATTTGAGAGTCTAGCACGAGTTGCCACACAAGCTTTGTGAGGCAGAAGGGGTGGAATATAAAGAGCTCTGAACTTGTATTTCAAGGACATTGAGATGCTTGAACGCATCCAGAGGAGGCAACGAGGCTGGTGAGGGGCTGGGAACACAAATCCTGGGAGGAACAACTGAGGGAGCTGGGGGTGGTTAGCCTGGAGAAAAGGAGACTCAGGGATGACCTTATCACTCTCTACAACTCCCTGAAAGGTGGCTGTAGCCACCTTTGTTGGTCTCTTTGTCCAGGCAGCAACTGACAGAATGAGAGGACACAGGCTCAAGCTGCGCCAAGGGAAATATAGGTTGGATATTGGGAAAAAGTTTTTTACAGAAAGGATGATGAAGTACTGGAATTGTCTGCCCAGGAAGGTGGTGCAGTCACCATCCCTGGATGTGTTTAAAAAGACTGGATGTGGCACTCAGTGCCATGGTTTAGTTGAGGTGTTCAGGGCATGGGTTGGACTCGATGATCTTGGAGGTCTCTTCCAACGTAGTGATTCTGTGGTCCTGTGATTCTCTGTCATTAAGAACAGAATAAATGTGCTTCTCATCCAATCATTTTTGGATGATCAGGTCCACTCTAAAAGACTTTAAAGAATTTTAAGAGTTTCTGGGTCTAGCATGGCAAATCATTTCCATTGCCCTCAAACTTCAGCACCTCAAGGGCTATACTTGTTGGGATTTATTATTGCACATTTTTTCCTAGAAAGCCATCTAATAAATGGAGGCAAAGAAGAAACTACAGATCAGGATTTCTTTTATTGCTTTATCTACAACTTTCTATGTGCTGAATCAGAATCTCTCCCAAGATTCATACCTATTTGTGTACGGTTTTTCTGTAACCTACTACCTTCTTCTTCTGGTTTTCCCCTCTAGCTTCAGAAATATCTGAATTGAGCAGCTAGAGCCAGTCAAGAGTTTCTTAGCCATAGGAGTGTGATTTCAGTGTTTATACCCATGTCAAGGCGATCGCAGTAGCTCCCAGCGTGTTCTGAACATGGAGCAGCAAGGTGAGAAGGGACACTTTTGTTTTCCCCTTTGCTATTTAACTCTCAGTCTCCTTTGTTTATCTTGAAGAGGAAATCACAAAAGGAGCAACAGAGGTGATAGCTATGGCCTGTTGTTTCCTTAGCCTAAGGAGGGAGACGACAGATGCAGACAACAAATTTCATTCCAAGGTGTTTCTCCTCCTGTAAAAATCAGAGAGGAGGAGAGGAAGAGTAGCTGTACCGCTTGATTTTCTCACCTGACTTGTAAATACATGTTTAATGTTTGCTTTCTTGAACAGCTTGTCAAGAAAAAGCCAGCTCCTGACGGCCGGGCTGAAGCGCCAGTGACTCCGAGCGCGGCGGGGGCGGCGGTGCCGCTGCTTCCTCCCCAGGGAGGGCGGCAGGATGCGGGCAAAGCCGGCCCGGGCGGGGATCTCTGGCCCCGCAGGTGCCATGCCGGTCCCACAGGTGCCGTTCCGGCCTGGCAGTGGCCATTCCGGCCCTGCAGTTGCCATTCCAGACCCAACAGGTGGCAATCGCCGCCCGGCTCCGCTCCCCCGCCTCCACCGAGCCCATGCCCCGAGGGCTCTGCCTGCCGAAATGCTCCGCATCCAGCAAAGCCGGCGCTGGAAATGCAGCTTCCTCTGCACAGGCTGCCGCCTTTCAGGTTTCAGAAAATTTCCTGACCCTGATATCGTTCTCTGCTCCATGCCAGAAATCTGAAGAAGCAGCAGCCGCAAACTATGGTGAAAGCCATGATGCTGTGTCAGAGACATTTACCTGGAGTCACACCGAAGTCCTCAGGCCTTTCTAGGTTTTAATCTGATGCGGGATTTACCCGTCTTGTTCTCATGTTTTCATTTCCGTATTTGTTCCTGAGGTATGAAAAAGTAAATAATCTCAGAAAATGAAAGAGTGTGTGTGTGGAGAACAGTGCTGTTAGTGAAACCAACAGTTCATGCATTGCCATGGAAACATTCACATCCTAGCAACAGCTTATTGATAGCAAGATGACATGGAAGGACAAGAGCTGATGCCTTTGACTCATGGGAAAACAAACGAGTCTGCATTTTTACTTCTCTACCTTCTTTTCTTTTCCAAGAGTGTATAGTAGTTTAACGAAAGAATCCCTAATGGACACTTCTTTTTATAATTGTTTGTGTTTTTGTGTTGAAACATTGCTTGCTAAGAAAAGTTGAATTACAGTTGAATTATTTTAGTTGGCTATCTGACAAAAAATGTTAAAAAGATTAAAATACAGCAAAGAAACACAAAGGCATGACTTTTTTTTCTTTAGAAATGTAGCAAGATGTTTTTTGATTAACTGAAAACATGTAGAAGGTCAATTCAATGTTTTCTGTCCATCTCTGCATTTCCCAGAACACTTGCTGTGGCTGAAATCGTTAAGATGTCATTTGCTGGGATGCAGGGTGGGATCATTTGTGGTACAGTCTGCATTCCTCGTGATGCCCAGGGAATGCATGTGCTGGGAGGAACTGAAAGTCTTTATGTGCCTTTGGGTTTGAGTGGGCAGAGCAGGACTTAGGTGCATTTGCTGAGGTAGTGCATTTCCTTTGTTTTCCTGATACACTGTGGTACAAGAAGCTTCACCCCAGTGAAGACAGAGTACCACAGCAGTCACTGTGTGTGGAAGGAGATATCTTTGAGAGCAAGAATCAGACTGCTGTTAGCACTATTATTATTGCTATTAAGTGCAATAACGTTGTGAAGTTCTAGCTATACAGCAGGATTTAAATGTGACTTGTTCCACACAGACACAGGAGGTATTGTTACCTAGGAACTTAAAATTAGTTTGTTTACCAATGTGATTGTTCATTGCTAAGTTATTCATTGTTAAGAAGAAAACCCAATAATTCCTTTATTAGTTGTGTGTGTGTATGTGGTGGGTGTATGTTTGTAGGAAATGTTTCTGTCAGAGTAGGCATTCCAATAACCATCGTGGAAAATCAAGAAATGTATGATGATGTTTGTACATAGCATTACTGAAGTGTAAACATTTGCTTAAGAGCATTGCTGAACTGAATCTATATAAAGGGCTCCCTGAACATTGTATTATTTTTGAGAATAACAGTGAATGATAATGTTTTCACATGACCCTTTACCTATACATGAATTAAAAACTGAGCTAATATCCCAAGAGAAATAAGTGGTGTTTACAAACCCTGAGTTTATAAACCCTGCTTATTTACCTACCTTTCATGATTTTTTTAAAAAAATAGACTTTTGTGCGCTATTTGTTCCTTCAGCAACATTTTCTCCTTGAAAAATCATCAAGGACTGCTTGGGTGATCAACAAGCCAGGTTGATGTTTTGATACTACCATTGTGTTAGGTTTCCAATAAATGAGGAAACTAGTGGTGTGGAGCTATTGTGGGAGCAGTCAGAAATGTGTGATGGAGAGGAAGAGTACAATAATGCCAGCAGTATAACTGGGGATTTTCATGCCTGCTGCTTAGTGCAGGATTTCTAAAGAGAAAGAGAGAAGGAGCATCTAGAAAAAGATGATGATAATTAAAACAGGGCATAGACAGACCCTATTCTGTGGTCATTGTTTTCACCCTAATGCACTTGAGCTAACTTGATACCTCCTGTTCTGACCTGGAGTTCCTTCAGTGCCCACTGTGTTGCTGCCTTTCCAGAGCAGGATTTACATGAATTACAAGGTGGAGGGCTCTGATTAGCTCCTTACTTTCTTCCCAATAGGAAGCCATAAATCAGAATTAATCCTGAGAACAGGCAATAGACTTGCCAGGCTCTTCTCAATTGGCATCTCTGGGGTCCCTAGATAATATTTAAGCTCCAGGTTTGAGAAAGGTGGAAGACATAGAAGTGGGGATTGCCCTGGAGGACTATAGTGGAGCCTTCTGCATTTCCTCAGTGTTTGCAAAGCAACATGCACTGCAAATGGTGGAGTGCCATGATTTTTACTTACTCGTTCTTGTATTGGAAATACTTTTTCCCATTCCCTGTTCTTTGATGAATTCTTCTTAGAGGCAAGGAAGGCCATGCTGAAGGCTTGTCAAGATTAAGGGCAGGTGTGTGTATATTTGTGTGAATCTGTGTAACAGCCTGTAGCTGTAGCTTGGATGAAAACACATTTTCTCTCCACTGAACCTTTTGGAGTCTTTACAGATTTGAAAAGATACGGGTTTTGGAGAGGAGCAGGTAGGCAAGGAATAGCTGCAAATTTTGCTTCTCTCTCTCCAAAGAACAATGAAGAAACAATTCTGCATGTCGAGGTTCATGGTTTTTCCCTCTTTACTGAAGAATAATATGAAGAAGTGAAATTCAAGAAACTTGAATTGAAATTCAATTTTCAAGAAATGTGATCAATGGTACTAACTTTCTTGCAGGGGCTGGGGGAATATTAACTTTTTGGATAGAAGTAATTTTTGAATTCTAATAATTCACATTTATTCAGGGCCTGTGGTACATAACTAATGCTTCTGCTTTCCTGATTTCTTTTGGTTGATTTCTTGGGACTGGTTTGGGAAAATGTGGTTTTCCTTTCTTTCAGTTAAAGGTGTGTTACCTGTTAAGAGAAGATTGATTAGTCACCATTAGCACCTGGGAATGCCTTTTTTTTATCACTTCAGGCAAATATGTCTACAGCTAGAGTCATAATTATGTGCAATACTGAGACAATTTTTTGCTATTCTTTCATTATATTTTGACAGAAAAGAAATGTCAAGGGAGTAGCACTTTCTTTTTAGCTCTGAAACATTTACATCTGTTGTACATATTTGTCTTCTCTTTGTCACACTATCCTTTCAAATCTTCCTTTTGCTGCCTTGTAGTTTGTGTCTTGCCACTGTTTTATGAATTTATGTCAACGTTTTATACAAAGATTTAAGGAAGAACAGCTGCAGATTGTGTTTTCTGAAGCTATAAACCATCTTTGTTCAGTTGCAAAGGCATGAAACCCACTGGAGCTTTAATGATTTATTGCAACTGCGAAGCCAGTCAATGTCTCTAAGATTTCACCCCTGGCATACATTTTTTTAGTCAGACACCAGTGGAGTCTCTATCCTGTGTGACAGAAGTAAAAGGCATTAGTAAGGATTACACACGACTTCAGCATGTGTGAGTATTTTAAGTCTGTTTTTCTGGTGTTTACTCTGATATGTATCAAACAACTGGGAAGAGAAGATAAAAACTGTAAATGCCAAAATGTAAATCTGAATTTTTGTAATATAAGAGGTAACATTTCTGTCTGGGTGTTTTTTTTTTTTTTTTTTTTTTGGTTTTTTTTTGGTTTTTTTTTTTGTGTAACAGCCAAGGACCAATCTCATCTGCAAGCATTTGCAAATGGCTGAGATACAAAGCAGAATTTAGTCTGGGCTTGTGCCAATTTTTTAATTAAGGAAGAGTTTGTCCCATCATCAGCAATCATTTCCATATTCAAAGATTTCTAAGATTCCAAGTGTTTCTGAGAGGAAAGCTTACTGTTACAAAACATTCCCAAGGAACCATTTGTAAGGGGATATAGGACAAACTGTCACTGGACTTAATGACAGTAAGCAACATTTAAGGAGATGTCAGTGAACCCCAATTGTGAGAATTAAGTCATGTGTGGCACTGTTTCATCTAGGCTGTACTGAGAAGCTGATGAGAGGAACTCCATGCCATTTCCTTGAGGTGTTAAGTTACTTGTAATTGAGAGATACTCTCAGGGAATGACATACCATTCTTAAGGGATGCTGATGCTTTGGATGGCACATTTCCCATAAAGTTATAGCTGAACCATAGCCACGTTGGGATGTTAGGAGACACTGTATTGCTTTGAGGAATTGTCATACAAGGCACAAACTTCATGATCCAGCTTGTTTGTTGTCCTTGTGGGTGCTCATGTCCCTTTTAGAAGGAAGCAGGCTTTCTTCTGATATTTCCACATGCATAACCATGCCTTTTTCCCCTAACATAGGCTTGCAATTCAGGTTGACCACTGAACTGCTGCAAGTTCTTCTTTTCTAACTTCTTTCTAGCATACAATTTGGAACACCTCAGAAAGGTATTGTAGCTAGCCTACCATCCCCAGTCCTACAGGGCTTAAGATCATGATTATCTGCAATAAATACAAAAATCACAGAACCTCAACTGAATGAAAACTTGCCACACACTTTATTAACAAATTCTTCAGTCCCTCAAGTTGAATTCTGTCATGTTTTCTTAGGCTCTTTCTACTTGAGCTGGAAAAATAGCTGTAATGACAGGCTATTTTACTAAGACTATTTTCTCTTTGCAGTATGCCTTCGAAAATGGCCATTTGATTAGCTATGCTAACTGCTGAATATTTAATTTTAATCTAGGGCCCACCACTGAAATCAGCTCAACCAAGTTCATTTGGCTCAGCCAAGATTGCACATTTACTTCATGGTGCATTGGACCATTTCTCTGCAACATGTACTTTAGAAAATTGCATCTCATGAATGAAAGTTCCCAGCGAGGTCCTTGGCAGTGGCAGAGAGAACCCTACTTAACTGAGAGGAAAGCATGATTAAGGGGTATGGAGAGAAACTGAAGACAGTTTTCTCTCCTGCTGTGTTTTTTCCTTACTGCTTGTTTTATAGAAGAAACCTAACTAACATTTAATGACAGCCATCACAGGGTTTCTTAAGCTTCATTTTCCCTGCTTTCCCTCTTTCCCCTGGTATTATTGCCTCAGCCAAGCAAGGCTCAGTGTTGTCCAAAAATTGTTTTCCCCATCCTCACTGTTCCCCATCTTCTTTCAGGGGAAGTGCATTAGGTCTGTGAGCATCTTCAGAGGAGTTGTAAGATGGAAGAGGCAACAGGAAGGCTCAAATACGTGGAGAAACCTTATACCTAGCAAGAAGATATACAAAAGAGTGTGGCATATGAAGGACTGGCTAGACAAAAGTCGGCATCAGAAAAGAGGACAAGGTTAAAGAGGGTAGGGGAGACCTTTTGCATGGCAATGTGACAAATGGAAATGTGGGACAACAGAGTTGAAGATGAGCTATTTTGGAGAAGGGTGAAGAGGGGAACCCCTTGGATGAGACAGAAGCAGAGGATGGGGGTCAGATGGCACACAGGGAGCTGAAGGAATAAAATGAAGGAAAGCAGTGAGCCCCTGCTTATGCAACACTTGCACAACTCTCAGAAGCTGCAGTGAGTGTGATCTTCTATGACTGGGACACAAATGACATCTGACTACTGAGGCTGCAGGTGGCATGAAGGCTCACTGATTATAATCAAGTTTCCAAGTAGTTCTTTTGAACACTGTGTTTTAAATCCACTTAAGTATTCAAAGATGTGTATCTAAATTTCTTTTCTGCAACCACATTATGCTGCTGAAAGTCAGTTGCTTTGCACCTTAACAGGAAGAGAACATGCAAGGAATGAGGAATACACAGGAAGTCAATCAGCATAAAAGTCTGAGCAAGTGCTCAGTGAACAGACATTTTACACTTGGTGAGCAGACATTCTGCTTGTGGTTCTTGAGTAAAGCCTTCTTCATGCTTGTCATGACTAGTGAAAAAAATAGAAAGAAAACTTAGATTTATTTTTTTAAAGTCTTTGGGATGTCTGATAAAGTGCGATGGGTTGATTCATTGGTATTTCATGCCTGGCTACTTAGAATGCCAATGATGTGTGTTTAAACTTCAGTAGATGAGAAATAGATGCAGCCTTTTCTATGGCAGGTTATCGTAATACTTTTATTCTAAGTTGCTATTTAGGCTTTTGTGGAATTGAAGTCTGAGATTTCTCCTGTGAGTCAACCCTCATTTTGATAAATCATTTAAATAAATGAGGTGATTATCAGTTTTAGTGTGAAGAAGAACATTCAAATGTTGTAGAATATGAGACCACAGAATGAAAATAGAAAGGGAGACTTGTGTTATGTTTACTTCAATGTGAATTTCTGAGTTTTTTTGGTCAGGGATCAGAATTTAATGTGTAATTGAAATATACTCTTGCACTTTACACAGACTCATAAAGCAAGAGTTCACTGTCCTTGTTCTATGTACAGTGCAAATGCAGTCGATGATCTTGTTTCCCTCTTGGACTTTGCTAAGTATGTGTGTGAGGCCAGGGGAAGAAAAACAGATGTTTGTGAAACCACTTGCAGAGACTAAGCCCTGATCTAACCCACGCAGCCTCAAAACTGTAGTTTTTCCATACGTGTATTTATGAATGTTTGGGTAAAGGAGAGTGTATTCCTGTTATAGCTTATGTAACTTGGGGGAATAATTTTTCAACTACAGCAATTTCATATTTTCCGTGTATTGTTCAACCTGCAAGCCTGAAAAAGGGTTAATACAACCAATTAAATAAAAGCTGATTTCTCCCAAGATTTAAAAGGAAAAGTTGGCTGTGATGAGCAAATTAGATTCCACATATTATCTTTATCCTTTAGGTCTATCTACATTTTAAAATATGAAGGAAAAAATGCAGGCTTCAAAATATGGTATGAAGGTTGGGGAGAGCATTTTTCTTAGTTCAGATATGTAAGCTCAAATTCAGTATTTTCCTCTGTAATAATGAGTATTTTGATTTGTGGTTTAGGTTTGGTTCATTGTGGTAAGGGACCAAAGTGTGAAGTATAGATTCCCATCCTCACAGGGATTTCATCCTCACAGCTTCTCCATATCTAGTCCATCATTCTGCAGCTGTTAAATAGGGAGATTAACTCAAGGCAGAAAACATTGCCATCCTGCAAAAGGAAACACAGGAGTTTAATGCTTCTTAGATAAAGGAGGAGCAAAACCACAAGTTGTAAAGCATAATACAGAAATTCATAGAAATTTTATAGAGTTTTATAGAAAGATCTGAATCAAATTTCACAAGTTTTTCACTTCTGAGGGCACTTAATGTTCCAGATGAGCAAAGGTCTTTTTGTCTACGAAATCTTCCTGTCAACCTCATCTGTCCTGAGTCTTGTGAATTTGGTACTGGGGATTTCTGTTTATTTGAATTTTAGCTTGTACTTAACATAGTTGGCCAGAGATGGTGCTGAGTGCTCGGATATTGCAGGGTGAAATGCAGTGGCAGCTTGAACAGAAGTGATTTGGGACATTAATCATAGCTATACTCAGCTGCCATGAGTAAAGACTTTGAGTGAATTTAAAATTAGAGAAAAGTGCCCCGCTTGTAATAGTTAGCGAAACAGCAGCAAATAAAATTATTTTAGAAAATGAGAAAATAGTTGGGAAGACGTTACACAGGGAAGAAGATTTATCTGTTTGTTGCATTTGCTGATATTTTATTATTCAGTTAGGTAAAGGTAATCTTCTGGAAGTGAATTCATCTAGCTTTATCAGATAGGTAGTAGAAATGCAAATAAACTTGATTTACTAATAGCACCTGTGAGTTGCAGCTAATTTCTGGCTATCTTTTCTTAATTGCTCTCTTATTTAATCTCTGTCCTTATTCCAGTATGAAAGTCTGTGCAATAGTGAGGCACTTAGTCCACATGAAGAGTTGCACCGTAAGTGAAAGTCAAACACTGGAACCCTGTCCTTTGTGATGGGTCCTTCTCCAAAACCAACTCTATTGTAGTCAGTGCCAGTGTTCACTGGGATGAGGGTCTCTAAGAGTTTCTGAGATGAGGCTGGGGAGTTAGCCTGCTTTGTCATGTGTAATGCTCTTTCCCAGCTCCTTCCGACCCATGATGTTTTTTCTCCAATGATAATTTTTCTGATTTATTTAAGTATAACCAGCATGTCAATACGAAGAACAAAATCAGTTGAAAAGTCCTGTTTACACTGGGTTTTTTTCAGCTTTTATTCTGTGTTTGCTGCTGCTAGCAGCTGGGTCAAGCCCTTCTGTTGCTGGACCTGGGCTGTTCATCTCATTCCCCAGTAACATGGGAATGCTGGATGTAGCTGGAGGGTGTTCAATAGATCAGAAGGGCCTTGTCCCCACTGAGCTCTTTATCAGTGACTCTGATTTGCTGCAGGATGTCCTTCCTGCAGGGGCAGGCATAAAAACCTGGAGCAAAGGTATGTCCTGGTCCCCTGTCTAAGCCAGCTTGCCATGGAAAGCAGTGCACAGGAAGAACGCTGTGTTTAGTCCTGAGGAAGCCTTGGCTCACTGCTCAGTCCCATGGTGTAGATGTTACCTAAACATAATTTGCAATGCTGCTTCATCCCAATTTCTTTCCACGAATTCACATGATTTTTTCATGTTTGTCCTGCCATTACTAAAGCATTGATTCCTTTTGACCTTTTTACCAGACTACAGGAGTAATACTTATTTAAATTTAACAAAAAAAAAAAAAAAAAAGAATTTAAATCTAAAAGTTTAGAGTTACGGAGTTATGCTTTCTTCTTCAGTTTACCTTCCTTCTCCTGTGGAGAGAAGGATCTTCCTATGGGCAGATCTTTCCAGGTTGTTTTGTTTGTTTGTTTGTTTGTTTGTTTGTTTTCTGCCATCCCATGGCTTGAGGTGCTGGTCTTGTGGAAGCACACTCCTACATCAAGTGCTCAAATACTTTGATTCTTGGACCACTAGGACAGTTTTCCCCGACCAAAGGATCTGGACTGCTATTGAGTTGTAGAGTCAAACAGGACTGTCAGGAAATGTGGGTATTGCTGCTGTCAGAAATAAAGGGAATTTTTTCTCACTCTTACCTCCAGGATATTTAATTTGCTATTTTTAATTTGCTATTTATGGAAGCCATTAAACAATGGGATGGGTATGTGGGAGTAGGATTTCTTAGGAGGTCACTGGCTGTGGAAATGGTAGACCTACAAGCACAAACTGTATTGAACTCAGCTGTCAACAACTGATACAGCAACAAACAGGGGCTTCTCTCCCATTTTAAAAACGGTTTTTGTGGATTGTTCCTGCTGAGCACTCTTTGGTTTGGTGCTGGGGATATTCCAAAATGGATGTTTGTATATATTCTTGGGGAATAGAAGACAGAAACAATGATTTAGGAAATCTGAAGTGCTATAATATACTCTTTATGAATTCAGTGAGCAGATGGTGCTGTCACTAATACATGATCTTGAGTTTAGTGCAGGGGCAAGCAAAAAGAAAAGATGGAAGCTGGGGGAAAAAACCTCCCAGATTACCTATCTATTCTTAACTGCTGGTGAATTATTGACCAATATTCATAAACAGGTTAGTAAAAATAAGCAACACAAAAGCAGAAAAAAAGTTTTTAACCTTTTAGTTAATGAAGAGTGGTGTTTTACTTAAAGTGGGCTTTGTCAGTGAAAATCTTTGAGAATCATTTTCCCAATTAATAAGGCAGGGTTCATACAATGGAAATGGAGCTGCTTCCTACACTTTCTATCCGTGAATATTTTGCCTGAGGGAAAGCCTATTCCGCAGTCATGTTGCTTTTGAGAAAATGACAATTTTAAAGCTCTGTGGAGCATTAAAAAGGATTAAAAAGCTTTTTGGAGCCTTAAAATCTTCTTCCACCAACCCCTTGCCCATGCACATTACTTGTGAAAAATACAGAAACTGAATTAAAATAAGACCTATTCTAACTGAAAGATCTGCGTCAGGGAGACCTTAAATTGGGAAATATTGGATCTACTCACAGTGTCTAGAAGAGCAGAGATCAGTATGCATTTCAGTGCTGAACCATTTACTTCACCTAGTAAAATGAGTCATAATTGGACAGATGAGTGGAAAACATGATAATGAAGTGCCTGATTAGATCACAGTCTCTGTGTTGTGTATTTTGTCCTGCACACCCTGTACACACAAATGGCAAGATGGAAGGGAGCAATTATGGCCTAGAGGGTCATGTTTTGTGGGCACAGTGTGGAAAGCTCTTTTATGCTAATGAGTAAGCCAAATAATTTCCTATTTTGCCAGGTAAATTTGGACATCTTTTAAATCCAGGTTTGCATTCCTTGACAGGCATAGTACTTGACAACAGATAAATTGTGTATGAATCACTCACGTTATTTTGACATGTGTGAGACAGATTAGGATGTGGAGAGAAAATTTCTATAAATTAATGTATTTGGTGTTCCATTACATTCAGGTAATAGCTAGAAAGACCTTGCAGCTGTCTTAGAGTATGAATTAAAAGCCTACTCTGAGAACTTCTGGAGTAGGTGACCTCCATAAATTCACTATTTTCAATGTCCAAGAGGAGTTGGAATATACCACAGACAGAGTAGTAGTGGACTGTGTCACTTGTCTCTCTGTTTTTTAAAAATTTCATTATTTTACAGAAATTTTGTCCTGAGCTGGCGGGCAGACCTTCTAGTTGTTTGTTGATAGCTATGTCACTTGTCAGATCTTCCCTGATGAGTGTTTTCTCACTCCTTATCCTGTTGATTGTGTCTCTGACCTTTTGTCAGTGCAGAATATCATCTCTGACACTTGGGACACTTTCCTGTGTAGCTGTTATCAGCCTTACTAACTTGCCTGCTTTTTTAAATCTGAAAATGTATCCTTTTCCTTTGACTAAATTTGTGTACAAAAGCACATGGATTAGATTCCTAGGTGGAATCTTGAGCTCAACTGGCACCACTGCCTTCCTTCATGCCCAAGGTGTATTTTGGCTGTGCATTTCCTTACACACCCTCCTCCAACCTGTTTCAGTGCAAGGTGAATTGTTTGGAAGGACCAGCAAGGACTCTTGGTTGGCCAATGTCTTTCTTTTTCTCCATGTGGTCCGAGGAGAGCTGACAGAACCCTGACATGCTCTTACTTGTAAGACCCCATTGTATAGCTGCAGGAGTCATCCTGTTAGCACAAATTTTTCCAAAAGGCTGTGAAAGGCATGTGGGAGGATAAAATTGTATTGTCGTGCTGTCTACAGCTCAATTTGGTCATTTCCAGAGAAAACAGATTCATTCAGTGTCATATGCACAGAAATTAAGTGAAGTTCTTATTTTTTAATGGAAGCTGGTTTAGACATTTAAATTAAATTTAAATTTACATTCCATCTAAATTGCTGCTTCTGTTTTAAATTTTGTTTGGTTAAATCTATTTAGATAGACATATGTAGTAAAAAATATTATTAAACTCCTTTATTATGAAATGTCACAACCTGAAGTCAAAACAATATTGGCCTCCACAGCTGTGGACAGATATTCTGCCTCCAAAACAAAACAGTAATAATTCCTCATGTGGCTTGAAGAGCATTTGTGTCAGTAAGATTTGCAGACCTTTTGAACAAAAGTGCTTGAAAAACAGTGTTTCAATCTGGAGGAGAAATAATAACATGTTGTGCAAAGCAGTATGATGCTTTAAAAACCGTATTAGCCACACAGAGGCTGAAAGGAAAAGTATGTTCTGCATTTATATATATATTTTTAAAAATTTCTTGGAATTAAAATCTGATTAACTGAAAAATAAAAAATAAGAACAGAAAACACATACTATTATCTTTTGCCCATGAGCCAGTTCCCAGCTCACTGAACTCTGTCTTATGTTATATTGTGAAGCGAAGATATTAAAACAAGAATTGTAAGGAAAGGCTGTCATTACAGATGGACTAGATAAGAGTCTGTTCCTCTATTTTCCATTAGAGATGGTGGCTTTATCACCTCTCCCTTCTCAGCACCCTCTTCTACCCTTAAAATATAAAGCATGTTTTGTTCAAGATTGTACATAATTTAAAATTATCATGTTAGTCGCAGGAGATTGTTCTTGTATTTATATTTAAAGTTCTCTGCTTCTCATTCATTTCTGAAATAGAACTTCTGCCTTCAGCAACTTTTTTATTTTTCAACAATAACAGCTGGTAGCAAAAGGGATGTTATTGCTTTTCACAAACTTTATCACATTTCTAATACTTAACATGTTTTGAAAATTAGTTTTGTCTTTCTTTGGTGCTCTGTATAATAGACCTAACACTTTCCTTGTTGAATATCCAAAACTAATCTGAACCCTTTCCTTTTCCATCTTGGAAAAAATGCATTTGTTTATTAGCATACCCAACTTTTTGAGACTGGAATCTTGAGAAAGAAATATTGGATTTGTGATGGTCCCAATATAATTTTTAGAATGAGGAGTGCAAGATAAGCAAGGATACACACTGTCTGTGCTCTATGGTAAACTTTAAACCTTGTAAGTTGGAAGTGTAATTGTACCCAGCTGACTTTCCTTTCTCAAAAGCCATTTCTTATCTGGGTTATGTTTGGTTTTTGGCTTGGTTTTGTTTGTGGTTTTAGTGTTTTTTTGTTTTTGTTTTGTTTTGGTTTGGTTTGGTTTGTTGTTTTTTTTTTTTTTTTTTTTTTTTTTTTTTTTTTTTTTTTTTTATTTTTTAGCTAGCTGGGGCCCTTCTAGCATCACCTGAGCTTGACACCACTGGCACCCCATGCAAGTTGTGGTGCCACCCCTGGAGGATGTGATGTCTGACATGTGAGCAACGTCTCATATAAAATCTCCTGGGTGGAAAGCACTTCCCTTACCATCCTGCCAGCAAGTGCACCAGAATTTGGTTGGCACAAATTCATCCCATGGACCCCATTTCTTGGAGCTCATTCACACATCACGCTCACCTGTGTGAATCAAGCTGTGTGGCTTCCTGTCCCTCTGGGTGAAGGTGCAGAATATCTAGCAGCACTTTCTGTGGAAGAACATACACCTGTCTTTTTCTTCCTTGTCTAACTTTCATTCCCATTTTCAAAAATATATCTAGTTACAGTTTAAGGGTATAAATGAAATTAAAAGTTTTGACAGAAGGGATTGTTTTTATGGGGTATAGTAGGAGAGGAAGTAGCAGCATGCCAAAACATCTCCCAGAACAAATGTATTTGTATTATCTGTACCAGGTAATTTGAGGTGAAAGACAACAAAGGGATGAGAACTCTTGGATAAATGTTATGAAGTGTCCTGAAAGTGGGGAAGAATGTGAGGTTCTTAAACCACCATGGATTGATTTTTTGCTAGACTTTTGGCTTGTCCGTGTGGGTGGTGTGGAGAAATCCTAATGATTTAATTAACCTGTCCTACAGTAAATCTGTGCTTAGAGCTGGTGGAGGAGAAGAGGAATTACCAGGCATCAGATATAAAGAGCATCCTGATGCAGTTTGTGTGTATAAGCCCAGTTTCCAGGAGTATTTATGCAGCACAGGGATTGCTGCAGGCGGAAGGAAATTGCACATACGAGTTAATCACAGTTTACATTACTGGGAAGACGAATAAACTCTCGTAATTTGTGAAATGTTTTTCCTTCAGGTTCTTCCACTTCACTAGGATCAGTAAGGTTTGTTATATGAATTTAATTAACATGGAAATCTAAATATATCACTTGGGTTAGGAAATAATTATTAGGAACAACTCTACATCATCACGAGTGCCCCGAAAGGAGGAGCAGAGGGGCTCTGAATCTCAAGTGGGTATAATTGCTCTATCTACTTTGACATGAATTTTCTACAAGCATTCAGTTTCTGGAATTTTAAGTTGTCTTGTCTTAAAAGTGAACACACCTAGGAGCATAATAGTAAAATTCAACAAAAATTCCTGGTGGTGATAGACCATCATATTCCAGAAGAACACATTAGGACTCAGACTAACATTTTCTTTGAGATTTTCTGCAGTTCTGTCCCTCAAATATCTCTCATCAAATCAATAATTTTCTTTTAAAAAAATGAATATCAAACAGCAAGTCTCTCCCTAGAGAGCCTATTAGATGAGTGAAAAAATCTTTCCAAAGTGTGGCAATTCTGGTTTTATTAAGCTTTCGATTTCAAAGTTTTCTTCTTTGGGTTTACATGATTCTGAGGTGGACAGCTTGATGCAAATCATAAGATGAAATTTGCAGAATATGATAAGCATACATTGCACATCTGCTGATGAAAGCTTTCTGCAAACACCATTAAACACTCCAGTGTATACTGCCCAGCAGAAGGGAGTGGTGAGCTTCCATCCCTGCTTCCCAGTTATTGGGGTAGAACATCAAGGCTGTACAAAAGTAGGCGATAGCACTGCATGTATTTCTCTCTGTTCATGCCAAGTGGATTTGCTTGTTAGAGAGGATATTTGTGCTCTCACTATGGCTATTAAAAGGAAGGCCATAACCACTTGCAGCTACAGAAGCACTAGTATATTTTACCAGAAAGACCAGAGTGCTGTTTCCAGTGTCTGCTCCAAATTTCAAAGTGAAGAGTTCTCAGGTGCGTGGCTGAAGTTTTGTGCTTTCACTTGCATTATTTATCCATTAAATAATATCAGCAAGCTGTATGGGTATAAAGGTTGTGCTTGCAGTCTTTCTCTGATTGATGAAGAGAGCTTGGGACTGCTTGGAGTCTCATTCATTGGCTGCTTTGTTTATGGAGTCCACTGGAAGCTGTGTTCACAGGACAAGTGTAGAACCTTGTTCTCTATATGTAAAGCTTGATTAAGCCACTAATGCACACAGAAAAATAGAACCACAGAACCAAAATCATGCCTCTCAAGCTGAGCAGCTTAATTCCCTTATTTTGATGGATCTGAAGAGCCAAAACATTTTCAGAAGTTTTGTTAGGTGAATTATACCCCAAATTGAATACCTTCTCTGCAAACTACTTAAAAAATTATAACTTTTTCTCAGTGGATCATTCCCAGATAACCTATTTTGATCCTTGATATTCATCATCTAAACTGTGGCACTTGTTGTTATTAGTTAGAGTCATAAAGTTTATTTTCATTACTTAGCTTATTCAAAGACAAACCTAACATGTAGGCATCTTAGAGCTTGCTTTCCTTTAATATTCTGCAAGCTTTCCTTCATAGACATTAATTGGGAAGTCACTGATTTTGCTAACAAATATTTATCTGTAAAATTAACAAAAAAATCAACTTAAGCCAGGAAAACTCAACAACAGTTCATTTATCCATTTTACAGACACAGGCAAACATTAGCCCCCCCTACCCCACTGTTATGTCTTTAGCTGCAATATCACTGTGCAGTGTAGCATATTGAAATCAGTTTTAAAACTTCCCTTTCAGCAATTCTTGAACATGAAATCAGATGGAAGGCCTTCCAGAGTAAACAAGAGAGGAATGAAAAAAAGTGACTAATCAGAAGGGCTGAAATGGCCCTTTATTAAAAAGCAGTACAGAACAGGTACTTTGTCAATTGTAAATGGACATGCTGACTGTCAAATTGTGTACCTTGAGTATGTAGGGACAAAAGGGATGCAGGTGAAGTTAAGAGGAATTGAGAAAAGCTGTTGCTATCAACTTTCTAGATTAAGTTATGTTATGAGAGATACAATGTTGCATCCCAGAAAAATCTTAATTCAAGGCCCTCTTGAGCACCTCAGAATTTCCTTTTTTTAGTACCTCACCTTCATCTGTAGAGATCCCTTAAAAAAACCCAGGTCATAAACTGATTTTAATGACTCAGACATAGAACATTCTGCCTCTGAAAATTACTTAGGCCTTGGAAATACCAGCAACTTTATATAAATGGTCAGTGCAACCTGTACTAAAAATGTTAATATGATCCTTGGGTATCTAAATAGCTAAGCAGTGAGGTGATTTTTGTTCTAGGACTGGAATACTGAGTATAACCTTTCTATCATCATTATAAAAGGACTCAGAAAATCTAGAGGGAAGGCAGGGAAAAAAAAAAAAGCCATGTATTTCTGGAATCCAGGGGAAGTGCTTCTGACAGTGGAGAGTTCTGTCTGCTTAAGGCAGTGAACTGTGATGCCTTCTTTGGGATTCCTTGTTTTGCTAAAGAAGGTATGAGGATCTAAAATGCTACTTGCTGTGGCCTACAAAGGCACACTGTGGCCACTCATGGCTGGAATCTGCAACTTGAAAACCTCAGAACAGAGCTTGAGCAGAATGAGAAATCCATTTTTGACTGTGACAATGTTCAGCTGGTAAAGCAAATGAGCGAGGGGAGCACTAAAAACATGTTGGCATACAATACATTTTCTGAGGAAGGCTGATGGACAACTGGACAATAACTTTAAGCACAACAATTAAAATAAGTAAAAGGAAAATGACTGTAAAGAAATTTAAGATATGTGCTTGCTAGATGATATTTACTTTGAAATATAGATTCTCAAAGCCTAAGCTGCTTATAGAAATATTGTCCTTTAAACAACTGATTTGTTGTTTATTATAATTTGATCAGTCTTGTTTCTTTATCAACATATTATTTTAAGCAATACAGATCCCATGAAGTGCTTTTGTATTGTGAGGCATCAATATGAACTTTAGAAAACTCAAGAGAAAAAGTGTTATCAGTAAAGAAGTAGAGTTTTCTGTTTCCTTCATAGGGAAGTCAGTTTGTTAATAACAGAAGCTCATTTAACAATGATGAAAGAACATTAAGTAGTTGAAAAACTGCTGCAGGTCAGAGTTTTAGCTAGAGCTGTATGGCAGTTAACAATAAATAAGTTATTACTTTCCCCTCTGGTAGTGTTATACAAAGCAATAAGTTGGACTAAATTAAGTCATTCCGGTGTCCATGAGTGGAAAAGATGCAGCCACTCTCATTCCTCAGTTTTGCCCTGCAGACACCTCAAGTGTTTCCAGTAAAGACTGCATGAAGTGAAGTAACTACCCTGAAGTTCCTGGGGCTAAGGTGGCTGAACAGGAAAAGTGCTCATGTGCTTCCATGGATATAGGTAGGAGAGAGCATCTCTCGACACTACTGACCATCCTCTCCACTGCCACTGACTTCACTGACAGCAGGTTTTATTCCAATCATTCCCTGAAATCTTAGTGTTGAAGAACAAGTGTGGATCACCATGGCCTTAACTTTTTGAGTGTGATTAACTGTATGGAAGGCAGGATGTAAAATGTTACACCAAGCTGTTTTGATGCATTTTTGCCCTGGTGCCTAGAGGTTTGGCCAGGTCTGTAGGCAGTAATCCTAGAAACTGCAGCAATTGATAGGAGTATTCTACAGTTCCATGCACTCACTAGATCCCAAACAGGAGAACTGGTTTTGGGTTTTGATGTTGTTGTTTTTGGTTTTGTGGGTTTTTAGTTTGTTTTGTTTGTTTAGCTGCATTTTTATTTATTTGGTGGGTTTTTTTTTCTTTTTAAAAGGGAAAAAACCACCCCTAATCAACCCAGAAGTACAGATTACTATACAGATTAGACAGCGATTAACTGTCTTGCAAATCTTACAGAGTAGATTAGCAACTGGTCTTCTTTCAGCAAGATGACAAGGAGTAAAACTTTTTTTTAGTTTGCAGCAAAGAACTTGGGTCTGTAATTTCAACAATTTACAGAATGGAGGGAAGCCACTTAATCACTGCCAATGTGTCTATTTATTATGCAGCATGTAGGAAGCATCCGTGAATTTTCCCATCATTGCCTTTGAAATTACCTGTTATAAAGTGAGCTGCGCAATTACATCTTAAGTTGATAAAGTGCTCAAGAACTCTCATCATTCCTGGAAAATGCATCTTAAGAGTCTTCAGTCTTCCAGAAGGTTTTCTCCTGTCTCACACAATTACTTTATTAGAAGATCAATTAGCATTTATCAACTGTGTCTCGTCATGATACTTTCAAGACTCTTCTGTTTAATGTCTGATGGCTGCCACTACGTCAACGAAAGTACGCGGGTCACGGCGGTAGTGACACCAAATGTGGTGCAGTGCAAGTGCCATTATATGGTATTATTATGTAAATAAGTACTGCACAGTGCCTTTCAAATGCACTTCAAAAGAAGTTGGATGAAAATCTTGATAGACTTGAGAAGAAAGTACAGGATTATGAGGCAGGAGTTTGAAAGGTGGTGCTGTCGACATACGCATATGTCACTGTCTCACAAATGTACTGTCAGGTCGTCTAGGTGATATTCTAGAGAAAAAGAACAGGGAGGTAAGAGTGCTGTATCTCAAACAAGCGTGATTATTTTGAGGAGATTACTCTCTGATTCGAAGAGGATGTTCAGAGAAAACTTACTGAAGAATTTTACTGTGAAAGCTCTCCACAAAGAAATTCTGCACAAACTACAAGGGACAGAATGCCTCTGAGCATGATTTTGTAGGGCATTTTGTCCCCAAAGTGAAAGTTAGCTGAACATAGTGTCATGTTTCAAACTATATCCACAAGAATCTAATAAATTGAAGTTAGTATTTTGACAGCATATTTTTTGAATATTCAGCAATTATTTTTACCCAGACCCACTGAAGAGCTGAAGTGAAAAACCAATTAAATTTTAGTAACACGCAACCACTCTCACCCAGCTACTTCCTTTAGGCAGTATCTGAGAGCTGAGCTAATCTTGTGCTAGCTGTATGCTTTTGACATTTTGCAGTATTTGACAGGAAAATGTTGAAACTCTAAAGCTGAGAAGGGTCAAGGTGAACTGCAGCATGTGTTTGTGTAGTTATAGATTCCAGGAAACCATTTTCAGAAGGAGAATGGGATTGGATATGCGTTTTACTGGTTTTCCATGAGGTGGTAGATAACCCATGATAGCTATTACTGCCTCAGCAACCACCTGTTGGGGAATCATAGAATGGTTTGGTTTGGAAGGCACCTTAAACATCATCTAGTTCCAACTCCCCTGCCCATGGACAGGGATGCCTTTCACTAGGCCAGGTTGCTCAAAGCCCCATCCAGCCTGGCCTGAAACATTTCCAGGGTTGGAGAATCCACAACTTCTCTGGGCAACCTGTTCCAGTGCCTCACCACCCTCATTATCCAAAAATTCCTTCCTTGGATCTAATTTAAATCTACCCTCTTTCAGTGTAAAATCATCACCCCTTGTCTTGTCACCACATGTCCTGGTAAAAAGGCTCCTTCCATCTCTTCTAAGCTCCTTTTATGCATAAGCTACAATAAGGTGCCTGCAGAGCCTTCTCCAGTCTGAACAACAATAACTCTCTCAGCTTTTCTTCATTAGAGGAGATGTTTCAGCCCCCTGATCATTTTTGTGGCACTCACCCGGACCCACTCTAACAGGTTCATGACTTTCTTGTGCTGGGTGTCAGTCAATACTAATAATATGGACAATTAAAATTATTGCTGTTTTATAAAATTATACTTTTGTCGTTAAAATTCCAAACATTTTGGAAAAAAAACATTGTTGTTAGCTGTAGCAATAGGCAGGTAACTCCTGGAACACCAAATGTTTTCTATATTCAGCCCCACTCCCTCTGTCCACAGATTTTAAGCAATAAATATTAGCATAAAAATATTTTAGAGTTTTGGGGGTTTTGCAATGTTCTGTGGTCCTTAGGCTAGTGTTCTGAAAAATACAACACCAAAATATAGGCATGCAAAAGTTGTGCTGACACTCTAAGTAACAGCAGCAAGTGGAATGGTGCTTATGACTTGGAAGAAATCCTTTTCTAATATTCATCTTTAAGTATAATCCACCCTTATGCTGTCTATTAATAACAATGCCTTGTATTAACATTGAAATCTTACTATAATTGTTTTTACAATGTCATTTAGCTTACTGGTATTTCCTATATGCCAGCATTTTAGTGCTGAGGTTTGCCCATTGTGATAATTCTGTATGCTTGTTGGTTAAGATCTGAAGTTTTATTTTAAAAAGGCTTGGTCTTTGCTTCAGCAAAAGGGTTTGTTTGAGAAAGAGGGAGAATTTTTATTAATGCTATCTAATATTTTCACCTAGTTTAATTAATCTACAAGGCAGATGTCTTTAGTGCTTTCTTGTAAATAGAAACTTGTTTCTTTAAAGATAGATTTTTTTGCATTGTCTTTGAAGGACAGGAGGTTGACAGTATTTGTGACAAATCAACAAGACTAGATGCTATTTTTTTTTGTCTTCCAGTTAAAAGCAAATTCAACAAAATATCTTCTGGTTCTTCTTCTACCTTTCAATGGAATCCCCGTTTCCACTGTAAGTCTTCCTGCTGGATAATGATGCAAAGTAGGATAAAATTGAAGAATCATGATCGTCATGAAAACTCTGAAGTCTCTGAGTTGCTCATTTATCATGAGATCTGTTACATCCTGACACAATTCCTCAACAGTTCAGGGTTCACCTTTCAGACAACAAAACCCAGTGTGGAGGAGAGCTGAATTTAGTGTCTAAATCTGTAATACCCTTCTCTGAGACTCTGCTGTCAGGTTCAGTGCAAATGAAAAGGGCTGACAGGAGCCAGCAAGAGCTCTGCCAAATGTAAACGTGGCATTAAAATAGCCAAGGAAGCTCTTGAATGGTGTTTAAATATCACTCTAATTTTGGGACAAGGCAGTGAAAACCATTTGAATTCATCCCAAGTATAATGGATGCACACCTGTGTAGTTTTTTTCTGAGGGCAGGCTGGAACATCTTAATCATTTTATTTTGCTCAAAATGGTCAGTATACAAAAGTTATGCAGACAAATGGTATCATTGTCTGATCTGGAAATTGTGCCCAGGTGGCTCCCCTCCAATCTGTGGCTGCAGTCTGAGCAGAGCAGCCGGTCTATTAAAAGGACTTGCAAATGGTATTTATTTTCTCATGTTCTTTCTTCTTTCTCTTGGTGATTTTCCACTGTAGCAAGGCACTAAATAGCAAAAGGATTGAGAGAAGGAAGGAGACCCTGCAATGACCAAACACGTCCTCTAGGCTGTACCTTTCTTCACAAGTGCCTCTGCTCCTGCTGCACTGGTGACATCCAGCCTCAGTTCCCTCTTCCCTGAAAGGAGGACAGTGTAAAGGACAAGTTGCTGGGAAAATTCCGCCCCCCTCGAGAGTGCTGGTGGCACTCTGATCTCGCTGTTGAGCTAGGTGATACTGCTTTAAATCATACCATCTGTGTTCTTTTGTCATTTCAGTTTTCTTAGGGCCCTTTGAGGATGTTTGCTGGGGCCATCTCTGTGGTGACACTGTGAGGTGAGGCACACTGCCTGTGCCACACTCTGCTGTCTTGAGGCAGGCACAGGTGCCCCAAGAGCTCAGCAGCCTACGCTGTAGACACCCAGAAGACTTTACTGGTTCATAGATGGTCACTGAACACCTCTTCCTGATTACCAGACCTTCCCAGGACATCTCCTCACCCTGCTGTGTGCCCCAGCCAGAAGCTGTTTGAGTGGGGCAGGCACTCCATGTGCCATTGTATGATGGTAGAACTCCAAGAATCAGGCCAAGAATTGGTTCTTTCCAGTGATTAGCACTGGAGGCATCTCAAAACAGGCTCTTTATAGGAGACAACAGTTTGAACTGAGACTATAAGCTTCAGGTGTTAACTACTGGGCAGTCTTTGCCTTTTTCTTCAGGACATTTAGGGATGTACTGGCAGCAGCAATAAGGTACAAGAAGTATCTGCCCTGTGATCCAGCTGTCCTAGTGCATCATTCCACTGCTGCAACCTGGAAGGGCCAAGTAACATTGCTTTGTATTTTCTGTCTTTCAACTTAGGAATTACCTGGGGCACGGATTCATTTTTTGAAAGGCAGTCAAGAGGTCTGCAACACTTCAGGGAGGCAGTATCCAACGTAACACAACAAAACACCTTCCTCCACCTTCTCACCATGACCGAAAAAAACCCCAGAAATTAAGATGGTTCTCATAACTGCTGGAGCATTGTCTGAGGAGTCCTGACCACATAAAAATGGCCATCTTGAGAAAGAATTCTTTCACTTTTCTGCCTCTTGGACTAGATTCTGGGTACAACTTCACACACAGATTTTAAGCACCTACAAATTTATTTTAGCCATCAGTTTTGCCAGTGACAATTGCTGTCTTCTGTGCAGATTTGAAATGAGCAATAAAATGCACAGCAACATCTGAAAACAAAGTAAGAGTCATGGCATAAAGCCATTCTTATTACAGGAGATTTTAGGAAGATGGAATTTCAGTTTTTCAAGTTTCAGTATTTGAGAGATGTGATTGACTGTTGAGAAAGCATTTTCTAACTCATTTAATTGGTCTTGAGGAAAGAAAAAAACCCCCAAAAAACAGGAAAAAGAAAATCTGCGTATTTCTAACTATCTCCTGTAGAAATGTCTTCTATCCTTTTGTTTTATGCTTCTCTTTTCTAAATAAATGTTCTAAAATCTTGAAAACATGGTGACTTCAAATCACTTGGCCAGGGAATACTCTACAAGATCTCCTCAAGCCTCTGGTCAGTGAATTCTCTCGTACAGGGAGGGGAGCTCCAAACTCTCTGAGTCTGCCTTGTGGCCTGAGGTTGGTGGGCTTTGCAAGTAACTGCAAAGATTTATGTGGTTGAAAATACATCAAGATTGGTTTTCCCTCTGTATTTCCACCCCACAGGAAGACACAGGATAATTGAAATTTTAGGCTTTTGAGACCAGAAATTCTGTTTCAGTGCATTTGTCATTTAGCAATGCATGGAAAGCTTTTGAAAGGATGGAAATGTTTCTTCTGAGATGGTAATAAAATCAGAATCACCATCTCTGAAGTAATTTATTTTTAAGTTAAAATGTTCATGCTTAAAGTAAAAAAAAAAAAAAACAAAAAAAGAAAGAATCTGCTCTCTTCTTTCTGATCGTTGATTAACACTAGACATTTTGTTCCTCAATTGTATCTATAATCTCTGTACTGGAAATGGAATGATTTCTGTAGCTATTCTGTGTGGCATTATGTGTTGTGAAAATCCAATTTCTTTTGTGAGATAATCATAAACACCACTCTAGTTACACTTTAAAATGCCAAAGAATTAAATTGTGGGGAAAGATGAAACATTTTACAGTATATACTGTATTCTGAAGTTTAGTGAATGTGTTCATGAGTTCAAAAAGATAATAGATATGTTTCTAGAGCAGTGTTGTAAAAATCCTTCTCTAAACACTTATTATTCTAGCCTACATGTTCCTTGAAAAGGTGTTGAAAGATGATATAAATCACAAGTTTTCTTCTTTAGTGAATAATACTCTTGATCTCAGTTTTTGCTGGCCTCTCTATGCACAGAAAAGAACATAACAAAAAACAGTGGGGTTTTTTCATCCTTTCAGTGAAATGTCTACTGTAGTCCCTGTTTCCCCAAGCATTTCTTTATGCAGGGCAGCTCTCATCAGGAATCCTGCAGAAACAGTGGAATTTCTGGTAACTCAGTTGGATTCTAAAGAATAGGAGTTTGGTGTAGCTCCTGTACCCCACACTGGATTTTGGCCATCCACAGTAGCCCTGTGTTGGTTTAAAGCAGTACACTGGATGAATATTCCCAGTGTGAAGGCAGATGGTGCTGAACGGCTTGTGTCCGTGTCCTCTAAACTGTTATCTCCCGAGCTGGTTGATCACATCAAAATGTCCATTGGGAAGTTGGCCTCAGCCAGTGTTCATACCCAAGCAGGTCTCAGAATCCTGTTAGTTAGCTAAAGCTGAAATTTGGCTATAGCTTAGAGCATATAAGGGTCTAGCAATTTTACAGCAGGGATAGAGGAGTTCCATTGCCCTGGAACGTTCTCTGGCATGAACTCAGGTGCTGGTTTTGGTGTGGTACATGGTAAAGCATAGGATAGATGGTAGTACCTTTGCCTTTGAGTGGAAACTCACACAAGTGCTTTTAAAATCTTGTGCCCAGCACTTGCATGACTGCAGATGGCAGGGTTAGCAGAGATGCTGTTTTCTTTCATTTGCAGTGAAAGTGTGTGTCCTGTTCTGCACAGCTGAGAATGAAGTACTGGCTCATGCTACATGTGCTCAGATCATCATCCTGAGCACAGCCCACCTGGCGGGTGTGTGATGAATGCCCACGTTGGTCTGCTCTGACCTCCAGCCTCAAACAACAACTGCACTGGCTCCTGTGTGATGGGATACAAGTTCCTGCACAGATCCATTTGAGACTTTGAGTGTTGATTCACCTATGGGAGAAGGGAGGGGTGGTTAGGGTGTGCTTTGATGAGTGTGCAGCCAGAGGCTGCCTTACCTGGGCGTGTGTATGTCCTGCCTCATTCATGAACTAGCCAGACATGTTCAGCTGCTTCTTTCTGCCTCTAGTTTAGGCTGTCAACTTTTTTTTTTTTTTAATATATCTCTTTTACTTCTTTTACATTTCCTTTACTGTCTTACCTGACATTTTGTGGCAATTCTCTCATGATAGCCTCTTTTGTTTAAGATTGATCATTTTTGTTTTATGAGCCTCTCATTGGCCCCAGATAAATAACTTGGCTGACATTTACTCTTTCTGTCATTCTGATGTTCAGGGCATGGCTATTTTTGCTGAAGCCTGCTCATTTACACAATCACAGACTAATCATGTGGAACTCAGAGACCCAGGACACTGCAGGAACAAAGATGGGCATGAGAGCCTTCCTAGCCCACCCAGTGGAAATGGATTCAGCTGCTCCCTAAGACCATCCAAGGGCTGGGAGAAAGATTGACCCTGGAGTGAAACCCACTGAGATCAGTTGGTGGGAAAGGACAAAACTGGAGAAAGAGAGAGAGTAAGGTGGACTGAGAAGAAACAAAAATGGAAAAAAAAGAAGTGGTTAACTGAGTAAAGATCAGGCAGCTTGTCTGACAGAGCCCTGAACTTGATGGATGAAGTCTGTTCTCTTTTATTTAAATCTGATTTCTGCCTTCTTTGTGGCTGTGCTCTCTGCTCCAAATGTGTACGTGTGAAAGCTGGCAAACCTTAGCCCACACAAGCTGGTGAACATGAGGAGTCTGTGCCCAGCAGCAGGAAGGAGCCTTGAACCTCAGGGGCTCGTGAGTGTGGGTGCCAACAACTGGAGCATGTCAGGAGCACTGGGGGCTGCTCCTGGAGACAATGAGGAGACTAAAAGCAGCAGTGGCCCATATACTGGGTGTGCCACGTGGCACTAGCAGACAGGTTCCAGTCCTGATGAGCAGGAGAGAAGGAACAGGACTGGGCTACCTGTGCTCTTCTTGTTCACTCGAGGGCTGTGTGAGACTGTGCTTTCTCTCTGTGTGTGCCTGTGTGGCTGGATGGGTGGGCAGTGTGAGTGCAGCTGTCAGCAGTGGATGCTCAGTCTCTCCTGCCTGCACTCAGGGAGAGAGAACAGCAGCAGCCCCACATCCATGGGGCTGAGACAGGAGGACAGCCCCTGGCTCCCACTCCCCGTCAAGTTCAGCTACCTCTAACAGAGATGAAGTTTTCCTCTTGCCAAACCCATGAGCAATGTTAACTATTATGGATTTCTTTCCACATCAGTAAGTTAACTTCTGTCACTCATCACTCCTAACTCACTTTTACCTGCCACTCTGTGCAGGGGACTCAGTCATCTGTGATTTCCTTACTGCCCTCCTGAGGTGTCTGATCCTGCCTTTCAAATAGTTTTCTGCTTAATTTTCTGGCTGTTTTGTCTTGCCACTCATTTTTTTTTCCTTTTAAGAAAACTACTGCTGCTAAGCATAGAATTAAATGAATACATTTATTGAGAAAAAGAAAGAAGAAGCAAGCATCTGCTGAGGCACCTGGGATAAATGTCTATCTACAACATCTTCCTGGAACAGTATAGTTATTTACTTTTATTTGTTTGCTTATTATGATTTTTTACAATTTGTTTTGAATTCTCCTACAAGCTCATTAGTATACTGGAAGTACTGTTGTATTTTTGAACTAAATACTGCAATGTAAAGAGAAAATGCCTTAAATCTTACTTGAAGACTATTGTTTAACTTTTGAACACCTGGGCTCCTTCCCCACTACTCAAAAGCCAAATTCTGGATCCCCATGAAGAGCAATGTGCCCATATCATCGCAAATAAATTTAATAGATTCCTTTTTGATAGAATAGCAATGTCTGAAATGTAAAGTTAACATCTAACGAGAATATCTATTGTCTTTAATAAAAGGTGACACTCTGCATACACATCAGCCTTCATGAATAGATTTTTTCACAGAAATAGCATGGCATGAAAATGAAAATTATGTGAGTTGCGACTAAGTGAAAAAAGGCGTTTTGGATGTGTTCTGGATAAACTTGCCTGTGACAAGAGCTTTTTTCATGCTTGATAATTTAACCCAGATTCCATATATTTACAGGGAGATGTGAGATTATTCAGTGAATACACTGAAAGATGTGGGGGTCAGATGAATGAAGAGAAGTGTGTCAGACTTCTGTGTGAAATTCTCATTCAGATATTAAAAAAAAAAAAAAAAAATTCTGCCTGGAAGGTAAATTGGAGCATTTTGGTCCAGTGATTAGATTAGTTCCAGTGACTGGAGAAAAGTAGTTCCACCAATTTGGATTGTAACGTCCTGAAGGGAATGAACAGAAGGACTCGAAACCCTGCTGGATCTGTAGGAGAATAAATAATTGCTAGACTCTGGGGCTGCACAACAGGAATGTAATTGAATGCATCAACTTATCTCAGAAAGGAGGATGAGAGTCCTTAAGAAGATAATGCCTTGCAGATACACCTGCTAGAATTTCTAGAACAGTAAGATTGCCCCTGGCTGTGATCTGCTTTTCTATGGATAAAGGTATATGTATGCATTCTGCTGACTCTATCACGTGGTTTCAACGTTTCTGCCTTTATATTTTATAAAATTCTCCACGAGTGAAGCTATCAGAGCAGAATCAAAAACAAGTAGATAAGATGCTCCAATTCAGCATGTTCATAAATCAACTCGGTGTGCTTTGATGTTGATACTGTGGCCCACACTTTTTTACCTCTTCTTCTTCTGGATACATTTTGTTTATTATTTGAGGGTGGTTAGTAACTTACATTTATGTTCCCTGAAAAACTTATTTCATATGCAATCACATGAAATAATTAAATTGGAAAAATAAACAGGACAAAAAAGAGATGGAAGGGAAAGGTTGAAAATGAGAAAGGCAGGCAAAGGAGGGAATGGAAGGAGCACAAACTTAAGAAGTGGATAGGGAAAAGGAAAGCTAAAACTGAAGAAAAGAGGTGAAGAAAGTCACAATCAGATTCCTCAGTAAGAGAAAAAGAAAATGTGGTCCAAGCAGATCCAGTGAACTAGAATCAAGGAGTCCAGGAAAACCCCTTGAGAAAAGTCTGAAAAGATATGTAGAGGGACAGAAAACCAAAAAACCCCACATTTAAAACAACTTTCATGTGAAAGTTGTAAATGTAAGATTTTACATAAATTCATCTGAAAGACCTCTAAAACCAAAAGGCCTGGTCTGATAACCTTGATAATCCCTTAGTATAAATTGATGTTTTTACTGAATGGGTTCTTGGCTTAATAATTTTATGGCGAAAAAAAAAAGAGAAAAATATCTTAATTTAAAATGTTCATAGTAGAAGCTCCCTTAAAAGTCTTGGCAATTTTTTAAGAGGTTTATTACACTTATTTCTACGTCTCTTTCAGCCTCCAATGACCTAACTTCAACTTCATCTCAAAGACCTATCAAGCAGAATGAAGAGCCCTCTGTGAAATCTCTGTTCTTATGAGGTACTTAAGCATAGATGAAGTGATTTCTATGATAGTAAAACCTTTCAGGGCTTCTGAGCCTTGTTATAAGACATATTTTAGGACCTATTTCATGACTCCCTTCTTGTCTTCACTTTTATCCTGCCTGTTTATTAATACCCTTCTTCAAATGGACACAGTAGTCTGGTAGCAGGCAGAGATGACAATGTCTTGTTGTTTTTGCTGAGCATCTCCCAGTTTACACACCTAAAAACAGCATTAAGCTTCTGGGAAAGGATTTAGGTGTAGACCAAATGCTGCTGAAGACAGCAGAGGGTCTGTAGGATTTGGGTTACAAGCTTGAAGCAAGTGTGTCTATTGACCAAGCAAATTGAGAGAGAGGCAATTCATGTTTGTTTTCAGGTATTAAATGCTGCTTTCCCCATCTTTCACCTAGATAATAATTTTGAAGTAGCGGGGCTTGCCCTAGCAGTGTGGCATTGGGGTTTTATCCCTGAATTAGATACCTTCTCACTTGGGTGCTCCTTTCTGTTGGTGTCAGGCTGATGGGTAATCAACAGCACAGTATGACATTGACACTATTCTCTTTGTCAACAAACTTTGGACTTCAGAATTGATCATTCAAATTAGTTTGGCCATAACTATTTTTTTCCCCCTGTATTCTGTTGCAAATCTTTAACAGTAACTTTTCTTCCATGTATTTAGCTGGTCTGGTATCAGCCATTCAGTTTCTTTTTGTCTGAGTAGTCTGATATTAATCTGAAAGACATAAAATTGAGCCACCTTAGCCTAGCTAGCTTCTAAAATGGATGCCACAATTTTCATACCTCCAGTGGTCTGGATTCTCCAGAAGGCTTGGAAACATACTGAGGGTCCCATTTCCTGGCTCAGAAATCTCACTGACTGCCACTTCAAAGCTCCTTATATGGTGTCTCATGTCCCGTCTTAGTCATTGCTTTTGTGTCCTATTGAGTTCTTATTAAATTACTGTCTTTGTCTTCTAGTATTTGTGTCAAATATTTCTGCCTTTCATTTAAATGCCAGTTTCATGATTTCTATTTGTGTAGCCATTAACATGAACTGGGTCTCATTCACTCAAATATAAATGTCTTCTGTTTTCTCTAGCTTCACTTGCCTGAGATTTTGCCTTTTCAGCTTTTTGTGTGTGTGTGTGTGAGTTCATTACAGCTGCAAGATTTCAATAGTTCTAATTTTAATTCCCAATTAAGTAAATTAAGCATACTGTTACCTTTTAAATTCTGCCTATGTTCACGTCCTGTTAGCCACCACTATCCTCTTTCTTCATGCCAAAATAAATTCTTCACTTAAATGTGATTTTGCTGCAAAGATGTGTGTTGTATTTGGTAGCAAGATTATTTTCATAACTCCCTTGTCATGCATTCCCTTGATAGAGTATCCAGAGCTGATGTTTCAGCAGCATTTCATAGAAAGTTAAGGATGGAAAATTGCTCAGGTTTGTGAGCTAAGCAGCAAAACCCCTAATGCCCATGAAAACAAAACTGTGGACTAAACATCCTCTTGCACAATGAAATCACAGGGCTAATTGCAGGACAGAATAAGGAAAAGGAATAAGGAATTTTTGCATTGAAACCTTGCTGATGGAAGTCTATAAACGTGTCCTAGGAGGTGAACAAAGGTTCTTGGGCTCAGGTGACAATGGGCTTAGGGGTGTGTGTGTGTTATCTCTGGGTGAATACAGGAGTTACCCTTGTCTGCCCACCCTCAAAATCACTGTGGTGCCAGACTCAGTGAAATGTGTGTCTCAAAGCTAGCATGGGGAGGGTAGGGACGAGGGGGACAAGCTGCACTCTGCTCATTGCTGCCAGTTTGCTGCTCATCTGCAGGAGGGAGAAGTTGCTGTGCATGTTGCTCTTGGCTACAAGAAGAGTTGAAGGCAAGTCACTTGGAGCACAAAGTGCTCATTTGCACTCAGCAGGGTAGGGGTATGCTCTTACTGGAACAAGCAAGGCAAACCCGAGGCAATTCTTAACTTCTGCTGTGAGAGTCACAGAATGAAATGCATGAGGAGCTTTGAGGTTTTAGTCTCTTTCTGACATCGGCATCACAGTCTGCTAATGTCCTTACCTATTGTTTTAAAGAGAAAACTTATTGATGCTTCTATTAATTTTCTATTTCTTTTATTTGTGGTTTTGACCAAAAAAGTCCCACAAGACCAACCCACAAATAAAGAGGTAGATTATAAATGCAAGGTTCCTACTGCTTGATATTGCTTATTTGCAGAGTAATATTCCCACTAGTGAATCTCACAGGTAATTACAGAATGTAATTGTAGGTACAGTTGAAGGTCCACTCTGCAGGAAACATGAGACAGGCTTCATCTCCTCCCTCAAATTTCAGAAGAACTTCTCAGTGGCAGACTGAGATGGACTGGCCAGGCCCTCATATCTGTGCAGCAATTTTCACCTACACAAGTTGGGGTCTCAGATCTTCCAGAACCAGAAACAACTCTGGTGTTATCTACTTTTTCTTGGCGGGTTTGTCTAAAAAGTGAGATCAATAGAATACAGTAAGCAAGTTTCATCCTTGGATAGATATGCAGCAAATAACTTATAAGTGTACAGCACTCCAAGTACTCATGGATGTTAAAATGCTGACAGAATAGATGGGATGACACTGTAGGTCATCTGCTTTGATAAATAAGCAGAACACTCTTGAATGATGATAGCTGTTGGCCAGGCCAAGGTAGTCAGTTGAGGTCTGACTGCCAGAAGTTCAGCAATATATCTATCACTTGATGAGAAGGCCTTGGTCACTAGATTAAGCTGGTTAGGAAATCATTGACAAGGTTATAAAAGAGCTCCCTCCTTTGGTAAACCCATCATCTGGAACAGCAGGAGGAGAGCAGCAGACCTGTTGCAGAGGCTGCAATTAACTTTTACCTGGTGAAGTGTCTTCTGAGTGGGTGGAAAAGACAACAGCTGCACAGTCAGAGGTGTGTTTAGCTTCTGTTTCTCTATTTCATTTTTACTGTCTCTCTTGAGGAAAGGATGGCTTTTCATAAATTCTATGCAAAACATATCTGTGTGATGTGCTCTACCTCCTGTCTCTGGGGAGATAACCCATGAACTTACGCTCTCTTGAGATTCAGGCTGTGGATTCCCAAGTATCAGGGCTGGATTCTTATGACCCTTGGACCTTTGGAAATCAGGCAGGAAGAGCACCCCACCTCTGCAAGCTCAGACACTTCCACGTGGTTACAAGGTTTGACTCCTCTAAATAAAAAATATAAAATTTTCAGCTTCTTCTTGCCTATGGTCTAACTCCCACCACTGTCTTCTGTCTCATTAGCCAAGGAGGATCAAAAAGGATCATTGGGATTTAGGCTTATTTGACTTCATTATGAAAATGCATTTACTTTTTAATTGGAAAGAGTACTTGGTTTTGGTTCCCTTTTTCACTGTCATCTGGCTGTAAATGTAAGGCTTCTTTCAGCTGGAAACCAGGATGTTTCCCTGAAATGAGGATGGTTGCAGTAGTTTAAATTCCTTTGTGGAGACTGAATTGTTATAGGCCAGATTCGACTTCCTTGATTAAAATCACTGAGAGCAATATTAAAGTTTAGTTTATGTAACTATGAGAATAGCCCCTGTGACTGTCCCTGAATAGAACACTCTGCTGAAAGCATACCAGTAACTTTGGCTTTGGCAAGCCAAAAATACAGCAGCAGCTGTCCCACTGATCAGCATGTAGTTATTCAAAACTGTGCAGATGAGATATTTTGTACAGAAACAACCATTTCCCAAATCATTCAGAATTGCATGGGAGAGTTGAGTAAACTTTGAGATGTGTGCCTAAAAATGAGCCCTCTTTTCCCCAGAGTGCAGCATTCCTGATGAGTAATTAATCGAAGTTTGGGTTCTACATCTTGAAAATATGACAAGATTGCAGGAGCTGACCATTATACATATCCTGGGTTACTTCCATGTTTGTGTCATTTGCTTAAGCAGTCACTGTTTTGAATTCAGATCATATTGTTCTGGGATCAGCATCGTTTCTAACCTTATTGTGCAATTACCTTCTTGACTGCCACACAAGGAAAAAAAAAATTGCATTTTTGAGCAGAGGTTTGGAGCAAAATTTGCGAGATCTCAGGATTGAAATACAGTCCTGGTATTACCAATATGCTTTGCATTCATTTTCCTTTTCTTTGCACAGGAATTTTTGTCAGTCATTGAGCATTTTGTTCCTTCTGCTAACTGATCACAACTGCTTCTTGCGTATAACTTCTTTTAAAACATCTAATTCAAAAACATTCTGTATCTATCCAAAGTAACTGTTTTCTTAGCTATTAGTCTGTGGTATTTATTAATTTTCCCATTGTTTCTACTCTGCCTTTATTTCTCTTGAAGAACCATCTTGGCTTATTCTTGAAAGGCGGGGGGCAGGATGGCCAGCTACAATATTTTCTCTTTCATTTATGGTCAGAATTTCTTCTTAAGCCTTTTTTTCTGCCCTATAAACGTCAGCTTTTACAAGGAAAGTATAGGCTGTGTGATGCTGACGACATGAACATTTGTTCCTCCAACAAATGACCAGGAAAGTATTTTACTACAGGTGCTAAAGGAGCACCCGTCTCCCATTAGTAATGCCTATGGGCTCAGGTTTGTGCAGTTCTCCAATTTTCTTCCTTTTTTGAAGTCTCTGAAAAAAACCACAAAAGATAATCCATATTTTGATAATTCTGCTTCTTTTTTTCCTAGACAACTGTCCCTTAACCCAAAATATTTTTGCATGAGTCTGTAAATCTATCTCTGCTGACAGAATCCACAGCTGGTTAGTAAAAACGAGGTGCAGATCTCATTGAAGTCAGCAGGGCTGTGGTATTCAGCATCTCAGTTTCTATGCACAAATGACTATAAACACCCCAGTGTTACATCCAAAAACTCCTCAGGCTCTACTTAATCTTTTTTGTTTCAAAAGATTAAATCTGTCCCCAGCTCAACTAAATCAAAATCTCTAAGCTACTCCTTTTAGAACCCTCAAGCACCTGAAGCATAAATAGCTTTTAGTTCTGGTAGCTCAAGGGTGATGATCAGCTCCTTCAAAGACTGTGTGTGACAGTGCAGAAAATGTCTTTATTCTGTCAATTCCAAAATTATCTTCTTGCCTGGAAAATAAAAAAAAAAAAAAAAAACCAAAAAAAACCCCAGCCTCCAAATGAATCAAGGGATGAAAAAAATACTTTGGGTAAAAGCTGACAAATGATGGATTCAGAGTACAGTAAGGTCAGAGTGTTTACTCAGTAGGGCTGTCCTAGTGTCTGAAGCCTTAAAACTACAATTTATGTCCAATATTGGTGCAATATAAGCACTGCAAGAATATATGAAATTAAAATATGTGCAGCATTATAAGATAAATTTTTCACTTTGGTGTCAGTAAGCAGGTAAGCTATAGACATAAAGAATCTGTTCATAATAGTTTCTGGGATCTATATATCCATTTCTTAGCTTTTAACCTGATAGACTGTGTTTTCTTATAAAGAATTTTGAAGAATGAGGCATGTATGTATCACAAAGGAAGACGGCCATTAAAAAGGAGAAATTTGATTAAAGCACACAAAATGTTTCTGTGCAATAAGAAGACCTGATCTCCTTATTTATATCAAATACTTGGTTTATGTTGACTTAACTTTTTCAGTCTTTCCTGGGTAATTGGTGTTAACAGGCATTTATCTTTGCTCATCAAAGGCCTTATTCAAAAATAACTTTATTTTCCCTCTGCAAAGCTCCTTCTGTCTTATCCTGAATTACCCCACTATGCTGCTCCTGACTTGGAGATATTTCTTGCTTTGCATTGTTCATTTATCTTGTAAGTTAATTTCCTTTTGTTTGTTATGACTGTTTTGGGGTTTTTTGGTTCTGAATTCTGAATTCTTCAGAATTTCTGCCTTACTTCATTTATTGCACCTTCCTCAGCTGATGATTTCAATCACCACTCCTGGAATCAAAGTCAAAACCTCTTTTGCTCTCTACCTAGAAATTAATTTTTTTATTTGTTTGAAATTTCTTGAATAACTGTGAGTGAATTCACTGGTTTTCCCCAAATGCATTTCTTTGGTGTGTCCTTCATTCCTAGTTTAACCAAGGCTTTCTGCAGCAGTGTTGGGTAGAGCCTGTATGGTGCCATACATTATGTGGAGCATGTCAGTGGAACCAGGAAACTTTAAACTTCTTAGGGTTTGTTTGAAACTGTTCCAGCTGCACGTGGCCTATTCAGGACTGACTTTATAGCACAGACTCACGTTCTGAGTCCTTTCTCTGCCTCTGCATAGCAAATGTGTGCTCTGGCATATTCTTCAGGCTTGTTGCAGAGGTACAGAACAGCTATGTGTTCATACATAACAGGTCTGCTTGCTCTGAGTGTGAGTGGAAGTCTTCCCTGGCCACGTGTGTTTGAAGTCTGTGGTGTCTCCATATGTCTCCATCTGCATGGGCTCCAGAGTCTGTGCAAGACTCCAAAGGCAGCTATCCTTTCAGGAAAAACAAATGGTGCCCATTTCCTTCAGAGTGTTGTAAAAGCTGAGACATCTCCGAGGAAGTAGAAGCCAAGGTAAAGTATCTTCCTCTGGAAAATTCAAACCTCATTTCTTTTGCATTCAGGACAGCACGGTATCTGTTGGCATGGATGAGAACAGAATCTGTTTTTCCCTTGTAAGTCTTCTGGGACCATGACATAGTTTGAGACAGAGGGAACAAAGTAAAGGAAGACTGTCTGCATCACACACTCCTCTGAGAGATTTCCAGGTGTTAGTCCCTGCTCTAAAATGTCTATCTATTTATCTATTGTCTGAGAAAGGAAATTTGCTTTCCCTAACTTTTGAGGATTAAAAGTTTATGCTTTGCTTTTTACTGTTACAGCTAACTGCATAGGAGTATTCAGTCCACTGTATTGTCCACAGAACCCAGAGGGAGAAATTGCAATTACTTGAATCCTGTCAGTGAGTGCTTTTGACACAGTGGCTGCCATAATATAGCAAGCAGCCTGGGAAGGAGACCTGCAGAATTCAGCCTGTGCACAACAAAGGCAGAAGTTTTAAGCAACAATAGTTAGTCTGAGGCTTGCATGTGCTTTGTAGGATGCCTTTGCCCACAGTCCTCTGTATGCAGACTGCAGATCTGTGAAACCATGGGCAATTTTTTCCTGTCCCCCTTTCTGTGGAAATGAAGGTGCAAGAGGGAGAATTATTATGCAGTGGGATTTTGCCCAGCTGTGGGATGAGGGGGAGTCAGGCATACATCCAGGCCCCTGAAGCTGGGATGGACCCAACAGTCAGAGCAATAAACAAAGGAGGTAATAGAGGGCTGTAGCTGTGACGTGCTGCATTCAGTTAAAAAAACCCTTTAATTTTTAAAAAAATGTGTATCTCAACACTTTTTTTTTGCTCAACTTCTTATTTTCTAATGACAATTGTTTGGAGAGATACAACTTGTTCTGGTCTGCCCTGACCCACTGGCCCTGTCTATAATTTCTTAGAGGAGTTCAAATCATTATGTGTCTGGGATGTTGCACTCCCTGTGCATTTCTCTTTTACAGAATAAGCACACACCTGGGCAGGGATTGGCCAATATTTCCAGATTCAGTATAACAACGTTCCAAAAGCCTGTTTTCTCTGTTAAAAGGAGTTATGCATGTTTCCAAATTACTGAAAAGCCTTGTTTTCTCTGTGGATCTGCAAAACAGATTCAGTTTTAGCTTTTCTTCCCACAAAATACCAGTACATACCTAAGTTTCTCTGCTCACTGTTGAGCTTTTGAGCTTGTTCTTGGTGACTTGCTGTCATCCCTCTCTGTCCCTGTGAGAAGTGGAAACCTAAACAACAGCAGCTTAGTCCTTGTGTTCTCTTACCCTCAGCAGCCCAAAATCTTTGCTGTCATTCACACCACCTCACTCGGCACTTTGTCAGGATAAACATGCAAGCTGCACATTGAACACAGTGTTGGGGAAAGGAGAAATGGTAAACAAACAAACAAACAAAAAAATCAAACTGAGCTGCTCTTACGTCGCTAGAAAAAGTTTATGGGGGAAAAAAAGGAAAAAGTAAGTGCATAACAGGTTTGTTTCCAAGATCCACTCATACGGAGAAGTCTTTGAGCCTTAGATGAAGAGCAGTCTAACATGTCTTGAGCTGCAGCTGTAATCACAACTATAAATAACTGTTTGAAAATCAATTCCAGGAAAATCTCACATATTTGGAGAGAAAGAAAAATGCTCTTTTGCACTTTTATCTTGCATGGGAGTAAAACTGAAATATGAACAAGCAAGCAATTTATAACACTTCATCCTGTTGGTCTGAAAATGTCTAAGTAGAGGGGGCTGCTGTTGTCACCCAAAAGAAAATCTGCTTCCGTAAACAAGACAAATCAAAGAAATGCCAAACTGAACATAAATAAAAAGAGCATTCTCACAAAGACCTCCAAGTGTCTGAGAGAGATGGATGCTTGTAATGTGTGCTTCTGCACTAAGAACAATGGAAAAATCAAGGGGCATAAAGCAAGCAAGCAGATGTTCTGCAGTACCACAGAGAAGAGATGAAGGGTGTTTAGAATCTGGCTTCTGTGTCAAGTCAGAAAAGAGCTCCTGGCAGTGGTGCATATCAATACTGAAGGGAGAGCTTCAGAGGGTGTCTTAAAGATCAAAGCTCTTTCCAGAGAGGAGGAAAGGGTGGTGTTTTGAGACATGTAATTTGATTCACTGAGAAACACATCCCTTTAAAGTTTCCTCCTCTTAATAACTAGTATTTATTAATAAATACCATTGGAACAGTGAATTTCTAGTGCCTCAACTATTTATAAAGGAGGAAAAATAAAAGAAAATATGTGCATAATATTGATTTCTGTAAATAAGACACTTTGGCAGGTGTGAGGACTGACACACACACACTTATATTTGGCTGTTGTCTTTAAGTGAAATGATGAAGTAGGACATGCATGCAGTTATAAACAGTATGAGGTTCCTATCTGATCAACAATGCAATGTGTATGGATTCATTTCCTATACATACTTTTCATAGCTGCTTCATCTGGGTCGTTTATAAATTAATCAAATTTTATATAAAGACCGTAGATATCAGGTATTATCTGTTCTCCTCTAAAGAGATTTCAGATAAGAGATCTGGATCTCCAAAAAAAGGAAATTGAAAACCAGATGAAGTTTTTTATCATAGCTGCAATCAAAAGAGACCTGCTTTTTTCCTGTATTAACTGGTCAGCTTAACCTGCTATTCAGGTTGGCAGCATACACAAGGCCTATATATGCCACCTTCTCTTTTTCAGTAACACATACTTATCTTTTGGGTAGCCAGCAATGAAGACAAATCCAGACTCCTGGAGGTTTGTATTTGAAGAACAAGAGGCAGTATGTACTACCTTGGATATAGGATTTTTTATTTCCCCTTTGCCCAGGAATAGGGTGCTCCATCCTCGGGTCTTTTCAACATGCAACTGTAGAATATCTTGTGCAACCTGCTTTTATTAGACCCCATGCTTTTACTATACCCACTATGGGCAGAAATTTGGATTGAATAAGTGAAAGAAGTTCACTTAGAATCTGTACAGTTCTGTAATTGCTAATAAAGAGCTAACTGTGAGAAAGTTACAATAACTTACCTGAATAAAGTGATGGAATTCCTTTTTTAAACATTCTCTAACGTCTGAAAAATATCCTGTTTATTAATGTACTAAAGCTTTCCTTTGTAAATAGCAAGTAATTAATTTTATTATAGTGCAACTTTCTCTTGTAACAAAAGAGTCAGTGACAGTTCCCTGGAACAGGGAAAAGTAATTAAAACGTTTGTTTTTCTGATTAAAGAATCTGAAAGTCACAGTAATGACTAACAGATGTCTGCTGTCTAGCTCTGCACTGCTGTACTGAAAGTGCTAAATAACAAGAATATGAAGACAAGTGCCTGCAGGACACTTGGTATCATTGCTTGATGCAGAAGCATTGTCTTAATGTTTTATTTTTCTTACGTGTGTTCAGTCAGCTTCTGAACTCACATAAAACTTTAGCATTCACAGTTTTCTTGAATGAGAATTTGCAACTTGTCTCACAGAGAATCACCTCTCTGGATATTTTGGGCACAGTATGGGAAAGTTCACTAAATGGCATCTGGTTTAGGTACTATTTACCTTTGGGTGACTTTTCCATAACATGTGGTTTTGCAGATCTCTTTTATCTAGCTTATCAGCTATCTTTGCTCCAGGCTAAGTTGTTCTAGGCTATTCTTTATATAAGTGTCTGTGCATGAGTGTGTGGTGTCTTGGGAAAGGTGGTGACCACAGCTGTGGGCTGATATTGATGTCTACTCAACAACGAAAGACTGATTTGAGTAGGCTGAATTCCCAGAAGTTAGTAACTGCCGATGGATTTGTATTTATTTTTTGAAGCCTGTCAGGAGGCTCTTCAGCTCATGAGCCTTCTAATCTTATTGCACTGTAAGAGTTCCTCTGTGTTAGTACAATCTACCATCTCTGAGGAGTTATTAAACACTTCATATTCTGGTTTCGCAATGGTGGTTTTTGCTCTACAACACCTAACAGGCTTCCCTGTAAACTAAATAAACTTGTTTATCATGAATTAAGGAATCAGAGTTAAAAATTAATTCATAGATTGGAAAAAAATCAAAGGTAAACAAAATGAAGCTTCATTCTATGCTTGCAAATAAGAATCCTTTCTAGCATTTTCAATGTCTCTGTTGAAGTGTTTGTCTCATTTCCTCCTCTTTGATCTTTTTTTTTTTTAATTTTTTTTTGTGTCCCCTTGGTAAAGCTTTCCCTGCCTTTTTCCTGTGTTGTACCTTAAACTGCATATCCCACTACTTACACAATGGGTAGGTCTACATCTCAACTAAATTTTGAATGTCTTAATGCTACCCCAGTACTGTCTCATTTGTTACAGCTGAGACAGTTTTTCTAAACATGGTTCTTTTGCAGCAGCCCTGCTTAGGGATTGGGACTCCAGTTCAGATTTTTCTCTTCCTATCCCTGCATGATGGATGCAAGCAGCTAAAACGTACTAATGAGTGTTGTAGGAAAAGGGCATGCCAAATCTGTGATCCATTGCAGCTGTTGATAAGCATTACTGCTCATACTGCAGTGAGATGAAATGCGAAGGACTATGGCTCCTGAAATAAACAGGTTTCTGAAAGGTTTTTTCTTGAAGAAAAATAAAATAACTCTGTAACAGTAGAGCACATAGCAATTGTGTGCCTTTCTCTTAGATCATGGTTTTTATTTTTCAGGATTGGACGCATGATTAAAAAGCATGAACTCTGGCAGATAATGATGAAATCTGGACAGGTATTTTTGTTGGTCGGTTTGGGGTTAGCTTTTTTTGTTTTTGTCATTGAACAAAAAAAAACTATAATGGTTTTTAAGAGAAGAGGAAATATAATTTTTTTTGTTGGCTTAAGTTCTAGAAAGGAAGTGCCGCAGGACACGATGGAGGGTAGCAGTAAGGAGATACACAGGTGTTTATTTCTAGGTCACTTACTTGAGTCTGATCCAGGTCAATGCCACCTGAAATTTCTTGCAAATTGGTAGCTGTTCAGTTAAACATGAAATGACTTGGCATTGACTCTACTACATTTTAATTTCTTTATCCTCTTTAGTTTTTATAGCTGGAATTACGACATTGCAAAAATAAAAGCAACTGCTGGTGTAAGTTTTCTGCAGTTGAATGCATGCCAATATTTTATCACAGAAGCAATTCTCTCAGGGAGTACTATCTGCAAAACCGAACCTGCAGCCAGGTCCTGACATCCTTGAAGAGATGGGGATTTTTTTAATTGCTTGGATTAACACCTAACAACTCCTAACTGCAGGGTAAGACACCATTTGACATGATTTTTTTTTTTTTTTTTTGAAAGTGGATAGATAAGATCCTTAGCAGCTGCAAGTGTATTCTTCATGTAAGTGCTATCTGGACCACTACTACATGTGAACCCTCTAGACACACAAAACTCTGTCCCTGTTTTCATAGAACAAAGCCTAGCTTTTCTCAGAGTCTTATTTCCAAAGTGTTTCCAAGACTTCAAGGTATCCAGGTGTTCTTTCTCTGGGCAGGGTTTTCTTGAAAACCTATTTGCATTCATCAAAAGGTTACCAAATTGGTTGTGTTTAGAATGAACTTCCACTTCACTGGAAAATTTCTGGGGAGCTGTTCTCCCAACAACCTCTGTTTCTAAATCTGCCTGTATGAAAGTCTAACCTCTCCAAAACTGAAGAACTCAAATGATGGATGAATACAAAATGGTGAAACTAGTATGGTGCGTGCTGATCTTCTTGGCTCAAGCACTAGTCCTTGGCATATATTTTTGCTGGCTGTTTCAATTCTGAGCTCTGTCAGGCATAGATGTCTCCCTGTGTTTTTCACACTCAGCACTTTTTAAATCTTTAATAATGGCCCTTGTTTCTTCCATGGAATTTTTGTGACTAAAAAGAAAGAAGATTTTGCTCTAGCTTTGTTCTCCAACTCTGGCAACACTCTGTGCCTTTCATCCAGTCACATCCTATTTACTCAGCCCTTAGGTAAATTAGATTACAAGAGAGGTAAGAGAATATCTGTAAAAAATGATTAATATATAATGTTCTCATGATCTGATATGGACAAACATTTTCTTTAAGGCCTTATTGAGGTACAATTTAGATTTGTTGATGTTCCCAGAATTACTGTTTATTTTCCAGAGTAGGCATGATTTGCTCGCATCTGTGTGATGGAGTTCTTTCTGTGTACCAAAACTAAAAAAAACAAAACCAAAACCAAAACCAAACAAAACAACAACAACAACAACAACAACAAAACCACCAAAACCAACAACAACAAAACAACAAAACCCAAACAAAACACAGGAGATTATCAGTTTAGAAATGTTCAGCTCTGGTAGTGGACAAAGTGGTGCTGATCTCCTCTACAGTATATCTAAAGATCCAGAACCGACATCTTTTACCTTACTGACGTCTTTTACAGCAGCCCAATCATGATGATTTTATTAGGTTTGCATGTAATTTACCAAGTGTTTGACCTTTTACAGGGCAGGCTGTGCAAGCAAACTCTAGCTTTGAGCTCATTCCTCAGCTCACAGGTTATGTGTAGTACTGAACTGCAAATGATTTCTCAGGGGAATCTAATGTTTTGGTTGGAGGGGTAGCAGGAATAAAGGACTATTAAAGATTATTTTGTTCATGCACTGAGAAAAATAACTTTTGTTGTCTGTTTTAATTTCTTCAAGGCTAGAAAAGCTCAAAATTATTTAACTTAGTACAGACACAGCTGAAATCTTAATTGTGAAAGAAGACTGTAATAAATCAGAAACCTCTGCATTAAAAAAGTGGTTTATAATTTGAGAAATGTGTAGGAACTTCCAAAAGCCCGAAGGGTAGTGCTGTGTGGATCAAGCTTGCACATGCAAGAGGAACTGTCTGTGATGGGAATCACCACTGGGCACATAGGCTTCTGCCACAGAGTTTATCTTCCCCAAGATGGTTTTGGATTTCTGGGTAGCGTAGCTGAGCTTTCAAGAAAGTGATGGCCAGTTCTAGATGGCTGAGATCTGACAGAGGGTGTTTCAACAGTACTGCAATATAGCCTACAAAGCAATTTGCAATACCCCACAAGTTCTTTCATTAGCAGAGGTGGGATGCACTTTAGTGGTACTGCCAGGCTGTTTGATCAACTTTGTACAAATGAGAGGAGGAAGGAGGGTGATGCTCTAGTTGGGGTGAAGACCTTGTGGCATTGTTCAAGGTCTTGGTGTCTATTTCATGACAAAAGCTGCTTAGAAAGGTGTGTTGGCCAGTGACCTGCTGCAGCACTGCTCAGTCTCGAACATGATCTGACCCGTCTAAACCCTGTGGGCTAAGCTTGGTATAAAGGTGTTGAATCTGATAGAACATCAGATTGTCACTTGCCACTTCTAATCTGGAGAGATTTACATAATTTTGTTAAAATGTAGAACAATAAGAACCACACTGCTGGGAAAAAATGGTGAAAAGTCAGAAGGAGGCAAATTGAGTGTTCACCTTTTATTTTTTCCTGAAAGTATGAACTGAAAATTTTCTAAATTTGCCTGTGTGTCTTAAGCCAATACCAGAATATTGTCTTGTAGAGTGCTTGACTAATTCATATAACATAGGACATAAACATAGGACAGAAATCTAACAACTTGTTCTCTTCCACCCTCTGTAGGTAATGTAGCATAATTTTTTGAATTTAGTATAAACTTCAACCTGCAGATATGTTCAAACACTTATTGAAAGCATCAGACTTTGACCTTCTTATTGATAAACACTTGGTTAATAGACTTACTGAAATGAAAGACTCCACAGAATAGCTGGGACCAGAGTACTTCTGAGTAATTTCAGTGAAATACAAATCAAGTCAGAAGAATAGATACATTAAACAAAAATTTCATGTCTTTATCCTCATTTCCTCATTAGCCACTGGCTATAATTTACTGTAATATCATATTTTATTGTCTCCCAGAAGAAGATATGCATCTTTTTGAAGAATAAGGGGAATTTATATTTTGCAGAGGTATGTAGTTGAAGTAAAAGACAAATGCTTCAAATTATTAGGCCTCGGCTCTTCTCGTTTAATGAATAAACCATAAAAACAAGATGAGAAAGAATAACTCAATCTGCTGAAAATTGGATCCTTGTAAACAAAAGAAAAAAATGTCTTAGTACAACAGGCACTGCTCTTCCTTGAATATGAGTTTTTGCATTTATCAAACTAGCAATAACATACCAGGGCATAAGGAAGATGCATTCTTCACATTATTAATGGGTGTAGGTAATGAATACTTTCTTGCAAAATAAATGCAGTAATTATTTTAATGAGTTGTTGAAAATTTTTAATTGCATGAATCTACTGATTGTCTTTTCTGTTGTGGCTGTTTTGCTGTCATGAAGCATTCACCTTCAGAAGAAAGCCTGTAGGAAAGCTTCAAACAGAAAACCCACTATATTCTCAGGAGAAATTATTACTCATTTCACACATAAATCCTGAAGCAAATGGCTGATGAATATGGGAGCCTGCTGGTGGGATACATGGGTGCTCAAGATGGTGAGTGAACATTAGCAGGTAAAGTAGTGAGAGGGACAAAAAGGTTTATTATTGGGAATAAAAAGAAAAAGGATGTTATTTTAGATAAAAATATTCAGTCCAGGCTGCAGCTGGGCAGGGCTTTCTCTTGCCAGGGAATAAAGCTTTGTCTGCTGGTCCCAACAGCCATGCCAACCTGCTGCACACTCTGGGGCCACCCCAGTGGCCTGCCAGCTGCTGGCTTTGTCTGTTGAATTTTCACTTTTTTTTTTTTCTTTTTCAAGTTTGAGTAATCGCTGTCCAAACATTAACCAAAACTCCCATATGCCTGCTGAACTTGATATTTCCCATTGGTTATTCTGTCTCTGGTTCCCAGCATGACCGATCAGTTTGACTTCTAGACATAACATGCTAACTAGTATTTCAGAAATCATCCTGTACCTATTTCAGCCTGTTAAATGAATAATTTTCATTCATTTACAGAACATCATCATTTACTTATTTTGTCTTGTAAATCTAGAAAATACTTTGAACTTTCCAGTTTACTATTTTATCTCTCTCAACAAGAAGCAGGAAAGAAACTTTTATATTGACTTTGTACATTGATCTTTTCCTGTTGGTTGTCTGCCGCTTACCATTAATTTAAGAAAATTAATATAATTTTGCTTGTATGGAATTGCTTTTCAGGTTCTTCCAATATTTACAGAAATTAAGTAAGTTTCCTATTACTTTTAAACAGGAGGGAATATCCGTCTTCTACAGCCATAAGAAATGAAAACCTGTGAGAATAAATATCTTGAGGAGAATATGGCAGGTGAAAAGAGTGCTTCTGATTGCTGTTTTTCACTGTTGTGTTTTATGTACCAGCACTCGAGCTTGCTTAAATAATTTTTATGTATATTCAGACATGTTAGCACTCTACATGGTCTCTGCATCTGGAAATGCAAACACTGCCTGATGGGCCCAAAGGGAAAGGAAGGGCATCGCTCCGTTGAGTTTTTGAGCTGGGATTTAAGTCTCAGAGATGATGGGAGAGCTTTACTGTCTTATATGCAGAATGCAATGCTTGCTACCAATACTTTTGAGCTGAAAAGGCTTTCTGCTGTGGAGCTGGGAGACAGGACATGAACAGGCTCGGTGAGCACTGCTTAAAGTCTGTGATAATGGACTCAGTGAACTATGTCAATGTTATTGGTTGATGTTACTTGTTCTCATGTTTTCACAAATTCAGTGCTGAAACACAAATTGCCTGCCCCAAAGGGTGCCCAGCAAAAGGACAGAGGGAGGATCCTATAGTTAAATACAACTTGTCCATGAAGGAAATGGAGATGACCAGGTGGATTTTATAGAGGGACTTGAATTACCCTTTAGGAAAACTCACTTTGGCAGATACTAGTGAATGAAGTGGCTGAGCAAAAAGTGTGAATTCTGCCACAAAGACTGAGATTTTCACATGTAGAACCCCCAAAGTGCTTCTATGTTGCCTACAGATGAGATGCAGAAAATTTGCTGAGCCCAAATTATAAACTATTCATTGCATAAGTCAATAAGGTACAAGGTGCATCAGCAAATGCTGTGTAACCCTTGATTTTCTTGTGTACCACAAAATGCATGGAAAACATGGTCATGGGACTCTCTTAAAAAGAGTTTGCACAAATTTAATGTTAATAAGTTATTATTTTTACTTACCCAACTGATTACAAGAGTGAAAGAAATAGAGTGAAAGAAAGCTCTCTAAATCCATATAATTTTGTTTTTAAGATTTTATAAGATTATATAAAGAATCAAATTAACTGGTGATTGAATTAAATAGAATGGTTGGTTGTACTCCCTATTTTCTTCCACTGTGAAAGTCTGTGAATTTTAATTGACCTATAAATTTTTTTCTTTGATTAAAATCATATATTAGGGTGAGTCTATAATTCTGTGTCATTTCCATTACTCATGAAAAATTGCTGTTGGAACACTTAAGGTCAGAATAATTATGGTTTTAAGAAATGATTTATTTTCTTGTTATATTTTCGTATGTCTAATAATTTTGCAAGTTGAATTTTAAAGCAGCTTAATTTCTGTAGGTGAATTTATTGACTAAACAATTTATAGTGGCATTATGTTGGTTGGCTAGTAATTAGAAAATACCTGGAAGCACTTTTCCACAGCTTGGGTATTTGGGACTCCTTTTATTCATTGCAAAAAGATTGACCATGAGCTGAAGGAGATGTGAAGAGGCAGAGGCTTGAGCTCTTCTCCCTATGATCCAGTGGCAGGATGAGTGAGAATGGTTCAGCGTGGTTCCAGGTGAGGTTTAGAGTGGACAATAGGAAGCATTCCTTTACCAAGAGGATGGCAAGTGCTGGAAGATGTTTCCTAGAGTGATGGTGGATGCCCCAACCCTGTCAGCGTTGAAGAAGTGTTTGGACAATGCCTTTTATGACGTGCCTTAGCTTGTGGTCAGCACTGAAACGGTTGGGAACTCTATTCTAATAAAGGTAAACAGGAAGGTGAAATATCTGGGATTCAGTGAAAGGATCCCACCTTTGGCTTAGGCTTAACAGTAGGAAGGGCTTTGCTTTTATGTCCATTTGGGTGGTTCAATCAAATTGTTTAAAAATGAGTCTTTAGACCTATGTACCTAGTCTTATGTACAGAATTACATCTGTTACTTAAGATGTACTGATACCATGCCTAGATTCACAAATTCTGTAAAAGAATACAAAAATGCTATTATTGGCTACTCATACAGAGAGTTATCTGATTTGCACTAAAATCACAATTACTATTCTGTGTAGAAAAACTTCTTACCCTTAGGTGACATGAGAAAAGTTACAGTTTCTCTATAACTTCCATAATTTGTGGTTTTTTGGAAAGGGGGTGTGTTTGTTCTTTGCTTTTTGGGGTTTTTTTTTGGTGTTGCATTTTTTCCTTTTCTTCATGAAGAAGCTTCCAGGAACAGAAAAAAAAAAAACCACTCAAAAAAACCCCCCATTCGAGCACCAGAGAATCAAGCCCCCAGATTTTCTTCTTGCAATGTCAGGGTGTATCGATCCTTCCCGAAAGCCATCCCAGATAGCAGTGTGTCATATATTCTCTCTTATTGCTTTCTTACTCTATCCTTATCTTCAATCTGCTCTAGTAGGACGGTACCAAGTACTTCTATGGTCATTATTTTACCATGTAACAGAGCAAATAATTACAGGTTTTCTTGCAGAATTTACTGTGCAAGTTAATTACAACTACAGCCTGGCCTGGGGCTAGATGGGTCAATGTAATAAGCTTTATCCACTGGGGTTTTATCCAGACATCTTTCTTAGTTTGTCAGCAGTTTAAAATCTGAGCATATCTCATTAACAGTGACTTATGTGGACAGTTTTCACTGTTACTGAATGAATATGGCATCAAGCAGGCCTGGGTTACAAGCTGGAATTCTCTATAATCCTGAAAATCCAGCTAAAAGGAAGAGATTTTGGAAATAAAAGTTTGGTGATTGCTGGTAGGTGAGTTCACGCATTAAAGCTCTCAGTGAATCTTCAACATTGCCTCTGCTCCTGGATGTAATCACATCTTTGCTGGTTTGCGTTTTATCTTCTTGGGGAGATGCACCAGGAGAAACACTGCTAACTCTGTTTTAAAGCCAGCACAGCATTTCTCACCCTAAGAAGCACCATCTGGCCATTGTGTCAGAGCTGCAGGGTAGAGAAGGAGAGAGTCTCACGTTCAGCTGTGTTTGCAGGTTGCTTTGCTTTGGGGCAGGCTGAGGAGGCTGACTGCCCCTGTGCCTTCAGATCTGCTCTGTGCAAGGGACCGAAATGCAGAGATCTTGGAGTGCAGTGGTAACTCTGCACAGCATGCTGCCGTACTCTGTGGAAGCTGTTGTGATAAGTTACCCAATACTCCATTATCTTCATGCAGGAAAAACTAATTCTTTATTATCACAACTCATTTTACACATTTTTTACCGACCTCGTGCGCAACATTAATTGTTTAATAGCTTTCTTGCCAATTACTCCATTGGTTAGTAGAAGGTATTTTACCTGTCCATCAAATCTCTCTGTTCTTGGATTGTTTACATATTTTCTTTACCGATTCTCATGGGACAGATCCCTTGTTATTGCAGGTGAATTTCTTTTTTCAACTCAGGAACAGGTTGTTATGCTAATGAGTTTTCATACCAAGATTGTTTTTGCATGGGAACTTGCAAATTAGAAGTGTCTTAGAAGTGACAGGCTAACTTTGGCAATTTAGCAGAGCAGGCCTGATTTTATGAGGCTTTTCTTTTATCATTCTTTTACCTGTCATGATAGAAACTGCTGTCCATCCCAAATCCACAGTGGTGAGCAGCTGGTGAGGCCAGGAGTGCTGCCTCCTGGCAGGACTTGCTGGCTGAAGGGATGCGCCAGCTCTGCTGCTTCTCCCAGAGATACCTTGGCTTGTGCTGCCTGCAGCATTTCTGCACTTCATTAAATCTTCACCTGAAAGTTACAGCTGGAGAAACTTTGAACTGGAGTAGCAATGGTCTGGCTTGAGTTTTGCAAAGTTGTTAATGATGTGCAACTTATCTGTGTTCAGAGAGATTTTGTATGTACTTAAACTTTCAGGTGTTGTATTTTATTTAAGGGTTTGTTTTTGGTTTTTTTTTTTTTGTTTGTTTGTTTGGTTGGTTTTTTTTGCAAGTCAGCAAAGGACAAATGGAATGAAATGTTACTCATCATCAATAAGGGTATGTTTACATATTTTTTTCCTGAACAAAAATAAATGAAGCATTGCTAATCAAAGCTAAACAATATCTTACAGCAAGTAATGTTAAGACATTGGAAAAACTATTATTCTGGAAATTTTCACTGTGGTAGCAGAAAAGTTATGGTAAACTAGAATTGTCCTAATCCTCTAACAGCTGTTAAACATACTGTCATGCACAATTCACTTTCTTGAAGTGTTTAAGTAAGTTATTTTAGGTGTCCATGAGATGAGCTAGTTGTACGTGTGCCCAGCCCGTATAAAAAGGAAAGCCTTTACTGGAAGGGTAATTCATCATGCAAAGGTAATCCATCACACAACTAGAACAAGATTTATATTATTTATATTCATATTTGATGTTTTTCCAACCACCTGCCTTGATGGTCTGATGACATGAGCTAGCACATTTTGAAATAGTTTTTGAATCATTTTTTTTAGATCTGTTTCTTTAGATGTAAGATTTTCTTCTTAGGAAAGGTTTAAAGAATCATAACATTTATTCAAAGGAAAACTACTTGTGTAGGACATGGTGGAAAGGACTAGAATCTCAATCCTAAACACAGTGGGGGACAAGAAGGAAAATTCAAAATTTCAGAGTGAGTTTTCAGATCTGATCACTTCCAAAGGACCAATAGATTCATGAGCTTTGTTTCCCAAAGCTGTTTGTCATAACCCTAATATGAAGGGAACATTTCTCGGAGAAACAAAACAGGCATGCAGGTCTCATATTTACTTGGGTTCTTTTAGTTGTTTATTTTGAAACCAGGAAGCAAGTTAAGGCTGAGTGAAACCATCAGATCCAGGTGCAATGAGGCTGGAGGTGATATTAACTGAATGGAAAATCACAGTGGAAGACAATTTGCCTTAGAAGTCCTCAGTTACCTGAGTCATGGGTGAGCTGAATTCTCATGAAAATTAATGGAAATTTCTAATCCGAACCTTGGAACTGTAATTTTTAAAGTATCTCAATATGTGCTTCTGAAGGCTTTTTCTAGCTAGTGAAGGACTGCCTTTTCTACATGCTGGTAGCTGATGGTGGGCTGAGGTTGGTTAAGCCTTCCCTGCAGGTTAATTGTATTTTAAGAGTGAGGCACAGGTTCTGCACTCAGCCCAGCAGGGTACATTTTTAGCAAGCTAACTACAACCATTCAGGCATACAGCAAAAGCAAAGAGTCACTTTTGCCATTCGGTGCCATTTGGCAGGAGTTAAAATAGAGCTTTTGAGAATGTCAACAGCTACTTAGAGATTATTTGTTATTTTGCAGAACTGTATGAGGTTACACAAACCCTAATATTCAGAGAGATGCACCCACAGCTGGGTTGCAGTTTCTAAGGTGTCCGTGACCCAGTGGCTTCCAGCAGGGCTTTTGCTCTTAAATCATCCATGTGTTTTTGGAAATGCAACCATATGGTGCTTAAATATCAGGAGCTTAAATTAAGTCCTTGTTTTTTAAACATCTGCTTTCACTCCTTTAAGCCTTGCATGAAGCCACTTTTTCTTTTAGCTTGAATGTGTAGACCTATGGAACTAGCAGGTTCTTCCCCTAGATACCCTCCCAGATTCACAGGAATAATTGTGCATTTATCTGTACTCAGCAGTTTCTGTCAAACTGCTTGAGATGATGGCATGCTTTTTCAGTGTCTACTTAAATGCTTTGATGTCAATTAGTCAGTCTCTGCTATCCCAGATTTAATATGTACATTCTCAATGGCTCTTCTAGTCTTTTGAAAAGCCAGGGGGGCACATCACTTGGGAGCCTGCTGTGCAGAAGGAGCATAGGAATGGAGGATGAGGAAGGAACTCTGGGTCAGTAGCTCAAGTCACCTGCCAGCACCTCCTGAAATCCCCCCAAGAAAATTTTCAGGCTCTATTTTAGAGCCTGGATAGATTTTCTTGTCCTTATTCATTCTATTAGGGAACTGTTACAAAATGTTGTGCTTGAAAAGTTTTCCTTTTAATTGCCGGTTGGAAATTATTTATGGTCAGTTGTTCAGCTGCCAGTACTGTGAATACACATTTGCAGTGGTATTGATTGCTATTTTAAACAATTTTTTTCCCTGTCCTGTTCGTACCTGGACATGTTTACAGGGTAATTAAATGTTTCTGTTTTATGAGAGTGAGCAAGGCTCTTCTCCAGTTATTCTATATCTTATTCCTAGGCTTACTGATTGATTATATGCCTATTCTTGGGATGCATAAGCTATGATTTTAAGTACATAGGAATGCAGTGCAGAGGGTTTAGGACCCAAGCTGTCTGGACAGCTGTGGTGCTGCCTAACTGCTGGGCTCTCGTGGGAAGAAGGGAATCAGTCACTGCTTTTCTAAAGAGAGAAAGGGAGCAGTTTTTTGAATTAAAAAAAAATTTTGGTGTATAAAATCATGGTTTTGAATACTGATTTTTCATAGATGTTAGGGAATAGACAGCTAAATGAGCAAGGGATCACAGTGGTGATTTTCTGGCACATTCATCCCTCCATTCATCATTTTGTGTTGAGTAATACAAACATCCCACTGCTTAGCTGGCTGGAATTCAGAATCACATCCAGCTCCCTGTCTTTCAATGAACAGAGAGTTTAAGCATTTATTGCAACCTTGTGAATTTGATTTATGGATTTGATCATCCAATTTTGTCAGTGTATCAGATATCAAAATGCATGAATTCCTGTTTGGAAATCACCTTTTTGTGTGGGGCCTGAGCTAGGTTATTTAGCCCATCTTTGGTGAAGGCTACTTTAACATCCCACTTCCTGTCTGTTTGTTAGCATTTGAAGAATCTTTTAATGTTACTTTTTCTTTCCTCTTACTGCTTTTGCATTTCTCATCTACATGGCATAATTGGTGAAAAACAGCATTTATTATTTTGAAAGATTTCTATTACTCTCTTATTTCCCAGAATATTCCCTCAGGGGACAATCCATTTAGTTCAGACTGTAGCCTTGTTTACAGACTGAAAGTGGAAAATGATAAATTAATTTGTAGAGAGACAAGGAGTTTAGCTTTTGAATTTTATTATTTAATTGTATGTCCCTGCACAAATTGCTCTGTTCAGTGAGAAAATTCTCCCTCTAAACTTGTGATAATGATGTTTGGGAAACAGGGGGAGTTGTGAGACTAATGACTGTCTAAGAATTGGCTGAGCAATTGCAAATGCCAAGGACTATTCAAAATTACCATAAGTTACTCCTTTGGGATAATTACAGCTAAAATTTGTTCTGTTACAGAATTTATTCACATGCTTCCTGTCACTTTTTTTCTTAGTGTTCTAGACCTTGCTTATGATGAAATTAGAGCAGGTTTAGAAGAAAATTTGTACCTATTTAGAAAAACCCAGACTAATTTCTACCATGGAAAGCACTAAGGCAGTCTTCTGCAATGTTGTCCCTGTTAAATGATGGAGTGCTTGTAACTCCATGGTTAAGCAAATATCGATTACACCATAAAGCAGTTTATTCTAAAATTTCTGATGTTTCTTTTTCTCCTATAATATCAGTTTCCGCATTGTGGATAGAAATTACATTAGGATTAAAAGGCTTATGTGGAAAACACATACTAGAGTGCAAGAAAAGGCTTGGAAGGGTCTATTATTAGAGTTACAGGCTGTATGCATTCATATGGTAAAACATAATCACTTGGGGGATGCATCATGCAGCTCAGTGCAGAATTCATCTGATGACTGCTTTCAGTCTAAGTGTAAATTTATGAACCTTCACAAGTCACTGCAGTAAAGGAGAGGTTAATTAAATGGCAATGAGACAATAGTATGGGAAGATGAGGAACCTTGATTGCTGTTTGTCACTGGTTATAACACTTAGTTGTCTAAAAGCTGTTTAAAAGTAATAAAAATAATGAACCATTACCATAAAAATGAATCTCATTGAGGCAGTGCTACCAATGGAAATGGACAATCTTTGTACCAACAAACTTCCTCAAAACCTGAAAGAGACCATAACAGGAGAATTGATGTGTAAGCAGAAAAATTTTAATTTACTTCCACTAGGACCACAAATTTTCTGTGTGTGGAGGTTCAGCAGCTGCTGCTCAACAATACTTTGTAAAGTCAGAGCTGTTCTTTTCCTACAACAGTCTGAAAGATCATCATGGGGTACCCTTGTGTGAGCTGAGAGGCCTCATTGGAACCCAGAGAAAATTCACAGAATCTAAATTAAATGAGAATGTTGTACACGGGGTGCTGGGAATCTGGACATGAGAATGTCTTGGTTCAGCCCTACCACTTCAGAGAGCTTAATTCACAGGCATGGCTATTCTCTGCAGGGAAATCAGAAGGCTTTTACTGGTTTCTCTGGTTCTTTTCACCAAGACAGCTAGAAGCATCCCTGGGTGAGACTCTTTACAGCACATGAACACAATGGTGCTGCTTCCAGATGGATGCCAGCAGTGCTTCATGGCACTGTGTTGTGCAGTTGTGGATCTGTTAGCTCAGTCCATTTCCTGTTCTGTATTCTACATTGGTGCCCGTGTTTGTGACATATTATGTTAATTTCTGTTATTTTTCTGCCATCTTCAAGCAGCAGTAAAAGAAAGAGGAAAGCAGCAAAAAAGTTACATGGTTTTAGCCCATGTAAAACCTACAAATTAAATATTTCCTAGGAAAGTAGGAATTAGGGATAAGGTGGGTTCTGTGTAGAGTCCAGAACCCTAAATTTAACCCTAACCCTAATCTCTCTTGTACAGCTTTGTCACTTAATTAAAATTATTCTTCCTCTTGTGAGATGCTGACAGGACTCAGTGTAGACTCTAGTAGAAAGCCCAATGATATAGAGGAAAGGAAAACAGTATGTTCAGAATTAAAATCCTGGAGATCACCTTTAACTTGGCTAAGAAATTTTAAATATCATCATGTTGTGGTGTTGTTGCAAGTTATCTGCCTACTTCCCAAGTCAAAGATCAGTTTTTAATATGTTACTCTCAATATTAAGGGTCACTTTATGTGTTAAAGAGTTACATGGTCTGACCTTATCCAAGTGGTTGGTCTTTTAATCAGAATAGTATTCAGCTCCCCATGTTCAGCATTTCCACTTTATTAATCTTTTCTGCTGCCTCTGGAGCCTGGTTTGCTCTTTGTTATGTGTTTGAGGGCACAGAATATTTGACATGAATGCAGTAGCACTCTGGTGGAGATCAGTCATTTTAAACATTGCCTCTTAGCATAGCTTAATTTCATGCTGCTTTCCCACCCTGCTGTCAAATCTGCTTAAAACCTGTATTTTAATTTTGCTCACATTTTTCTCCTAAATATGTTTCTGCCAAATGTACTCTTGCCATTAAATTGGTAACGCATGGTGTAATCATTGCTTCTAAAAAGCAGTAAGAAAGATTTGCTTCTAGAAAGGGTTATTATTTCCACTTTGGATACATTAACATATATAGGCCATTAATATGAATTTCAAGGAAGCAGGGATTGTAAAATTTATGGAAAATCACGTGGACTTTTTTTCTTTCTTTTTTTTCTTTCTTTTTTTTCTTTCTTCTTTGTTTTTTTCCTTCTTTCTTTTTTTTTTTCCTTTTTTTTCTTTCCTTCTTTCTTTTTTTTTTCCTTTTTTTTCTTTCCTTTTTTTTTCCCTTTATTAATATTATTGTTTCATCCTGGTCACTGTGTACTGTTCCTCGTGGCAACAATGGAATAGTTAAACTTGTCCAGATCAAGGCTTTCCTATCTTCATGTGCCATGCTAGTGACCCACAGCACCTTCCCGCAGAGGAGTGGAAGAGCAGGACAAGCATCTTGCTAAGTTTCTCAGACATAAATTTCCAGTTTCAAGACACCTGCAGTTTAAAGATTTGTTTTGGGGGCCTTGGGCAACCCGATCTAGTAGTTGGCATTGTCGTTCATGGCAGGGAAATTGGAAATCAATGATCTTTAAGGTACCTTCTCATCCAAACTATTCCATAACTCTATTGGTTTGCTTTGTTTTGGTGCTTTTTAGCTATTTATTTGTCTCTACATTTTTCTGTGATACCCTTTTAACTTTTAAACTATGGACTTTTGATATCTGTGCAGTCTATAGCAACGTGTTACATAATTGACTGTTCCATAGTGTGAAAAATCTCTTTTCTTTTGGTTGTGTTCAACTGTTTCCTGATCATTGAAGTGGTCCTTAATTTCTTTTTTGGTGGTGTACAGTCATTTTATATATACTCTCTCCAAGCTGTGATTTTATGAGCTCCTGTCACATATTTCTCTTTTCAGTAACTCAAGTCTTCTGTGAGTTCATTGTCTTTAATGGAAAAAACCCTAATAATTTACACTGGAAGGATGCAGAGGAGCAGCAGACTTGGATAAAATATGTGCTGTACAATATCGTAGCAATCGAATTGGCTCAAACAATGAGCTCCATTCTGTTATTTTCTGTTATATATTTATTCTCTTATTTATCCAGAGGTTTTGCTGACCTCTGGATCTGTGGTGGGCTGTGAGAAATAGCACAGTGGACATTGCTTCGGTAATCTCTCTGTCAATGAACACCGTTTCCTTTAGGTTCACAGTGTCATTAGATAAACAACCCTGATCAACAGCCAGTAGTAATTTCTGAGATGTCTTCTTTTGAAGATTTTGCAGAAGTTTTTAAATATAGTGAATGTTTGCACAAGACTTATCTGTGGGATTGAGTTTAGATAGAAAACCACCACTTAAATAGCAGTGTGACTGTGTATATGCACTTTTGAAAATCGAATGAATGCGTGCTTCAGTGGTACAGGGACATCCACCAGAAAATGCATTTCTGAACTGAGTTTATTTGATTTGGGCTAAAATTGACCTGATAAAAAGTGAGAAGAATTTACTTCTCTAAAATGGGCTTAATTCACTGTTTTTGCTAGGGAAAAAAAAAAGTGTTTTGTTGTGATTTTGGCAATTTTGATGCCGGGTTTTGTTTGTGATAACGTCACCAAGGTTGAAATAACACAAAACCCAACCAACCTGCAGATCAATGTACCCCAGGTTAACTGTGGTTACACCACCTCCTGATGGAAAATGGAATGGAAACATGCCAATTTATTCCTGGATTCATACATCAGTCTTCTGGCTGAGAAAAAAATAACAATTTAATGGTACTCCAAGGTAAAAAAAATCTTTATAGCCTCAACCTTTCAACAGCTCTGCCACAAGCAAGGTATATTTTTCCCCAGGAAAGAAGATGCTGGCAAGTTTCTGCAGTGCCACAGTGTTTCTGTTAACTTTCCCTCAAAGATTTAAAGCCTTGCAGCATTTTTTTTGTTGTTGTTTTTTTTCTTTTGCACAGTATTTTTCAGTCTTTCAATATTCTGCAATTTATGTAATCAATGCTAATTAACCAGCACAGCTTGAATGTCAAATTATGACTGTCTGTCCTAAAATATTTATGAGATACCTTGCTGCAGAAGAGGAAACCCATTTGTGAAATGCTGTTGGTTGCTGACATCCTGGATTCAGTTTTCAACCAGGTGTTAAAATCACACAAGAGCCCTGCACCACTACAAGAAACAGAAATAACCTGGACAGAAATGTTGTATGCACAGGTAGTGCCTAAGAACAGATGAAAAGTGCTGTTAAATTAATATATAGCTTTCTGTGAGTGAATAATTTGGTTTTACTATAAAAAAATCACAGTCTATAAAATTCTACATTGGGAAGGAAAAGGGACAAATTTAGTTACCAGCTAAATATTTGTTCAATTCCTGTCAAGCAAACCAAATCAACCTGTTTTAATTTAACTTTACTATTGAGGTAGTAAAGTTAAATCATAAACTGTTTTTGGTTTATTGCAGAGGTGTTTGAAAACAGGTTTTTGAAGTCTGCAGATAGAGGGAATGCATTCCATACATTTTCATTATACATTACTTGTATTCTGAAATTCAAGATATTTCCGTATTTTTTGCAACAAATGTCACAGTGAAGCAATTATTGAAATCATAATTGACAATATAGTTCAGAATTATTTGCTTTAACAGATGTCCATGCATGTGCTGTTTATTTTCATAAAGAGAAAAACAGTGCAGCAGTTCCAGTGCTTTTATGGTATCGATTTCCAGGGTGGTGAAGTGGTTACCTGTACACACAGACAAGTGTACATGTGGTAAATGGGCCATCAACCCATGATTCATTTGTTCACAGGTGAAATCAGTGGGATTCCCCTCTGAGAGTGACTTTTTCCCTGTGTCTTTAAACAGAGCCTAGGGTGGGTGAGTGAGATGTAGGCATGTCCCTGTAGGGACCAGCAAAATGCCATCCCTGGCATCTATTCAGTGTATGCCATTAGAGCCTCTTCCCCTTGAAGCCTTTTATCTCTGAAAGTTAAAGATATCTGGCTTCTGTGATTGTTTCCCCAATAAATTCAACTCTTTGTTCTGCACCCCAGAGGATACTACAATTTCTTCTCCAGGATGTTTTTCATTCTCCCTGTTGAAACTAACATTTTTTCCATGCTTCGATTTTCTTTTTTGGTTGTTGTTGTTGGTTTTATTTTTGTTATTGTTTAGAGATGTATATATTATATATGGTCAGCAAATTATTTGATCCCAGGGCTATATCAGCAGTGATGGGTTTCATATTAGCAGATAATATTTTACCTAGCCTTTTCTGGATATAATTGTGGAAGGATTTTAAATCTAACAACTGTCTCTTGTTGAGACATAGGTTTTTAATGAAAGATAGGAATGATAGACTTGTTCATAAGAAAAAGTACCCAAAGTTTTGATTTGCATAAAATCTAATGTTTTGATTTTATTATTTTAATTTTTTTTCCTTTGTATTGAACTTTCACTTCTTCTTCAACCACTGGCTCTTGCAGTATGAATTTACTGATTTGATCAATTTTCCTTGCATATCTGTGTCCAGGCTAGTAGTCCTCATAAACTATTGAGTGTATCTTCTCTATTCTGAAAGGCTGCAACAGTGCTGGTACCTTAGTGCTGCCTGAACATTTCTGGTTTGCTTCCAATAAACTAACAAACATATTTAACATCAGCCTTCTGAAGCTTTGTTGGTGAGCTCCCTAACATGTCTCTTCCCTCCAAATATTTGCAGCTTCCTGCTGCAGAGCACTGTGACTTTTGCCTGTGTCTTTGTGTCTTCTTTTTTTTTTTTTTTTTTTTTTTTTTTTTTTTTTTTTTTTTTTTCCCAATTAAATCTAGCATAACTTTGCAACTGGCCATTTTAGCAGTGAAAATCTGTGGATTTCCTTGGAAGTTTAAAGACACAGGCATATAAGAAAAGTGGTGTCTATCCTTCTTTGAAAGGGATTAACTGTAGTCAGAATGCCTGGTCATACTGCCCTCTCAGGCTGTAATCCACAGGTTTTTAATATCTAGAAAGCAACATGTCTTTCTCTGTGTGAATTGTGAAGATTGGCATCTCTAGAGATTGTAATATGGGGCATATCTTAAGCATATCAATTACCATGAGAACTTGTAGTTTAAACACACTTCTGTCTAACATATAATGCAATGTTTGCAGAAACCATAAGTAATGGTATCCCTTTGCTATCTGGTTTTCTTTTCTTATTTTTCCAGCCAGCTATCTCCACAATAACTTGCATTATGGATGCTGAGATTACCTGAGCTGATGTGCCATCCTTAGTTCCCTGCACACAAGCCAGGGAAGGGAATGACAGGTTCAGGACATCCCTACCAAGTCAGTACAGTAACCAACCTCCCCAAAGCCCAGCCATCGGTTTCTCACGAGGTAACATCAAAAGATTTTAACAGAACTGTTTAGTTGCTGTGTTTATCATAATTTCTAACATCTTTCTGTGCATTCATTGCGCTTTTCAGTCCAGGGAGAGGACTAATAAGGAGACAGTAGCTCACTTAAATTTTTACCAGTTTTACTAGGTACAAGTATTAGCTGACTCCAAATATTTATTCTAGCACCACTAGAAATGAGTTTGAAAACAGTGGGAAAGAATTTCTTTTTCCATAATGGAGGCAGTATCTGTAGGTATGGTACCACCTGGATATTACTGTGTAAAGTTTACAGAATATGTGCTACTGCTTATTGATAGAAATTCAATCTCCTGCTTTCAAATAAATTACCTAATTAACTAATTTCAAATAAGATTTACCTAATGCTTTCTTTTAATGGTCTCTCCTTACTTGGAAGCTGAACAAGGCCCAGGAAGAGATATTCCATATTCCAAGATTAGATACATACATGTAAGACGTACAGGCATTTTAGATACCGACAGTCATCAGCATTTACATACAGCTACTCAAGTGCATTTCCAACTCATTGATTGTTATTGGCACCTCTGACTGGGTGACAGTCCTGTGTTCATAACACTATTTTCCATGAGATAAAAAATGCCTTATTTATGTTTCTAAGGCAGTAGAAGTGGGTGAGGCAAGGGAAATTTCCCATGATTTTCTCCTTTGTTGTGACAGACATAAGGAGGGGTAGCATTAGGTCTCTTGCTTGAAAGAATGCTGTCCCCAACGTTCTGGTGCAGGTGACCCCGTGGGCTGGATGGCCCTTGCTTGCTCTCCCCGTGGCACCCTGCCCTGTCCATGGCATTTGTGCATTCACTGTGAAAGTGCATGCCCTCAGGGTAAGGGTTAACTGTGTGCTAACATCCTCCCTGAGGCAATACAGTAATTCATTGCTGAAATTAAAGACAACAGGGAATAAAAAAAATCACAAGATTAATCTCCTGGTAAAGAACAAAAAAAAAAAACAACAAAAAACAAAAAACAAAACAAAACAAAAAAAAAACACAAAAAACCCCCCCAAAAGCCAGCATTCACAGGCAGTGTACCCAAGTGTGGACTCCTACCTAGAGCTGGTTCTGTCCTGCCTATTCAGTGTTCTGCTTGTATTATGCAAGAAGATTTTTTTCTTTGTTGAACACAAACATGTCAGGATAACTTCCCTTTCCATCTGTCTCATTGGCAGTCCCAGTCTTAAACACCGAGCTTTTGATAAATGGAGTCTATAAATGTTCATGGGAAGTGAAAATCAAAAAGCCAAACAAACATTTTTTTCATTTTGATTTTTAGTGTCTCTATATAGCTCTTCTCTTTATTAAAAATAGTTCTGTTATACTAGCCAGGAACTAGCTGAAACAATCTGCAGTTTATTTCAAATAAATATCAAGTATTAGTCATTCAGCAGCCTTCCTTGTTGTCTTGCACCAGCTGGAAGAAGCTAAGCTAATTATTTTTACATAATTCTATTTATGTTACACTTGCAATTTTGAGTTTTCTGCATGATAATCCCTCTTTTTTTGAAACAATGTTGGAGGTCCACATGCTATGCATATGGTCTCTTGCAAACAAGTGAGGTTTTAAATTATAATTGCTTCTTGAGAACAGGGAAGGAAAATTAAATGAAAATGAAGAGAATGTAATATGGTAAGTTTGAAGTTGTTTCCTGGCTCAGTTTCTTCACGATCCTTCTGAATATTTTGTAGATCAAAAGAACAATTACAGTACACAGGTATTATTACATTTTCTGTAGTGATATGCTACCTTTGTCTATTTTTTAAAAAGCGTGAAACAAAAACCTGTGAATGTCTTAAAAGGGGTGTTATATCTGGAACAGATACAAAACATGGGCTGCTCTCATGTTTTCCATGCCTGAAGAAAAGGTAAAGCTCAGTTTCCTCTGGAGCCTCACAGGCCAGTTGCTCCATGTGCTACAGAATGTCGGTGTTGCCATTATGGCTGTAATAATAATATCATAGATGAGAACGTAATGTGAGCCAGGACCAAAACACAGTTTTGGCTCAGAGAGATATTGTGGCAGGACTTTTGATAATAAATGTAAAGCAACTAAGTCTTCAGACACGTTCTCTTTATTCTACCCCGACAAACTGTAGGGGTTGGATAAACCTGTAGTAGGTTTACCCCTACTCCCCTCTTTCCCACAGTAAATCTCCAGAACTCTTCTTTCTTCTTGCCAGAATTTAAGGTGACTTTCACTGAATTTGTGTTCACCATTAAGAGAGAAAAAAATTGTAAGGGTGAATTATGGGAAAAGATTTATGAAGCAAAATAAAAAGCAGCTTGGAGCTAGTTTTTTATAAACAACTTTTCAGCCAAAGCTTACTCTCTTTCTCTTCCTCTATCTCTCTGTGCCAAGGGAAAGTTTATATAAAGATAAACTTAGGCCTTTTCTGTGCTATTTAGGAGTCTCTCTGCATGAGATGAAAAGTCAAGGGTGCTTCACCAAACCTCTGTGTGTCTTGAGTCTTTGCAGAAGAGAAGAATTCTAAGTCTTTAGTCTTGCCCTATGTCAGTGGGTCAAACACTACAGAGTAAAAAGGATTTCATCACAGTGATGCAGAAGACACGTAGCTCCATTTGTTGGTGATGTTGCGCACAAGGATGCAGTTTAGGGAAGTGACTACTGTTAATAAATACTTTTTTTGTTCCTACTCCCACTAACGTTTATGAACACACAGATAAGAAATAGGCAAGATTAAATCCTGAAGTGTTCTTTCCTTGACTGGCTGCTGAGAAGCTCAGTTTTTACTTGCTTCTCAGTGGTATAACTTGCTACTTATGATCCTTCAAACAGGAAGCAATCATTTAAAAGGACTGAGGAAATTTATGATGAGTTAAATACATAGGGTTATTTTTTCACATTCCTCAAAATTCTGCATGTGATCTGACTTGTAGCATTTGTCATACACTGTGGTATTTGAATAGTGCAATCAGAGAAAACCCAAAATAAATAGTTGAAATAATCAATCCCAGAAATAACGAAGACCTTAATCTGCAACATCTGTAGGATTTATTTGCTGACCACAGTCCTTGGGCTGACATAACTTTAGGAAGGAAAAAAGCTGTTTTTATGACATTTTCAATGTGTTGATTAAATAATAAATCCAAAATACAGTCTATCAGATCTCTAGACATGACAATGCTTTAATAACAGTATTGTAGCATGAATACAAAATCAGAAGTATGCTCAATGTGCCCATCAGCTTACCAGTATGGTAGGGTGGTACCTGTTTTGGTTAATGAACATTTAGATTTTTGTGAAAAATAAAGTTGGCATAGAAAACACCTGACATTTCTACAGCTTGTGTAAATAGTCAGGAATCCTGTTCTTTACTGTTTCAGATCCTCTGGGACGAAATCTTTTCAGTTTTTCACGATATCAAATGGTGTATGTCCACAGCATTGGCAACCCACATCAGTTTCCTACATTTCTGTCAGCCTGCAAATGACACTCATTATTTTCTGTTCCTTCCCAGTTTGTCAGTTGTCCTTCCTGCCCTGGTTATATTCAGGATGGCAGGACTAGGCCAGCACTGAAGTTAAATACTTTGGGGGGTTATATTGTCACTGTTGTTTATTTCTTAGTCAAAGAAGAATATTCTTATGAACTCATTAATCCCTGGAGGAAGCAACGTCCCTTTGGCTTCTGCAAGTGTTGCCATGGCCTGTCCAGTTGAGGGCCCCTCCACCAAAGAGCCTCAGGGTGCTGGTGGATGCTCTGCTGAAGCACCAGCAAGGGGCTTGTGTGGCAAAGAAGGCCAGCGGTGTCCTGGGCTGTGTTGGGAGTGTTGCCACTGAGGTGAGGCAGGTGACACAGCCCCTCTGCCTGGCGTGCTCTGTCCAGTTCTGGGCTTCACAGTGTGAGGCTTTCATCAGAAACAGATGATAAACACAAAAAGAGAAAAAAAAAAAACCCAAAAAATCAAATAAATTAAAAGAAAATAATAGTGTGCCAGTTTAATAAATGCCAGTGGGAGTTGCTACCTAGGGGAACTGCCAGTACACTCTGAGGAAGAAAAACATTGAAACAAAGATCTTTAGAACAAGAAAATTAAAAAAATCAGTGACAAAGTGAGATTACTTTTTTCTCAAGGAATTACAGTTCTCCTTAAGCTAAAAAATGCCTCTTGGCTCTTTGATTATTCTTGATACATAAAGTACAATAGTGAGATTAACCCTGCAACTTCTGTTTTAGCTTGTATAGATTTTTGAGCATCAGAAATTAATGATGATGAAACTCTTGCCTTTTTAGGGTGTGTACTTCTTATTAAAAAAACCAGAGCCAAGAGTTTATAGTTAAAATTACTTTGATATTTGAAAATGCATTTGATTGAGTCCTGATCATGCTGTGTTGCTATCAACATTTAGAAACTCTGAAGCCCATGAATATATTAGAGGGTTTTGAAATTTAACATTCATTTATGGTTACTGAATCCAGAATATGAGAGATAGGATATGAAAATTTTTATATGGTTATCATAGTCAGAACAGCGTGATCATTTCACTTCACTGTGCTAGAAGCTGGCAAAGGGAATGTTTTCTCTTCCAGCAGGAAAGCATTGGAGCAGGGCATGAATGCAGTGCTTTCCAAACCTAATATTAATATTCTGCATGCTTACACCTCCAAGGGATAATGACAACTTCAGCTATTTGCCTGGAACAAAATCAGATGACTGAGAGTAACTGCAAAGCTTTTAAATTAAGGTGGTCTATTAGAGGAATGCATTTTACGTGCTGCTGCTATGAGAATGTCTATGAAACTCTGTGGCATACTGCAAGTAAACTTTTTTATCTCTTTCTCAACCATGTTATATTAAAGCTTGCCATAGCATTTGCAAGAGAGAAAAAAAAGGTTGCTGAGGGCAAATTTTAGTTAATGATATAATATAAACATTTTTAAAATGAGAAATATTTTTTCTTACACAGTTTCTGCACACAATCTTCTCTTGTGCTTGTATTTTCTCTGCAGCTCATCTTTTTGCTTCTAATGAGGCTGCATTTTTTCTGTACAAAAACTAGTTTGATATTTATTTGATCTTTGCCAAAGCACTTAATACACTAAATATACTGTTATTTTAATTACCTTCCCTTTCTTGATACTTTCTAGAAATGCACTATAATATGATTTAAACTCTATAATATGAAATACCTCTTCAATCAAAATAGCTAATTTTTGAGGATAAATATGATGGCACCTTTCTCAGACAAATCCTCACACTTCTTCTTCAAGATTGATGGAAAATCCATAAAATATGATTTAAAATTAAGAGAATGTTCCTAAAAGTATCAGACAAATGGTGCACTTGATAAACAAACCCAAAAATATTATTTGTTCACTCACTTTTGGAAGTCAATAGAGATTCAATTTGATTGTGTAAAGCATGGTGTGAATAGTATTCATATATTTCATTAATGCTGCCATCTGTATGAAAGTATCTCTGCAGATGTTAAAAGGCTCTTTTCAGCTGCCCTACAAAAGGGCTTGAGATTCATTCTTCCGGGAGGAAAAAATGTTGTCATACCATGTTAAAGGTGATAGGCAGTCAGTTAAAGGCAGTAACCCTGACTAATAGGAGACCCACAGCCCATTTTTCACTAACTTGTTTCTTGGAGAGATTTCCAGCTTTCTGCAGGGACAGAAATAGTGTTTAAGAGCAAACTGCTGATGCTCAGATGAAGGCATAGATGTTAAAATGAGACTTGGAGCAGCAAATGATTTCACGGGCTAGATCACTGCCTTTTTAAGAAACTGCATCATGCTGATCTACAGATGGTTTTACAGGCAGTAATAGCCAACATTTTAACTCTGACTGAGCTAAATTAAAATCAAGGCAGAAGTTTATTGCATTGCCCTAAAGTTTATAACAGTTCAAATTCACGGTGAGAAAATGGATTCATTTTTATGTATATGTTATTTAGATAGCATGACCTTTCAAGCAGAGAACATTTTTATGTGATAGCAATGATCTGGGGAATGGGGATTTCCCATTATTATAATAGTGACTCAAGAAATGTTAGAAAAGGTCATTGATTTCTTTCTTCTGAGCACAAAAATTTCATCCATAGCTGGAAGAAAAGTAAAATTTACAATGTTGATACTTAGCAGTGCCTGCATATATATTATAGAAAAAACATCAAAGACTTAAAGATAGAATAAATTTAGACAAAGGACTTACAAACAGTTCTAGGATGACTCAGCCTCCTGTTTTTGTCAAAAATATTCAGTGAATTTTCCCCCAAATGATCCAGCATTGATTGCCGTGTTTCTAGTAACCACATTCTTGCACTAGTAATTTTGATCATCAGATACAATGTTGAGGAATACCCTGACTTTGAGAATGTTAGAGAATGCCTGACCTGCCTACACAAGATGTAATGCTCATTGAGGTCCAGCATGGTGCTTTCAAAAGAGCTTTTCAGCAGCCACAATTGACTTGGCTTTCGTATTGTCAAATGACGCTCATCGTTTTTATTATAATTCTTCTGTAAAAGGAAATGAAGGAGCACCCGAGTAGTATCCTTACTATGAAGTAAGGATTGACTAAGCGTTAGTGGGACATATCCCCACTATTGGCTCAGGGAAAATAACCACCACAACCATTTACCATTTGGTTAATTTGCTGAAATTCCCCCTGTCTGCTTGTTACTGCTGAGTGGAGGAAAGATAACTATAATTTCAGCAGTATATTTCTATAATAATCTGTTACTGGCTCTTTCAAATGGAAGCCCCTTGGGCTTGTTATGGTTATGAACACTCCTGACTGACGTCCTTGTGAGTCTGCCCCTCAAAAAACTCGTAAGCCACAAGAGTAAAATATATCATATATGGATATATGGATATAATATATAATATATCATATGGATATATGGCATGTCAGATTTTTGTCAGAGACTCTTGTTCAAACCTGGTCTTTTAAACATCCTTGAGTATCTTTAGAAAACTGGTCAGTAGTGTAATTTCTGAATGTAAGCACAATCTTGCTTTTTGATTCTGAGACTGGGTTTAAAGTTAAAAAAAAAATAGATTTTGTTATCTCCATGTCCTTGTGGAATGGCCCTACCTCAGTTCTGAAATGCATATGTGAGCTTTGTAAGGAGGCAACCTGCTGGGATTTAGGGTGGGGAAGACAACTCTTCTGAAATAAATCAATATTCCATTAACACCTATGCTACAAAATGCAGATGTGCAAGGGCTAGAATGACCAGTCAAAATTAGCACAGCAGCTGTAGCAACATCATATGCTAACTCAATCTTACACTCTCTCTCCTACCTCTCATTTCCTCTTTTCTGAAATAGTACTTTTTTATTGTATTTCATGTAAGACTGCATTGTTGAAAATGGAATATGTCCACTCCAGACCCTTTCCTCAATTGTATCACTGCTTCTGTTCTTAGTAATCACACACTTTTTGTGTCTCAAATCATCTCCTACCCTTTAAAACCAGCATGCAGAAAATGGGCAAAGTGAGATATGCACAGTGACCGCAGAAAGTTCTGAAAATGAAATTGTATTCTCCATGAAAAGGAATATTCTGTTAATAAAACTGCATTTTTAAAGCACTTTTTAAGCATTTTTAACTGCATTTTAAGCATTTCTTGGGTCCCCATCCAAGATGATGACAGCAGTGATTTCTTGCTGCAGGATTCAGTATGGTTAGTCAGGAGTGCTTCTGAGTCACCCTGTACTCACACCTGGACATGCTCCTCTGCACACTTGGTGGCACACAATGTTGCAAGCTTTTCATCCTCACTTTTGATTTCAGAATCTATGAAATTTGGTCCCTGATGGAGGATTTGCTGCACTAAAAGAGAGAAAGGGGCCTTGAGAGACCATCTGGCCCCATGCATCAGCACCTGCAATCCCATTCCTGTACGAAATAGTAGACAGTGCGGGGGGCAAAAGGAAGAGCTGAGTGCACAGAAAGGAAACCATTTCTGAAAGTTATCAATTTCTCCTACAGTAGGAACTTTCTCTCTCTCACGACTCCACAGGTCAGGCTCTTAGGACTTCTCTCATTTCCAAAGGGAAAAATGCCAGGGTGTAGGAAATTCACAGTAAATTCAGAAGTTCTCTTAAGAGAAGTAAAATGGCAATGACTCACCTGTAGGTGCAATTTTCATGCATCCCCACTCAGGAATTTTTTGCTTTGATTAGTCATAATTAGCCGCAGATCATTCATTTTTTGGCTAGATTTTATCCTACAAGCTCTGAATTTCAGAGTATTTGCAACCAACAAAAACTCGTTCATGATATATTATGGTGCTTGTTCATGAACTCAGCTAATGTGGGGATTCAGCAGAGCTTCTCTCTCTTGTAAACTGGTCTGACTTGTAAACCAGAGGGAGCCCAGCTCGTAGCTTTGTCCCAAAGCACATGAGTGTTTCACATCAGGTTTCAGAGCAGTGCATGAGCTGAAGCAATGGGTGATACTTCTCCTCCCTTCAGGAAACACAGAACAGCATGTGTAAAGGAGATATTTGGCTCAGGAGATCTGATTAAGTTTATTCTAGAGAGATTTCTGGAGAGGAAAGACTGAAATTTGGAATGTGTTGTATTTAGTGGAACTAAAATATGGATGTTGAAAAGTGAAGTTCTTTCAAAATGAGGATCAAATACTTACTTTTAAAAATGCTAGATTAGAAATTGAGGTGCAGTTACAAAGTTTTTATCACCTGCGATATTTTTATGTATGTAAAATAGATGAAATATCCATATAATAATTAATATCTAAAATATCTATGTAATATCTGCATAGATGTTATCCTTTACCAGATTTTAAAAATTAATTGACTTAAATCCATATGTGCTACTATCCAGTGGTATGTAACTTCATCAAAACTCATGCTTTCTTCAGCCAGCTACAGTGAACCACTAGCTTGAGGTGCAGATAAAAGTTAAATATCAATTTCTAGCTGTGTCCCATATTTGGTTGTCACTGGTGATTCACTCAGCATCTGGGTGTTGTAGGCATCTGGGAAATGTTGGAAGTGTGGGCAGAAGACTGAAATAGCTTTTTTTCTTTTACAGATACTAAGTGGAAAAGGAGTAGGTGAAAGAAGTGGAGAAGGTAAAGGAATGAAAGGGTAATATGGGATATGAAAAAAGTCAAAGAACGCTATAAAAAAGGACAAGGAAATTAACGGAGGTTTGTTTGACACAGTCCAAACAGTTACGCTGCCAGTGAGCATTTGAGACATGTGAAAGGAATTAGGAACTCTCTGGTGAGATAATCACGGTGTATCCTCTTTGAACCTGTGTATTGCCAGGAACCGATGGATGACTGAGACAATATCAAACAGACAGGTATGTTAATAAGGATGTCTGGATGTCCATGAGGACATTTGTTGCACTATCTGGCAGAGTTGTATAGGCATCTGTGCTTCTCTAAATATCTTGATTGTTTCCTTCAGGATGTGAACTCTGCCATTGCCTACAACAACTGAGCTACAAAGTGCTGCTGCTAGGCAGCACCTTTTCAAATAACTTTAAATTGGAGACATAGGGGTAGCTAATCAAGAATGAGTAATCAGTGACATCTCTAATCTAGTCTTAGAGGCATGCAGTGATGGAGCCTTCACAGACATTCAGATGATCTATTCTGATGCTTCAAAAATCAGTATCAGTGCTATCCATATTATCCCCCTAATATTTTCTTCTTTAGGCTAAATTACCTACACTGATCCAAACACTCTTCGTGTGTATCCGTGTTCTCACTACTTTTCTCTTCACTATCATGGTTTTGCTGTATTTTACTAAAGTATCCAGTGACAGACCTGCAAAATTTCAGGTGAGACTTCTAAGTGCTCTGGGAGTATTATTTCATTTGTCTTGTTTCAACATCTCTCTTAACTTCCTCAACAGAGTTTTGCCTTTTTCTCTATGGCTCAATGAAATTTTTCACTTCTATACAGTTTACAATTCACCTCAATTATCAGATTTTTTAAAAATCTTTTACTACATACTATCTGTTAACTTATCCTATATTTTCATAGTTTATTCTTCCTGCTCAATTTGTAAAGAAAATCTTCTACCGCAACTTTCTCCTGCTGCCTACTGAATAACAATTTTCCCTTGTATTTTTTTCCTGTTTGAATTTTAATTATGTTTCCCAGGATGCTTATTGTCCTCTTCAGCTCCATGTAATCTACAAATTTATACATATACATATACATATACATGTACATATACATATACATATACATATATATACACACACATATGCATATTCATTTGTGTGAGTGCTCTATTCCAATGTCTTAATTTAAATGAAAGTACTGAACAAAATTGTATCCAGCAGATACAAAATTGTATCTCAGTAGAGCCCCATTCAGCATCCTTCTGCCTGGAAGAGAGCCATTGATTAATATTTGTTTTGGTACAATTATTCATCTGCTTGGTCACTCACCTTTGATCTCTAATGTATTTCATTAAACTGCTTGTGAAAATGTTATCTCCCACTGTATTAAAAGTCCTGTGTTAGTTTCTTCTTTAATCACAAGTCATGCTATGACAGAAGTCAGGTCAAGCCATGACAGAAGAAAACTATTTTGAAGAAAATGTTTTTCAGAAATCCATACTTGTTGTCATTGTTTTCCTTTCTTCCATATACTCACTTTTCTTCATTTAAAATACAGACACCATCTTGTCCCCTTCTGTCCTCTGATAGCTCTATTTCTTTTATGAGTTCACAGATTGTAATGGCCCTAAGAGTAATTTGAATAATTTTTAAGCTACTTGGAAAGAAGCTAATCAAGACTGAACAATTTAATAAAATATATATTTATTTCAAATTCCCCCTGACATGTTTTTTCCCAATTGTACTATCAGACTTTGTGCCTTTGATACTAAATTGTACTGCTCCTCTGAATTGGAAATGACCCATTAAAGAAAATGGAAAAGTGTCCTTAACACTTTGGTCCACCATCATCTGTAGTTAGTTCTCCATCCCTGCTGTTAATATCCCTAAATTATTAACTTTTTTGTATCTTAACATATTCTACTTCTCATGTCCTTTATTTTTTCTTTCAGGTTGTATTTAATGTTTCTGACCTGCTGTCTATAAAATCTACTTTTCTGTACAAATTTCATAATTTACTCTAATTTCCACTTTTATAGCATTCCCTTTCTGTAGCTAAAGTCACAGTTCAACCAGAGGCTCCATGCTTTTTTTCTGCACTGGGACAGTTTGTACCTGCTGTGTCATTTATTTCCTTGAGGAAATGTCACCTCTTCTTTAAGATTTTTTCTTCTAAGACTTGTAAGTCTTCTAGGACTTCTCCCATGAGATCTTACAAAAAAATTATGAATTCGATCTTAAAAAAAAAAAAAAAAAAAAAAAAGGTGAGTGTTTTGTGTTCTTTATATCCTTTCCCTTATCAGGCACTTTTTCAGTTCACAGTCACCCTTACTGAAGTTGCATTCTGCCCTGATGGTTTTCCCTGCTGGTCACAGGAACAGCCCTCATAGCTGCTTTCTACATTTTTCTGTCAAAGTATTTTGAGTGCATCCCAAATATTAGGCAGACATTTTGGTCTGTCATTTGCCTTTTTTTAATGCTCAATCCTGTGCTTTATATGATTCCTTGAGGTATTCAGGAAAAAAAAAAAAACCAAACCAAAACAAAAAAAACCCAACAAAACCCCCCCCAAACAAACAACAACAACAAAACAACACAACAACAACAACAACAGAACAAAAAGAAAAAGAAAAACAACAACAAAAAAACCCCCAATCAACCGAAAGAAAAACCCATTCAAATGATGCTTTTGGGAAACTGGTCTATGTATATCTCCATTTGAATAGTGTTCTCTCTCCATCTTTCACCCTGTAAGTAGCTTTAACTCTTAGCTTTCATCCTTCACATAAAGTGTTTGCATCTTTAATATGTGAGAGAATCCTATATATCATTCATTCCCTAGGCAGCCCTTGGACAATCTATTATTATTCCAAAAACAGCTACATATGCCATCATCTGTTATACCAATTAAATCAGCGTTCTCCTCAGCTTGTTTATTCCCCATACTCCTTGCAACGCTACACAGACAGCTAAGATGTTTGGCAAATAAATTAGTGCTCTTGAGTGACATATTGCCCCAATCCAATCCACCAGATGCCATTATTACATAAGATATAATCATACAGAGCATGGGGGATTTGCAGCATTGCAGGCTGTGTATCTTCATAAGGGGAGGAAATACTGCTGCTGTTATGTTCAGGACTTGCTGTTGCTGTTAGGCTTTTTCTGTAGAGAAATTTCAACAGATTGGCTTATCTTTTTTGTCTTGGAAAGGTAGCCCAGGGTGATAAGTGCTCTTGAAGTAACATGGTGATTTGCTAGGATCAAGAATCTTGGAGGTTTCTCCATGCTTTTCCCAGTTCAGTTCTACTTATCAGTGACCTGCACACAGATGTCCCATCTCTCTTCCATGAGTGCCTGCTATACTCAAGGTATTTGTTCTGGTTCAGTTCACCGCTCAGCTCCTCTTCAGTAACATGCTTTGGCTTGTGTTCCTGTCTGGAATACTTCAGTGGGAGTTGGGCATGTGCTTAGAACTAATCAGAGAGACATCTGACTGAATAAAGAGGGTTTGCAGCCTTGTTTCAGTCATGTGCTCTTCAGAAACCTCTCTGGTTTAGATTATTCATTTTGTTTTTCAAAGTTTCTCCGTTGACTCTTTCTGTGAGGGGAACAGCCTGTTCCATAGCCTGCACATGGTGACCTGTTTTTACTAAAGCTGCTCAAGATTTCTGATTTCCTTGCCAGGCCATAGCATGCTCACCTACAGTGACCAGAAACTTGTGATACACAGGACACTCATGTGAAGAACAGCAGTGCAAGCACAAGTTGAGTTGTTAAACTCACAACTCAATAGCATGGACTCACTCTCCCATACTGGTCCCTCTCTGGTTACTGCTGTCTATAATCATACCCACATTCCATATCTGTAAACTACCAGCTAATCAAGTGTACATTACAATTCTGAGATATATATTTTTATGACTTCTTTTGCTTGCTGTACAGATAATTGAAACTGATCTGTTTAGATGGTGACTAAATTGCTACAGATCTTCACCTATTTGGGAACAACAAATCCAAAAGTGCGCTTGTTCCACAGTTGCTCTCTAATACAAATTAATTGCCATAGCAATATGTGGGCAATGTGGATTAAGATTATATTTTTATTTAACCTACAGAGTAATCGAATCCCCTAAGTCAAGAATTTTAATCAGAGCTGGAAATCAACATAGTTATGTGATTTTGTAAATTTTTATCTCCTTGGGATGGCAGTTACACAAAATGAAACAACTTTTTTCAAAATTACAGAGTTGCAATGCTATTTATTAAGTCCAATCTAAGGAAAAGGTGCTGCAGTGGAATGAATTCTTGTTTACGTAAAAATCCACAATGCTTCAGACAGGTTTTTTATTGTACAGCTTGAGGCACAGTTAGGTATTCAGTACTGTTTTAGTAGGAATAAAAAACCAATGAAAATGATCCCTAACACATGGGGATTTTTTTGATATTTTGTTTCTTTATCTGTTTTTAGTTTTGCTTTTGAGAGACTGATACTGTACTACAAAATACAAAATTTAAATTCAGTAGTATGTATCCAAGCATGTGGAGGTTTTCAACTGTGAAAAATGCAATATGCACTTTCTGTCCGTGGTTTTGAATCATTTTAATTAAGAATTCTTAATGCTAGTCTTTCAGATAGCCACAGGTACTTGAAACTGCATTGCAAATACATTATGGTATACATTCTTCCTCACTTTGTCCTCAATGACATGTTGTTTGGTCCATGTGAATAGGTGGTGGCTGGAGAATTGATAAGGACTTGATGCTCACCCAGGACTGGATGACTTCTTTAGCACTACTGCACAAAGTGACAGGAGGAAATGACAGGAGGAAACAAAGAGCTGGTTTGTATTCAGAAGCACCTCAGAGCACGCTGTCTTTCCATGCACAATGGTTAAACTCATTCACTGAATTTTATTGCATTTGAAATGCTGAAGAAACTCAAAGAACAAATTTATAATTTTCTAGGTTGAATTTTGTCTTAGTTTGGAAAGACAGGTGTGTGCCAGGGAAACCTGGAGCCTCCTTTGGAATGGAGAATGTAAACCCCCTTCCTCTGAATTATTGTAGTTTTGAAATTAAGGAGCTTTCAGGCAAAGATATGGGAAGAAGTATAACAGTTGTTTACTAGGAATATTAAAAATAAAAATGTAGTGGTACAAAACCCCAAACAAATGAAAAACACTGACAGAGTCAGAACACAACCTGACACCTCGTTGGTCAGGGTGTTGGAAGCAATCCAAAGTAAGCTCTCCTGGAGTGACAGATGTGGTTCTGTTGGAGTAGAGATGATCCTGTAGAAGGGTCTAGTGGTGGTGAGATGAGTCCAGTCTTCCTCTGGAAATCCACTGGAAAACAGGCTGTCCTGGTGTTCTGAATCCCAGGTTTTATCCAGGTAGAAATGCTTGGCTTCTCCTGCTGGGTGGAACATCTCACAATGAGATGATGTAATTGTATCAAGCATGTGGTTAACCTTAATGGCTTATTAACAGAAGACATTACCCTGGAGGGAGGATGTGTCCTGGAAGAGATAAAGAACACCGCTTTCCCTGGTTTTCAGCAGCTGGCCTGTTAGCAGAAGACACCCACTCCCTCCACCCTGGAGCTGTGAGGAATGAGTCATAGAAGAGATAAATAAAACCACCTTCCCAATCAGTTTCAACAGATGGGAATAGAATACATGCTTTTGGTTACATCTTGCATTGCAACCCAAGACAAATTCAAATCCTTGAAATAAGATTGAATGTTTTAATAAAAATAAGCTTCTTCATCTATATATCATTTTACCAGTTTAACTAATCATAATATCATCATCCTTGAAAGATGGCTGAGAAATTAAGGTGTGATTTCAGATGATTTATTTCACTGCAGCAGCTTTAACAGAATATTCCAGGTAACTGAATATCACAAAATATGCTGAATTGGAAAGGACCCACGAGGATCATTAACTCCATTCATGTCATATCCCTGAGAAAGTCTGGATCACTATTTAATGTATCACATCAAATTGCTGAATACACAATGCATTGCCTTTATTTTTAATAGAATTTCCAACATCAAAAGAGGTAATGACCACTGTAAGGTAATTGGTACTGTGTGTGTAGAGCAAAAATACTGGTGGTGTTAAGTCTCTCTACCCTGTATGTCACAGGTGTAATTGTGTTTCAGACTAACGAGAATGACATCCAAACACTTCCCATTAGTTTGCAGAAAACATTTTTCCTAGAAGCCGGGTTTTTATACCTGTCCTCTTCATGGGATCCAATGGAAGTTCATAGTTTCAGCAGTAGTGTCACAAGTAGCAAATTTTACGTTATATACCTTTATGTACTTTTGTGAAAAATGATTTCCAGTGCTTAAAAAAGCTTACAAATTGGGAATTAAAGGATGGTGACAAACTTGCTGGTCATGTTTTAAACTCCTAGTGTATTTGCAAATATTTGAATTATTTTCAGAAAGCTATTATTCCCCCTCGTACTATTGTCAATATCACAAAACTTATTTTGTCTTCAAAGTGCATGTAAAATGGCATGAGACCTCAACTTGTGACTCTAGGAGCTCAGCAAATGAGTTAGATATTTATATCTGTACAAACTACTCTTAGCATTGCTTTTACAGCCTGAATAAAACTTCCACTTGATCCTCTTAGATGCTTTTAACATCTTGTGCTACACTGGACACTGCAAGTCCATTTTTCATCAGTAATTTAGCTCAGGTATCAGAATGTTCCACTTAATTGCAGTAATAGTTTGTTTTTGCTGAATAATGTTACTGCCACATACTCTGTCACAGTTTGCGTCAGTTGATGAAAAATGGCTTGATCCTACATGTCTGGGTGAGCACAGAAAGAAATTTACAGATACATATATAATACATTGAAACAAAAAACGTGAAACTTCTTTTGTCTTGGAGGTTAAGACATGTTTAAGACTGAGAAAACATCATTGTTGTTAAGCTATGTTATGTTCCACTTAATAAACAAAAGAAAAAATATAAACCCATGCTTTTGGTTGTAAACTCACAGCTTTTTGATATATTGAATAGGTCAAGAGAAATTACAAATGGCTAGCAAAAGTTATCTCACTGTGTGAAATGGCTGATATATCATTCAAACCAATATGAGAGAGTTCATCTTCCTCCATTTAAGCACTTGGTATTATATGTATTCATGACATCATAGAACCTTTGATAGAAAAGGAGCTTTGAAGTTTCAACTACTCTTTTTCTCTAGTTTCAAGGCATTGACATTGCCTTTTGTTTCTGGTAGTTGTTTGCCTAACCTGCGTGTAAAGATTTGCAGTGCTTATTGCTCCACATGACCCATCAGTTCTTTACTCAAATATTCCATCACTGGCACAATGAGAAAGATTTCTCTGGTGTTTTTCTGTGCTGCTTCAGGCTGCATTCAGACTGCACAGTGAAAACAGATATTTTTCTTCCTGTTTGCAGCAAATATTTATCTTTACTGGGATTTTGTGTTCACTCAAGGAATCTTCTTCTCTTGCTTAGGTTTACATGCTCCTTCCTTCAGTCATTGTCCCTAGGCCATGTTTAGAAGGTCCAGATCATTCTTCTTGCTCTATTCTAGGCACTCTCCAAATGGCGAATGCTTTTGAAGTGCAGAACATGGTTCTCAAGCTGAGACCTTACCAATATTAAACCAAGTGAAAGGGTATTGCTTCATGAAATTGTAAATTACACTTCTCTTTGCACTCAGAAATGATATTTACCTTTCTTGCTAGGTCGTTATTGATGTGTTTAACTTGTAGTCTGAAATCACCAAGATCCTTTGCCTTTGCAATGTTTGCTTCCTTATTTACTTTTCTTTTATTTTATATTTTATTCAGTTGCTGACTGTACCTGCAAAGATACTTTATTTTCACCTAGCGAATAGTGTAGCATTTAGGTTATTTTTTCTTATGAGTAAATTACCCTCTAATATATCTCTCATGTTTTCAAAAATTATGTTATCTGCTAAATCAGTAATAGCTATCGAAAATATTTATTCTTTAGAATGTTAATGAAAATACTGAAGATTCTGGAGTGAACAGAACACCTTTACAAGCCCAATTGATCTGTACTTCTATTTTGCTAAAGAATTATATATGATCCCTTTTCAACATAACTATGAAACCTGTATACTTTCTGTAGTTATGGAATCTAGTGCATATTATCCTAGCTCGATACTGGAATAATAAAGATTGAGCCAAAGGCATAAAAGGCAAAACATACTACACTCTTTTTACTTCTTCCACAAAGGCAGTTTTTTTGTTGACAAAAAAATCATCAGGTTTATCTGAAGCAATTTCTTTTTGAACAGTCATTGACAGTCATTCTCTTTCATTATTTGTATCTTTTTCTGAGTTTAAGTAAATTGACTGATTTGTAGTTCTTGTCTCCTTTTGTTATAATTTTTTTTGAATTGCAAAGTCCCCTTTGTTATCTGCTTGTTACCTCACCTTTCTTCCATTATGTTGATGGTAACTTTGAAAGGCTCTGAGATTTGTTCACTTCTTCTTTAATTTTTCTGATATTGCACACAACAAATCTGAAACATTTCACTTCCATCTGAAATCTCCAACCTATGTTTATTTACCCTAAGCCAAAAAATCTCTTTAGGAGCTGTCCTAAGTTTATTTTAAAGATTCCATTTTCCATGACACATTTTTATAGATTTTATTCTGTGTTAGCTAACCTTTTCCTTAGTATGTATAACTATCTCTTGATATCCTAAATACCACCTGTGAGATGTGTATCAGCTTGTCCCTTGCCCTGTTTGATTTGTCTCTGTATGCACACAGCATTTATCTGTAAGTTTTATGTAACCTACTTTACTTTCCACTTTCTGTATTCTTCCTTGAGGTCGAAATCATGGAAGAAGATCTCTATAAGTACCACTAAAAGTTCTCTCTCTTTAATATGTCCTCTTTGTAGGGGGATCCTTCAGGTTATTAATAAAAAAATCTCACATTTATATAACCTTGTAGCTGTGGCAAAACACATACCTTTCTCATGCATTCTCATTACTCTTACAATTCCTACACTTTGTAATTGAGTGGAGACCTTTTCATGTCATGTATTTCCTTCCTTATTGACCTCTCCATCTCCTGTGGAGATTTGATGATCTTTTGTGTTACACTGTGTGAATAATCTCATGAAGCTGCTGCTATGCCAATCAGATAAAATTTTCAGAATCTGATATTTTCTAGTCTTTCCCTCTCAGGCACCTTCCATTTATTTTTCATATGTCTACAAATTTATGAGGTCTTTAGCAGATTGACACACTGTCCATTTGATTCTGCCATGAAATTTGTATAATTAATGTAAGATCTTACCTCTACTTTTAATAATCTGTGCTGGATCAACATGATCATAGTATTTCTGTGAAATGCAGCATGCTGGTACAGAATTTAGGCTTATTAGCCTGGTCAATATAATGAAATCTCTGTGGTACTCTGATATGAAATTCATTGCATAACTTTATGCAATACACTTGTCTGAAAGTGAACTTGACTCAGGGTGAACTCTCCTAACTTAGTTGATGGTCTTCTTGTGGCTCAGGCTTGGATTTTAGCCATTTAAATGTAGAACCAGCCTGAAAAGTCAATTAGTAAGTGGGCAAGATAACAAGCACCAGTTATCCTAACTTCTTTGACAATTTAAGTAAAACAAAGGTTAGAATTTATTTCCTGGTAAGTGCACACAGAAGCCTCTTTTAAAAAGTCCTTGAACACACAAAAAAAATTGCTCATTATGAATCAAAACTAATTAGTTTTATAACTTCCAGTTTGATTAAGAACAATGCCATTTGTTCCCAGGAGCTTCAGCAATAATTTCTTTTCCTTCTCTCTAAGCCCAACAATGTTAATGTTGCACTTATTGTTTCTTAATTTTACTCTCATCTTTACGACACTGACTAATCATCCAAATTCTATCTGCTACTGTGCCAGAGCCCCCTGGGTAATAATAGTGCCAGTGCTTGGTGAGTGGCTGCCAGATAAAGCTCATGTTGGTTCAGGAGAAGCTGTGCCAACTGTAATACAAAAACAATGAGTAAAGACAGGAAAAGAATATAAAAATTACGTTAACTTTTGGTTATTGAAACTGTGCATGTTCAAGTAAATAAAATTTTTCAAGAGGCAATGCATACTGATTTTATTTGCAATTAAATGAGACAGGAACTAAAAGACTGTTATTTTTCTATATATCAAGCACTCTTTTGGGACCTTCAGTGATTTTACATATGGCAAGTTTTCTATTTATAAGAGATGAGTTGGTAATAAAAACTCATTTCTGACTGAAAGAAAATATATATAATTTAAAAAGGAGACGAAGGCAATAAATAAAGAAGTGGAGATGGAATTGCATTGTCTGCATGCTGTTTTTTAAGGGTGTCGTGGTTAATCAGAAAGAACTGTGGTTCAGGGAGAAGATTAGACTACCGGTATGTGTTATGATATTTTATCAGTTAAATTCTGCAATCATTTGACTTTTTAAAATCAAGTGATAATTCTGCACTGGTATGAATCAGATTCAGATCTATTTTTTAAGAGTGCGAGAAAGTTCCAGAGACAGCATCTGCTTAAACTTTCACATGCTTTTGTGGAAAAGGATGGTTGTTTTCTTCCTCACCCCATGGGCTAAGTATTATAAATTTAAATAATATAAATATTTACGAATTTAGGTCTCTTAATCCTACCTTTCTTCAGATTAGCCACGCTGGCATGTGTATTTTGAGGTCATTGGGGCAAGTGTTATGTTGGCCAGACCAATAAAATGCAGTGAAGCATGTCACAAAAGTCACAAATGTCCATCATTAGCTGTTTTATTACTGTATTGAAGCATTTGACTTGTTTGCCTGCAAGGATAAAATCTCGTCTAGGCTTAACAGAGGTTTTATTTAAATGCCTCTGGGGTCAAGTGTGTGTCATGATAAAGTTCAGCAGCTCTATGAGGTCATCTCTTTTCCATCAATCAGTTTGACAGCACTCAGCTCCCTCCACTAAAACTTTTCTCTCGCACTCTCTGCACATATATTATTAAATGTTCTCTGTGCTTTCCTCTCTCCTCTTAATAACTTTTCCTATCTTTTCAAAACTTGTTAGAAGTGCAGGATGAAGGGTGCTACCACATTTGTCTGTAACCTCTTTAGCTCGTGGGTTTTGTTATTACAATTATGGAAACTTTCACAGCTCATGTACCTGTAATAGCAGTGAACCCTACTGCCCTTGTGTGGCACACCCTTTGTACCATCTAGGCCAACATAAGGATGGCAAAATGGGCCCTCAGGGGGCACCTTCACTTAGTGAAGGCCCCCTCTGTGTTTATGCTCATGCTCATGACACATCCTGGTTTGTTTATGATTGTACAAAAATGTCTTTATAGCCCTCAGAACTAAGGCACAAGTTGAAGTGAGCATCAGAATGTCTCCTATCCTCCTTGTTAAAGACAGTTTTCACAGTGGTAAGAGGCTACCAGCTGGAGCCTCTAAAATTGATATTAAATCTATTTATGAATGTATTTTCAAATTGTCTTGAAAATAAAAAGAAGGTTTGCATGACCTCATTTGTAGGTAATATAGCATTTTTTCAGATAGTCCATCTGAAGCACATAATGAGGAGAGGCATAAGTTTCTTAAATCTCTGTCTGATAAAACAGCAGGTGAAGTGCAATGATGAAAAATGCAGAGATGATGGAACATATCCTGTGGTAGCTGATCTCTCTGTCTATGAATATGCACACACATTACATCCAAAGCATGGGATTCCAATTTTAGAAACGTTGTGATTGGTACTCTGTTCTAGTAGTGTGGCTATTAGGAAAAATATCAAATGTTTCTAATTTTTAAGTCAATAATAGCTTTTCAAATAACCCAATCCCTTCAGAGACTGATTATAACTTTTAGTTCTTAAATTTTTTTTTAAAAAAATTGATTTGATTGTTGGCAAGACCAATATTAGTTATTTTGACAAATAAGCCAGAAAAGGCTGGACTTAATTTTTCTTGGCCTTACAGACAGAATAAAATTGATGCTATCTAATTTACTGCTAAGCAGTACTGACATAATATTATAAATCTCTTTATATTCATTCGTTCTGTAAACTTTCAAGACTCTGAATGTTACATTTCTTCTATTGCTCTGTGCTATTTAAACTCATGGAAATGTTTTATTTGAATGAAAATCCACAAAGATCCTGTGGTTTTCTCCTCTTTGCTGCACTCTCTTGAAGGCAAAGCTACCAAAGTCACTGAGTTTGGATACTGTCTCAATTCAGGCCTGCTGAAACTAACTTGTTTGCATTTAGCAGAACCCGAATGAACTGGAACTGAAGTTCAGTTTCAATGGATTGCCTACAGCTTTGCTGTCTGCTTTGGATCACACTCTCTCAAGGAAACTACTGAATATGCTTCTTAAGGGAGACAAGGTCTGTGTTATATAAGGCATCATGCCATAATGTGTGTTTAAAGTAATTTAAATGGCTACACCTGTTGCACTGAACAAGCTCTAGCTGTTGCAGCCACACAAGAGCTATCTGCTCTCCACAATGTCTAGAGGTGCCAGATGGAAAGCCGAGTATCAGGAACTTGGTGGTGCAGCTCTGACATAAATCCCAGTGTAATGTGACCCTGCTGCTCTTATCATACAGTTTCTTACTGCCTTTGTTTTCCAGTACAGGATAAAGATTACTCTGCCAACCAGCAAATGTATTTGAATTATTTGTATTATGATGAAATCTTCTGTTTCTGTCAGAGCACGTAAGACAGGGTCTCCAGAGTGTGATGAACTGGAACTCGACAATTTGCTATTGGATGTCATTAAATTATATTTTGCTGATTAATCCTCCTGTCTGTCAGTATAGAATACCCTTCTCATTTTCTATCTAATTGTGTGTTAATAAAGCAAGAAGAATTTTGTAATATCATTTATGTCACTTCAATAATTCGTATTCAGCAGAATCATTTTTCTCTATTATTCTACCAAAATTTAGCATTTGTTGGTCCCAGTCTTCCATTTGTTCTCAGGCTGTTGCACTTTCTTTGTTCTTTGGGAACTTTCTTCATTGATTTAAATGTACTGTGTACTGTGTTGTGCTGTTCCTTTAAGACTTCAGTAACGCTCAAAGAGGAATCACAAGAGGAAAAGGGAAAAAAGTTATAAAGGGAGAAGGGTAAGTATATAGAAGCTTTTCAAAATATTTTCTTTATTCATAAAAGTATTTTGTCTGCAAGAATGGAATAATCACTTGCTGTGGTTCTATGTTTTACTTTTTACTAGTGTCTGTCCATAATACTTACTGATGAAGCATCTCTTAGAAGGTAAGAAATAGGCATTGGAAAATGAACTGGTTCAGTCAGAGCACCACTGTTACAGATTTATGGTACCTCTGGTGCCTTGTCAGAGGGAGTGAAAAACTGTGAGCTCATTTTTATCCAAACCCAGTAACTCAGAAAATTATTAATATTTAAAAAATTTCAAATACAGGACTGAATGGAATTTTAATTTAATATTATTGCAGATGCAGATTCTCAAATAAATGGTTTCTATCCAATTATGTGCCAGGAAGCAAAAAATCTCACTGCAAATCTCTGTAGTGAATCAGTGTAAGACCATGGCCAGAAATACCACAATGATTAATGTACAGCTCAAGAGGTGACTTTTTATGTCAAAAGATAAGAGCAGTTTTAGTATATCAGTGCCTTTTTGGCTCAAATGATGGTGATTGATTCCATTCTCCAGGAATGCTTCCAGCTATCACAAGTGGGTGCCTAGTTCTTTCAGGAGAAATGCTGAAATAGATCTAAACAAAGTATCCAGCTGAAAAAAAGGTAACCTCCATTTCAGATGGGACATAGTGTCTTTAAAGAAAAAGAGATCATCTTGACCACTGATTTCTTGTTTCACGAGTTACACAGTCTGAATTTGTAATGCATTTCATTGACATTGCATTGCAGTGTTTTACAAACCTGAATTCTAATTATCTGAGGGGATAGAAGTGTGTAAAAGAACTGGGCCATGTGGATGCAATGTGGAATGCAGAAAAGCAGAAATTAGAAAGTAAAAAAAAAAAAGGTTGCCATAACTGCAGAGAAAATAAGTGGTCATTGTGTTCCTGCTGAAAATTACCTTTGTAAGGAGATGTCCTGCCCAGAGGAAATGCAGATGATGTTATAATTAAAGAAAGAAACAAACAAACAATTGCACAATGCAAGTTTATAATCTTGCTAATCTGGATACTATGATTACTACAGCCCTAGAAGCTGCAGCATAACCTCTAAGAGGAAGAAGGAAGGATGTTGGTGAGATTCATAATGAGCATTCCATAAGACTGGCCGTGCAAATGAATTTTTCAGATAATGTAAATGTCCTAAAGGTGATGGATGAATGCAACTATGCTGTTCTGTTACAAGAACTCACAGCCAGCAGGCATTTCTATGGCATTAGTCAAGGATCTACACAAGGTGAGCAGAGGAGGAGGACTAAGGGATATCATTCAAGTTTGATGATGAAATGCAGTAATTCCTTGGGTTTGACCAGAGGCACCATGCAGCTAAACTAGGCAGAATCTGAGCTTCTAAGACAGAAAAGATTATGAGCTTGCTGGAGAAGGAAGAATAGTTTGATAATGAGCTGATCTCCCACTTCCATCACTTACCAATTCTATGTGTGTTGTATAAACCCATGTCTTCTACATTTCAGTATTTGTGTTAGGAGGTTGTTCTGTTTGTTCTCTGTAGACTGGAGGATGTAAGAAGAATTATTTACTTTAATATGCTGCAAAACTATGATGTTGTCCACAAGTATTTGTCTATCCACGTCTTTCTTGTACAACATAAGCTAAAAAAATGCATCCTCTAAAAGATCATGAGAAAAAATAGGTGTACGAAGTATAAGAATTGTTCGTATATTTATCTGTATGTTGTAAGAAATAGTGTTATCTACACAAATAACAACATAAACACATAGAATAGATACAAGCACAAATACATATGACAAATATAACATGTTATATGTCCAGTCCGTCTGGTTCTCTGTGTCTTGTAATTACATCAAGTGTATGATGTGTTCCTCTTCAAGTGAACAGTTGATGTAGCTTATAAACATAGAGACTCAAGAGAAAGGGACTCAGCTGTAGAAATGTGTGGAGATCCATAAGGCCTGTTCTCACAGTGCGATACAGTGCCCCTGTTACAAGGTTTTTCTTCAAAATTGTATCCTGAAAAGGAAAAAAAATTACTCTCTAGCCATTTAAGCAGATGGATCCTGGGCTGGGAAGAAATGAAATAAGATTTATGACATTCTTTACGACATGTTTTATAAATGTTTGTAGTCTGTATCCATAAATGTTGTCATCTGATTCCCACTGTGTTCCTCAGACCGTTTGTTTTTGTCTCCCAAACATCAGGTCATAAAAGATTTGCTAAATGGCCCAAAAAGTCCCTGGTCACTTCCATGAGGGATATTTTCATTTTGTCTCTCTTTGTTCTTCTACACATTCCAGACCAGCAGCAAATTGGCTGTGGCACAGGGAGAGGAACTTACCTCAATGACAGAGAACATCAGAAAGGAGGAGAAATATTTCCAAAGCTCAGTCCTATGAATTCTTTTGGGGAAAAGGCAGGCCAGCATGCCCACTGAAATGAAAGGAGCGAGAAAATGTGGTGAAAATGTACCAAGCAACAGTAAATGTTTCCACATTTTCTAAAATCTGAGTATGGGGGCATGCCTTAACAAGCAGATAGAGCGGAGACCGAGAAGAAAAATAGTGACATGTCAATGAATAGTGTTGAGGAATTCCCTAGGGCTGTTCTAGCACTGAGTGCTATCAACTTGGTTCCATTTCCTGTAATGAAGTTTGGCTGGTAATTGTCAAATTCCATCACATGCATAAGTATGTGTTCTGCTGCATTTTGTATGGACTGTAAAGACCACAGAGGGCCTTGATACACACATAGGGTATTGAGACAGCTGGGGAGATAGCAGTAGTATGATTTCAAGAGCCAAGACATGAGGTCTGACAGAATCAGCTGGATTTAGGGTGATGGAAGATTCAGCCAGCACTGGATATGTACTGATACTCTTGAATCCCTCTCATGATCTCATTCTGCTCTGCCTCAAATCTCTAGCTCACTGGCCTCATGACATGTCCTAAGATTATGCAGAGAGGGGACAGTGAACTGTTTTAGCTCTTAAATGTTAAAACATGTAACTTTTCCAGTTTACATGACAATATATGTTCATGGAGTTGGAAGGCAGATCCCACATCTCTTGGAGCCATTGGAATGTTGGGTCTCAGAGAAGCTTGTAGGTCTAGTCAGGTGGCCATGACCACTATAGCTGAATGACAGCTATGGTTTAAAATAGCTGCACTCCGGGTAGTTACAACATCCTTTCTCAGATCAGCTGATGTAAAGAAAATCCTGATGGTCCTGCTTTGAATGATACCTACTGTATAAAAAAAATTGAAGATACCTGTCAATATAGGCAGAAGGAGCAAAAATATCAGACTTCATCTTTTAAAACACTTAACTGTAGAGTTGAAGTTAATGGAAATCAAGGGTCCCTTTTAAGCTGCACTATAGGCACATGGCAAGCAAAGTATGAGTTGGGTGTCTGAGCCCATCTCGCCTATGTCACCATGAAAACATGTTTTCAGAATCTTTCCTGCCTTGGTTTTGGCTGACTTCTTTGTTTTCAGCTTTACTTTGATGTGAGTCAGCTGTGGGTTCAAGGTCACTAGGGTGATGTATGCCTTTTTTCAGGGAAGTGTTAGGGGAGCATGGTCAGTGCAGAAGAAGGCAACACATCTGATGACAGCTGGCTGCCTTATACTGCTCCCAAACCAAGGCATCCCAACGTGCTGCTTCCTATCCCAGGCAATTAACCTTCTTACTGTGTGAAATCTTCATGCTCACGAGAGATGAGTGTTACAGAACACTCAGCACAAACTGATATTTCATGAGGACACGGTAAACCAGCAGATATTAGAGGAAGAAGCCTGTGATGCTAATCACAAATATGATTAGCTGCCTAAAATATTTCCCCAAGGATGCTTCAGAATGCTTGCTTGCAGCATTACATGGCTGGATACGTTTTTCTTCAGCACATGACTGATCACTAGCACTCAGAATATGGAAACACCCCATTCCCCATCAGTCTAGTCTTTTCTACCTTCGTGCTTCTGTGTGATGCTTGGTTCATCCTGCAGCTATATGTGAGCCATTTATTATTTACCTGCAGGGTCTTCCATTTCAGAACTTGGGTATTCACTAGCCATTTCCTTTTTTAATTCTGTTCCTTTTCTGAATTAAGTTGAAGCTTAGCCTCACTCTTCCTACTGGATTAAGACTTTTACAGTAACAACCTCCCTGCTGAGCAGCACTGCCACTGGAGACAGCTAGCTGCCTTTTATATCCATCATTTCCCATTCTTCACCTGAACACTGTTATGGCAAAAGATTTGCCTTGTGTCATACTTTTTCTGACTATTTTTTCCACAGCATTTGCACTTACACCTACTGCCACAAATTTTTACTTAGTGACCTCAGACTCAGGAGTTACTGGCTCAGCTTTTTGTTGAATGACGTTTTAGTTGCTGAATTGCACTAAATTATGGGTGCTGATGTGCTATTTCATTAATGTCAAACAGGTCATGACTTGAACACTTTCTAAAATCATTCTGTAAAGTAGCTTTTAATCAGATGGGTTTTTTCTGGAAGCCAGTAGATATCCTCAATTCCCAACAATTGCTGTCTATTAAATCCCAGCATACACTTTCAGCTGAATACTGTCAACTGTGACACTCATCTGGAAAAGTGCTTCATGTCACTTAATAAGGAGAATATGTCTTCCTGACAAGTACAGTTTCTTCAGCCCTCTTCTGTAGCTTTGTGCCCTCTGATGCCCATGTTACCATTCAAGACGTATTTTTTCAAGTAAGAAATGAGGGTTATCAGTGTATTTAGTCTAAACTTCAGAAAAAAATCCTCCCAAATATTCTATCTATGTTTATTTCCCTCTCTCCTCCAAATAGTATTTTTTCAATACACAAAGTGTTTGCAACCCTGATTTTCACAATCAATTTAAGATCTCAATACTACATAATGCTTTAATTTTTTATCATTCCTGCTACATTTTTGTTAACTTACTATATAAAATTAAAAATATTGTTTAAGTAACTGCAGCAGCTAGAGCAAAGCAGTGATTAAATTCTCTCTCAGGTCAATAAACCTGATCAAAATCCATCTTCCAATAGGTTTGTGCATGAAATATGTTAGGTTTGAGAAGAGCCCAGCCAGTAACTGTGGGAATATTCAGTTTCCTCATGCGAAATACTATGGAAAGGTGTTTTTGTTAAAAGTTTGTGAAGAAGAGCCTGTTTCACGTTCCAGCAGTAGTGTAGACTTCTGAGTGTTTAAATTCTCAGCTGCTGATGCTGAAAATTCAAGGGAAGATAAACACTGCAGTGGAAAAATCTCCTTCCTAATTGAGGATATTTTGTGGCTTGAAACATCATAGTGCTTGGAATGTTTTGCTAAGCTGTCATTATTTAGCCAGAATCCAACCCAAAATACCAGCTGTGCAAACTTATTAATACAGCCTTTAGTTTATGGTGACTCATTACACAGGGGCAACATATGAACAATTACCCTTGCCATTCTGTTCAGTTTAATTATGTGAGATTTGATAAGACTGGTTGTTGTTGCAAATGGGAACACAGGGACAGCAGGAATCTAAAACCATGAGAGAAATGCATGCATATTCATTTAACTTCTACATATGATTTTGCTGAGTGGTAAGAACATTTCCATAGTGTTTTGCATATGTATTTCCTACTCTACCTAACTGACAGTGTAATTTGTGGGAGCCATTGGAATGCAATGTACAGCATGCACCTTTGAGTTAAGCTTGCATTAAAAAATATTTTAAATTGTGGATTGTCAGGGTAACCACAAGAGTTGCAACCATTTCTTTTCAAGAGGTGACTAAGAGAGTAGGGAAGCTATGCCTGCAGTGTCAGTCAGACTAATTACAAGAATTCTCTGCAGGGTTTACCATGACAGACTAGAACAGTTAAGCCTGTGATCATGCTTTCAGAAACAGATAATTCTGATAATTCCTGATACTTCAGGTGAAGACAAAAATTTCTTTGTTCTACCTGATCAATTCAGCAGTGATATACAAAGACCCTGAAAATGAAATGTCAGGAGGGCTTAGCTCTTCCTGAAGAAAACTCAACATGACTGTTTACTTCTGAATCTTTAGCCAACATTTTCAACAGATCACCCAAGGATACTTTTTGTCCAGGTTGCTTTCAACTCCTGGGCCGTTAAATGAGAATTCAATGGGCTCTTATGTCATGTTGCTAAGGGTTAGGAGGAATCAGGCTTCATTCTTTGCTACCTAGAACTCTTTAAAATAATTCATATCTGCCTGAAAGCTTTGATGAGAATTCTCCAAGATATCTCCAAGTATTTTGTCCTCTATTTTTACCTATACTGTGCTCTGTATTGACAGTAGGATGATGAAGAATGATGTCCCTCAGTTGTAATGTACAGGTAATTTAATGTTATGTGGGTAATTTTTTACTGCAGACCATTTATTTATACATAAGTAAGCATTCAGATGAAATTTCTATCAGATTGAAATAATAAATTGATAGAAATAGAATCGTATTTTTATGGTATTTTTCTGGGCATCAGGAGACTTAAGTTCATTGCCCCATTCATTCCAAGAATGAATAAATCCCTTCGGGATACCTTTGGGTACCCTATAGCTTTTGAACCATTCAAAATTTCTTTTTAATTACTTTGAGGAGTCTCTATTAGTAAGACTAGTACATGGATGACTAATCAGACAATACATCAGAAAGCAGTGAGTTTTTCAACATGTCTTCTCCTCCATGCCTCAAACAGAGGGGCAAAATTGGGTAAAGATCAAATATAATGTTCCAGTATACAGAGATAAAACAAAAATCTGAGCAATGCTCTGTAACTAAAATCTTTACATCTGCTTCAGATCACATAATTACTTTTGCTCACCGCATTCCTTTCCCTCTATGCGTCATCCTATTGTTGCACTTCGCAAAAGCTTGTTCTCAATTAGGGTGTACACTGCTATATGTGTCCTTTATTCATACTAAGTCTGTGTGTTGCCTTAATTATCTTACATCACTGCAGCCAAAGTGGAACTGTTAAATGTGGGACAGTTCTAAGTCTTCAAGCCTAAGGAAATCTTTATATTGGATACTACAACTTACTACTCTACAAACTTTTCACCATACTAGTGGAATCATCCAATTAAAGTCTTCTGTCTGTCACCTCCTTAAATTCCAGCACAAGCAGAAATCTGTATCCATTTTAGCTCAAAGTTCAGGAAATGGTTGCTGTGATACTTGAGGCAACACATTTCGTAAGAAGGCTTACATAAATCTGACAGCCTTCTAGACATCCTTTCATTTAGGGTCAACTAAATCCCATTAAATTGCTAATCAGACAGTCTAAGTAGTTGTGATAAAATCCTTGTGCTGATGCAAAAGAAACTACAGTCACAGAGATATCTGAAACAAAGTCAATGCTAGTTAGTGGGCAAGACAGTTTCCACTGGAATAAAATGAAAAGCTAAAGCATTCCATTAAAAATGGCACCATAATGCACACAGAGAAAAAGAAAATTTCGCAGACAGTCTAATTTGGCCATCTCCTAACTTCTATGATACTGGCAACAATTAATGTCTAAACAAATGTTTTTCTGTTTATTCCCTAGATCTGCAAGCAGCCATCTGTTTCCTGTGCAGAGCAAAGGCAATATGCAAGTACTTCCTAAAATATACAAGGACGTGGGTGACTCTTATTGGTATAACACAAGCAAATAAACAAAATTTAAAAAACCCAGAAGAAACACTAAAGGATCAATTAATATTCATTTGCATGGAGTTTACTTGTAAAAATAAGTTAGAGTGCCAAGTGCTAACTCGTTGGGCACTGAAGAGATTTGCAATAGCCATAAAAACAAATGTGGGACAACCAGTTAGACATGGCAGAATTGTTTCCACAAGATTTGGAAGTGCCAATTACTAACATATTTAATAGTGTATTCATCAGATATTTATGAGTACTTGTGAAAATTTCTTTCATTTCAGATACAAATATGTTGCTACACATTTCTCATATTATTTTTATTTACTGTTATTTTAGTTTTCTGCCTCGAATATATAAGAATAAAACCTTGAGTCTTTCTCTGCCCCTACAGACCTTTGTTTTTGCATTTGGTTTAGCTCTCTCTCTTACTTCTTTTTAAATTGTATTTGTTGCTTCTTATACAATGTTCCATTTCTTGGGTGTCACACGCTAATGTAAATGGTTGTGGAATTGTGCAAATAAGTATGATTATTCTGTGAGCAGAGGAATTGATGAAGCTTGGCTTCCTATGGTCAGAATTGTTGCTGTTTATGGAGCTGCTAATGCCACATGAAGTTTTCATGCTGCTGGAGTTCTCATTCTAGCTCTCTCTTATATGGCTCTTCAATGTCTATAATAAAATTCATGCCATGCTCTTTTTCTTTCCAGGGCACTAATAGGGTCATTCATCCAGTCTATTTTCATGACATTTGCAGCTTGTTTATGCCTTTAAAGCCACTGTTCACCTGTCAAATCAGCTGGAATTTTCCAAAAGGTGTTAAATGGAAAATGTGGATAGACACAGAATTATGTTTGCATATAAAAACACATGAAAAGCACTCTTTAATGATTCTCATCACTTTTGATAACTGGACAAAAAAATGCAGTCTAAGTCAAGATAGGGAGCACATTTTCCAGAGGCATCAGCTTTAAAAAAATGGTGAAAAATGAAAATGGGTTGATCATCTGCCTAAAAATAAGAATGAGATATTATTTTAGAACCTCAAGCATATCCTATCCAGCCTCTAGCAGCCTTTCCCTAAGTGTCTTATGTAGCATCTGTTTACAACTACCCTCATGGCTATCTTTGGTTGCCAGGTCATCTTAAATATAAATAAATGTCTATGCTTGGGCAATTGAATCACTCCCTTAGAATTCTTGTTCTTCAAGATAGTGAATATCTTCATAGAGATAACAGTGCCTCTCTAGCTGTGCCTGTTATGGAAACGATAGCAGTAGTAGTCGACATAAATAACTTTTTCTCGTGCCATCTCAACAGGGACATTGCATTTGAGGCTTCTGAAAACAAGAATTTACATATTTTTATTAACCCAGGCAGTACAAATAGATGATTCTGTTAATAGTAATTTTCAGTCCTCCTGTGCAGTTCTTAATTTCTTCGGTTTCCATTAAGGCTTTCCTCCAAAACTTAGAGGACTTTAGTACAGGAAAAATTGCAAATCCTATCTCTTAGGCTGAAAAGGAATAGTGTCATCCATATGGGCTATTTCCTTATTTATTATCTCTTCAGGTTTCAAGCAACATGGCTGGAGAGATGGGACATTAATCAAGTTGTCATCCTCCACTTTTCCCTCAGGTTTATAAATCACACCACCACTGACATAATGAATGTCTTTTTGTAGGCTAAGAACTTTTTACGGGTTCTCCAAGGATGAGGTGCATGGAGAGCGTCTTTGCTGTCTCTATTTAAATTACACCTAAAAAACTGCAAACAATTGAAAATTGTGGGTGTTCAGATGAAAATGGAGGCGTCTTTTTCAGAAACAAAAGAAACTCATAAAAAACCAAAGCAATAAAACAAGTTGTCCTCCCTGTTGAAATTGTTTTCATGTGGGGAAGAAGTTTTCTGAAGATCTCTGAGTAACAGAAAGGAACAGTAACAAAATGAGTGTGACTTTAAGAGGGTCATCACTGGGATCGCTGCCATAGATATACTCTGGATAAAATTTGTAATACATAAAATTTGTCAGAGGCCTGGAACCCAGCACTTCTACTTGCTCTCTTGGTAAAGTGCTTTAGCTTGACACACTCAGTTCTTGATGGTTGTCTGTGTTGGAGTCAGCTGATATTGGCCCCATCTGACACGGGAAGCTTCTAGTAGCTCCTCTGGGAAGCCACCTTATACTCCCCTGGCACAAAAACCTTGCCAAGTAAACTGAATACAGCTGTGGATGGACACAGGCCTGCCTTGAGTGCATCACTGAAGAGGCAGTTATTGTACAAACTTTTCTGAAGCAAACTCAGACTTGACTCTTACAACTGTTTTTGACCTTGTTGTTGCATTAGTGATACCCAGTGAAGCTCTTCAGTGCTCCTGAATCCATTTATATTTGGCTGTCATTGCAGAGCTTTTTTCTTCATGAAAATCACTGCAATTACATATTTGAAAGCTACAATCCTCACAACCATTTTCTCATATTCAGTTGCTTTCATTCAGTTTTTCAGGCTTGCTGATAAAATCTGTTCTGCTGATATTTGACCATATTACATCATTATTCTTTACTGATGCTTAAAGAACTTCAGTTGCTCAAGATGTGCACTCTCAACAAATGGGGCTTCCAATTCTTTATTGCAAAAAGAGGCTGAAAGTTCATGAGTCTTGGTTTATCTGTTCTAATGTTTGAAAGATCATGGTGACCAGGAGAGACACCTGAGGACTGGAAAAAAACAAACATCACTTTTGTGTTTACAAAGGACAAGATGGAGGATCTGGGAAGTTACAAGGCAGTCAGTTTCACCTTGACGCTCAGGAAAGTTATGAATCAAATAAGCCTGGAAAACATTTGCAAATACACGAGAATTAGGAAAGTAGATGGGCATAGTCAGCATAGATTGATGAAGAGGAAAGCAACATAACCAACCTGAATACCTTCTATGATAAGATGACTGTCTTGATGGATGTGAGGAGAACAGGGAGTACTCCTTGTATTGACTTTAGCAAGGCTTTTTGTCTCCTGTAACATCCTCATGGACAAACTAACAAAACATTGACTGAGCAGAGAATAAGGTGGACTAAAATGTGCAGCTGCAGTCAGATGGTTGTGATAAGTGACACAAAATCCAGCTGGAGACAGGGAACTACTGGTGTGCTGCAAGGCTTGGCTCTGGAACCAATACTGGTTAACATCTTTCTTAATGTTCTGGTGAGGGGACAGAGAGTATTCCCAGCAAATTTGCAAGTGATGCAAAATTGGAAGGCTGTAAGTTGGTGTAATAATTTGGAGCATATTACAGATGCAGAAACAGGCAGAAATATTTTCTCTGTATGCATGTTCAGCAAACATGATTATTTAAACCGTTCTCATAATGGGCATGCATATAAGCAACGGCCAAAGGAAGAAAAAGATCAATACAAGTTCTAACTCTTATTGTACTGTCATTTAATCAAGTACTTGAAGAATTTTACTATTGGTATTGTCAATTTGAGCTTTGGGGCAAACACTGAGGGGCCCTAAGGACAGTATTATGTCCATAATGGCTATATGTAATTGCTACAGAGGCATTTTGGACTAAATGTCTGGAATGTTTAAGATTCACAAAGGATATTTTTGTATGTCATTTACATGTATTTGACTGCATCAAAAATGGTTCTTAAAACTGGAAAGAGCAGGTTTTCTAAGATAATTTTCTCAATACATCTTGAAAGTGCTCTTGGGGAGGGAGCAGGGAAATTATATTTCAGAGCAAATCAGAAGTTCACAGTAGCTGTACACATGCTGGGCATCAACCCTTTACTCAAACAGTGGCACTTGTACTTTCAATGAATACAGAAAAGAAGTATAGAAATAAGGCTGTTATGAGAAACTCAGATTTCCATTTGCAATCTACGTAGTCCTGTTGTTTTCAAATAGTAATTTTAAGTAGTTCTGCACAAGGACATATAGGTCTGTTATGATCCCAATAAAAAAGTCACGGTCTATCAAGTATCATTTAAAATACTATTTGTTAGAGATAACACTGTAAAGAAAGAAAGAAGAATACACATAATCTTACATCACTTTAGATGCTAAAATTCCTTAGTTGTGCAGCTCTCAATAGACCTCTGATGCATGCTGTGTACCCACTGTCCAGACCCTGCCCATGGGAAGAGTGGACCCCCTTTACTGTAGGAATTCCTTGAGTGAGAGTAGCTGTGTTCATGATTTCTGCTGTCAGACAGAAAGGATGCTCACGTAACATTTTGCTGCCCTTCTGCATAAAGTCAGGAACAGGAAGGTGTTGCCATTGCTGGTAGCCAGCGGGAGCAGCCTGTGGCAATAAGCCAGCAGGTGTGGTCCTTCTGCCAAGGGTTTTGTGCAGCCCAGCACAGGCTTGAAGACCATGCTGGATGAGCAGCACAGCCAGCGCAGGACTGGATGCACTCAGATAAACTTTTTTCTGATCACTAATTCTTCCATAGTGTCCCATCATACTGGGATCATCACAGTATTAGATTTTAAATATTCACCATAATTTATGCAAAAATAATTTAGGAGACTCATTATATTGATTTTACTCAGGCAATATCTGTTTCATTTTGCTGAACCAGTTTTATTATGTTTCATTGTATGGTATATAAATTTCCCCCACTATTCCTTTTTCCTTTAAAAGGATTAGCTATTCTTTTCTAATAAAACATGGTTTTGAACATAGATTTACAGTCAGTATTTTTCATTGAATTTTAAAAATGCATAACTGTCAAAAGAAGTTGGTAGAAAAATAAAATATCAAGTGCTCCAAAATGTACTTGGTTAGGCTGACATAACATGGAAAATTGTGCTAATTGCAGGCTATCTTAAACACTTTTATTTTTCAAGTTGTGACATTCATTTGATTTTAGCTGTTCTAAAGTAAGATGTTATTTTGGTATTCTAAATATGTGAAGTATTATCCTGCTCTTGAGCAATTGCAAAAAAAAAAAAAAATGAAAAGAAAAAGAAAAAGGAATTATTAATAGAAAAAAACCCTAAAAACATGGTTTTTGTGAAGCATTAGAGATTCTCAGTCATTTTGAAGGCTAGCAATGCAGTTCTTCTGAGGTGAACGTTCCCAGATGTTTTGTACTTCCCGTATGAAATATGGATGAAAGAATGAAAAAGCACCCTCAGCCAAGATGTATTAGATTGTCACTACTAATTGCAGCAGACACATTAGTGCTTTGTTGCACTGAGAAAATCACTCCAACATAAAGTCAGAGGCTTCTAATGGAAGTTGGTTCAGGTAATTTAATTTTTGGCTTTTTTGAAGATTTTTCTTAAAAGCTGGAAAGAGTAACAAATGGAGAGATCCAAGCAGGCAATGGAAAGAACCCTGGGCAATCAGTGAAGATAACATTTTTAAAACATCTCTATTCTGAGCACAGGACAAAGCAAGGAAAGCTTGTGCAAGGCCAAGCTAGAGACATCAAAAGTGAGGCAACTGAGAATTTCAATTGTCACAGTTGGACTTTTTTTGCCACTGTGAGACTATGCTGTAAAACCTGAATTGTGTTTAATGTTGGTTTAAAATACAGACCTTTCAGAGGCCAAGGGAACTTGCCAGTTACTTCAGTAATGGAAGGGATCAAGCTGTGTTAAACAGGGTGAAAGCACAAGATTTTATTTGCTATGAAGGTGATTGCAGAAGTGGTGAAAACAGACAAAAAGTGAAAATGCTAAGTAGTAGAGCTCTTAGTGTGTATTGAGCAGGAAAGAGTACAGGTGGTTACAAATAAAAGTCTCTATGAAGAGTTGAGAGTTTACTTCAGGTCAGCTTGTAGATTTGTGGAGTACTTGCAGTTTTGAAACTGCAATTTCCTTCAAAAAAATTATTATCTGGTGCAGGAGATAGTAGCGAAAATATCTGTGTTTGGCTTAGTCTTTGCTTTTTCCTGTTGCCTGAGACTCAGCAAGACAATTGGTTGGTGAAATATTGAAGGCCTTAATTACACTATTGTGCTTTGGTATTATTTTCCTGCCTCTCCTGTCCTGATTTTTAAGGGCTGAAAGGTGCTTGACTGTCGAGATGTTGTCTTGACTGCAGTAATTAATCTGTTTTGCAGATTAATTTTTTACATTTACATTACATTTCCTCTTTGCCCCCAAAGAGGAAATGTATGAGAGGATGCTGGTGACTAAGTTCAACCAAGCAACTCACAGTGGATACCTTAGTTCTGAGAGCTTCAGCAGAGGCACCATTTTGCTTCACTATGCACATAAACAGTCTCCTTGAGTGAATGGCCCTTCCCATCCTTTGACAGTGTCTTTGCTGGTAGGTGGATGGTACTGTATCATTGGGCCTTTAAGACAGCAAAGGAAGGAGCATCAGGGAGCGGTGCAAGAGTTATTCATTTGACTTTAGTTAAGAAAACTGAGTGCCCACTCTTTGTGGGATTGATTATTTGCCATGTTTTTTTACTCCAGGGACCAGATCTCCTTCAGAAAGCTGGAGATCATGAGTTTTATTTATAAAGGCATAGTTAAAGGTGATGGTTTACGAAGTTGTTCAATCAAATCAAAACTTGCACAAAAAAGTGCCTCAAAAAGAGACAATCATAAGATTGATTTTTCAGGCTTCTATGGTTAGTATGCTTTAAACACACTTAAAAGCTTTAAAAGCACTTTCTTTTACGTACAGGAAACCTGAAGATGTGCAGCACATCAGCATTGAAAAGAGCCAACAGGGCTGATTTGTGCAGGTAAAATAAAATCCTAGAGTTACAGTATTCTTTGTATCCCCAGTAAGATGGATCATCTCATTCTTGAGAGGTACCTCATGGACAACAAAAAAAACCCTTGAAACCAACCCTTTCATCACTGAAGATATTTTTTCATTGGCACATGAGAACAAGAGGAAGTGCCATGGTTAAGAGATTAGACCTTTGTCATATTTAAGGAAGGATCAAAAGCAAGTTACATTCCTTGTCTTTCTCCCAAGCTAGAACTCCTCTATTTTCAGTATAATGTGCAGAAAGCTGTTTCTTTCAGCCTACAAAATAGACACCTTTGGTATATGAATCAAATTAAATAACTAACGGCATCCCAATTTCTCCTAACAGAAAGTAATGACTGAGGAGACATCTCGTTGTTAATCACCTAAAAGAATGTGAAAGGATGGTTTTATGAGTGGAGAAACCAAAGAGCAACTTCAGAAATGTGAGTGAACTTCAAGCCCAACATTTTTTGATCCATGGCTATGTCTGCATTGGCAAGTGCAAGGGAGAGTGTGGGGCAAATGGTGGTGAGGACTGAGTCAGAACTCTGATTTTATGTTGGATTCTTTTTTTTCTTCTATATTGTCCTTCCATCCCCTGTTTTAATTCTAGTCATATGTCATGGACTGACTGTGCATTAGCCATTGGAGAGCATTAGTAGTGCTCTCGGAACAAAGAGCATTTAATCTCACCCAAAAGGAATGCAGTTCATGCACTCCATGACTCACTTCACAAAGTGACTTACCAAAAAATGGTAATGCAAGTGGACCCATTGACTTCCACAGACAGGAGTCACTTATTTCCCCTCCATAGGTAGGTCCTGCACAGATCAATCCTTCCCACAGCTGCAACAACCACAGTAACGAGCAATGGTGGTAGAAACTGAGTGTGATAGTTGAGTCTGGAAGAGCCAGTGTCCTCTCTTCAAGGCTGGTGTGCAGGTCATTGTTCCCAGCCTACTGCCTTAGGCAGTTGCCTCACTATCTTATTTTTCAAGCCAAGTCTGCCCATGTAACTGATTTATTTTTATAACTCAGAGTAAATAACTGGCATTCTTAAATCAGTACTGATGTGGTTGAACTGATAGGAAATGTAATCTATATAATTTACAGTATTCTATATAATTTTATGAGGGTTTACCTATCTTCCCTGGAATTATAAAATCAACAGCCTTGCAGTGATTGTCTTCTAAGGTCCAAAGGGCAAAGCCCATCCTTTCACAGCTGAGGCAATTCCCTGTTTTGCTAGAAACCCCAGTCATCATTTTCACCCTCAGATTCTTATGGTTTCAAATGTTCAAATTTATCAATATTGATTCCCCAAAGTCCACATTTTCTAAACAACCCAGATCAAATATTGAGTGACTGGGTTTTGTTTCGTATTCACTTGAATCAAATCCATCATTAAAATACTTGGTCAGCATTCCAGTTACCTTTAAAGTTTAAATTTCTGTGTACCTCCAAACATTTAAATTCTCTGTACATGAAAGTTTATCACAATGAAATCTTGCTGACACTTTTTTTTTTTTCCCTTTTTAAGTATAAGTTAGTTCTTTGGAATTTGAGAATACGATGTTTTCCTATTGTTTATTTTGAACCTGAATGAACCCGAATCTGATAACCGTTGCTCACCGAAAGGCACATAATATACTCAAGCCAATCATCATTTTATGTACCCTTACATATGTGTATGCACGTGTCACAGCCTTGGGTAGAATGATGGAGAGGTGGAGACTGGAAGGAAATCCTTCTTATTTAATACAAATTCTTTGTCCATGCTTACTGTTCCTTCACTGACTCACTATTAAAAGGATTTTTCCTCTCAAATATTTATAATTTGGCTGTTTTTTCATTTAGCTTTTTAGGCAAGAATGGCAAAAGGCCAAAAAGGGGCTATAATATTCATAACTGTAAACAGGACTACAAGTCTTCCTCTTATTCCACTGTGTTAGTTGCTCAAAAAATAACAGACTGAAATGGCAAAATTACTGTAACAAATCATTAGCTTTGTTTGCATTCTCCAGGATTATTTTTCATGATTAATCAGCCCAAAACACTTATCAGCTAATTGTTTTAAAATTAATCACTCCACCACTGTCTTTCCAGATAGAGAACTGAAGAAATGATGGAGAGTGGTGATCAACACTAATGCATTTCACATATGATATTCAGCCTGATGAAATGACTCCTTGTGACTGGCTGGTCTTAGATTCTTGCTGCATGCACTATGGTTCATCCTGAACTTATGATAATCTCTTTTTGAGCAGGAACATGCTGTAAGGTAAGCAGACAAATGTAAAAGTATAGAACCTGGATGAAGGCTTCCTGTGCAAAGGTTTCCACAGAAAAGGCTGTGGTTGAGTGGATGATTTCACTGCACTGCATCTTCAGGAGTGAGAGCTTATGGCTCTGGTGTGCAGAAACATCATTAACCTTGCTATGCAAGCAGCCCATTATGTGAATGTGCTCTGGAAAATGATACAATCGTGTTCAGAGAACAGGATGTCTCCCAGTCTGTGTCTCAAAAAATGTTGGAGCAGATATCTGATCTTTAACTGTATTAAATCTAAGGCTCATAAATTCATAAAAGCAGAGTATGATGTATTTTCAAATCGTAATGAACTTCACAACAGTCCACCCATTTTCTTCATTAATGAAATAGTTGGAGTTTTATGCTGTTAAGCAAAAAAAAAGTGTGAAGAACTGGAAATAAATGAGGCAGGAAAGAAGAAAGGGGGTATTGGAGGTGAAACAGAAGTAAGAAATCACAGTACAAAGACAAGAAGGGGAATAGTAGAAAGCAAGGAAAAAGAGACAAGTAATATAATTAAATAATACCAAAAATACATTTTATTGATGTATAAATTATTTTCTATAGGCATTTATAAATGTAAAAATACATTTTTCTCTCTAAAAAAATACACTGAATATTAAGTAAAAGACTGAAGGAAATAAGTTGTAATGTAAGATCCAATGTAAGGAAAAAGTTTGGAAATATTATAAATAAAATCATTTGTAAACAATATTATGAATAAAATATTTTAAAATGTCAAAGTGCATAGTGTTTATTTTCATAGACAATTAAGAAAGCTGAGCCACAAGTTTTATGCTTCAGTGGCTTTCAGAGACCAGAAAATAATTCTGAATTTTGTGAGGCAAGATTTTGAGGGTTTTCACCTGCATGGAAATTGTGGTAGAACTGGAGAAAGAAAGAAAACCTCTTGGACACTAAACACTTCTAAAGGTGTAAATGTTTTCATACTTCCAAGAAATTCAGTAATTACTTTCATTCAAATAAAACTGAAAAGAAGTAAAAATGGATAATCTTAAGTTCTCATTTGTGTTTGTATTTGAATTGATTTGATGGGTAACACTGGAGGGGTCCTTTACAGAGCCAGGAAGGGCAGTGAGTGCTGGGGGCTGCCAGAGCACGCAGCCTGCCTGCCCTCAGACAGCTTTAGGAAGAGTAATATCAGCCCCAGGCTCCCAGGAGAGCCTTGCAGGGACCACTACAGCAGCTGCAAGCCAGGGGTTTCGTGGATGTGTTTCAATCCAAGTCACAGAAGCACCAGAGAGCCTGGAAATCCAAGAACTTGGTAATGCAGAGGACAATCATTCAACTACAGAAGTGAAAACTGCATCACAAAATTAATACTTTAAACTCGGACAGATGACAGGGGTTGAAATGAACGTGTTTTTCAGGCTCTCCACTAGGTCTGTTCATCACTGCACTGGCAGGAGTTGTTCAGCAGCACTGCAGTTCCCTCCTGGAGCTGCACCACCAGCCTGGGGAGCTGCTCCTCTTGCACACTGGGCTCTCTCACTGCCGCTGATGTTTAAAGCCTCATCCTTCAAGTGTTGTTTTCTTCCTTCTTCCTCTTTATTGTTGCACCTTGTTGTTTTGTCAGTCACCCCCACATCCCCCTGCTTTCATTTATTCAGGATGTTTTGACTAATAGCTAGTGTTTGAGGACTCTGCTTTTAATCCTCCTCCCTTTTGTGCATTTGGTCTTCTGGGAAAATAACAAGAAATAATAATAATTGTACTCATAATAATGAGCAAAATGTGTCCTTCAGAGATCTCCAAATTGACGCCTTTCTTTTCTTCCTTCAGTTGTTCTTCCTATGCAACTTGAGCAGAACATCTGATCATCTGTTTAATTTCTAAGACTGCTAGTGTATTTTACAAATCCCACATCATGAAAAGAATATATTGTAAATGCCTTGGATCATTCCACCTCCATTGGTTAGCTATTGGGTCTTCTGGGATACATTGTGGAATAATAACATAAATTATAGTGTTCCAGTGTAAAGTGCTTTTTCTACATAATCTCTTCTCTGCTGTGCCCTTCTCTGTATTTTCCAAGTTTTAAAGCTGAATGTTATAACAAACAGAAAAAAAGGAATGATTTTTTTTGCCATATCTAAATCTTACATGCAGGCACTGCTTTGTTAAAGGGAGACACAAGCATCAGCTCTAATTGACAAAACAAATGAAAATTCTCAACTAAAAACTTTCCACAGTATTGATTTCCAGAAGCTGGAGAGTACACTTTGTAAAGGGCCATTTGTTGTGTTGACTATTTTTTGTGCATTTCCCAGGAGAATTGACAAGCAGCATCTGTTACAGATATGAGGCTATTAAAGGTAGCTTGAAACTGGTACTTAGCACTCTTCTCCCACTCCAATAATAATCAATCTTTTTAATGAACTGCAAGGTTAATTGGCTGAACGTTCAGCTGGAATAGCATTTGTAAAACATACTGTGACTTAATACCAAATGAAATGTTTGCTTTTTGACTTATTTATATTTCATCATCAAGTTCAAATTTTCCCTAAATGACTTGAATCTCATAGGAAAAAGGCCACTCACAGTGGCACTGTCCCACATGGCATCCTTCTCTGTAGAGAGACATGGATTTGAAGAATGGACCTCTCAGTGGAAAAGGACCTGACTGGATGATCACGCTCAGAATTGCAATCAGTGGCTTGACGTCCAAGAGAAGGCCAGTGGGGAGTGGTGTTCCTTGGACTGCCACTTTTCAACATCTTTGTTGGTGACACGGACAGTGCACCCTCAGCAAGTATGCTGACAACACCGAGCTGTGGGGTGCAGTCAACACGCATCTTCCAGTACTTAAAGGGTTCAAGAAACCCAGAGAGGCACTTTTTGCAAAGCACATAGTGATACGACAGGGGGAGATGGTTTTAAACCAAAAGATGGTAGGTTTAGGTTAGGTATTAGGAGGAAATCCTTTGCTGTAAGGATGGTAAGAAACAAGTTGTCTGGAGAAGCAGGAGATGCCCCATCCCTTGGAGTGTTCCTGGCCAGGTTGGATGGGGCTTTGAGACACCTGGTCTAGTAAAGGCTGTTCCTGCCCAATGCAGTGGGAGCTGAAACTAGATGATCCTAAGGTCCCTTCCAACTCAAACCAGGCTATGATTCTGTGATTTCTGTGAGATGAAAACATGAGAAGAGACCAAGCAAGAGTGGTTCAGTGACTGGTACAGATAACGGAACTTGATTTGAACGGCACCAGTGCTCTACCTCTATAGCTGCCTGCAATTTAGACAGTGCTGTTTTGTACAGGAAGGCAAATTATGCTTGCTGATATGTTGTTTTCTCTGCTTAGTGGATACTTGCAGGTCAAGATGGTCTGACAGATTTTTCTTCTCGCACTGGAATTTTAGTTACAAAGGACTCAGCATTTCTGTGACCAGTTTGCATTTCCTCAATCATCATGCTACAGAGTAATATTTCCTTTTTTATTTTCCTTTTATAAAGCTCTCTGGGAAATTTTTGAGGTGTTCGATTTACCAAGTAAGTGCAGCATACTCAAAGGGAATAGCTTTTATATATTACTTCTCTAACACTGTGTCTGTGACCTGACAATCCAATGCCTCATTTTCCAAATTTTTATGATTGTTTGACTAATGTAGAGTCAAATTTTAAAAACTAAACTTTTAAGCTATGTTGTTCTCTCTAGAGAACTTTAATTTCTGAGTTCTTCAGGAGAAATAATGCAAAGGACTCCTGTCAGCAGAAAATAGTGTTAGCTTATTGTGGAAGAACAAGACATTTGCTCCAGCATGAAAACAAGTGAGCCACACTTGCTTTTTGCTATCCACAGTATGGAAAAACCATATGAAGAAAATTCCCTGTTTGAAGTGATGTTCTTCACCTCCTGTAATCAGAGGTTTCTGACCCTAGAAAGGTCTAATCCTAAACCTTCATTAATTGTTGAACTGAATCTGTGGAAAACATGTTGACAAAATTCAGATTCTCCTCAGCCTGTCTCTATTACCTACCATCCCGTGTTATGTCATGGTAAAGAGCTGACAGGAGGTGAAATGAAAGCTGAGTCCACTGATATTCTTGATGGTCTTTCTAAATAAGGAAAATAATTCTTCAGGCTTCATTTGAGTCTTTGATCTTTCTAAAACAACTGAATGAAGAAAAAGGGCATCTTGCTGAATTTCACCTATAAAAGCGTTTCCTGAAAAAACTCCACTTCTCTATGTCTCTCATGGTCCTGTGCAAGTTTCTGTTTTGATCTGGTCTTTTTCTTTAAAGGCTGATGGGAAAAAAACCCCAAACAAACAAACCCTACAAACAACTCCACCACCATCAAATGCAATTACCTTCAAACCTGCAGATTCCTGCAGACAGATACTTTGTGCTCTAAAACTGTCCAGCCACCATATCTTCTCCCCATAGAAGGAGATTGGTCAATGTATTTTGACTGCATCTTTCATTAACACTTACCTCTCTGTCTCTTCCATTTCAAAACCTGCACAGAATTTTGAGATTCTGTTCCTGGTACCCTACTGACTTGACAAAAACTCAGAAAAGTCACAAAGTCTTTTTAGACTAAGTTCTAGGGATCAACAGTACAATTTTCAGTTTTCTACCTTGCGCCTGGGAGCAGTCACTTGTGCACTCCACTTCAGCAGTTTTTCCTTGTTTTAATGCATCTCAATAGGGGACACATTTCAGCAGCTTCTATACAATGCTATATTTCATCTGATTAAATGTGTATTTAAGCACAAATTTACTGCTCTTCCATATGTAATTAAAGTTTCTTCTATTTGATGTTCCAATATTAAGGTTCAGCCCCATTAGCCGAAGTAGTAAAGTGAATTACAATATTTTAAAATAGTAATGAACACTAAAATCTTATGGCTATCCATCCTACCCAAACAAAACATAAGCCCTTCTGTCCAGATATTCAGACAGCAGGTTTACTGAGTAATCAGCTAGGCAATTTTCTGTGCTAATTCAGGTGAAGCTACATCAAGGTCTGCAGGTCATCATCAACGTAACTACTTTAGGCTAAAATAAATATTTACAGGCAGTTTCAGGTAGAAGGGGTCTAAAGGCATAAACTAGCAGGACAGACTGTGGAGTGCCTGGAAGCTCAGTCATTTACACTGAGCTATAATTTCTGGCCAGACAGTAGCTTCTGAATAAATTGCTATATCCCACACCCCCAGCAGCTGGTTTACCACCACTCACTCCCAGGGCACTGGTAAGATACGAGGGTGTCTTTCAGAGTGTAATTATGACTTAGGTCTAGATAGGCAAGACCTTCAACATCTGAATGCAGAGCAGTTCACACAGCTCCACGGAGCTGGTTCTATGGATTTGCTGACAGCCATCTTGCATTAGTGCAGTGGAATAGCCCCATGACAAGGAGCCAGTTGGTGACGGACACGCTGTCGCTGCTTGTGTCCATGCCCCCAAATCCATGCATAAACCCCTGCTGTCTCTTTACCCAGATTGTCAGCTGCCTCTTGAGAACATAGCTCTTGCAGCATTTCTTATATCAGTTTAAAATCAGCCATGTTTTATCTGTAGCTAAAGGAAGGAGTGTGCAGAGAGCAAAGTTAATTTGTTTGTGGCCTTAATCTACCTCTCTCTGGAGAGTCGGCCCAGACAGTCAGATCTGTAGCCCCATACACATCACGTGACCTGGTTTATCAGATAACATGTTCTTTTATATTTAAATGCCATGAAGACAATATTTATGATCAATTTTTAGTAGAAAGAAGTGCTTCTAGTGCAGCACCTCTGTGTTTGGAGCAGCATACTATTCAGTTTGAAATAGGACAATATGTCTTAAGTAGCAGAGAGATCTAGAATACACTGGAGAAGGTCTGAAAACCCCCCTCCTTAGTGTTTCCTCAATGTTATGAGCAATAAAGACACAGACCTACAACTGTGATATGAAAAAAACAAGGAAAACCTGAACTGACTATAATGCTGTTGCTATGATTTAATCAAGCATGCCCTAAGTTGTTGCAATCCCAAAGATGTAAAGAATGTAGAGGTCTTTTAATGTGGCCTGTTACTCCCTACTTTCACCAGTTGATTAGAGAATGAAAATTAATGCTCCATCATTGTTATATGACACCTGGGGCTGCAATCCCCAAAGTAGTGTGGATCTTTCATAAAACTGGGAAAAGTGTCAGAATACTGGGGATCAGAATCAGACTCTGATGTGAGGGAGGTGGGGGTTTTCATATCTTCCATGGCTGGTTGCTGGAAGAAAGGACATTTTGCTACAATGAAGAAAACCAGAGACTTCATCAAGCCCCGAATTTCTGCTAACAGGGGCACCTGCTAACCCCTCCCAGAGTGTTTGAGTGTCACTGAGCACACTGAGCATGCCAGCCTGCCTGAATTCAGCTATCAGACGTTTCTATCTATTTACTGTCTGCATTTTCTTCTTGCAGCCTTTGTCATCCACATGATGATAGTGTAAACCTGCTCTTGACAGAATTGTTTTTCCCCTTCTGTTAAATCTGTAGTGAAAGTGGGGGTTATACGACCCCAACACAGTTATTAAACCAGAACTAGAGAGAGGAGAAACATCAATCTTCAAAAGAAGGTTTGATAGAGAATAGATGACTGCTGCATAAGAATAATACCTACTGATAAAAGACCTGAGCAGTTTTTGCATAGCTGAAAGCTGTTTGTAGCTGCTTCTTAAGCACATCTGGAGCCAATATTTTGCAGGAAACATGCACAGGGCAATCATAATAGCCCACGTTAAGCCCATCAACCAGCCTGGCTAGCATTGGGCATAAGAAGGAGAAATGACTGCTCTTCAGAAGTGCAGGGGTCTCTCTGGTAGTAGCTGCTCTGCTGCAAAGCACAGAGAGCAGTTCTTGCTTTTGTAGTGGTAACAAATTCTTCCCCAAGAGTTATTATGCCCAATAGGCAAGTCCAAATCCAAAAGTACATGCAGCCCGGAAGAGAATACACATGTCAAAAATGACAGCTGTGTTTCTAATGTTCAGTCAAGTTTGTAACATTTTAAACACGCCCTGATGGTTTGGTACTTGTAAAAAGATGAAATTAAAGTCTTCATTAACCCATGTTTACAAGTTTTTGCTGCTTGACTTAAATGTAAGAAGTCAATTTGAACATTTCTGACCTTTCATTTTCCTGGTGCTATATCCCATGAACAACTTCTATGTTTGGTCACTGACATTTTATCATTTTTGGGGTACTTGATTCTGTCTTACAAAATAGCATTATATCAACTTTCTCAACAAACTTATAAGGAAACAGATAAAAGTAATTTTTAAAATATTTAAATCATGTTCTGCATACTTTTTTTTTTATTTTATAGCTCAGAACAATGAGTCTTCAACAAGATATTGGAAAATTTTATAGAGAAAATAATTACTATTTTTAATAAAGATGTTGCAATGTTTGAAACTTGTCTCTACAGAGATGGTAAAAATACCATCTGTCCTCTGGTTTGTGAAAGACAATAAAAAGATAATTTAATTGAAACTGGACTACAGATTTATACAGAAGAAGTAATTTCAGAAGAAATTAGACCTAGCAGGATCTTCTTTTCAGGGGAAAACATTAATTTCATTAGAAAATATCATTTTATGAAAACAGAATTTGTAAAGTGAAAAAAAAAACCCCTTGAATATTTTCACATCAATATTTTGACAGGCCTTCATCTTTCTAACCCATCTGTCTTGTATTTCAACTCAAAGTATTTTATTTTAATGCAAACTAATTATGCTTTATTCATATTTAATTTTAGTGGAAATTGTTAAAAGCAAAAATCAAAATAATGGTTTAAAATTGCCTGAAATTTTTTCTTTTTGCATAGTTTCTTTTTCATTTAATTTGGTTTTGATCTAAAATGATTTTATTATGAATAAAGATAAAAGTTGTATCCAAAGAATTATCATAAGCATTGGGAGAACACTCTCCAAAGAATAATGAATGTTCTGCTGCATTAAAGGAACCAGAGTGAAATACTAACTGCTTTCTTCTTTATAATTAAAAGTGTACCTTTATGATGTTCCTTTCCTATTGTCAAACGAAGAGGCCTATGTGAAGTATAAAATAAAAATGTCTTTTTAAATGTAGTTTCTCTTTGCTGAGAATCCAAGGCAACTGCACATAAAATGATTTACTGGGTCAAGACAAAATTGAGGAAAATCAGAGCACGCCTTAGATAATTTCTAATAATTTTCAGTAAACAGCATAAAGGTAACTCAATAATCTACTTACTCCTTAGCATCTCTGATTTAATTTCTCTCTTAAGCAAGGTTCTGGGCAGTGAAGACCAAAGAGCAGCTGCATGATTCTGTGGAACTGAGGATACCTTTCCCAATAAATCTGTTAAAAACATTATGAAAAATAAAACTCTCTCTGGAATTTTCTCTAATGTCTTTGTGAGGTGAATGTGAATGGTGTGAAGAGAGTATGAGACATTACTGAAATTTATTTCTCAAAGGGCTTACAAAAGGGTTAATATAATGTTAAATTCTTTCTTATTTATCATCAGTATAAGAGGCAGCAGAAGTGAACTACTGCCAGTATTCACCAGCACACTCTTTGACCAACAATTCTGTGGCTTGATCCTGTTCTTACAGGATCCTGTTCAAAGGAAACCTTGAAGCAAAGCACCTGAGAAGGTTCAAGAGAGGAAGCCCTTCAGTTTGTAGTTGGGCAAGCAAAACAAGAGATCTTCCATGGCACCATGGGCGTGTGTGTTTCCACGTGTGTGTGCACATATAGAGGTGCACACGGAGAACAGACACCTTTGAAACTTCCTCGTATACTTTTCTCCAGCTCAAGGCCGTTAGAAAATCACACACAGCTCACATTTCTAAGAACAATAGTTGTGTACTTCAGTTTTTCAAGAAACTACATTTTCTGAAATAGATTGCAGAAAGGGTCTTGGAAACAGTCCCCTAATTTCTAACTATATGTCACTAAGAGAACTATGTTAAAAGCTTACTGTGTACACTCCAATTTGCTTTCAGATAATGCTCCCCTGTTTCTAATCCTCCATTTATATCTACAATATACCCAAAACCTAAATCTCACTCTCATATCTGATGTTCCTTCTGTATTTTGTGAGGAAATAACTTCTAGCAAAGGATTGCATGGGTAGGTTTACTCTCTGGCACAGATATCATAGGATGGCACCTTGAAAATTCTAAGCTCCTGGTCTTTACCTGCTCTGGACCACATGAAATCCACTGTTTATTGTACAGAAGAAAAATGCAAAGCTTTTAGCATCTTAGCTACGTTCTTCAGAAAAAATAGCAGAAAATAATACTATTAGTATAATGCATATCCTTCCATCTCAACTGACCTCCTCTGAATTAAAATTCTTCTTTTAGCTGCTTTTATCCCAGTCATTTTTTCTCTTCCATTTACTGTGTCCTTCAGTTACTTTCCTGTATGTGTCATATTAGGCTAAATGAATTGTTCTGTGCAAAAAAAATTAGATTTTCATGCAGCAAGTGCTTCTGCCACTTGCAGTGCATAGTAAAAAATAAACAGGCAGAAAATTTATATTGAAGAGAAATCTAGTTTTATCAAGTAAATTAATTTTTCATGTTTCACTGATTATTCAAAAATAAAAGAGATGGAAAAATATCTGAATTATACAATGGCATCACTTAAAATAATGAACACAACTGAAAAAAAACTTTTCTTTTCCATTCATGCACGGTAAGTGCAAAAAATGAGAGGCTCAACATTTGTCTGAACCCTTGGAAATATCACCACATTCATAGGAATTGTTAAATTGAGCTTCATGATGACTTTGGATTCCCTCTGGATGTGCAAATGACCTACTTCATAAATACAGAGTAACTCCTGACTTCATCACACATATCACTTCTCTTAATTCAAAAGCTGTCACTGGAGAAGCACTCACTGTGATTTTTTTGCATTTTATTTGGCTTCATAATACAGTCTGAAAGCCTTTCCTGAAGCAATTTCTAGCCGATTGCTAGATGAGTAATTATTAAAGCAAGAGTATTGTCAGTATTGATATGTAGCCAAGGGGATCCTTACCTGATGAAGGAAAGCAGCATACGAGAGACATCATTTTTCTTGTAAAGATCTTTCAACAGATAAATAGTATTTAAACTTTGAAATATGTTCTTGGCAGATTCTCTCATCAGAGATTTTTGAACAAATCAAGATGCTGTAGGAGAACATAATAATTTTTGTAGAGTCATAATTTATGAAATGATAGGAAGGAACAACTAAAAGTTAAGTTTATCAATAAAAAGATGGTGTTAGAAGAACTTGAAAGAAATGTATGCTTTTCAATGCATATGTAACTGAGGAAAGGGATGTAGATAGAGAAAGGAAAAAAATTACTGTTATTATTTAAGAATATTACAAATAAATTTGTCTTTGAAGGAGAGAAGACCCGGCTGAGTAAGCTGACAATGAAATGATAGAAACCATCAAGTACACTAGAAAATACTGTAAATGGGAAAAATCAGTCCTAACTAAACATTTTTAAGTAAACAGTCATAACATTAATAGCACTAAAATAATTGTTCTACCAAGGAAAGGCTGGTCAGGGCAGATAGTTAAACGACAATGTCAAAAGAACCCTGAGTTAATGCTAAAGAAACAGCTCAAAAAGAATATGAATTATTAGACGTTAGCTAATAATGTCAAAACATTACTGTGTAATTGTGAATATTCAACCGAATATACTTTCTATTCTCTGTCTAAATGAGGTGATAGCAAAGCACAAAAGGCACAAAGTAGGACAGCAAGAAGACAGCTTTTGAACTTCTGGGGGGATTTGTTTTTTGTCACAGAATCACAGAATCACTAGGTTGGAAAAGACCTTCAAGATCATTGAGTCCAACCCATGCCCTGAACATCTCAAGTAAGCCATGGCACCGAGTGCCACATCCAGTCTTTTTTAAACACATCCAGGAATGACGACTCCACCACCTCCCTGGGCAGACAATTCCAGTACTTTAT